>JAYKKI010000031.1:12262500-13490000 GCA_039881145.1 Druceiella hillmani
TTTTTGATTAAGGAATGTTTTGTTTGTTTTTAGCAAAAACAAAGTCCAAATTAAAAAAAAAGATAACTAAACAAGATCCCTCCTGTTTCCATTTGGCAGAGCTGTTTCTTCTCAGGAGCTGTTAGACGTAGAACTTAAATTTTAGCACAGTGATAAAGCTTACAGCTAGCACTAAACGATATTTATATAGAAAATTTAGGGCGAGCAAAGTAAGTACTCGAAAAACTCTAAACGACTCTTAAAATTCCATGGTAACGTTTGAAAGGGCCAGTTAGTTATAAGAGAACTATTTTTTTCCCCAATTTTAACTAGTACATCTTAAGGTATATACCGAAAAATAACCAAAAAATATGTTCACAAGACCTTATTTCTAAAACTTAAAGTTATGCAAAAAAAGTATTGGGACGCGCGATTGGAGTTTACTCCTTAAGTACAGTTGTCTTGCAATGCATAAAATGGGTAACAGTGTATATAAAAACAAATATCAATATCATTAAATGTAAATGGAAAATTCTTTAATAAAAAAATAATGGACACCAAATATTCACAAATAATGACATTTAATGATTACATCTTGATATAAGCGAATGATAATATACTATATGTGTCATTGAGATTACGCCATAAGAAAATGCTAAATAAACATATTGATATATCATTCTAAAGATGAGCAGAAATGTTGCGCGGAGAGGCTACCTAATGGTTACACTTCTTTTAACACTCCGAACTTCGTGCGAACGGTTACACTTTTTAACGCTCTGAACTTCTGATTTTACTCCTCATAAAACTTCATATCGGGCCCTATATATGAAAATAGATTCTTAAGGAGTAAATTTCAAAAATAAAGTTCTTAGAAACCTACACGAAGTTTGTAGGAAAACTATAACAATTATTCAAGATGCCGTAGTCTTTGACATATTGAATATAAGTCTATGCTACTTAATTATATTATTAAATATATTCGATACTGGAGCCAAATTAGTATTGGTCGGTTTTTATAGCGTTTGACCTAAAACAACTTATCCGATTTAAATGCAATTTTCACTAACTTACACTATCGTATAGTTTATAGTATTCAAATGGGTTAGGGTACACAATATCCTTATGTGGATAATTAACAATTTAAATAAAAACATTAAAAACATGGAGGTAAGTGAAGGCAACAGAAACGTGCATTTTTGGGTGAAACTTTTAAACCACCAGTTACATTAAAACAATGTATTAAAATATTTTAATAACATGAAAATCTATAATAATTACCCATATATGCCCTGTAGGGCATATATGGTCAATTAACTTTAATTGTTATTGTAAGATTATTCATTATAAATGTTTTTATATCACAAAATTGGGACATGTAGTTCCATACTCGACTAAAGGATATAATAAATTACTAAACAGTTAAGAATACCGTTAATTAATACAATCGTACAATATCCAAATAATATGCAGATAAATAATCCTATGTGTTGCTCGAGGCTATAAGCTACTACTCAGTTTCTTTTAATCTGAAATATCCAAATAATATCCAGAAAATAATCCTATGTGTTAAACGAGGCTATAAGCTATTACTCAGTTTTTTTTTAAACTGAAATATTCAGATAATATCCAGAAAATAAACCTATGTGTTCCTCGAGGCCATAAGCTATTACTCAGTTTTTTTTAAATCTGTAATATACAGATAAATAATCCTATATGTTGCTCGAGGCTACAAGCTATTAACTCCGTTTTTTTAATCCGAAATATCCAGATAATATTCTGATAAATAATCCTATGTGTCACTCAAGGATATAAGCTATTACTATGCCAAGACAAATTTTGGGTGATTGAAGAATAAATTAACAGACAAACAAAAATGTTTAAAACCTGTTTTTTTAACTTCTGTATCCATTCTATATGGTAAATCAAACAATTTTTTTAAACATTTCCCATTTACAGAATTCATTCTGTTACAGTTTTATTATATGTATATATAATATATTTACTATTAATACATACCACACTTTCTTTTCTAGACATTAGTTTGGTATAACTATAAAAATTTCATTTAAATTGACTTGATGTGATTTCTCAACTTTCTGAAATTGTGTCGAACGATAGATACACTCCTGATTTTATGACGAAGACCCTGAAGTGTACAATATTGGAATATCTATCAAAAGTTCTTACGTTATGTGCGTACAAACAAACAGACGTTTTTAATCTTTTTAATTTTTATTTTCAGATCATTGACAGATCATTTTTAATTTTTATAACGCACTGACAAAATAGTTTAGATCAAAATCTAGGCTTTATTTCTAAATGGAAAAAAATGGTCAAACAGTTAGAAGTCAAGGAATACATGGTTAACAAGGAACTTAAAATAGTGCGACTTTTGCCTAAAACTTTTTTCGTCATTTATTGGAAAACATAGAAATAACCAAAACTGTTTTTCAACCTTAGTAAGTGACTTTTACCAATTCATTTTGATAATTGTTTCATATGAGAAGCCGCGTTTCACTCGGCTGAAGTACAGAAAAGAAAACAATTTCTTTTCCTTCAAATGTTGCTCTTGGTTCTAAACTATTCTTCTTTGCCAGCACTACAGCCTGGTGCAGGCCAGGGCTTTCCCAATCTGCTCACTCCAGGCAGTACGACTTGATGCAAGGTTTCTCCACCTGATGACTCCCAAAATGTTTAAGTCTTTCTCTACACTGTCCATCCTTTGTAGGTGGTCTTCCTCTTCTCCTTCGCGAAACTCAGTTTTTTAACTGGGTCCAGATCTTCCCGTCGAAAAACGTGTCCCAACCATCTGATTCTGCAGGACTTGATAACTCTCAAAATATTTGCTTGCACATATTAAGTATAAATTTCATTGTTATATAAGCTTCTCCAGATATTATTTTCTTTGACCGCGGTTCTAAACCCTTACTACAATAAAATTTCATCAAAATCCATCCAATATATTTTGTGTGATTTACGCACGAAATAACACACAGACAGATAAACGAAAATTCTAAAAAGAGGTGTTCCGGCTTCTATTATCATTCTATACGCTAAATCAATCACTCTTTTTAAAATATTTTTCATGTCCAGAATTTACTCTGTTACAATTAAAATTCTAAAAAAGGGTTTCCGGCTTCTATTATCATTCTATACGCTAAATCAATCACTCTTTTTAAAATATTTTTCATGTACAGAATTGACTCTGTTACAATTAAAATTCTAAAAAAAGGGTTTCCGGCTTCTATTATCATTCTATACGCTAAATCAATCACTCTTTTCAAAATATTTTTCATGTCCAGAATTTACTCTGTTACAATTAAAATTCTAAAAAAAGGGTTTCCGGCTTCTATTATCATTCTATACGCTAAATCAATCACTCTTTTCAAAATATTTTTCATGTACAGAATTTACTCTGTTACAATTAAAATTCTAAAAAAAGGGTTTCCGGCTTCTATTATCATTCTATACGCTAAATCAATCACTCTTTTTAAAATATTTTTCATGTCCAGAATTTACTCTGTTACAATTAAAATTCTAAAAAAAGGGTTTCCGGCTTCTATTATCATTCTATACGCTAAATCAATCACTCGTTTTAAAATATTTTTCATGTACAGAATTTACTCTGTTACAATTAAAATTCTAAAAAAAAGGGTTTCCGGCTTCTATTATCATTCTATACGCTAAATCAATCACTCTTTTTAAAATATTTTTCATGTACAGAATTGACTCTGTTACAATTAAAATTCTAAAAAAAGGGTTTCCGGCTTCTATTATCATTCTATACGCTAAATCAATCACTCTTTTCAAAATATTTTTCATGTACAGAATTTACTCTGTTACAATTAAAATTCTAAAAAAAGGGTTTCCGGCTTCTATTGTCATTCTATACGCTAAATCAATCACTCTTTTCAAAATATTTTTCATGTCCAGAATTTACTCTGTTACAATTAAAATTCTAAAAAAAGGGTTTCCGGCTTCTATTGTCATTCTATACGCTAAATCAATCACTCTTTTCAAAATATTTTTCATGTACAGAATTTACTCTGTTACAATTAAAATTCTAAAAAAAGGGTTTCCGGCTTCTATTATCATTCTATACGCTAAATCAATCACTCTTTTTAAAATATTTTTCATGTCCAGAATTTACTCTGTTACAATTAAAATTCTAAAAAAAGGGTTTCCGGCTTCTATTGTCATTCTATACGCTAAATCAATCACTCTTTTCAAAATATTTTTCATGTCCAGAATTTACTCTGTTACAATTAAAATTCTAAAAAAAGGGTTTCCGGCTTCTATTGTCATTCTATACGCTAAATCAATCACTCTTTTCAAAATATTTTTCATGTACAGAATTTACTCTGTTACAATTAAAATTCTAAAAAAAGGGTTTCCGGCTTCTATTATCATTCTATACGCTAAATCAATCACTCTTTTTAAAATATTTTTCATGTACAGAATTTACTCTGTTACAATTAAAATTCTAAAAAAAGGGTTTCCGGCTTCTATTATCATTCTATACGCTAAATCAATCACTCTTTTTAAAATATTTTTCATGTACAGAATTTACTCTGTTACAATTAAAATTCTAAAAAAAGGGTTTCCGGCTTCTATTGTCATTCTATACGCTAAATCAATCACTCTTTTCAAAATATTTTTCATGTACAGAATTTACTCTGTCACAATTTTATTACATGTATAGATTTTGGTTCATTATTTAATGAAAATGTAAGTAAATATTTAATTTTTTCCATGTGTCTTAGATAAAACGCTACCTAAACTATATACGCGGATAATCTCGTACAACAAAATTAACCGCTAATCAAATTTACACTACTATGGTGATGTATTATTTATCTAACAAAATTATGTTAAATTTACAAAAAAATAATTATATTTCTGCTATAAGTCAACTAGATTGCGCTGCATTATTTCACAAAAGGAGTGAAATTATTCAAAATCATGGTCAACCCCAATCCCAATTTCGAAATGAATTTTTTAAATATTTTTATATTAATAAAAATGTACGCAAATAGCATATCACCTGCAGTATATTCCCCCCTGTGAAGTTGGAGAAAGCAAAAAATGAAATGTACAAAAATCCTGACAAATTTTTACTCATAAAAAACTATTGATCAGATCCAGTTACGGTTAGTAAACCGCAAAATTAAATTGGTTAATTAACTATTAGTACGGAACCATCGGTGTACAAATCCAATGATCATTTCGTTACTTCGATCAAAACGTTTACGTCACGTTTAAGTTTTTCATTGGCTTTACGTTTTAAAAAGAATGTATTGTCTAGACGCATAAAAGCGGACATTCCACTCGAGGGTGTACATAACTGTGCTTATGTATGTACATAATAAGCTTTTGTGCTCATTTTTTTCTTTATTCGTTTTCTCTGTCAAAATATTCCTGCCCCGAATCCTGCGGTGAAGTGTCGAGTCTGTTCTGGCGTACTGCCAGTCTAGAAACTGTCTGATGGCCCTATTTTCGTCGTCGATTTATTTTTCCGTCTCTCATAAGGATGCGTAAACAAGAACAATCTAGTTAATGCCGAAGACAGATTCGTATTGTCCATTAGCTGTTCGCATCGCTTTTCTAATAGCCCAAATGACATCACCGCAGTTTCAAGCGCTTGTGTTTGGATTTTAATTGTTTAAAATGATATCACCACAGTTTCAAACTTTTCTATTTGGATTTTAATTGTTTCTAACCATATCACCACACTTTCAAAAGTTTGTGTTTGAATTTTAACTGTTTGAAACGATATGACCAAATTTCAAAAATTTGTGTTTGGATTTTAATTGTTTGAAACGATATCACCACAGTTTCAAACGTTTGTGTTTGGATTTTAATTGTTTGAAACGATATCACCACAGTTTCAAAAGTTTATGTTTGGTTTTTATTGTTTGAAACCATATCACCACAGTTTCAAAAGTTTATGTTTAGGTTTTAATTGTTTGAAACCATATTACCACAGTTTCAAACGTTTTATGGATTTTAATCGTTTGAAACAATATAATCACAGTTTCAAAAGTTTATGTTTTGTTTTTGTTGTTTGAAACCATATCACCATAGTTTCAAATGTGTGTATTTAGATTTTATTGTTTAAAACGGTATCACCACAGTTTCAAACGTTTGTGTATGGATTTTAATTGCTTGAAACGACGTCACCACCGTTTCACACGTTTGTGCTTGGATTTTAATTGTATTGAAACCATATCACCACTGTTTCAAACGTTTATGTTTTAATTTTGGCCTGCAATTTCGTCCGTATATTTTTTTATTGATACGGCAGAATTTTTTCTCCTGTAGAAATATAGATCTCTATAGACCTAGATAACAATAATTTATATCTTACCTGGAATATTAGGATCTTAGTCACAATAATTTCTCTTCATCAGTTCCTAAAGATGCACACTCAATTCTTACTCTGTAAGCGCTCAGTCGCTAGAGAATATAATGTCGTTCCCGTGGTGTCTTGGATTGATAACAAGGCATAAGTTCTTTGACGGCGCTGGGAACTGCGGGAATCCAGGTTCAATTCCCGGCCGTCGAGCGAGGCTGAAATGATGTTCTAGTTGACTGTAAGAGATTGCTCTCGTAGCAATAAGTTCGCCATATGTGTCAAGTGTATACATCAAATTACATAACTAAATAAATAAATATTCAATAGAGATAAAAGCCAAATTTTAATATGAATATTAAGCATTACCGCAGTATTTATTCAAACTGATTTGGAAGAGACAGACAGACTACAAATAATACTTGCATGTTTACACCAATTGATAGTGCTACTAATAGGGATACAACCTTATTCGCACCTTCGATTCGTACTCTAGAGCTCCAATTTACTTATGGAATATTCAATACTGATAAACACTTGTCTAAATTATAATATTAATTTTAAGCAGTATCACAGTTTTTATTCAAATCGATTTAGAAGAGACAGACTACAAATAATACTTGCATTTTTACACCAATCAATAGTGTTACTAATAGGTATACAACCTTACTGGCACATTCGATTCTTATTTTCCGAGCGCTAATTATCTTAGCGAATATTCAATGGAGATAAAAGCTAGTCTAAATTTTAATGTAAATCTTAAACATTACCCCATTTTTTATACAAATCAATTTAAATGAGATAGACAGGCAATATATAATTCTTACGTTTTTACACCAATCGATAGTGTTACTAATAGCGACACAACCTTATTCACATTCGATTCTTACTTTAAAGCGCTAATTCACTTATGGAATATTCAATACTGATAAAAGCTAGTCCAAATTATAATATTAATCTTAAGCAGTACCGCAGTTTTTATTCAAACTCAATTGGAGAAGATAGACAGGTCACAAATAATACTTGCATTTTTACGCCAATCGATAATGTTGCAAATAGATGTACAACCTTATACGTACACTTGATTCCTACCATACGAGCACAAATTCTCTTAGAGAATATTCATAGAGATAAAAGCTAGGCAACATTTTAATATGAGCCTTAAACGTTACCACAGTTTTTATTCAAATCGAATTAAAAGACTTAGACAGGTCACCAATAATACTTGCATTTTTACGCCAATCGACAATGTTACAAATAGCTATACAACCTTATTCGTACACTCGATTTCTACCGTACGAGCACAAATTCTCTTAGAGAATATCATAGAGATAAAATCTAGCCAAAATTTTAATATGAGGTTTAAGTGTTACCACAGTTTTTATTCAAATCGAATTAAAAGAGTTAGACAAATCACAAATAATACTTGCATTTTTACGCCAATCGATAATGTTACAAATAGATATACATCCTCATTCGTACACTCGATTCCTACCGGACGAGCACAAATTCTCTCAGAGAATATTCATAAAGATAAAAGCTAGCCAAAATTTTAATATGAGCCTTAAGCGTTACCACAGTTTTTATTCAAATCGAATTAAAAGAGTTAGACATATCACAAATAATACTTGCATTTTTACGCCAATCGATAATGTTACAAATAGATATACAACTGTACAAGCACAAATTCTCTTAGAGAATATTCATAGAGATAAAAGCTTGCCTAAATTTTAATATGAATCTTAAGCATTACCACAAATTTTAGTCAAATCGAATTAGAAGAATTAGACAAATCACAAATAATATTTGCATTTTTACGCCAATCGATAATGTTACAAATAGATATCCAACCTTATTCGTACACTAGAGTCCTACTGTACGAGCACAAATCCTCTTAGAGAATATTCAATAGAGATAAAAGCTAGCCTAAATTTTAATATGAATCTTAAGCATTAATGCAGTTTTTATTCAAATCAGTTTAGAAGTTTTTAGGTTACTAACGGACAGACAAAATATAAAAAGACAACAAATAATATTTGCGTTTTGACGCCAATATGTAGTATTGCTAATAGGGACAGAATATTATTCGCGTATCCGATTCTTTATGTGCGAGCGTTAAGTTCTTTTGAGAATATTCAATAAATATTAAGTAAAATAATATTATGAGCTAATCGATTATAAAATTAATATGTTCTGGATTCAAAATTTTGACTAACTGTGGAGTTAACTTCCATTCCCTCAAGATTTAAAATTAAATAAAGTTACATTTACTAATGAAACTACGTGATGTAGTATTATTTCTACTTTCTTTAAGTTCTTTACCACGACCTAGGTTTCGTTGTATTACAACATATTTGCTAATAGCCCACCTGAAGATGTTGTAATACAATGAAACCTAGGTCGTAGTAAAAAACTTAAAGAAAGTAGAAATAATACTACATCATGTAGTTTCATTTAATTGTGAATAATGAATTTCTACAATATTAACGCCAAATATATGCAATAAATAAAGTTATTAAAATATTCTATTTTAAAACGGTTGGAACAGCTTTTTAAACTGACTTGGTGTTTGTAAACTGTGTACAATTTTAAATGAGACAGAATATAAAACCATTACACCGATTTAGTTACTTCTTTCATAAGTTCCCACTTGTACCCGGAAATATTCGGGTGTTATCACTAGCATATTTTAAATTACTAGTGAAACAAGTTACTGCTTTATCGTAACAGAGATTTTATCTACATATGTTTAGGCACTAGTGACACAATTTAAACTTCGGTGGACCGTAATATTTTCGCGTTGTAAGGGCAAATTTAGTTACACCTACTGATAAGCATTGGAAATTTTATATTTCCATGCCTAAGTAGAATATACTATCTTAACGTAATGATTTTATTTTAGTCACATTTTTTTATACCAAATTCTAATTTTGTCTAAAATCTTATTCACGTATACACAAATAGGATGATCGAGAGCGAAACATACAATTATCGTTTCCGCTTCTCGCTAACTTCACCTCCCCTCTAAGCTGTCCTCTTAGTACCCATATAAATTATTACCAAATATTAATTTTGTCTAAATTTAACCACATTTTTTGATACCAAATTCTAATTTTGTCTAAAATCTTATTCACGTATACACAAATAGGATGATCGAGAGCGAAACATACAATTATCGTTTCCGCTTCTCGCTAACTTCACCTCTCCTCTAAGCTGTCCTCTTAGTACCCATATAAATTATTACCAAATATTAATTTTGTCTAAATTTAGTCACATTTTTTTATACCAAATTCTAATTTTGTCTAAAATCTTATTCACGTAAATACAAATAGGATGATCGAGAGCGAAACAGACAATTATCGTTTCCTCTCCTCGCTAACTTCACCTCCCCTCTAAGCTGTCCTCTTAGTACCCAAATAAATTATTACCAAATATTAATTTTGTCTAAATTTAACCACATTTTTTGATACCAAATTCTAATTTTGTCTAAAATCTTATTCACGTATACACAAATAGGATGATCGAGAGCGAAACATACAATTATCGTTTCCGCTTCTCGCTAACTTCACCTCTCCTCTAAGCTGTCCTCTTAGTACCCATATAAATTATTACCAAATATTAATTTTGTCTAAATTTAGTCACATTTTTTTATACCAAATTCTAATTTTGTCTAAAATCTTATTCACGTAAATACAAATAGGATGATCGAGAGCGAAACAGACAATTATCGTTTCCTCTCCTCGCTAACTTCACCTCCCCTCTAAGCTGTCCTCTTAGTACCCAAATAAATTATTACCAAATATTAATTTTGTCTAAATTTAACCACATTTTTTGATACCAAATTCTAATTT
Source organism: Druceiella hillmani (assembly GCA_039881145.1). Classification (NCBI taxonomy): domain Eukaryota; kingdom Metazoa; phylum Arthropoda; class Insecta; order Lepidoptera; family Hepialidae; genus Druceiella; species Druceiella hillmani. The sequence continues at coordinate 12,272,686 of JAYKKI010000031.1, forward strand.
TGTCTAAAATCTTATTCACGTATACACAAATAGGATGATCGAGAGCGAAACAGACAATTATCGTTTCCGCTCCTCGCTAACTTCACCTCCCCTCTATGCTGTCCTCTTAGTACCCAAATAAATTATTACCAAATTTTAATTTTGTCTAAATTTAGTCACATTTTTTTATACCAAATTCTAATTTTGTCTAAAATCTTATTCACGTATACACAAATAGGATGATCGAGAGCGAAACAGACAATTATCGTTTCCGCTCCTCGCTAACTTCACCTCCCCTCTAAGCTGTCCTCTTAGTACCCATATAAATTATTACCAAATATTAATTTTGTATAAATTTAACCACATTTTTTGATACCAAATTCTAATTTTGTCTAAAATCTTATTCACGTATACACAAATAGGATGATCGAGAGCGAAACAGACAATTATCGTTTCCGCTCCTCGCTAATTTCACCTCCCCTCTATGCTGTCCTCTTAGTACCCAAATAAATTATTACCAAATTTTAATTTTGTCTAAATTTAGTCACATTTTTTATACCAAATTCTAATTCTGTCTAAAATCAACTATTTATCGAGTCTTAAAAGGGCAGTTTTATTTTTCTCTTTGATTATCCTTAATTAATTTTGGATATGAGCTAGAAATCGAATAATTTTAGAAACTTCAAGCTGAAAGATTATCAAATAGACTTATTGACTATTTATATACTGTGTAAAGTGCTATGAAGAAAATTTTAGACCTGACTCGCCATTTGATATTTCCACAAAGACACGAACGTCTCATCAGCACACGTAATAATTTATATGGGTACTAGGAGGGCAGCTTAGAGGGGAGGTAAAATTAGCGGGGAGCGGAAATGATAATTGTCTGTTTCGCTCTCGATCATCCTATTTGTGCATACGTGGATAAGAGAAAAACTAACACAAGAATTATTTTAATTTCGAATGATTTCTATTTCGTGTTAAAAAGTGATAAAAAAGTATCACATTCGCTGCCCATTGTGACAGTCGCTTTGGCAGACCTCGAGCCCATTATAGTTCCTTAAAAACTCATACTAAATTGATAATCGAAAAAGTCCGGATTTTCGAATAAAAACGCAAATGCTCTGCCTAAATTATGAGAAATATATCAAAATAAAATGTAAAAATTTGATCAAAATTTACAAAAAAGCCTTTTATGCTTTAAGAGATTTATCTATATTCAATCTTATTAAAAAATAAAACCAATAAAATCTAGATAAATCAATTAATAGTTAATCACTTTTTATTTGATTTAAAAAGCAACTACCATGTATTGTTCCAAATCCCTGCACTGTTTCCAAAGTCTTTTCTATAAGATTGAGTCAAGTCGCTAGTCGGTTTGATACATGCACACATCTTAAAAGATTTAAGGACCACATTCGCCTGATAAAATCCATTTCTTTCTGTTCGTCCTTTAGGGAATACAAGTATATACCTATAAAAGGTTCTGAGTTTAAATTGTTAATTACTGGAGAAAAATTCCGCAGCTCTAGTAAAATGTCCAAACTAATGAAACTGCTGGTAAATTTCCGTATGTTTATAAATTCTTTATTAGTCTTTTCGTGTTTTTAGTTCTCTTTCTAAAATTCTATTAGCGTTTTCAATCGGGAAAAAAATTGGATATAAAAATGAAACGTGATAGAAAAGCGTTATTCATTCCGAAAACACTCTAACAAAGACTGACGTAGCACAATGGTTGAATAGACACGACGTCGAGTGGATTGTTCCATCACTCTAGTGTTCGGGAAAATTCAGAAAAATTCAACGTTTTTCCGGACAAACTTCTCCTTTGTCCGCAGTCTGTACGTACGTACATTATCAAACATGACCGTGATAAGTGAAATACACAGTACTGCTATGACATCCGCATTATGACAATGAGCCATACTTATATAACGATAAAGACTTTATTTGCCTACATTTCGACTGTCGCATGAGATTTAGTGACAAGCAAACACTTGATAGTATAATATTTGCTTAATATTCAAGTTCTGTTAAGTTATAATTATCTGATAAGTGGAGCAAAGGTACGGTTTTGCGCTATTGTTGTTATTTGTTGGGTTAGCGGTTGGGGAAAATGTTATTGTTTGTTCTATAGTATTTGTCTGTCTTTGACTCTTTATGAATGATCGAGTATTCATTTTTGAACCACGTTTATAAAATAATGTCATAAAGCAGGTCAAGGATTATTTTACGTAACTTTTCAAAATAAGACAAGGACTCTTTATATTTGAAAATACTGTCTTTTGTACACAACCTGTCTTTTGTACACAATACTTAATTCGAAACGTTTTTCCGTAAATTTTCAAAATGGGAAAGTATTCCTTATAATTAAAAATACTTTCTTTTGTACAGTTTTTGAAAAAAATTCAATCGTTGTTACTGAAAGTGTAGCTCACAAGCGCCGTCGATTTGCGGCGTCTTATTCTAAGTGTTTATTAAATCCTTTTATTCTGCATCGAAGATTACGACCTGCACCACAAGCACCATCGATTTGCGGCATCTTATTCTAAGTGTTTATTAAATCCTTTTATTCTGCATCGAAGCTTACGGCCTCCACCACAAGCACCATCGATTTGCGGCGTCTTATTCTAAGTGTTTATTAAATCCTTTTATTCTGCATCGAAGCTTACGGCCTCCACGACCATTACACGCGATTTTGCGTGTAATTCTTTACATTTCCTCAGTCCATTCCTATTTATTTGACTTTCCGTAGAAAGCTGCGTCTCCCGATAGTTGTGGGCCTACTTCAGCAACAGCATTCTCTAGAACCTTCTTGGCGTATTTTTTCCTTTTCTTTAGAGAAAATTTCCTACTTCCAGCGTTGCTGGAGGCAACATAACGTATTTTTTTTCCTGGAAAAAATCTAAAAGTGAAGCGCGATAAAATAGCGTATACTTATACCGAATAAAGGCTGACAAAAACTGACGTAGGATCTGGTTGAATAGATACAACACCGAGCTGGTTTCTCACTACTTCAATGTTAAAAAAATTCTTGACGTATTTTATTCTCTTCCTTTGGAGAGTGTGCCCTATTTACTTCCAGCGTTGCTTTCGCAGGATGAGCACAGTGGTTTTCTATCCACACATATCCTACAGCGATTTATTGGAAATCATTCTTGCCATCTGGTGGAGCATACCCTACCGAGGTTATTTTTCACGTCTCACAGGCGTAATGCAATTCCAAGAGTAAGTTGTTCAGGAAGATCTTCAAATTTACTCCCCTCGTTATCACATTGTATTTCAGACAGCAGTGATGCAGCGATGTCCCACTTTGTTTCGCTGACTCTGGCTACTACGGTACGTCCTCAATGTCCGTGCCACACGGCGACCTCTTGTCTTACTGTTTGGTATTGATACGCATTTCTTTATTTTTAGTTAGGTTGATTTTAAGTCGAAAAACATATTCCACTTGGTCGAAGTTACATTATATTCATTTAATAATCAACTTTAATATGCAGAACATATGTGGAATTATTGCTACAGAAGTAAACTCGTTCAGTCAACCGTAACTACGAGTTAGTAGTATTGTAATAGGTAAGCTGTTAACAGATATTACAGTAAAAAAAATAAGAGTTCACTTAAAAAGAGAGAGAAAATTACAATACCAATATTGACTTGAATTAGGATGGAAGAAGAAAAATACAACATATAGGGTTTTGGAGAGCTAGGACTCTATTATACGATTCTTGAAGACCTGTATCCAGGATATATCATGTCCGACACTTAAAAAGTAGCAAGTCAAAAAATGACTAGATTAAATTACAATTACCAGTCAATATTCACACTACAAAGTTGAAAATTTTTTAAATAATGTTTTTTGTCAATTATGTGGCTTTAGTTATTAAATCCGATGATAATTTTTTTCAGATTTTCCAAAAAACTTAGCGAGCTTTCGTCAAGCTTTATGCTCTAAGTCTGGCATCGTAAGCTTCTACGAGCCTACGATGCCAGACAGAAACACTATTGTTTATAAATTCTTTACTAGTCTTTTCCTGTCTACGAACCTTAAAAAACAATACCCCACACTACATAATGAATTGGAAAAATTGTTTCGTGTACTTAATTTACCTACATCTCCCTAAAAATTTCCATATAAATATTTTTGAATACCTACTACTGCGAAATATTCGGGTTAAAACGCTTTATTTTACTACGTGAAATTCAAGTTGCTGCATTAAGCGGTTTCTGAGAAAAACGGTTGTATTTTTCCTTTTGAGATATGGAGCCTTTGAGTTTCACTTTACTTATCTAGGATGAGCCCTGTTATCAAGTTGTTTTCAAATTTGAGATCATAATTCACGATGGATTTACCTAATTGGTTTTTAATTATTTTTAAATACTTTGTCTCTTATCGGAGTTTAACTTTCGAAATTTACTGTGGCTTGTTCTACAGCTTATTATTACGAATAATTATTTAAGTAGAATAGCATTCAATGCCTATCATACGACAGTCAGTAAAACTACCTTTCTTGCAAATAATACAAACACATAAAAACTTTCAAAATTACAACAAAATAAAAAAGAATATTAAAACAGACATTTTTAAAATAAAACTTCTTTTATATTGATCAGTGAAACACTAAAGGTAATTCCATAGCGTTTCACTAACATATGACACTATGCTAACGCCATCTGTTAGTCGATTGAAATAAGTATTTTCGAAGAACAAACATCGTGCATAACATAGTTTGGACGTTAAGTTTTTCAAGTAATCATTGAAAATGACAGCCATGATTTGGAGATTTTTTTTAATATTTTGCTTAAGTAAAATATGTAAAATTAACTATTAGTAATATTTAAATACTATGCGTAACTAGTCAAATTATAGTCTGTTGTTATTACAGTCGGCGCTGCCGTTCAACATTTTTGCTGTTCAACATGCACTTTTTTATTTTAATGTCTGAATTAGTGATGTTGTTATTACAGTTGACGCTGCTGTCCAACATTTCAGCTGTTCAACATGCACTTTTTTATTTTAATGTCTGAATTAGTGATGTTGTTATTACAGTTGACGCTGCTGTCCAACATTTCTGCTGTTCAACATGCACTTTTTTATTTTAATGCCTGAGTTAGTGATGTTGTTATTACAGTCGACCCTATGGCTCTAGCAATGATTACTTAAAAAGGTGAACGTTATCACTGATCATGAAAATTATTTTATCACATCTAATGTTTTAAATTATGCTTAATGAAGCAAAATTAATCTTAGTTATAAGTTTTATTTCTGCTGTTCAACATGCACTTTTTTATTTTAATGTCTGAGTTAGTGATGTTGTTATTACAGTCGACGCTATGGCTGTAACAATGATTACTTAAAAAGGTGAACGTTATCACTGTTTATGAAAATTATTTTATCACATCTAATGTTGTAAAGTATGTTTAATGAAGCAAAATCAATCTTCATTATAAGGTTTATTTCTACTGCATGATCCACAGAGAACAACTATTAAATTTTGTTTCCAACATAAGAAAATGTCAACTTTTGTTTGTATTGTCAACTGAATATTAAGAGCATTGACGTTATAGGACGCGTTACTGTCACGGCCATAAGTTGTTAATAAAATAATCAAACTGGAACAAACCCAACCTGCTGATAAAACGTGTCAAAGCTCATCAAAGTGAAAGGTAAAGTTCGTGACCCCAATTGCTCCCTAATACGACAGGCATTGTGTGCGGATCCAAATATGACATTAGCTTAATATAGCGCGGGCGGTCGCAGTCATTGTTAATCCGTGACGTGACCGGGGTCGCTGACGGGACCACGGCTGTCACACACATAGAGTCGCCATGACAGGAAGTCACGTTACAATTAGTGTGACGCCCGTGTTATAAACGTCACTTTGGAAGTCGTTAGTGATGTTTTGGTGTGCTCGGGTCGTTTTGCCGAAATCGTAACGCTGAAGTTGTTCGGCGGTTTGGTGGACGCGCGTAAAGTTTTGATGGCATTACCTACGTATTTTGCTGTTAACATCTTAATGACTGTTTAGATACGAACGGAAACTTAATGTTCGAATTTCTTTCTATTTATGTGCTAGAGGTAAGTTCGGTTTCGTTCGAAAGTTCGAACTATTTTTGAATGGAATAATATTATTTTTATAGCTTTGTTTTGCACATTATAAATGGTTATAATCAATATCACGTCCGAATGCAAAGACTCGCTTACTCACTATGAGCTCGCACGAGCAGAAGTCGTTTTGGGAATATATAATATTTTCAAGATTTCATGAAATATTTCAGACATAAAAATAAAAAATCTCTCTATGGAAAGTCTCTCTTATTATTGCCATGGCTGAGTGCCAATAGAAAACTAAATAACACGATATCGTGTGTCCGGATTCTGAGGCGACAAACGTTTGACACGATATCGCGTGGGTGGATTCAAGGACGGGAAACATTTAACACGATATCGTGTTGTTGGATAAAACTGAAAGAAAATATATGCCTTTTCCTTGTTTTGACATTCTTTTTTGACTTAACGAGCTCTTTCCTAAATGCGGTAAAACCAGAAACTATGATTCATACGGCTCTGTGATTACATAAAAACAAAGAAAATCCCGATGTCAGTCAGCTTTCGATGACAGTACTCCAAAAGAAAAATGAAAAAACGAAACATCATTGCATGGGCTCGGCTAGAATCGATACAAATAAAAATGTTTACCAGACCCGACACCGCCTATACTTTATGATATCCGCAACGGCAGTGAGAAGCGTTGTCGATAATTGATTATCGACTATCGATAGATAAGGGCTATCTTATCGATATAACCCAATTCTAATTGCTATTTCGCGGTCTCCTGGCGCCGTGGCCATACGATTGTTATCGAGCCGCCCATCGCCGATATTCAATCAAATGTAGCGCTGCCTTTTGCGTCAATGCTGTCACTGGAAGTTAATTATGTCAAGTCATTATATTATAAAATGGAAAATAGACTATATCAACAAACACGTGGCCGGACGTTGGACATCATTCACTGACTGTGAACCATAATTATTTATTGTTTTTCTTTTGACTGAGCCAGTGCTTATAACTAATATTATAACGGACAATATTTGTTTGTATGTTCTCAATTTTCTCTGAACCTTCTAAAATTACTCATAAAAATCTTACGTTTTCAAAAAGCTTGCTTCTTTACCAATAATATAAACTAAATTTATACTAATATTATTAGGAATTAACTAAATCAGGTCTTATAACTAAAATTATAACGGACAATATTTGTTTGTATGTTCTCAATTTTCTCTGAACCTTCTAAAATTACTCATAAAAATCTTACGTTTTCAAAAAGCTTGCTTTTTTGTCAATAATATAAACTAAATTTATATAAATATTTTTAGGAAAATTTAAGATTTATACGAAACGCATTTCTAATTGTTCAACTCCCGATAATGTACTGTCAACGTTGCAATGTATTTCACAGATGTAAGCAGTACTTTTAGATAACGCAGAAGAAATATGTAAAACCGTGTTTAGACAGCACGTCATATTATAAAGGGTTAAATCTCTAAATAAACATCTAGTGAGTTAGAGAACTGTTTTTGTGTTGCTACACACATGATGCTTAATATATTTCGGTCTATAGTGCATAAACCATAAATCATTATATTTATTTTAATTATAGAGAGAGACAATTGACAATATTTATTGAAGACTGTTAAAGATATTTTACTAAAAAGTTTTATGAAGTAGCTCCTGTAAGACAAGGGCTAAATCTGTTTTTTATCTATTGGCTTCTAACTTGAGTTTTACTGGATCGGTTTTGATGCATTTTTCACCGTAGTATACAATGGTTATGCTGTAATGTGTTTGTGTATAAAATATTTATATACGGCTTATCGTTACAGTGCTATGTTAATATTTATGAGGCGTGTCCTAGAGTACGGACAAGCAGGAAGGGCTATGGATGATGAAGAAAGCGGTGGCACTGAGTCACAGGAGAGAAACCGTTCTATAACTAAAGTTCACCATCATAATTACCACGAGAGCGAAAATGTAGGCGAAACTTAGTTTAATAAATTATCACGTTAATATAGCCCGGGTAAAGAAGGGGTTGATTTAATAGCTTTTTAGGGTTGCATACCTCAAAAGGAAAAACAGAACTCTTACGATATCATTCATGGATCAGATCAGTCTGTCCGTCACAACTGTTATTCTGAGAAACCACTTAATGTAGAAACTTGATTTTTGGCATTGTAATAAAATATATTAAGCTACGTACATCTCCATAGCTTGCACTTAAATATACTTTTCTTAAAATTGTAAGTGGGGAAATTAAGTATTCGAAATTTTTTTTTATTCCATGTATAATGTGGATTTGACCGTCCGACGTTAAATCGAAACCCAGTCAGTACTAGTTGTCATAAATACTTTAAAATAGTGAAATAAACAATTAGCCCAAACAAATTGTTTTTCAAACAAATTAAATTGTCATTCGTAAATAAAACAAAACGTAAACACCATTTACATTGTTTATGTTACTGACCTTAGCAGCGCGCGGTTTTTGTTTGTAGTGGTTCCCTTTGTCGGCACCTGTGGCAAAGCGACTGTGCGTGTTTCAAATTATATACATAGTGTTTAAATTTACAAGCCGGTTAAAACTATTCCTATGCCCAAACTATTGAATTTTATTTATTAATTTCTGGTGTACAGTTGGGAAACACCATCAAGTATATGAGGATTCATTTAATGTTGAACGGTCAAATCCACTTTGTATTGTACAGGGTATTGTTTGCAATGGCTAGTTATCGGGGTCTGAAAAATAGTTTTCCCTAATTTTAGTTACTACATCTTAGTATATACTAAAAAATGCCATACCATTTACTGAAAAATATGACAGAAAAGAGCATCACTAAATCTCCCCTCCCCCCAGTTCCGGGATTACGGAATACAAAATTATGAAAAAATTAAGTTTTTCGAAGACCATGCAAAGGTTGTAAGTAAACTATACCTATAATTTCAGATGTCTTAACTTTTTAAATATACAGTATGTTTAACGCCTGTGGAAGATACAGCAGGTAATATACTTAGGTTGTGGATGATAACAATTTCACTTTATATTTGGTAGTAGGAGCCAATTATTATTTAATTTTCTTGGTCTGAATGTTTTGTTGGATTCAAAAAACCTTTTGTTGGGTCAAAGTGATTTTTTTCTTGAACCAATAGTTGTTATAGTATGATGATTTTTACACTGCATTGGAAACAAAAAGGAGTAACTAATAATGTTTGAATAAGGTTTTATTTTTAACTTGGCCTTAAACTCTACGCCCACGCCCTGTAGTAGAAATGTCCCTGGAAAAGCGATTCTGCATATGGAATCCTCGCATGGCCTGAGTTTTCAGGAAGCCTAAGCACTCTTCTCGCTCCTGAACATCATTCGCACTTTTATGAACATTTCTACATCATTAACGCAAACGAGTTATATAAGTGATAAGTTATACAATTCATGAGTTATACAATTTATCCCAAGTTATATAATTCATCCAACATAAACGCTTTCTTTATTGTCGCTTACTTTATTGCATTATTGATTTATGTCGAAAAGTCATACGTCTCCTAATTTCACTCGCGCCATTTTCATTCTGTTACATCCTCCCGTTTCCTTTTGGCTTCGCCCTTTTCCTTTTCCTTCCAACCTGTCCAATTTAGGTTATTTTTTCGGAATAAACAGAGTTGTATACATTGTTTGTTTTTTTTTTGAAGTTATACTTCTTTAGGCGCGTTATGAAAAAATGATGAGAGTGAAATTTTTAGATTCGTCACACAAAAGTTACAGTATGAAGTTGCAGCGGTTGCAGTCTCGAAACAAAAGCTATTGGCACCATCGTCGCCTCTGTTCACTGTTTTCATATTCATAGTATTTATCCACATGTTTCTAGTGTCTACATTCACACACGTGTTTTAGTTTCATATAAGTGCGATTTATATATGTGCTGATAAATTATATTCAGTAGTGATTTAAATTCAATATTTTGATTAATATATTTACTATTCGTAAATATTAGTGAAAAAATTATGTTTGTAGACTTTTTCAAGTGCTCCAATATAATTGAGGTTATCTATCCGTATGTATTATTTAATGATGCCAAAGAAGTATAACTTCTCACGCGCGTACATAAGTATACGCACCCTTTCTTTTTTAATGTTTATTTAACACAATTGTTGTCAATGTTATAGTGACGACAATGTTTTATAGTACACCTTGGAATCGGATGCTTAGATTTCGTAACAATGATTCACTGTAAGAGAATGCTTTTCGCAACAAGTCTATCATCTGCATTTCAATTGCATTAAAGAGGAGAAGAAGCACGTTGCTTTGAGTGTTTTCTTTGAAAGTTTGATCTCATCCTCATTTCCTTTCACGTTTCTGACAGAATTATCTGACTATACTTCAATGCACAGATGTAAGACGTAAGACAAAATGTGTCTATTATTAATACATGCGATTCTGTGAATGAAATTAAATGTATTTGAAGTGTATTTCTGCAAAAAATATAATTTTTTTCGTTGAAATCGCAAGTTTGACAATGATTTTTTTTTCAGAAACGGTCTTAAATTTTAATATTGCCCCTTAATATTTTCTCCTCAAAATTACCTGTATGAATAATAGACCAGTTCTTCGTTAAAACCGGCGTATTACGTATAACATATTTGACAGAAAAGCAAAGAATGATAACGCAAAAATGCTATGAAATATAGAGATTTCTAAGACGACATTATGGGACCCTTCGTATTTCAGAAATCAGCTTATTCCTCAATTAAGCCGCTTTGCAGTAAAGCTCTAAACGAGCGCTTGAATGACGTAATATGTTAACAGTTTCCACTGTAAATGAGTGCTTATTTAATGACGTATTATGTTTGGGACTGACCCAGAATGTTTATCTACCCTCCAACCTAAATAAACATTCTACGTCAATCTGGTCCATATATTAGAGACACGATACCTACCCGCCTCCAGTCCCAGATCTAAACCGAACGAATACTCATCCTAGACATTACCAAGCTCGAATAATGGCGGAAAGTATCTTGAAGCTTTTAATAGTCGCAGTAGCGCCTCGAAATATCCCAGCGATCGCGCCTAGGCATTTCTTTATTACAAAACTAGTCACTGCACGTATTTGGCACGTCCCCCAGTCACCATTGTCATGAGAACGGCGTCACTAAATATAGACGCATGACGTCACCCCTTGACATCTCCGCGGATCGAGCCAGCGCTGTCGCGGCGCCGTGGCTTGGGCACAGCTGTGAACCTGCCTTTAGACATAAACGTCGAATGTGTTAAAAACTCTGACGTCACACCTCAGTATACTGTCATTGGTTTCCATTAAGCCGGTTGGAATTTTTCGTTGTATATTCGATGAAGGTATTAATACTACTGAAATAGATAAATAAATATATAAGCGAACGATTCTTTTACATAATAATATTACTAAAACCGTTAGTGTGCAAAATAAGCCAAGTACTATTCCATCAGGCGATTCAGCCACCAAACGTCAAAAGATCTAAGAGTGCCAAGTTATATTCCAAATGGAAACTGGAAATAAGATGTTTGTGCTTTATGATTCTACAATGATATTAGTACATGTTCACTTTTTGATGTTTCTTTACGGGCAATTTTTCTTTTATTAAACTTTTAGTAATTTTTCTTGCTCTTTGCACAGGAAAAGCTGTTCTATATTGGAGCTTTCTAAATCTGCAAACTTTTCCCTCTGTTGTGGAAAGGGGTGTACAGTCTGATAAATAGTGATGGTATCAAATATAAATATTTTATTATAAACTGGTTATTCCCAGGTTTTACCCGCAATTAATTATCCTAATTATGTGTCTAAATACTTTTCAATCAGAAATTCTATACAAAATAAGTTACTTATAAATAAATATATTTATTTCTTTGTTTTATTTTTCTTGGATAGAAATATAAATTGGTTTTCATCACTATCTGATCTGCACAAAGAACCTGATTTTGGTCGTGAGAAGAAAATTCTTTTCTGAAATCGATTTGGTCATTCAGGTCGGCGGTATATCAGAAGAAATACTCAAGACGATCAGTCAGATAAAAAAGCCAGTCTCTCTACATCTTCACCAATTAAACAGTATTCTCCGACTTTGGTTACATTTTTTATCATTGCCTATGAATTGTGGCGTGATGATATTATCTTCCTCAAACAACTACTGGCTTTCGGAAACGAAAAGTTGTTTTGAAATTGTACGTCTGGTTGCACGAAACGCGAACACATAAATAAATAAATTTTTCCCTTTACATATTAATATGGATATAATAAATACTGCCATCTAGTGAATAATCATAAAACTATACATTTATAATGGTTTCTCGTGAAAGAAAAAGATGTCGCTTTACTTAAATACTTTGTAATTTTTTAATTTATTTAGTAAAGCAGCATTGCGTAATAGTTCTGATAATTTTGTGAGTTGATCAAGCCTCTGAGATATAAAAAACTGATTGGTTTGAAACGGTGCACGTAAATAGTGATAGCCCTACGTACGACCAGTATTTTTAACTGTACACTCAGTGTGTTTACATTTTTGTTAAAATTTATTTTAAAATAATTATTTACCTCGATTCTGTTAAATAGATAAATATAATAAAAATGTACGTCTGAAAATCCATATATTTGAACCGAAACTTCTTTTCGTTAATCGTTTCAAACTAATTTTTTGTTGTTAAATTAATACAGTAACTCTGTCTCCATGGGTTCGTGATTCCAAAATAAGATTATTATTATCAATATTTTTTTTCGTATCTTGTTCCTTTCTGGACATATTATTTTTCAACGTGCTGCAAGGGTTAAAAGTTCTGCATTATGGCACACCGGGTGCCACACGTCATAACCAAAGCTAGTACCAGCAACGTTGATGTAGTATTTTGATTAGAATTGAAAATAAAAAACAACTTGAAATTGAGTGCTCTATTCAACTACGTTTGTACCATTATAACTTCAAAAAAAGACCACCGACAATGTGCCTGGCGTTACAGAAATAGAACATCATTTTTAAAAAAGCTGGTTTTTTTATTATATAAAAAACCAAACAATTCAACGAGGGACAATTAGAAAAGAACTAAAAATAAAATAAAATTTATGATTATAATGGAAACCAAAGAAAAGATATCTTCATAAATGTGCATTTATTTTATTTTTGAAATATCAAGAATTGTTAATGAGAAATAAAAATAGCAAAGAAAATATAATGAAATACTTAATAGCTTTTTGGAAACTATTATAAATAATGATCGCCTAAATTAATAAAAATAAACTGTCAAGTAATGATGCCAACTCCGGGGTTTTCCCCTAAATTTAGGGGCATGAAATTTATGTAAGGAGTTTTAGGGGTATTTTGGGGATAAAATGTTTATTACGTTTTTTAAAAGATAACTCAGTACTCTACTTCCATCAACCAAAAATTTTAAAAAAATTTGGACTGATTGAATGGATAAATATTTCAATTAGTTTAATTGTTTTATAATGAATAAATACTTGGTTCGTAGTCAGGGAGTTTTGATTTGAATTTAGCGGGTTTTAAAACAGCTTTAGGGGGAAATTTTCAAACAGTTGGCAACACTACTGTCTAGTGATATTGACAATGGTTCTGATGTTGTCAACATGGACATTTTTTTGCTCTTTTCGAGTTTTACGCATAGATTTATATTACTTCGTTTAGATCAATGGTTTTACGTGATTTTTTTCGATGACCTTGTCGGGCTTATTAGCTTCATGGATTGATATGGTACATCTATGGATATAAGGTACAACAATACAAAATCTGCACTTTGTTTTGTCTGGCTGGTTCATAGACTGCCGTAGAAATAACATTTACAAACTATTACGAAAATTAACCTAACTTTTCATAAAAAAAATTTAAAATTTCTCTTTTGTCTAGTTAACGATTTAAATAAAACTTTTCTATAACTTATTTTTTTCATTTTCTCTATATAAAGTGTCATTTTCATTCCTAGAATACCTGGGCTCAAGACTTAGACATTATAATTACCTTTAAAGAAAAATTATACCTTCAGAGAATATTATACCTGTAACAAATCCTGTTAATCCTCAATAGATTACATTTCATTTACGTAATTAAATAGATATTGATCAGCAGAACTTGTCACGTCATTTATCTTGAAACATGTAGTTTGATTGTTACGTGTATTGTGCTACGTGCCATGTCGCCGTGCCGGACTAAAATACTTTCATTTGCCAATAACTAGTGTACTACTTAACGAAATTGTTTTTCAGCCCTAGTCTCGGTTAAACTAATTTTAATAAAAGTCTTTGAACGCATTTATCAATGTCTAAAGATCAATTTAAAGGACCTTAGAATAGGTTTGATGGTAACTTCATTACGTGAGATTAAATCCGCTAGTTGACTCATTCTAAATTTTTAAACTTTTCATACAATATTGTGAAATATAAGTTAACTAAAAACCAGTGTTGAAAAAAAATCAAAAAATGCTTGAAAAATAAGGCAGTTGTAGGCTTCTAAATTTAAAGATACGGTTGCAATTGGATATATCCCTGTCTCTTTTCTTCTCGTAGAATATAATGTGCAATATTAAAAATGACCTCACAACACAGTATTGCCGTCCTTCTCTAAAGCTTCTTTATTTAAACTTTTATAACTCGGTCAATTTTTAAGATTATTAAAAAAAAATTTCACTCTTCATCAGCTTGTACCTTGAAATTATGATTAATGAAATAAAAAAAATTTAGTCAAATACCCAATTATAGTTTTCAGTCTTAGTAGAAAACGAATATGTGCACCCGATTCGTACAGTTGCATCACCACTAGGCAACAACGTCTACCGAATACCTCCAGACGACGTTGACGTCAGAAGTGATAAAACATTTACGTCATATCAAAACCGCGAAGTCAGTTGTAATAAATATTTCGTTTCTTAGGAAGGAAACGTGGCACGCCCAACAGGAAAAAGTGGTCAAATGCGGTAAATGGTACCGCGACTATTTTGTAACATGTGGAATCTAAAAATAAAACAAATTTTGTTAGTGGTATTTTCATACTTTATTCAAAGAACGAGTAAAATCATCAAAAATTATAAAGGTTTTCGAAACATATAATTTCGAATTGATTTGTTAATAACAACAAGATAACTTTAGTAATTTTAAAAAGCTAAAATAAAATTGAAAAAGTGGTCAAATGCGGTAAATGGTACCGCGACTATTTTGTAACATGTGGAATCTAAAAATAAAACAAATTTCGTTAGTGGTATTTTCATATTTTATTCAAAGAACGAGTAAAATCATAACAAAAAATAATAAAGGTTTTCGAAATGTATAATTTTGAATTTATTTATTAATAACAACAAGATAACTTTAGTAATTTTAAAAATTTAAAATAAAATTCACTTATTTTACATTTTTTGCCTTTTTAATTATGAAATTTGATCCAATTTCTTTATTCCAAGTAAACGGATTTAAAAGAAATTAAAACAATAATTTCATTTGTACTACAGGTACACATCTGATACGTGCTAATAGATGGCGGCACCATCGTTTACTAAATATTGTATTTAAAATTGTGTGGAAACGTACTTACAATAAGACTTCACAAAAAATGCTCTTTTTCCATGAGACTAAAAAAAATATTATTGATTTGGTGATATCTATTTTATTCTTGGCATTCAAATTTAGTTTAATAAATAATATTTTAATCAACGATTTTGAATATAGATGGCACTGTATGATTATCTTGTAGATATATTCAGGTGGCTTAATTAAAAAGACACTTTTGAGAACCGATTTGGCCCATTTTAAAATTTAACCGTGATATGAACGCACAGTATTTTCGTATCAACTTTAACATTTCGCGAAATCGTGTTATCGAGACCTCAAAAGCTGGTATATTTCTTTGAAATACACCTGGAATTGACAGAGAAATTACGTTGTACGTGTACTGAGGACGCTTATATAAAATGCTGCGGTGGTTTTAAAAATAACCTATTTTATTTATTTTCATTAAATATAAAATAATATATTTAAAAAAAATATATAATATATTTACATTTACTTGTGATAGATGTAAAAAACCAAGCTCGTCAAACGGCACATTATTAAAACCAGTTTTCGATGAATATTGCATAAAATTATACTTTGTCACAACAAGTGTCAAGATTTTTAACTTTACAAATACGCTAAAGATATATACAATAAAATCAAATATACGTGGGTAGTTTTAGAAGCGTCCTTATGTGGGCAAGGCAGGTATAAAACGTTAAATAACAAAACAATTACTACACCGATATACAAATACGAGTAGACAAACACAAACTGTATATATGTAGACCTTCCCGCGACTTCGAGTGTTTAAAAATTAAGTATTCGAAACAATTTTTTTAAAGGGCTTACGCCCGTATGCACCACATACGGTCAGGACTCTCAATCGGATTTACTGACAGTTGAAAACGTATTTTTTGTATGGATACTTTAGAAATTGGACCATGCAATAGGGCACGGTCGGTCTCTTGTTCCGACTCGCGGTTAATGAGAAACAGAAATACGTTTTTAACTGTCAGTAAGTCTGACTGACAGTCTTGATCGTGTGTGGTGCATATGGGCGTTAAGAGTCACAAGATATTTATTTCATAATTTTTACAACTTCACAAACATACTGAAAAATAAACAAAACATGTCTAATATCTCTGCATTATTTCCGGCAACTCAAAAGTTGTAGAAGAAAATATATATGTCTTCCACTTAATTATATTAATTATTATTAGTTATTTATTGCGCTAGAAATGCTATATTAGTGATTACTTATGGTAAATAAATAAAATTCACTTCAAAAGAGGTAAGGAACCCTCGATGCGCGAGCGTGTCTCGCACTTGGTCGGTTTTATTGGTTTATTGTCGTTAATTGGCACGCATTATTAGTTTTCGGTCTATCATAGTAATTATATTACACACAAATATATTTTTAAGTGCTGTAGTTAGGGTTTTAAATTAGAGGCCATCCGCCCTTTTTAACCCGGACACTATTCTTTTTAAAAGTGCCGTCCGGGGGCTTTTTAAATGTGTTCGGGGTTTCAAAGAAAAATGATTTTTATTATTAACACATTGATTTAATCCGTGGACTAATGAAAGAAATAAACAATAATCGGAAACTATATTTCAAATTATTAAGGTTAAATATATATTTACAACGACTAAATTTACAAAGAAAAAATTAAGGTAGTGGAGTTTAAAATAAACTTTCAGCGAAAATTGCATCAAATAAGATATGTTGCTTAATTTTTGAGATATGAGATATTTTTGGTTTCAAACTCAGCAAAAGCTTTGTTAAGATAAGATATGTGCTTCTAATGCTTATATCTTATAGACATTAAAAGCACAAATCTTTGATGCAATTTTCGTTGAAAGTTTATTTTAAATTCCCCTACCTTAATATGTATTTTCAGAATTTTACACACGTTAGTCGAAAAGTGAGAAGGACAGAGGAGACACTTTTTAAGACTTTTCACCAACCATTGACTTAAATAAAAAAAATATTTTGGAACCTCTATATTATTTTTAAGACCTATCTAACGATACCCCACACGCCTATGTGCACTGATTTTTTTTCATCCCTGAGTTATATGTATGGAGTGCCACCCCTAATATCATTTTTTTCATTATTCCACTATTTTACGTTACAGTGGGTCAGAGAAGCCCCTACCGTCCAAATTGTATTTATATAGTGCAAATAGTCCCCAAGTAAGATGGCTCTGATGTGAGACAGAACAAAAAGGCTTCAGTTTTTGCCATTTGGCTACTGAACCCTAAAAATGTAGTTACTTCTATAAAAGTCACATACTACAATAATTCATAACTATTTTTATTAATATTAATAACTGTTTTTATTAAGTATACTTTCACACTTCATCTCTGGCCAAGCCCATTTCCCCAATATGTGTCCAGGTGGAAAACTTCATTGCACGATTTAAAGTACAGGTAGTGCCATCTATGTATAACAGTTACACTAATGTATAGTATACATAAGTACACTGTAAATTTGTGTAATTACTACGTATCTAATAGTTGGTCACTTCTTTGTAGGTATAATGTGAGTGAATTTTTGAAAATATTAAATTTACATATTCTATGATCGAGTATAGCAATTGCGATAAAATAAAAGTTAAATGATATTTCATATTGGTTTCTGTGTGTTACTGCAAACTGCATCTGAATTGGGTTAGTAGTTTTTACGTGATGCGTACACAGATACAAAAAGAGAAAAATTTCGAAATGATCTTAAGGCATTTTGTCACTTATCTTTCATCGCCTAATTATTTTTTTTCCAAATATTTTAAATGTACAAACGGGCAAAGTTGAAAGTTTTATAACATGTACAAATTTTATCTAACCTCCATGTTCGTAATTAAAGGAAATTTGTGTACATAGAGCTTTGGTGTAATTCATGTTTTTGGCTAAAAAGATTGGTTTTGTAATCATTTATTTACTACATCAATTTTTTAGAACATTTCGTAAACAAAATTAGCAGCATATGCTTTGTGGATCAAATGCTAGAAATATAATTTCTACGATAATTTTTTTTATGGATTCATTAAGCATAAAAAAAATTAATCGTAAAAAAATTACTTACACGTGCAGTAGTAACAATTGCATTTTTAAGTAACCATTATTGCAATATCGTCTCTACAGCCCTAGCATTGAGTTTATTAACTTAAATAATTTTGCTGTAATAACATTGTATCTACTATAATTATATTAATTACGGATCCTTAATTAAATATTAATGTTTAGTAATTGTACATATTTTATTTCTGTGTGAAATTTCGAAAATAGCACAAATTGTTGCATTTATTTAAGGTGTTTACACATAAAATGATATCAATAAAATTTTATAATGGACGGTAAACATCGTTCTTTGTAAATATTGTTATCAATACTTATACATACTACCCGTTGAATGGCGTTAGGATAACGCTATATTCCAGCGAAATGCCATGAGATTACCCCTGAGCATTTTATCTGTTAATAATCAACAGAAGTTTCGTTTTAAAATTGTTTAAATTTTGCTTACTATTAAAACATGAAATTAAGACATGATATAGTTCTAAGTAATGGTCTCGTTAACTACAGTTTTTAACTATGCAAGCTGCCACAGCCCAAGCTTATCCGAAAAACTTAGCCATATTCCATATTTAAAACAATAAGACCATTAATCAATCCAAACGTCAAACTGACAGCCCGCTAAAAACCCATATTGTACAATTCTAGAACATTACAAATCTTTAGTCTAAAACGAGATTATTCACTTTCTGCAACTTCTTTAATTTTATACAAAACACTATAAGCTTTTCCTAATGTGTATAAAAATAAACCTAAAACATCTCGTACATTTCACACAAAGCACAAGCTTTATATTTAGCGAGTTAACCTAAACAACTTAATCCAATTCCATATTTAAAACAATAAAATTGTTAACCAATCCGAACGTCAAAGTGACATCCCGCTAATAACCAATACAAAAAGAAAATCTACTCGATGACGCCCTGAACTAATTACAGCTAACTTCACTTTGTATAACTTCTATAATATTGTATAAAATACCATGAGGCTTCCCCTTGCACGTATAAAAATAAACTAAAAATATCTCGCACGTTTCATGCGTTGATCGCAAAATTTGTATATAGGTTGCAAGCTTATCCAAACAACTTAGCCATATTCTATATTTAAAACAATAAGATCGTTAATCAACCTAAACGTCAAACTGACGGCCCGCTAATAAATACTAATAAACAATTCTAAAACTTTACGAATCTACAGACCAAAAACAAGACCACTCTATAATGCTCTGAACTCATTACAACGATCTTCATTTTGTGTGACTTCTATAATTTTATATAAAATATCACAAAGCTTTCTCTATCGCCTATAAACATAAACATAAGATATTTCATACATATTACACACTTCAATTGCAAAGCTAGTGTGTGTAAATACATTTAAAAGTTAAGAGACGTTGAATTATTGTCTATTTAAATACTTTGTTACACGCATTACATTCTCCAGTAGTTTCCGGTGCGCTTAACAATTGTTATAGGGTTTATTGCATTCAGTGTGTCATACGACTGTCTTGCATTCATATCTCTGTTATTGCAGCATGTCTGCTGAGGTATTAATTCTGTAATGACCATCCATCTTATCTCATAGTAATGAATTTTGATATTTGTACTGTCGATGACTAGCCTTGTAGAAAATAATTAAAAACGTTTGCCTTAACTGCTATGTTAATATAAAAAATAAAGCTTCTCATAAAATACTTAAATTGTCATATAATCGATATTAATAATTTTAATAACGTTTTCAATTTATAACATTTTTGCTCAGGTTTCTGTTGACACAGTGTGTTCGTAAATAATATGACAAGAATGTACTGTCTCGTTTTTTAGACGACAGTTAATACGTCCATGCAGTACTCAAAATTTTAAAAAAATGTCTACTAATTTCGCTTAATAATACGAATCCTACAAGCTAAATTAAACTAAGTTAAAAATAAATGAAATTATCATTAAAATACTTTGGTAGTTGTTGTTAGAGGTAAATGAACGACAAGGTGTTTAAAATTAATTTCTTGGCTTCAAAATTTATAGTATATTTACAGGTGGTACAAAAACACGTCTGTTATTCATACAGTCAAACTAAAGCAGGTTTCTGCAAAAAAAATGTTTTTTTTTTCGTTGCAATCGCAACTTTGGCAACAATTTTATCAAAAATAGTTGAGAATTGGAATATATTTAATATTTTCTACTCATTTTAACGCACAGTTGACCTATATGAATAATAAGACACTACTGTAAATGTTATCAGACACTATTGAATAACAACACTATTTTATAACACTATTGTTCATACAAGTGTTCCTGTAACAAATGTAAATTATTTTTTCTTGATATAGCTATTCTCGCAGTAATTTTATTCATAAAGGTTTGAGAATGCTTAGTTTTATGCAGATATGATATATAGATATTATATACAATATTCAAAATGTGTCACTTCTTTTTATGGTTTTGAGATACGGAACATTAAAAATCATTATACTCGAATCCAACCCACGTAATAAATATATATATAGCATGGATTGAATCGAAAAAATGTTTTTACATTTATTTATTAATTCCAGTTTTTTCTTATTGCTTAAAAGATACAGAGACAATAAAATAATTTTTATGACTCCCCTAAAAATTATACAAATAAAGAAAAAACTCCTAACTGCTGCTAAATCCAGTATATCTAATGCGTGATACCGACCCTACGACTTGTGATAACATTAAAATTGTGTCTAGGGCCTTTCTAATTTTCCCAATAAACGTTGAAAAAAACTTTCTATACGAAGAGTATAATATTTTAGAAGGTCCTTTTCATGATGAATCATTTGTGTGTTTTTATTATAAGTTTAGTTTTGGCGATTTATTTTAAACTTTTGACAGCCGTAATTTTAAAACTATCGGTATATTTTAATCCATCTGTGAATTTAATTTATATTTGCAACTGAGCTATATTCAAACTAGTTTAATTTCGCTCAAATAAAAGAAGTAATCCCCAATTCCTCAAGCAAAAGATGCTTATATAACACAAAAGTCAATATCTCAGCAATTGATAGATATAATTCCATGAAATTCACCTAAAAAGTCAAGTATTGTTTACTCACACGCCATACCTATATAATTCAAATGTTGAGATCGCCCCAATCGGTAGATATATTTCAATGAAATCCACCTCACAATTCAAGAGTTGAACACTCACACAGCGTGCCTATATAATTCAAAAGTCGTAATTTCCGTAAATAGCAGATATATTGTTACGAAATTCGCCTAAAAGTTTAAATATTGAACACTCGCACGGAATGTATATTCTGTTCAAAACTTTAGATCTCCGCAATTGATAAATATATTTCTATGCCATTCATCAGAAAATTCAAGTATTGAACACTCGTTCAAGTATTGGAAACTCATTTTACTTTTCATTTTGGTAAATAAATATCAAATAAATCAAAGACAAAGTAATAACCCCTACATTTGGCGTAGATACCAATAAATTCGCTCGAACGTCACATTCGGATGACGTCACGAAATTGGATTTCAAATTTTAGGTTTTCCTCGAAGGCCGTGACGGATTTAAAAGGCAATGATGATGTAACGATTTGGGGAGAAATAAGCAGAGGGATCAAGAGAAAAAAATGTATGATGTAATGGACGAATCTTCACTCCTTGATACTTTATTTAAATTATTTTATGTATTCACATTGGAGGTAATTTAAAGAAAGAAGAAGGATGAATAATCTATGGAGGAAAGAAGAAAGATGATACAGCCTTCTGTTAGTAAGTGTTCTTACTTTTGTCAAGATATCAAGGATTTCTGCGGTGAAACAAAGCGCCCTTCTAATTTCCACGTATCCTTCAGTCCATCTGCCAGAGCTTCATAGTTTCTACAACTTTACGCACAACTTGGATTGTAAATCTACGGCCAATATACTTACTTACGATTTTTATCGGCTACTCATCTATCCACAAAAGTCCGCGAAAGTCGGTGGCCGATTTTCCGTCAGCTGGACGCATTCGTGCTAAACCTGCTGAAAATTAATATTCAGGTTGTTTTTCCCTAATGTTTCTGAGCTAGTTGAGAAGACGTGACTCAAATCTGACTATTACACGTCATAATTCCTAAATGGACATGTAGCCTTTCCCGCGAATTTATATAGATTTGTCCTACGAGATAGTATTGCCTGTCCATGCGGTTACGAGATACAGGATATGGAACATGTCTCATTTAACTCCGGTGAGCATAATGATGCGATACAACCTTGCGCGTAGATTTTTGTCGCAGGGAATGCGTCTAATAGTAGAATAGAATCACACGGTTCTTTAAGATCGTGATAACTTTAGTCACCATGACTTGGTTGAGAATCGACCGACCTTTAAGGCCTTTAGAGCGTTCGCTAATATCATTCCAGAGAAAATAAAGGCCCTAAACGATTCACTGCAAAGGGACAGACGCGATCCAGTTTGGTGGAAACCAATTCAATGATAGTAGTAACAGGACATTATTAGCAGACCTTCAAATGTCCCCATTTTTGTATGTAGGGGATGTTACGGGTCTCTGGAGGGGCCCTGAGATAATCCGGATGGGCAAGGTAGTAATAGTCTATACCTAAAACTTTAAATAGTAACATGTCATAAAAGTGGAGTGGTTTTGGTGTATTTTAATATATTTGCCATTCCGAAAGAAAAGGCGTTTTAGAGAATTTTGGTCTTTTTTCTGACATAGCGCAGACTCAGATCGGATCGGCTAGTCACTTCAACTTTTTGGTAGGACCGGCTTTTGTGGAAAGTATGCGTTAAAGTATTAAATAGCATATGTTTTACATTCTCTAATTTTTCCGAATTAAGTTGAAATTTAAAAAAATAGATGCTTCATATAAAGATCTTGGTTAATACCCAAAATATTTAGAAAACATTATTTAATACATATACTGGACCATTTTCGTTGTGCAGCGAGTGGAAAAAATAATATTAATTCAGTCAAAGAAAAAAATTGTTTTCTAAGGTTCTGTGAAAGATATCATTCACTACAATGTTTTCATTACGATTATAAATTTTATTACATCGCATATTTATAGAAAGATCTCTTAGAAAAAAAAACTCCCTTCATCTATCCAATACATTTATTTCCACATAAAAAAAATAAAGGTGCGTGTACTTATGTACGCGCGTGAGAAGTTATACTTCTTTGGCATCATTAAATAATACATACGGATAGATAACCTCAATTATATTGGAGCACTTGAAAAGGTCTATAAACACAATTTTTTCACTAATATTTACGAATAGTAAATATATTAATCAAAATATTGAATTTAAATCACTATTGAATAAAATTTATCAGCACATATATAAATCGCACTTATATGAAACTAAAACCCGTGTGTGAATGTAGACTCTAGAAACATGTGGATAAATACTATGAATATGAAAACAGTGAAAAGAGGCGACGATGGTGCCAATAGCTTTTGTTTCGGGACTGCAACCGCTGCAATTACATATTGTAACTTTTGTGTGACGAATCTTAAAATTTCACTCTCATCATTTTTTCATAACGCGCCTAAAGAAGTATAACTTCAAAAACAGAAGAATAAATATCAAATACTGGATTTCACATAATCGTAAGATTGATTGATTATAACATAAGCAATAAAATAAAGCTCAGTCGAAAGGGAGCACGTATTTGAAATTACACAAATCCATTTCTCATGCAACTATTAATTCCTCAAAACATTGTTTCACTCCAGTCTTTGAAAACGAAAGTTATGAACCGACCAAACATTCCGTTCTACATCGGCCGTCATTTTAAACATAGATCTGACGTCAGCAGTGACTAATTTTCGCCTCTTGTCACAATGTCGCTTTGCTCCCGCGCTTTCGGTTCGACAAGTTTCATTTTAAACGCCCGTTCGTCGACTCGGAAGTTACAATTTCCCCGTTGAGCTCGCCGGAAATTCAGTTAACCGGGAATTAAAATGTCAAAATCTGACAGCTGTCAGCCTGTTTTAGGACTCTGTATGTGTTAGCCATTTTGTGAATATTTGTAATATTATTTTTCCAATGCGGTTCGAGGCAATGATATTGCTTTTTTTAAATTTAGCATAGCTCCAATGTACACAGATATTGCTTAAAAAGCCATTTGGTTATATTTGATTTGCACACCCCAAATTAAGAAATATTGACAAAAGTGTTTTTCTAACATTTTTTTCGTCTAACAGATTAAAACTTAATCTAACAGAAGTAAGCGTTAAAATGTATACGTTTTGGTAACCTTTGTAATATAGTATAAATTAATTACGGCAGAAAGTAATATAATTATATATTAATAGTATAATTAATTTATATATTAATATAGTATAAATTAATTACACATCAAATAAAATAAATGTTGAATTTATTTCGTGTGAAAATTTTTTAAACACTTTTAAAAGCATCTCTAAAAAGATTGATTGTGCAATCTTGAAATAATATAATATTATTTTAAATCATTGCATTAAACAGGAATTTTTCTTAACAACAGGTATTTTTTTATAATTTTTTGAACGAATGATGATTGCATAAAAAAATTTTGAACTCAGAGAGAGAATTGAATGATTTTTTACAGATTGGATAAGATTTTTTTTATATTTCACATATCTGGAGATATTGACTCGGAAAACAATTTTGTGCATGTACTTTTAATTAAATACTTCGAGTGCTAAAAAACTATGATACTCTGAAGTAGTTCCAATAATAATATTTTTGAACAGCAGTAAATTTTTTCTAAGCGGGCAATTTTTTATCAGCAGATAAATACGAAAGTATAATTTCTTTCAAGGTTTATAGTTTGATTTGCAGCCCCAATTGTACGAATACCACAATATAATCAGATTTGCCTAGACAAATGTTTTGTTTCTATGTGAGTGATCTCGTTGGCTGTCAAACTGAAAATTGCCCTCGTGATAAACGATTATTTTTCTGACGACAGCCGTTTCATGCCCTATACTTATCAAGTGACGTCCATAGGAGTAGTCAGCTTTATTTAAGTGTTATGTAAATAAAAAAATGCTACAACAGCATTAAGGAACCTCCTTGAAGAGCTCGTAATACTTGGCTATAAATATGACGGAACACTCTCTACACGAAACATACCTACGTATAAATAAAGCAAGCGAGTTCGCATAGCAGACTTTCGATGAGAGACAGAGACGCATGATTATCTTATCTCTTCCGTCATTCACTGGATCGCTTTGCGTCGGTGCGCGCAGGCGTATTCCGTCATCATTCTTTTATTTGATACAAGTATCGTACGTAATATTATTATACACGATTTTGTCGCATAGCGATAATAATACACTCAAATATTGATATAGCGATGATAAGAATATGATATATAAACTGAAACACAAAACTATATAAATAGAAGCCATCGCGGTGCGGCAGTAATGATTTTAATTTCGAAATAAATTCCACCTTATTATATTTTTGTTTAGTTGGCGTGCCTGGCCGCGTACCGCTCGATTGGCAGTCTTGGCGCGTTCCGTGCGAGCGTCGGACGTGTGTGGTTGGTGCTTTTAGTTTTTTTTAGTTTGACAGTTGGCGCCTTTTTATTTCGTTATACGTTTGTATGTGGTGTAAATTATTTTCAATTTAGTCATGTCAAGTTTATTAAATTTAATATTATAAGGTGTAATTACTAGTCACGTGTGAATTTGTTCGATAAAGTGTTTGTATTTTATGTGCACGTTTATTATACTTACGCCTAGTGCATAGTTACTTTTTTGTGATAAAAAAGTGATATTGTATGTTGGAACGTCATGCATTTGTAAATAATTATATTGAGGTGAGTACATAAATACGCTGTGTTTTATTATAGCGTTGTATCGACCGTTTTATTCTCATATGGTGCTGTGGGGGTTTCTCGTTTGTCCGGTTACTATTGGGCGTAATGAAAGTGGCACGTTATTGTAATGAGGTATTCTCGTTTGCAAAATGTTTTAATTGAACGCTTTCTATTGTAATTGCCAGGTGTGGCCGTATCCTATTAATATATATTCGATGTGTAATATTATATAAAATGCCCGTTGCTTAGCTGCTATTATACTCACACGTTTGACTACGTTGAAGTACCCGGTTTAATTATATATTTTTTCACATTCTTTAATTTTTGTAAAGAAAATCAAATCATTTGGTGACTCACATAATACTTACAAAATTTATCGATTTGTTATGTATTAATATAAGTAATTCTGATAAAGTACTGGATAAATATTCATTTTTAGTTACAGTATATATTCTAGTTCTAACTCATATAGTCCCAAAAGAATGCTCAATCGTTGCCTTTTATTGAAAAGTTCACATTAATATACTTTCTGGTAAATTTTCTTTAAATTTCTTTTGACTTTTTTTTTCCTTACAGTACATGTCGTTCGGTAGCCACATTTTTATGAGAACGAATTTCACGCCGCTGCATATTTTTATTGTGGAATGAATTTATTGATAAACTAATTTTAGTCAATAATTTGTAAATTTTTTAAAACTGTTTGTGAGCGAGCCACGTCGAATTAAAATATATACCTTTATTACATAATAATGTTATCTCTCATCGCAAATACTGCTTGAAGAAACTTTTATTCACGATCTCCACTTTGTGGCTACCACACTACCTATTCGGTGTTCTAAATAGTTCCGTAATAGCCACAACATAAATATCGAATAACCTCTTAAAACGTTATTTCTCCTAAGAGAGGTCGTTAAGCTGTGACTTTATTACACTTGTACTTTCATAAACATGCCATAATTCGATTACATTCAATGTTTCGTTACAATCCAACCACGCCATTACAAAATAGCTAAATATACATAGAAATATAACGTTTCAATAATGTTTGGAAGTAACTGGACGTTTCACATATTTTGAACAAAAAATGCGCAGTTTTAATACGCACACAAAAATATATGTAATATTATTTACTATTTACCAATATTTATTACTTTTAAATATTTTGACGTTATTGTAAGGTTGAAATTTGACAAAGCTTAAAAAGAGAGGTTATGGTCCTTTGACATCTTTTTTATTGCATTATGGTGTACACGTTTTCAGCAAGGCCAAGATTTTTACGTTAATAATGAGATAAATTATAAGGAACGTCTGTAATTGACCTGATAGACAGATATTTTCGCCAGACATCTTCATATTATATAATGCATAGAATATATTTGTCGTAAATTCTATGACTGTCGAATACCTAACGTGCCAAGTTGAACTTTGTGAGAAGCTTGATAGAGAGCTTTGTATTGATCGTTTATGATGTTGTTCCGACCGTTTATGTCGGAATACGAGACGTAACATTGGGATAATTGCATTTTTTTATTTTAATTTTTTTATGAATACTACGTACACTTTTCAGTTTTAGTCTAAATAAAAGGTTAGATTTCGCAAATTTTCTGCTATCGTTTTTGGTTCTATTTTTTATTCGTTTTGTATTGAGAACAGTTTATATATTTTTTAAAATACTAAATTAAGTTTATTTTCAAAATGGAAGATGTAATTTAATAATATGAAATACAAAGCGCACACTTTCATTTAAGAAAAATATAATTTTAACTAAAGTAAAACGGCCTGACCCCATTTTGCTAAGTGTCTTCATTATTGTACGCAAAATTTTTTGTTCGTTTTATAATGGGTCTTTATACGTCTATTAACCTCGGACTAAAGAATTTCATTAATTTTGAAAGCAAGGACTAATCGTAATCTTATTAAAAGTTCATATATGTATGTAAATTTGCCACTAAGCAGTAATAATTTTACTGAAATTGTGAAAGTTTTAAGTCCCATTTTTTATTTTACGGTTTGCTCAGATTTTGTGAAAGTAAATCTGAAAGAAATAGAATAAGTTTTGTCTCAACAAATCTAGGTTCTTCTAACTTCTCTTTAATTTTTCACTGCAGTTACAATTTTTTCGAACTCCATTTAACAAATTAAATACTTTCTTTCCATCGTCAAAATCGCCCGAATAAATTTACAGCGTCTCCTCTATTTATAACTTCATATCACCTCGTGCCGAGATGGTTTACCGAGAAATGACGGTGTTAAACAGATATAGGTAAAGAAAAACAAAATATTAAATGCAATCTACTGATCGTAAAGTGTTAATTCTAAATTATATTAAGTATGTAACAAGTTTAAAATATATCGCGAATGTTTGTACAAGTGACTGACAAAATTTTGAATTGAAAGGATGTTGACAAATTGTTTTATTAAAAATGTTTAGTGCATTACAATAGTAAAATCCGATACCGCCGAGCTGTGTTCCAAATCGATTTTCGCATTCTAATAACAATGTTGGGAGATCGGATCGACCATTATTGAAATAATGTTTACTGTTTAGTCTCGCTCGCTCGCCCCTGATCTAGGCTAGTACTTTGCGACGAGGTCGTTATAATATTTATATTAATAAATAAGTATGTTTGCATGTAAATACATTATCATTTATTACCTTCGCCGGGCGCTAAGATATTATAAACACTAACGTTTAAATTTATGAAACGTCCAATAAGTAAATTTGTACTCGATACAGTCATAACATTCTTAGGATTTTTTTCCAGCGTTTCTGTACTCACCATATTTGAATAGAAAGATCTTGGATATACCTGTATAATTGTATGTTAAAAATTAAGTATATTCGTACGTCTGTTTTATTTTAATGTATGTATATATGAATGTGATTAAAAGTGAATGTTTAGACAATGTTTAAATTCATTATTGTACTTTTTTTGTATTTCAAGTTTGTGTTTAGTTATATAGAGCGTGTCTGATTGCGTCCATGTGTTGGCAAAGTGTTTCTCGGTCATAGAAAGTGTGAGATTCTGAATTTCGTTATATAGGAAGAAAAGATTAAGATTGGTTATATAATAAAGAGTTGCTTATCACAATCTTTATCAGCTAAGGCACGAAAGCCAGTGTGGCGAGCTTTAACAGCGGGTTTTTCTTCCAATTCTCGATTGCTTCTTTATTTTGGGTCTGTGTTTTAATCCGTATTTAACAGAGTGGCGTTAAAAAAATGTTAGGTTTAGGGACCGTGCACGATGCTATCAGTGCCATCTTAAGATAAAGGAATTAATTTTTGGTTATGCTTCTGTCTTTTTTCGTGTCAAGTCCATATAGCGTAAATATTGTAATCAGTCAAGACTATTTATAATGTTTGAATATGGTGTAGTGTGTTTTATAAAAGTTTTTAAATAATTAATAATAACAATACAGCGTTTATTTTTTAAAAATCGAATCTGATATTCACTCCTAACCTTAACCTCTTTATATACGATGACGTTTATTTCTTTCTGTCGTTTACTTAAACTATTTATGGTATAATATGTTTTATAAAAGTATTTAAATCATTCCAAAAAACTATATAGTGTTTATTTTTTTTTAAAATCGAATCTCATACTCACTAATAACATAATCTCTTTATATATAATGACGTTTATTACTTTCTGTCGATTTAGTCAAACTATTTATAATGTTTGAATATGGTGTAGTGTTGTATAAAACTATTTAAATAATTCTTATAAATAATAGTGTTTATTTTTTTTTTAAATCGAGTCACATATTCATTCCTAACATAACCTCATTAAATTAGGTGACGTTTATTACTTTCTCTCGATTTAGTCAAACTATATATAATGCTTAAACATGGTGTAGTGTGTTTTATAAAAGTATTGAAATAATTCCGAAAAACAATACAGTGTTCGTTTTTTTTTTAAATCGTAAACAAACCTCTAGGCTCTCTCTAGGCAATGCATGTAGCCTAAACCTCTATAATTGCAATGACCTCTATACATGCAGTGGCGTTTTCTATTTTCTGTCAATAAAATAACACATTGACTGACAAGCAAGTAACCAAAAGATCTTATTTCTGCCGCTTTCAAGTTCTTGCGCTTTCCCTATTGTGCTTATTATATGCTTGTCCATTTCGTTCTGTTTCGTTTTATAAATTCAACTAGCTGCAAGTCCCGATTGTGGCCGGCCAGAAAAGGTGTCAGGACTATTTTTTCTTTGTTTTAATCGTTATTTATATGCAATATTTATATATGATTTATTGATAAAAGGTTTGTAAAGAGTTTTGTTATGTTTTCTACGCTTTTTTTCGAATAAAGAAATATACGTTTAACTCAGAAATATACTCAGAATATTTCGACTCGCCTCACTTAAGTCATCGTAGATATTAAGTATCTACACGTATTCAAAATATAATGGCCCCACAGTTTGTTGGGTGTTAAACCACCACTTTTGATACGCGCTTGGTGGAGCCTGTAGAACAATACATCAAAATTATGGATGGTTTCAAGGTTGTCACATTCGGGTCGTTATGTGATTGCTAACATTTTGAACGGATTAGGAAATTTGAACTCTGACTTTAAATGCGCGATGATCATGGACCTTAGTGGCAAATTCTATACCAATTTATTCAGTCCTATACAATTAATTTTTTTTATGGAATCCTAAGAAAAACTAAAACAATTCTTTAAAGAGTTGGTAAAATATAACATTATAAAACTTGTTTATAACATAGCTTAAATACCTATTAAATAGTAATGGTCGTAGTTGTATTTACGAATTGTTTGATCTAATGTCATTTGTAAGTCATAAACTGGTTTGTACAAAGTGCGATGATGACATCACCGTTGAGCTGTTTCGCTGAATATTTAAGTAGCTAAGATTTCGGTTCAATCATTCGCGTTGTCCCGGTTTATTCGTACTATCATTATATTTCTCAAATGTTTTTTTTTGTTTGTTAATCTTTGTTTATTAAAAAACCCGCGTACAGTTCACAAGTGCATTTGATAAGTAGCCCTCACTCACATATACATATATTATGTATGTGTGTCCGGATGAAGCGAGTTTAATATCGTTTATTTTTAGATTTTTAAGTTTGGCAACAATGTTTATTCTGATAAATTATACAGGCTGTTGATGACTGGTTGTTTAGAAATGTTAATTGAATAATCGGGTTTCATAATTTATGTTGAAATCGATAGAAAATTGTTATTTTATTAGTCTAATGTACCTTCGTGATACTGTAATAATGAGATAACGTTACTTAATTTTATCTTTTGGAAGACTCTTTGCAAATGGTATTATTGTTATCTATTGACCAACGTTTTTATACGAAGGTTTGAAAAGTACAAAATATTTTTGGCCTTTAAGGTTCTCTGTTTGTCTATCTGTCTGTTTTGTAATTCACAGCCGTTTTACTCGTAAACTATTAGTGCTACGAAGATGAAATTTGGCTTGGTTATACATATTTATAACGCCTACAAAGTAATGAAAAAAATGTTTTAAAAAATATTTATGGTACCGCTCCTACACGTAAACAGTGGCTGATTTTAGATTTGAGTATCGTTGAAAAGGTCTTTGAAATCATTTATCGTTGAAAATATTAGGGGTTTTAAAAATATTAAATTTATGAAATGTTAAACTTGAAAGTGATAATTTTTGTTCAGAGTTACGTATCCCCACATCTCACAGCTGAACCGCTATTTTTTAACATCTGAAAAGTATTCACAATAGTAGTATATATAATGAAATTAAAAGGAAAATTATAACAGCTGAATAGGCTCTTCTAGTTTACGAGTAATAGTTGATCAACTTATGACATGTAGTGGGATTTTTAAAAAGTTTATAATAGTTTTGTACAAATAACGTAAATTGACTGCCAAAATAATTTTGTATTTTAAAATGTATATTTATTATGTCTGTAAAAATATATACTATATATTTATATATATTTACATGTAAGAAATAATATGAATAGAAATAATATAAATATATAAATAGTTTAATAATAATACTACGTACGCTTAAATGTTTAATTCATCGCTTAATTAAGCTTGGGTTATAAACTTTAATTAGTCGTTAAAACCGATCTGTCGTTATTTAGTGTTGCCTATTTGTTATATTCCTGATGTTAAGTTGAAATTAGTATTTGTTGGCTTAATGTTTTGAAAAGGTTAATATTTTCGTTCATTTTTCACACGCCCTGAATGTTATTTCCTTACCTAAAATACGTAAATTCGCTTGTGGAAGTAGGTTGAAATTGATTGAGAAGTAAAATGGGTTGTCCATTCAGACCATAGGCAGCGGGTACTTTACCAAGTATAGGTACATTGAGGAAAGTCGGGTCTGAGTGCGGGATATGCGAAAAGACATATTTGGATTTGGTCCAAGAATGGATGAAAGACTAACATTCTTAGCCTGCATTCCATTTGATGAATCTTTATAAGAAACTGTATGCAGACCTGAGTCTTATGTCCTGGAGAGTTACAAATGTGAATCTTTGAACGAAACTTTGGCTATATGAGATAGTCTAGATAATAAATATGCCGTGTGCTCCTAATTTATGGACGAGATCCAATTTTTGTAACTTTGAAAATTGGTTACACATTATTTGTAGGCAAAGCTAGATCCTATAATTACGAGTATGACAAGTTCTTTTTTATCTTATCCTTGTAATGGCCCACTTGTGACCTTGTGAAATAATACAATTTTATATATGACCTGGTTGATCTGATTTTTAGCAAATGTTTAGGTTTATTTCATAGGTTTTGATAAAAAATTCCAAAAAAATTTCCTTCAACTCATTTTCACCTCATTAAATTACTTTCAAAATTTCAAATACCAATAAACAGAAAATTTTACTTAAATCTATACTACGAATAATACAATGGCATTATATTGCTTAAACACATCATAAAACAAACGAAAATAATGGTACCATCAGTTATCATGTCACCCTTTTTGACATTTTACAAACATATTCAAATATAGAATAACACTAGCTGAAGAAAGAGACGTCGAGTTAAAATACGCGCGTGTAAAAAAGAGATAGTTATGCTTACGGAAATTTTTATCTACATAGCAACAAACGAAAATACTGGTATTGGCAGTTATCATGTCACCCTTTTTGACATTTTACAAACAAATTCGAATATAGAACAACACTAGCTGAAGAAAGAGACGTCGAGTTAAAATACGCTCGTGTAAAAAAGAGATAGTTATGCTTACGGAAATTTTAATCTGCATAGGTGAGTACAAATGAGAATGGGATAGCACTGTTGTAAAGCAAATCGAATTAGACCATTCCCCATAGATGATGGCGGAATTCCACAATAATACGGATAAAATTCAGTTTGTTCTTTTTACACTTGCTGACATAGCGCAAGTGTGACAGAAACAACTAAGCATTTTAAAAGAGCAGTCGTTTAGTTTGGTTTCACCGGCAGAAAGTATGTCGATACGGACGATTTATGCCCAGTGGCTGGCAGCTGGTCAACTTGGAATTTCGATACACTGGTGCCTCTGGCTTTAGGCCGTTCACGTTTAACTACGAGGCAAGCAACATTAGTTTTAAAGCATATTGCGTAAAAATCAGATTGAATGTCATTGCATAATATCCCGTTCTGGTTTTTGGCGACATTCCATAGTATTTTTTCTAAAACAAGTTTTAGAAAAAATACCGTTGTACTATGAAATATTGTCAGATAATTTGATTTTGTTATAGCTCGTTTCTTATCTTTCGGATTTCTTCTCCATAAATAGCTATGGCCTGTTCTTGTTTGAGGGAATCTATTTTTTTTAGAGCTGTGTCACTTATTTTTTCTCAACTTGGTTTGGAGCGCAACCGTGCCGGTTTTTTGATAGTTTTTTTGCGATGACTCTAAATTAAAAAAAAAAAACTGTTGTAACGGTTGTTTTTCTAAACGATTTCTCAATGTGGCTCGTTTGTTGTATTTTTTTTTACAAATACCATGAAATACAGTAAAATGTAGATAATATCAGAAATACGAGTACTACTATAAAATGTACTTCTTCAAAATATTATAAAATGTAAAAGGTATCTTGGTATCTTTCCGAGTTGTAAATTCGGTTTTTTTTATACATACTGGTTTTGTTTTTCTTGTTTGTAGTGAGTAGTTATAAATAATTATATCTGTTTTAGCATACGTTGCGCTATGCTGCAACTGTATGTGCATTGAGAATGCTAAGTAAACGTCGTCTTGTTTGAAACGGGTTTTGAATGCATATGTGGTATCTACTTTTCTGATATGGCAGTTGGCTTGTTTCGCAATATACAGTCGAAAAGACGGTGAAGAAAATATTGGTACTGTATATTTAAATATAATGTTTTAATACAATGCTTATTTTCACTAATTCACTGTGAATTAAAAATGCAACTATTAACTTGCTTTTTTAATTCACCGTAAGATTTTTAAGAAATTCTATTTTCATGTTTCTGGTGACTTTAAAGTATACTTTCATAAAATTAGGAGATAATACTGTGAAATCAAAGGTTTAGTTAATAAAAAAAACAATTAAATGAAACTACGTGATGTAGTATTCTTTCTACTTTCTTTAAGTTCTTTACCACGATCTAGGTTTCGTTGTATTACAACATTGAATTATACTATTGAATCTTTGCTAATAGTCTACCTGAAGATGTTGTAATACAACGAAACCTAGGTCGTGGTAAAGAATGTATAGAAAGTAGAAATAATACTACATCACGTAGATTCATTTAATTGTGAATAATTAATTTCTACAAAATTAACGCCAAATATATTCAACAATAAAAAATCCTGTGTATAGCTATTAGCAAGCTTGAGATCTGGTGGGTGGATTTTTATACAAAAATAGCTTAAAATACTGGTTAACACAGATGCCATTTCGATGAGGTTATATCACAAAGGCACTTTGTACCCTTATATGAAATTATTAATAAAATTATTATTATTAACTATTATGATTATTAACGAAATTATTATTATTAACTATGCTTATTTATACACATATTCAAATATAGAATAATACGAAAATAAGAATGAAAGGTCGAGAAAAAATAGCATTTAAAAAGAGAATAATTATGACTTTCTGAGTTATATTACAGATGAATGAATACGACATAGGTGTGAATGGGATAGCATTGCTCTAAGACAAATCCGATTAGTCCATAGATAATGGCGGAATAATTCTAATCCATAATCAGACGAAAGAAATTAATTTGGTTTTGTGACACTTTCACTGTGTCAGCGAGTGTGTAATTAATTTATTATATGCATGTAATTACAAATTAAATGTTTAAAGCCTTTGTCGGCGGTGGAGTTTAATTATAATGTTTGAGATGGAATGTTTTTTTTTGTTGTGTATCTAATTGAGAAAAGTGTTTAAGTTTTCTATACCCCTTAATCTAAAACTGTACATTGTATATACATCTATATATATATATATATATACCTACATCATTTATTTATTTCTGTATTTGATAGTTTTGTTAGTATCCATTTTGTAATTGTCCTGTTGACTTTGTACTGTTACATATGCGTGCGCGTTATTAACAGTTTCCTGTCGTTATTTAAAATTTAGGTACCTATAAAAAATTGTTTACGTCACTGCGCTGCGTCCGGCCCTGTGATGTGTCCGACGTTGGTTTGCTTATTCGCTCTAATCTGGTTCGACCCACATACCTGTCAGTCGATAACTATGCAGTCGACTGAGAGGGCGCTCGCGCTGTGATCTTGTACCTATCGCAATTAAATGGATTATTGAATTTGTTTTATATTCGTGTCGACTTGAAAACCATCGTTGTTGAGTAGGCTTCAAACCAAGAAACGTGGTAAAAAATATTGGGATGATGTTTTATGCCAAATGCAATTTGTGGTGAAGCGTGATGTAATGCTTCATCTAGATTGCTTTGGGATTCTGCAGAGCATACAGATTTTAAGGTTCCGTAGCCAAACTAGGTAACATTATAGTTTTGCCCTTGACGAAACTATAATGACTCTCTGTCAGTGTATCCGTGTGTATATTACAACCGTTTTACTCGTAGACTATTAGTGATATAACGCTGAAATTTGGTTTGGTTATGCGCATTTATAACGCCTACAAATTTATGAAATCTTTAAAAAAAGGTTTTTATGGTACTTCCTCGAAACGTAATTTTTTGCATATCTCTTTTTGCAAGGTATCATTGAATAGGTATTTTAAAAATATTAGGGTATGCCATAAACACTTTTTCGATATAGGGATCCGCTTATGAAATATAAAGCTTTAAAATGGCTACTGAGTATATCAGATTTTTAAAATGACTACTGAGTTCACTAGACAATAAACACACACACGCACACACACACACGCACGCACGCACACACGAATTTACATGGTGAGAAATATTTGCGAATAGTTTAATAGAAACGCTGTGAATCCTTAAATGTTTTATAAGTGTTTAAATGTACACAGAACTCTCGTAATGCGAGTTCTACTCGTACTTGACACATCTTTTTTTTAAAAGATGTGCCTCGGAATTTAATATATGTATAGGTAAATACAAATAGGTATATAGTCGAAATCATTTAGTGCGTAAAGCAGATGTAGTTTTTGAACATACATAAATGTATAAAGTTACTCATCTAAATGATGGTCTTTTTTAATATAGTGCATCGGAATATAATATATGTATAGGTAAATACAAATAGGTATATAGTCGAAATCATTTAGTGCGTAAAGCAGATGTAGTTTTTGAACATACATAAATGTATAAAGTTACTCATCTAAATGATGGTCTTTTTTAATATAGTACATCGGAATATAATATATGTATAGGTAAATACAAATAGGTATATAGTCGAAATCATTTAGTGCGTAAAACATATGTTTTTGAACATACATAAATGTATAAAGTTACTCATCTAAATGACGATGGTCTTTTTTAGTATAGTGCCTCGGAATTTAATATATGTATAGGTAAATACAAATAGGTATATAGTCGAAATCATTTAGTGCGTAAAGCAGATGTAGT
Source organism: Druceiella hillmani (assembly GCA_039881145.1). Taxonomy (NCBI): domain Eukaryota; kingdom Metazoa; phylum Arthropoda; class Insecta; order Lepidoptera; family Hepialidae; genus Druceiella; species Druceiella hillmani. The sequence continues at coordinate 12,310,106 of JAYKKI010000031.1, forward strand.
TTTTGAACATACATAAATGTATAAAGTTACTCATCTAAATGATGGTCTTTTTTAATATAGTGCATCGGAATATAATATATGTATAGGTAAATACAAATAGGTATATAGTCGAAATCATTTAGTGCGTAAAACAGATGTTTTTGAACATACATAAATGTATAAAGTTACTCATCTAAATGACGATGGTCTTTTTTAATATAGTGATATAGTATATGCGTAAAGCAGATGTAGTATATGCGTAAAGCAGATGTAGTTTTTGAACATATATTTATAGGTATGTATAAAATTACTCATGAGGATGGTCTTTTTTTAATATAGTGCCTCGGAATTTAATATATGTATAGGTAAATACAAATAGATATATAGTCGAAATCATTTAGTGCGTAAAGCAGATGTTCTTTTTGAACATACATAAATGTATAAATGATGGTCTTTTTTAATATAGTGCATCGGAATATAATATATGTATAGGTAAATACAAATAGGTACATAGTCGAAATGATTTAGTGCGTAAAGCATATGTAGTTTTTGAACATACATAAATGTATAAATGATGGTCTTTTTTAATATAGTGCGTCGGAATTTAATATATGTATAGGTAAATACAAATAGGTACATAGTCGAAATGATTTAGTGCGTAAAGCAGATGTTCTTTTTGAACATACATAAATGTATAAATGATGGTCTTTTTTAATATAGTGCATCGGAATTTAATATATGTATAGGTAAATACAAATAGGTACATAGTCGAAATGATTTAGTGCGTAAAGCAGATGTAGTTTTTGAACATATATATAGGTATGTATAAAATTACTCATCTAAATGACGATGGTCTTTTTTAATATAGTGCCTCGGAATTTAATATATGTATAGGTAAATACAAATAGGTATATAGTCGAAATCTAGTCCAGTATAGTCGAGTATATAGACGCACTAAATGTGCGTAAAGCAGATGTTGTTTTTGAACATACATAAATGTATAAAATCACTCATCTAAGTAATGATGGGTTTTTTAATATAGTGCCTTGGAATTTAATATATGTATAGGTAAATACAAATAGGTATATAGTTGATATCATTTAGTGCTTAAAGCAGATGTTGTTTTTGAACATACATATATGTATAAAATTACTCATCTAAATGACGATGGTATATGGTGGTGATTCATATAAATTTAATTTGCTATGTTAGTTTCACTTCCTATGATATAAAGAATTAATCATAATATCAATATTTCGCAATATAAAAGGATGTTTAACATTATGATTTCATGTTTATATCACGTATGTAGCACAGTGTATGTTTGTAATAATTTAACTTAAAAATCGCTCGACTGATTTCGATGAAGCTTTCTCGGATAAGTTTTCCAGAAGTATTGGGAGTGATCTAAAATCTGAAGTATCACACAGTGACTTTCAGTTACGGAGTAACAGAAAAATAAGTCGAGAAAGGTTTGTGACGTGGGACGGTTATGCTATGACTCTGGCCTAATGGAAAGATATGTCTATTCTTTCTGTTAAATAAATAATATAAAAATTGCTACAAAAACTTGCGTGTACCATAATAGTTTAAGCCGAGTCAAAACGGTTTTAAAGATAATGATGGGTAAAATTTATTAAGAGTAACACGTACATGCGGTCATACGTTTACACTTATCGTACATACGTTTTTTGAGGTCGATCTTGAAATGAACAGATGCAAAACTGTCATCTCTATACAGAACTAGGTATATGGAAAATTTAAGTCGGATAATCAATATATATAATAAAACAAAGTTCCCCGCAGCGTATGTCTGTATGCACGCGATTTTCTCAGTCAGCACTGAACGAATTGCATTCCGATTTTGATTAGTAGATGTGTTGATTCATGCTGAAGGTTTATATGTATAATTTGTGAATAGTTAGTGTAAATTGCCCGACTTGTGACGATGAATGTCGATAAAATTTAAAAAAAAACAGCCATCGGAGAGATATCTTGGTATGCGCTGCCTAAATCGTTTGAGACACGTGGAAATAATCTATGGCAACATTGTTTTTCTCAAAAAGTTCTAGAATAAATTCCACGACAACATATTACATAAGAGTCTGTAGTAAAAGTTAGAGCATTTTGTGCAAAACTGTCTTAAACCTTATCAAGTTAAATTTTATGTTATTGCAAGGAAGTTCCTTGTACACTTGGCGAATAAGTACTAAAAAAGTGTAAGATTTCGATTACACATTTGCTACAGTATAAAAGTAATTTTTAAACCTACACTTTTGCTACAGTATAAGCGTTTATGTGTTTACAAGCGTTTTCAAATTATTTTTCTGCCAGCTTTCTCTTGTAAGCCAGTCATCTGCCAGATCGTTGCTAATTTAGTATGTATTTATTTGTATTATAAATTATTACTTTATCATTTATTAAATACTTAAAATTAATAAATTGTTAGCATATTCATTTATTTTCATTATTAATTAAACTTTATTTAGATTGTTTTAGTAAATTTAACGATTCATTATATTTATTTAACTTTTTAAAATAATTACATTTCATTTTAAAATATTTAAAAGAAAAATAAACAAATTTTAATTTTTAGAATAATAAAACTTAATTTTAAATTTAATTTAACATATAGTGCAAGAAATTTCTGTCCAACCGGGTGTCTCACGATACATCTCCTTCATTGTAGTGGTTTTATTATATTGGTCAAACTTTCCTTTATAACGTATTTTTCAAACGAATAGTTTAAAGAGTTGTCACGATGTTTTTAAGTTAGCATAATTATACGCGCGGGCTAAATCTTTGCCTACCCGTGCGAAGCCGGGGCCGGTCGCTAGTACCGTGTATAATATATTAATAAACTACCCCTTCTGGGTTGCACATACGTTTAAAAACATACGAAACATTTAGTTAACTGTTTCATATTTCTCTCCCAACTCGTAGCTCGGGTTCCGCATTCAACTTAGCATGATGATAAACGGTTAATGCGTGCAAACAACTGTCATTTATTTATTTTGTCACGAGGAGAAATGGGCCATCTTATATTTTATGTAACTGTGCCGTGCCGACAGGGACGTCTTCATAGGCGACTGCCAGGGGCTCGATCTAAATAAGAATGTATAAAACATAAGAGCAGTTGAGAGCGTCCTTGTGTTGATTTATGGAATATATATTTATTTATTCATTGGTAGTTCAATTATCGATGCGGAACCACCGATTGTCACAGTTTGTGGAATTTTGTAAATATCCCAAGGCCAATTCGTTTCTTTTCGTACGAGTTGTTTCTGTTGCAATGGTTATACTTATATTTTTAGTCTACGAGACTATTTCATTTAGACATTTCTCTTAATTACATTGCGTTTCATAAATGTGCTCTAACTACTACAATTATTAGTGTAAATCTATGTATTCATGCCTTCCGACCATGATTGATTACATAAATATGGACGTTCACAAACTTGCGTCCTTTCCATTGAGTATTTTATAAACTAAAGTTAATTTTGTTATATTGAAATGTTAGTTTTTAAAACACTTTTAAGTCGAAGTAAACTAAAGTTAAAGTTAAGTAAACTAAATTTCATGCACTTCTAATAATTGTATCATCAGGAAATGTGTAGTTCTGATGATAATACAATAATTTTATGACAGTAAAAAAATCTAAAAAAAAATAAAAAAACATTAAGGAATCTTTCAATTCAATTTTCACCCATTTCCAGATCTTTATTTAAAACTTTGCACATGTGTCAAAAATCGATGACAGTACAACATTTCAAATAAAAAAATCAATCTGAAAAATAAAAATATAAGACAAAAAGAAGTAAAAATAGATTGGTAGTTTAAAAAACTAAAAAAAAACAAGATTTAAAAATACTGTACTAAAAAGCAAAAATATAAGAAATAAAGCAATATTATTTATTTCCACTGGCAACACTATATTTTTATCATACTAGTTTTTAGAATTAATCACATTGTTTTTAGGTTAATCGACAAAGTCAGTGAATTAATGATAATTATTAGTGAATGAAATATATGTATGGAAAAGCTTATTCAGTCGCCTATTTCCAGATCTTCGAATTATTTAAAACTGCACATGTATCAAGAAACAATATCATGAAATAAAAAAAAATCAGTCAAACAAAAATATAAGTCTGAAAAAAGTAAAAATATATTAATAGTTTAAAAAATTAAAAAAACAAAAAAGATTTTAAAATACTGTACTAAAAAGCAAAAAATAAAAAATAAACCAACATTATTTATTTCCACTGGCAACACTATATTTTTATCATACTAACGTTTTGAATTAATCACATTGTTATTAGGTTAATCGACAAAGTCAGTGAATTAATTATAATTATTTGTGAATGAAAAATATGTATGGCTTATTCGGTGAATTGAACTTGACTAAAAACACTAGTTTTCAATTTAAATTAATTTATACGACAAAGAAAACGTGCGAGAAGATTGTCCGATAATTAAATTTACATGTTAAGTGTCATGTCAAACGTCAGCTGTCTAATGTCAGTGTATTTTTTTACATGGCTTTTGTGGTTATATTTCAGTAACTTATTGAGTCAACATAACTTGACTTTCGCGGTTTAAAAAAATATGAAATTTATAAGAAAGGCTTATGTTGTTATGAAGAATAAGTGGTTATAGTATTGTAATTTTACACATTAAAATTTTTATAATATTTCTGTGTTTGTGGTTACGTAGTCAAAGAAAGAACCCTTCTAATTAATTTCATCATCACCTGGGCTTTCCTTTCGTCCATATCAGTCTCATAGTTTCTACAGTTCTAGAAACAGTTGCATGAAATTCTCTAGGGGATGCTTCGTAGGGTGACCATAAATAATCTACTAAAATACATATAATACATACAAAAAAGAATTGTCTCTGACACTTTATATTTATTTTTTCTAATTAATAAAAATTAGAAAATACTTTTCAATAATAAATGTGGCAGACAGATGGACGAAAAGATGAACGAGTTATCATAAAATGGTTAAATCCTTTTCCTTTTGAGATACGAAATTTTTAAAACTACCTAAACTCAGGCACTCGTGAACTCGAGAGGCGTCATATAAAATTAACATTTATTTAACCATAACATATTCGTTAAGTCCGCTTTTGGATTGTAGCGTATGCGACGGTTAATTTTGTTGTTAACTTGTTTGTAACCTCATATGGTCCGATGATATCAGCGAACCCGTCCGAGTGCAGATGGTTATAGCTATGACCCTCGTGTTATTGTGTTTTAAAATGTTATTTAACATTGTTGAAGAAACAAGTAATTGTTAACTAAAAGTGCAATTAGCTTAGCACAAAGGCTTATTGTATCTTTGAGTGATTTATGAATGAGATAAATGTTTAGACACAAGAAGATAAGTTAGGAATTTGTAGTTCAAATGTTTGTTTATGTGGAATAAATGGGTTTGCTATCAGATAATTGTTTAAAGGATATACTAGCTAGAAAACATTTGAGTACTAAAGTCGATAAGGATTATTTTGATGTGAAACATTTAATGGCGCGTTTGGTTGGGAGTTAAAACGTTCTTATGGCACGTCGCTACCTGCCAATCGGCTAGCTTCGCGTCTTGTCGGCTCTTTCCGATTTAATTCGGCCAACTTCACGTCTTAACGGCTCTTTCCGACAACTTCGCGTCTTGCCGGCTTTTTCCGAATTAACGATTTCCTCTCTACTACACTACACACACGGTACTTCACGTATGTGTTAGTGTATTAGTATTGTTTCTTATATTTTATTATTAACAATTATCTGAATATTTGTTCGTTTTCAATACGGTAGTTGACTCATTCTAAATTTTGATATTTTTCGTGCAATATTGTGAAATATAAGTTAATTAAAAACCAGTCTTGACAAAAATTCAAAAATTGATTGAAAAATAAGCCAGGTGTAGGATTCTAAATTTGAAGATACGGGTAGAGTTGGGTATATCCTGTCCCTTTTCCTCTCGTAGAATGTAATGTGCAATATTAAAAATGAACTGAGAGTTATGAAGATATTAAAAAAAGGTTTAATGCACTGAAATAAGTGATGAAGACTTGGTGATATTCTCATATTATCCAAAATCTCACTATTCAGAACCTCTTTAGCGCAATTATACATATACGAAAACCATGATATATGTTTGCTTATGCAGTTCGCGTACTTTTTTATGCTATAATTATATAAAAAATGATGTATTTCTACAACATACACGATAAATATCGGTCAGATGGCTGGGCATAAAATGTTTTGGCCCCTAAACCACCACCTTGGTGGTGCGAGAGCCAAAACATTTTATTAGGAATGGAGATACAGTATCAAGTTCTACGTTAAAAGTCGCAGAGTTACTACTATGCTCTTCTCAAATTTCTAATGCGGGGTGAAGGGGGAGATTAAATCGCGCTAACGAAATGTCGTTACTAATCTAATATAAGCAAATCTATCGGAACACGCGACGTATGACCGTTAACTTTGGATTATTATGTGCGAGGATTACGAATTTTCTTTAGCACTAATTATTTTCAAAAATATTTTGGAATATTATTTTGATTTTGGATTCTATTGTTTTTCTTTGATATGAGTTTCACTGATATCCATCAGTTTAATTCCGGAGTATTCGTCTGTGACAGATTGTTGACCAAACTAACGGTGCGTTATCCTTGACGTGAACTAAAAATCGGCTCCGAAAGGATGCACGTCGGGACGTGCGTTGTCTATCGATAACGGCAAATAATCGATTTCCGCATCGCACGCAGAATAGAAAGGCATTGTCTGTACGTAAGTCGTGTCAATATTTATAGCGGGGGTCGTTCACATCGTATCGATTTATTTATTTGTGCGAACGAACGCTCGCGATGCGTTTTATTCCATCTCTCATTCCTCGATATTGTATATAGCGAATAGTACTGTAATACTAAATTGTATATGGAGCTACCGTGCCTCCATTATATACATTTTTAAACTATTCTCGTCCGTCTGGACTTCCGATATAAAAAACCAATTTGTAAAATAAGCCCTCGTACACAATGACTCAATATTTAAAAGTCATATGACGAATGTTCCGATATATTTGCTTATATTCGACCCGGAACGACATTTCACTAGCGCGATGTAATTCCTTGTATTTTTATGGCGCATTAAAATTTAAAAAAGAGATAGCATAGTAGCAACTGTCCTGCGATTTTCGACGTAGAACTAAGCTGTTACTGTACCCCTTTTTATTTTTATTTTTTTTTCGTTTTTTTTTTGTAACTGGCACGCTTTATAATTGAATCATCAGTTTCTTACGAATATTTCTCCTGTTTTATAACAGAACGTATTGTGAATATAGGTGGTGTTACTTTCTTGCGACTCGATTTATTTTTCCTATAGAAGAATAAAGTATGCAAAATCGTATAAAGAGGAGTAACCATGTCTCTAGGAAATACAGTATCTAAAGTAGATGTGGATTTAGATATCGTATCCAAAGTAGTTGTTTCTTAGTGAAACTTACTTTACTTTATTGTATTAAATCAATATATTGATTTAATTACGAATTTCAAGTGTAAATCTTGGCTATACTTAACCGTTTTAGTGTCATGGTTTTTTACTCATATATACTTAAAAATGCCAAACAAAATCTTTTGTTTTTGATGTCATTTACCCTTGTCTCGAAAGAAAACTGTATCTCTTCCAAAAATTATGCAGTTTTAATAATTTTTTCGGTGTTTTCTTAATAAATACTTGTACAAGGATAATAAAATACAAAGAAAATTATGGATATATATATTGTGAACAAAAATTATAACACAAACTGAAATGAAGGTCACATCGTAGTTTCGTAGTCCGGTACATCCTCCGATCAGCAAAATAATTGTTATCGTCACTATTATCACATATCACTCAAAATTTGCATTACGCCAAATTGTGAGCGCACCACAATGTCACTCCCACTATCACTTTCTTCACAATTTGAAAAACGATTATTTTCATATTCCGACATTATGGGTTAAAAATGTTCTTTTCCTGGATTATTTTTATATTGTAATTACTAATAATATTATAATAAAAACTTTATGTAACACGTAGAAAGATAAAAAAATTAGCGATGCGTGCGAGCGACCTCCTCTACCGCGCGCTAAAGAGCAACTGATTTCGCGAGCGCCATCGCGCTCGTGGTAAATTTATTTAGTTCGCCTACAAGCGCGATGGCGCTCGTCGGTGCTTCAACGATTAAATATTGACGATTGAAGTTAAGCAACGTCATTGACGTTCGATTACATTTTTTCCAGTACTGTTTGATGCACTGTGTAAAGTAATCATTAATTTACTATCAACATTATGGAACACGACAATATTATTCTATAATAATTATAAAGTTTTCAAAATATGTAACAACTCGTACGACACTGGTACGTTCAGTCAGTTCGTGGTAAGTCGTTGTTAAAGTTATTGTGACAGATGTGAGAGTAATAGAACATGATTAATTCACTATCAACATTATGGAACACGACAATATTATTGGATAATAATTATAAAGTTGTCAAAATATGTAACAACTCGTACGACACTGGTACGTTCAGTCAGTTCGTGGTAAGTCGTTGTTAAAGTTATTGTGACAGATGTGAGAGTAATAGAACATGATTAATTCACTATCAACATTATGGAACACGACAATATTATTGGATAATAATTATAAAGTTTTCAAAATATGTAACAACTCGTACGACACTGGTACGTTCAGTCAGTTCGTGGTAAGTCGTTGTTAAGTTATTGTGACAGATGTGAGGAATAGAACATGATTTCGATTTTGAGGCATAGCTATAAATAACCGATAATTATCATAAAATGGTGTCTTCGAATACGGAAAATTAAATGCGGTACTTTTTTCTGTTATTAAATCCTGCTAAGTATTTTGTTATGCAGATGGGGTATTTGGGATAAGTTATAAAAAAAACATTATTTTTGACAATTGTTTCATGATTGTAGAGTTTGGGAATAACTGATGGCAATGTTGAGCATTCTAATTAAATTTTGTAATGCTAATTATATTTAACAATTAAAAAGTGAACTGTTCAAACTTGTCATCGGTATATGTTTATAGGTTTACTATTGTTAATTTCGGAGATATAAGTCCACAAAATGCAAAACTTCATTTTCGTTACATCATGATCTCGAAATTCCCCATCGTGAAGTGACACCTGATGCCAGGGAAGACTTTGTTCTACGTCAAAAATTATGACAGTTGTTACTGTCACATACTGTTACATACTTTTTTAAACTTTCGCGATTCGAACACATATTTTATTTTATTTGAATCGGGAAGTCTTCCCGTGACCACAGGCTGTGCAACCAGTCTGAAACGTCGGGACATAGTGAGTACTTAGTTTATAATATCTAGGTTTACTCATTAAATATATAATTACCGCGAAAAAACCCGATTCAAATAAAATAAAATATCTGTTACATACATTACTGTTACATAGTGAACACGTTACATTACTGTTACATAGTGAACACGTTACATTACTGTTACATAGTGAACACGTTCAGTTAAATTTGTTCCTGATATGGTACCATAGCTTCGGAGATATAAGCGCTCAAAATGGGATATATTTTCGTTACATCGTACTCTTGAAGTGACCCTCGTGAAGTAATATTTAATGCCGGGAAGACCTAGTTCCGCGTCAAAAATATTGACGGTAAGACGAAGTGAATACGTTCATCGTGTTCTCGAAGCGACCCCGTCCCATCCCCCGGGAAAGAAGGTAAAGCCAATACCGGGAAAGATTATAGTTCCAGTTATTATAGTGAATATATTCAATTAAATTCCTTCCTGACATGTTACCGTAACAGGTACTTATTTGTATATCATTCATATATATTCAAGTAAATACGTAATATAAAGCTATAAATATCGCATTGTGCTATAGACGCACTTGGTACTTTGTGAGTTTTGATGCTCTTTTGATCAATTTTATGAGATTTGTACGCTTATGCGTTTCATTCCAACGGTTGTATAAAATTATAATCTTTGTTTCTTTATCAATGATTACAAGATTAAAGTTCACCTTACTTGCCTGGAACGAAACTATGCCACGAGATTTTTTGGTTTATAGGCCAATAAATGTTTAATAACGAATGTAGTAACTCGTGATCTAACTTTCAATTAGACTTTGGCAAGCCACTCGAGTGTAGAACGAAAATAACGGCTTCGACTTTATGCCGGGTGCCGCCGCTGGTGAATGACGTAACAGGTGGAGCGAGCTGACGTCACGACTGCGTCAGGCGTCCCGTCGCGCGCGGTTATCCGCCGGGCGAATCGAAACGCTTTAATAAGGCTACTTTGAAAGTTCGCGTGCAGCGATCAGGCTTCGTGGCTTGTTTGACGTAGGTAGCGTGGGATGCGAACGGCCTGTAGATGGTTGTGGGTGACGTGTGGTGGCTACGGTACAGTGGTTTAGCGGTCGCTCACCGGGCGCGAGGTCTGTCTTAGGTGGTGTGCGCGATTCGGTTTCAAGCAGGTTCTTTTGAGTTGAATTGTGCAGTAAGACATCGGAATCATATAGATGATTAAAATAATATTTATTAATTTAAGAGTTTACATAAGTTAGTTCATTTTAGTCCCATCATCGATATTTGTAGTACAAAATAGTCCAGAACGTTTTTACCACGCTCAAGTTAAAACGGAGATTTATGAATTTAATGTTATCTATATATGTTTGTGTTGAGCATTTGTATGTTCACTCATAAGTACTCAAAATTTTAAACAGATTTTTAAAATTAGGTATTGTTTGATTCCTCTAAATCAGAGGTTCCTTCCTAAACTTTTTTTTCGTAGATCACTTTCAAAATTTTACTGGTTTTTGTGGACCCCCTGCTGCTACATTTATACCATATTCCCAAACCCAAACTTGTTTTATGCCAAGTTAGACCCCCGTCGAGTCCCCCGTGAACTCCTGGGGTCCTGAACACCTGGACCACTTTGGGAATCACTGGTCTAAATAGTCCGAGTAATAGATAGATATTCCTTTTTCCCTTTAAAACCTTCATGATGGAGATCAAATGAAAATGTTTTGAAAGACTATTTCAAAAGTACTTCCGTCTTTTGTCTCGTGTGAAAATATTGAATATTTTTGAAGTGAAACTTCTTTGGGCGCGATGAGGGTAAAATGTCAAGGTCGAATTTCGTGCAACGTTTTCATGCAACGTTTAGTTGTAACGTTTGAATGTAACTGTTCTATAGCAAGAAGGATGGAAAATAGGTACTTAGCTAGCAACAGAGAGATATGCATGCGCGAAAACAAACAAAAATCGCTCTCACTCTTGCTCTCAGCTGTTTTGTACATTATGTGTGTTAAAAGTTAACTGTCAAAATTTTGTCGATTTATTTATATATTTATTACTAATTTTGCTTATACTTCATCCATTACAAGACTAACAACATATGTACTAAATCTATTTATAAATTCGCAATGAACCCGCACGTGCATTTGTCGTAAATATAATTTATAACAGTTGCAATACATCTCGACTTCCTCCAGCCGCGTTTAGTCGTGTTCTGGTACTGGCATCGCGGCCATTTTTTATTTGAAAATTATTTATGTAAATTTATTTGAAGGTATATTAACTGTTTACGTCGGTTTGTAATGACATTTCATTATTTTTTTTTAATTTAGTACAATTTCTGGACCTATGGACTTACATTAATATATAGTATCTCTCCCTCTGCCGTTTTACCCCTTACTGACTATTTACAAGTCGAGGTTTAAATCGCCAAAGAAGTTTCACTTCTATTACGTGTTGCAGGCGAGTTGCATGCGAGCAATTTTGTTTATTTTATTTTTAATTTTATAGTTTAATTTTAATTTTTTAAATTGTATAGTTTAATTTCTAAAAAATCTTTAAAATACTCGCAAATTGGATTAGAGGATATTGTGGGATTTTTACCCACTACTAACACCATCTTGATTACCATTGACCGACTAGAGACTTTTATTTCATTTTGATTACCACCAGCCTAAAATTGACCGACTAGAGACTTTTATTTCATTTTGCTATTACCACATGGGTGAAGCACTTACTATAGGATAGACCTCTGGTTGAGTTCTAGACCATCAATTCACGAGTTTTAGTTCTCTCGAGAAGTCATTGTATATTCGCCACATTGAGGACCGCTTCCATCTCAAGGTTTTCGCGATTCTGCAACTGCATGACGCGTCTGGATACATAATTTTGATTACTTCTGGAATTGGTTCAATGTGTAAGTCATGGTGTGTAGGTCACTGTTCGAACGTACCACGGGGCATTGACAATTCTTCGCAGCATTTTATTTTGGAAAGTTTGTATCTGCTGGATGTTTCTTGTCTATTACATCCCAAATGTTGACAATAAAGACAAAAATTTAAATGGAATATTTTTTCTGAATCCATCATGGAGGGCATCGATGAAACAGAAATTTAGAAATTTTTATGTAACATGTAGAAAAAAAACAATTGAATTATGACTGATAACAAAATTTGTTTTGATTTGCTTTTGAGGTTCCTTTGTTATCGTAGTCGTTTTTTCTTGTTAAAGGTCGTTTTTATCGTAGTCGTTTTTTCTTGTTAAAAGTCGTTTTTTCTTGTTAAAATACATTGTTTGTTTTCTATTATATCGAATGTTATTTATATTTTAACAGGTCATCAAAGTACGTTCAGACTTTTAAGCTCTTTATGATATTGAACTTTAGTTACTTATATACAAATATACTTGATACAAAATATATTGTATGTATAAATATATACGTCACAAACAGTAGAACACGTTACCTACACTGTTATTATTACCTTCGACGCTGTTGAATAAAATATAAACTAAGCACAGTCCCCGATAGTGTTGGGTAAGAGATAATTTTTCGGTTGGTCGATTATCGACTTTTTTTTAAATTCTCACTTCCTAATGTTGCAGTGCAATAAAATGTAATCGATATTATAAAGTCTGGCGTGAAACTTACCATCATGTTTTCATAAAATCGTATTAAATCGTAAAGTAATATTTTTTAATCTTGATTGATCGAAGAAAGCGTTGTAATCGTTAAAAATATCGAAATCGAATGTTTAATGGCAACTGATTCTAAAGAAGGAATAGAATATAAAAACATGAGAATAAATGATTGTACCAGTTTATGTTATTGTAATCAGAAGCAGTCAAATGGCTCGCATGTAGAGAGTTTTTCTACAGCCTTTGCGTAGGCTTTTGAAAATCCTGACTTTTTTCATAATTTCAGGTTTAGTAGTTGCGAAATAAAGGTGGTGAATATACTTTTTTATATTAATTTTTCAGTATATCTCTGAAGGTATAGGTACTGCCTGAAGTTAGGAAAATATGTTTAAGTCCTTTATAATTAAACCTTTCAAATGATACCCACATTATATAGGGGATTATAAAAATTGGTTTCGAAGTACTTAAATTACGACTGGACGGACGGACGGACGGACACGTGAGTGATATTATAAGGGTTCCGTTTGACCTTTGAGGTACGGGATCATAAAAATAAATGTGTTTAAATAAACTTGTAAAATAAAAAAAAATTAGCAATCAAAGCCAAAAATTGATTGCGTCAATAGTATTTCAATTGATAACGATTACTGAAACTGGACCTGGTTATTAAAGAAAATTTAAAATAAATCGATTAATCTTTAAATGTATTATTTATGTATTAAATCAAAATTTATTTTCATTCAGCTACTTATAGGCGTTTTCAGGCAACGCACTTAAAATCTATATATGTAATAACCTACATTGAAAATATTTCCAAAAAATGTTTTTTGCGATAAAGGACAATTGATAGAATGAATGAAACTAATTTTTAAATGTTTTTTTCTATGTGTATTTGTTTGTGCACGCAAAACGCACGTATCACGCAAAAACTATTGACCCAATTTGTATTAAGTTTTTAGAAAAAACGTAGGGGTTATTTTGAAGTAACATTTAGTTTTTATTTCATCGGAATAGGTACGCTTAATTAGAAGACATGCGAATTTACAATTTTCAAAAATGAATTTACAATGCGTTAATACAACAACCAAACAAGTAACGTTTTTTTAAAATTAATATTGTGGTAGAACGACAACAGAGGAGGGCCTAACTACTCGAAATTTAGTAATTACATAAATGTATAATGTAACTATTTACATCAGTAGATGGCGATACGTGTATCTTGTATCGCGCAACGAAGTTTACCTCACGGACATAGTTGGTGAAATGCGAGAGGGGTAGGGAAAGCTTTGTTGTAGCACACTGGAAGAAAATGACTTATAATTGAAGTTTTTAATATTTGTTTTTTACAGCTAGATTGTAATATTTATGTACTGTTTTGAATCGATAGACAATCTTTATACATGTAGCTTGTCAGATGATTGTGGGCAGCATATTTGTTGTGTAACATGCCTTTTCAGTTCCGCGTGAGATAATCGAGTATACTCTCACTTGTAACTTTCTCTTTGTGGTAGCTTTAACTGCTGTTAATTACACATGCTGTTTGTCCGTAATTGTTTTCCACTTTCATAAACTGTACGTCGTGATATAGTCGTCTGTAAACAGTGACTAATGCTATTGTGACAGCATCTGCCTCTCTGTCAAAACAATTCGCCTATTTTGACACCAATTTTGTAAGGTGAATGGTCTTGCGTATAGAATATAAGGATGTGCATAGTTAGTTCGATTTCTTCAATATTTCGAAATCGTCGAAAAGTCATTCATGCATATCGACGGACAGACATTGTCGACAGACGCTCTCGTTCGGTTGTCTGTGCCCTTTATATGTCTGTCACCGCTCTCTGGTTTCTACATTATAAATGATATATGCATAACATTTGCACAAAAATTAAGTATATAGCACTAACTGCTGCCTGCGACTTCGGTCGAATGGGCTACAGTAATGTAGCTTATGTGTCAATTCTAGCTGTAAGTTTTCTCTGTTCCGATTCTTCTAAAATCGGTTCGCGTTGAGTAGTAACGTCGTGATGCGTTACCATCAAGGAAAATGAAAAGGAGCAAAGTTTGTATGATATTGGAGAAAAAGAGGAAATTCGGCATATACTATATCAGTTAACACACACTAAAACAAAATTTACAGGATTTTCCTTATGGACAATACTACGTGATCAAGTTTCAAGATTTTTTTGTATAAAAATAAAAATGCGATTTATACTCGTACTTAAAACGTTTATCATTTTGATATAATTAAAAAAAATGGGTAAAAAACAACTATCGATACGCTGCGCAGCATCCCTATTCGCGGCACTATGCATCACAGTTTTAAAAATAATGACAGACCATCTGGGACCCCAGTTGTATTGGCCTCACGAATGCCTCCTCTTATATTGAATTGTTTGACTTCATATAACAAATGGTGTGTCTCCTCAATGATAGGAAATTGGCGTCCGCGTTTGAGTGGGGTCAGTTTGTTAGTATCGAAACTGCCGGATGTCAAAAATTATTGCGTGTAAGTTAGCTACTATACATGTGTCCTGTTTGGTGTAGTGCGGTGACAACACGTGGATCATGATAGATCGATTTTTAAAACATTTGATTATATGTTGACTTGAAACATTTTGATCAAATTGTCGAGTACTTAAAAATCGTATGGAAGTTAGAAAAAAAAGACCAGAAATATATTTTTTTAAAAGTGATATTATTTACAAAACGGAATAATTCAGCGATTGACAATCAGGAAAGGGCGAAAAATATAGACAATTTGTAACCATATTAAAAAAAAACAAAAAGAAAAAAAACAAGAAGTTATCAACAAAACAAATAAAAATAACAATAAAAAACTAAGTACATAATAATTTTCCAAAAACGATTACAAAAAGTAATCAATATCGATCGCTCGCTACGACTGTATAGCCATTGTCATTGTCTATATATATATATATATATATATATATATATATATATATATATATATATATATATATATATATATTTTATAAACATATAATCATAAATTCATATTTCTTTCGTTTTCAAGCGACTTTTACGTTTATTGCATAATCTTTATTGTGCCAGGACGTGTGAGTTTGTTTACGATCATTTGGTAATAATGTGGAAATTGACTTACGCGGACACCGCTGATTTAAACTATGTAGCGCTGACTAATAAATTATCTATTATCAATCGATTTATTAAGAATAACCGTTTCGAGGACTATTTACGCTTATTACAACAATGATGACTTTTTGTTAAGAGATTGTTTGTTAAATATAGCTTACTATGCATCTTTGTTATGAACGATCCAGTACCATGTGTCCATTAGCGGTGTCGTTAAGCCTAGTACCATTAAAAAATTGCTAAGTGCGATGTAATGTATTGTTGTAATGAACCGCATATCGGGCGCTGTGCGGCACCAAACGATACGACGCGACGCGACTATTTGCAAATAAATTCTTTATTGAGAGTTGTATATTCAGTTCTTTTTTTGCATATAGGATTGAATATAATTATTCTTGAGGAAATATTGAAAATAAGAAAAGGTGTGAAGCTCGCCCACATCATAACCTTACGAATGAAGTGAAACTTCTTTAATGGTAAATTTTTAAAGTTTTTTTCTTGTTATTCTGATCAAAGAATTATATTTTTACTAATTAATATTGACATATTTAATAAATGTTTACTCGAAGCTCTTGAATAAATGATAACATCAGATTAATTTATATTTTTCGCATTATACCACAGAACTAAATGCACGGGCTACAGGCGCGGAAATCGGCGGAGATCTGTCAGTACATTAGCGTTTGAATAAACTTTTTGACATTCGCGACCGCCATGTTGTTAACGCTCGGTCGGTTCCGCCGCTAGTCGGATACATTCGGCATTTGTTTTCTCAAGCGTTACACAATTTTAACGTGATAGAATGACTGATGTGGCTCAAAAAGTTTCACTTCAAAAGTATTATAGATTATTTTCGCCTTATGTTTTTGAAAGTAGTTTGAAAAAAATTCTTGCTATATTAATTAACTAATTAATTAATTAACTTTATTGCTATATTAATTAATTAATTAACAAACGACAAATAAATATACTTGATGTAAGAATGTTATAAGCATATCGAGTGAAATACGTCATAATTACATAAGTTATTTATTCTTCAACGATCGTGCAAAAGCTGACCACGTCGGGGACTCCGCGTTAACTGCAGACAGACCGAATTGCGTAAGAGGCTATTGGAAACTGGTCTCGTAAGGTGAAATCGTTATTCGTGTACGTATACTTGCATAAAGACGGAGGTGTGCCCTTGGCAGCGCCAGACGCGGCGGCCGTGCCCCGGTTTTGGGACAATTGGATTTGGATCATCATACGTCGGATGCTGCTTGACGCACGCTGATAACGTGTGATGTAACAGAGTGGCTAATTAAAGTTTCGATTTTGTCTTTTGGCACTATCGATTTTACTTTTTGATTTTGGTTTAGACTACGAACTAAGACAGTATTCGGTCTAAATGGAATGAAATTTAGCGAGCGTCTGAAGTAATAACACCCAGGCGTTAATTGGTTAATATACTTCAACAATTGGTTCAGTCTTGCTTTTGATCAGAAGAAATGATATGCTTTTTCAATTCTACCATGTTCATTGATATCAAGAATTGTTAATAAAAAATTAAAATAACACACAAGAATCTAACGAAGTACATAATAATTTTTCAGAAACGATTACAAACAATAATCAATAGCAATTGTTTTTTTTATTTTGTAGCCATTGCCTAAATTAATTAAAAATAAACTGTTAACTAACATTGACATTTGTTCTGTGTTGTCAAAATGAATGTTTTCGCTCTTTTCGAGTTTTACGTGGCCTTTTTCAACGACCCTGTCAGCCCTGGGAATTTCATGGATTAGTATGTTACATCTTGTTGATTCATAGATATCCGTAGAAAACATCATTTATAAACTTGTTATTAAGGAAAGGTCTAACTTTTGATAAAACAATACAAGGTTTCTCATCTTGTGATTGATGATTTAAAGAAAACTTTTAATTTATACAAAATGAAGCTAATTTTTCATTTTTTTTATATAAATAGTGCGATTATTATTGTTATTATGACATCTGGACCCAACTCTATTGGAGGTTTACCTGTCTTTATAATCGGTTTTGCGCGATTTGCACATATTATACGTTACATCTTCACAACTAAATGAAACTACGTTACGTAGTATTATTTCTATTTTCTTTAAGTTCTTTACCACGACCTAGGTTTCGTTGTATTACAATATCTTCAGGTGGGCTATTAGCAAAGATACTTTAAGGTTGAATGCAATTCTGGGTTTTTTTTCTCCAAGTTTTCCATGTGTGCAGCAACATGAACATAAATATATATTTAAATGCTACATTTGCAAAAAAAAGATGATGTGTTATATCTATAAAAGCAGAGAAAATGAAGACACAAATATTTCGTTTGTGTTACATCTTGTTGATTCAGAGATATCCATAGGAAACACCATTTATAAACGTATTATTAAGAAAAGTAGTCTAACTTTTGATAAAAAAATGGGGTGTGGCTGTGTCATGGACATGGCCGTGTGTTGTACGTGAATACGTCTATGTAACGCAATATATGTAATGCATAATTTCAACCACCCCAGCTGCAGATGTACCGGCACCGTCGTTGATCCGCTTGGCCGCATTCATTCTTTTACGTTCCCGGCACTACTTGACTCGGTCATATGGTGTTTTATTATTACCATTCGATTGTTCTTGAGAAGCCCTTTCCAGCCGTATACGATCTCTGTATTTGGTTATGGCTTTTCGACACGTATAGTCGACATTATACATTTTTGATAAGATTTTTTTATTCTAACACCTTATTATATTCACTGTCACTACTTTAAACTAATGTTTTATATATAATCGATAGATTTTGACGGCAGCTGACGATTAAAACTTAAACGAACATCGTAGCTTTTCCGAATCAAAAGTTATACTAATTGCAAATCTCGATACGCAGCAAAATAACCTCAAAATGGCGGCACTTTCCCCTCCACCGCGTGCGATGCGTCATTGTTTTCGCTTATCACAATGAATTTTTGATGTAGAGGATAGATTCAAAACTGCAACCCTAAACTGTATCCCCCGATTTTGTTATCATTAGGTTTTTTGGATATGTATCTTTAAATTTGCTACCATGGTAGCAAGATACAAAATACAAGGTTTCTCATCTTCTGATCGATGATTTTAAGTCAACTTTTAAGTAGCTTTTTCATTTTCTTTATTCAAATAGTGCGATTGTTATTATTATAACACCTGGACCCAACGCTATTGGAAGTTTACCGGTCTTAATAATCGGTTTTGCGCGATTTGCAAGGTTGGGAAGATGCATCGTTCGAATGTATCATTGTTTGCATCTCTGCGGACAAGCGGATTCATCAAATCTGTTATCTTCGGCTCTGCCGTCGCGACGGGCAGAGTACGTCTGCCTCGCTGGCGATCGATGAGGTCATCCCGGCGTCGCTGCGGCGTCGCGCGTCCACGCCGAATCTCGCTTCCGCACAGACACTTACGTAGTACGTAGCGAGTACTTACTCGCTAAGTGTTATGTAACGTACTTAATTCGACGGGCGGGTAGGTGGCACGGCTTTATATCGGTAGGCATTAGTCGATCGTATGTCGTTAAGAAGATACTAGGCGGCTGCTGGGTCGGCGTGACTCATCGCGTGAGTAAGCGGTGGCTGGGGGGAGGGCGTCTTTATGGAAGTCGTGCATACATTAAACCGTCCATTGTCGGCGGCGTTTTTATGCTAAATAAGCGAGCGGGCGGCTGTCTGCTATGTTCGGGTCACACGGGCCCCGGCACTCAATATTTGAGAATACAAGCCGGGTATAGCTAGTGTCTATTAAGCGACGATTGAATTGGCCGCATTTGGATTGCGTTTTGGAATTTGTGTATGTTTACTTTTTGCGATGTGCGCGAGTGATGGGCTTTTTGGCTAATTGTTGCCGGGAGGGGTCGCGCGGTTGGGGCGTGCGGGTCGAGGAAGTGGCTGATTGGTTAGGGCGATGCTTTTGTTTATTTTGTCAACGGGGTCGTTGGTTCGGTTGTGGTTTGTTTGATTGTGTTTTTATAAACCTTTTTTTGCGGATATCGCGAGTGTATTATGTAGATTTCTGTAAGTATTTGATTAACTTGTAATGGTGTGAGTTTTCATTTCGAAGTGTATGTTTTGATATGCAAAGGATGCATCGGAACAGTGTTCATAAAATGTTGCGGCGTCGGTTACGTACACATACTTTTAAATCGCTTTGGTCGATTTTTAAATTTACGAATTGTCTAATGCAAAGTACTTTACAATGCACTGTGTTTACCCATTAAGTCGATATTCCCCTGCCAGTTTTGATATTGTATCGTAAATATAAGGTAGTTGCCAAATGATCTCCGTTAAAATATAAAATAAATGAAATATTTGCGTTTTAAACGTTTTCCTTTACATGCGGTTTTAAATCGCTTTGGTAGATTTTTAGATTTACGAATTGTCTAATGCAAAGTGCTTTACAATGCACTGTGTTTACCCATTAAGTCGATATTCCCCTGTCAGTTTTGATATAGTATCGTAAATATAAGGTATTTGCCAAATGATCTCCGTTAAAATATAAAATAAATGAAATATTTGCGTTTTAAACGTTTTCCTTTACACGTAGTTTTAAATCGCTTTGGTAGATTTTTAGATTTACGAATTGTCTAATGCAAAGTGCTTTACAATGCACTGTGTTTACCCATTAAGTCGATATTCCCCTGTCAGTTTTGATATTGTATCGTAAATATAAGGTAGTTGCCAAATGATCTCCGTTAAAATATAAAATAAATGAAATATTTGCGTTTTAAACGTTTTCCTTTACACGTAGTTTTAAATCGCTTTGGTAGATTTTTTAAATTTACGAATTGTCTAATGCAAAGTGCTTTATAATGCACTGTGTTTACCCATTAAGTTGATATTCCCCTGTCAGTTTTGATATTGTATCGTAAATATAAGGTATTTGCCAAATGATCTCCGTTAAAATATAAAATAAATGAAATATTTGCGTTTTAAACGTTTTCCTTTACACGTAGTTTTAAATCGCTTTGGTAGATTTTTAGATTTACGAATTGTCTAATGCAAAGTGCTTTACAATGCACTGTGTTTACCCATTAAGTTGATATTCTCCCGTCAGTCTTGGTATAGTATCGTAAAGATAAGGTAGTTGCCAAATGATCTCCGTTAAAATATAAAATAAATGAAATATTTGCGTTTTAAACGTTTTCCTTTACACGTAGTTTTAAATCGCTTTGGTAGATTTTTTAAATTTACGAATTGTCTAATGCAAAGTGCTTTATAATGCACTGTGTTTACCCATTAAGTTGATATTCCCCTGTCAGTTTTGATATTGTATCGTAAATATAAGGTATTTGCCAAATGATCTCCGTTAAAATATAAAATAAATGAAATATTTGCGTTTTAAACGTTTTCCTTTACACGTAGTTTTAAATCGCTTTGGTAGATTTTTAGATTTACGAATTGTCTAATGCAAAGTGCTTTACAATGCACTGTGTTTACCCATTAAGTTGATATTCTCCCGTCAGTCTTGGTATAGTATCGTAAAGATAAGGTAGTTGCCAAATGATCTCTGTTAAAATATAAAATAAATGAAATATTTGCGTTTTCATTTTCTCTGCTTTTATAGATATACCACTTCTTTTTTTTTTTGGAAATGTAGCATTTAAATGTATATTTATGTTCATGTTGCCCCACACGTGGAAAACTTGGAAAAAACCCCAGAATTGCATTCAACCTTAAAGTATCCGGTAAAAATTCAATTTGATTTTCACTTTAATTTCGGTTTTGTTTTCCCGGGACTTTTTTTTAACAATCTATCCTGAATATTGAAATATAATTTTCATATTTCGTTTTAGCCGTAACAGAGGTAGGTGAGATGAGATAAATAATAATTTAAGATAACAACGTGCACTCAAAGTAGCACTGGTATAGCTATATCCAACAAATAGCTATACCAGTGCTACTTTGAGTATTAAGGAAGGCTTACGCACGCTGTTTAATCAATGGCATTGTGGTGTCTCCAATTATGTTTAAAATTTAATAAGTATAACATATTTATAACAATTATTTTTTTAATCTTCTTTGCAAGCGCAACAACCCCTTGGAGGCCTTGGCTGCCTCTACTACGCGCTCCTTCCAGCGTCTCCTATCAGTTGCAACTCATTTCCAATTACTTACGTGCAAAGTGTTAATGTCTTTTTCTATGTCATCCATCCATCTAGAGTTGGCCTACTTCTTGGTCGAGTACCCTCGGGGTTTTTGAATAGTAATATTTTAGTAGGATTATCCTCTGGGCTTCTCCACATGTGACCAATCCATCTTAATCTGTTACTATGGATTACTTGGGTAATTTGTGGTTGTCCATAAAGTTTATACAGTTGAAAATTATATCTGCTTCTTTATCTACCTGCTTCATGCACTGGGCCAAAGATAGCTCTGAGGACTTTTCGCTCAAACGCTCCAGTGATCGCTGTGTGTCTACTTTTAGAGTCCATGTTTTGCTTGCATAAAGTAGGACTGGTAGAATTAGTGTTTTATAGATTTTTAGTTCAGTCTTCCGACTGATGTGTTTAGACCTCAGTTGTCTTCTTAGTCCAAAGAAGCATATATTTGTTATTTTAAGTAGATAATAGTGCGGTATAATTAATTTATCGATGTTTTTGTTTTTATCGAATGTTTTGTGTACGTCTCTTTTATGTAGAATGTCGTCAATTTTGCACATAAAAACATTAGCAGTGATAAGCTTCATATTTAACGACCGTGCATTGTTCTAACGGTGCCCTGTTGTGATGATGTCACGTAACCTCGTCGATAAGGATGCAGGGACTGCTAACACGGTATCCGTTATGCGGACGCCGCTTTGGTTCGTACTACAAGGGGGAAAAGATTGAAGGATTCGGATCGCGGCGGGCGAGGGCGTTTGTTGCATTCTGGAGTTTTATTATAATGATATATCCGTTGAGTTTTTTCTAATTAGGGATTCGTTTTTTGTTCGCAAAAAGCGTTTTAGAAAAAATGGAGGGACTAAATGGTTTATTCATTAGAGATAGACTCTAAACCTTCTGGGAGGAAGCGCTAGATAGTACACATGGACACTATTAGAGGGTTTTCTAAGATACCCTCTTTCATATGAGTCGGCTTTTCACAAAAAGTGTCAGTTCCTGTGAGTGTTTAAAATACAAAATAAATCATTAGCTTTTAACGTTATATTGAACATCTAAGCATGTCTCTTTGCTATTTTGGAGCTTTAAGTAATTATTTTTATAAATTTTATGATAATGGTGCTAAAGTCTGAAGTGTTACGTATATGCTTGGTGTGTATTTATATAGATTGGCAATTTTGGATGAAAAACATGATTTTCACCCTAAGTCCATATTCCATTATATGAACCTCCCTTTATGGAGTAAAATTGCAATTGGAGTATTAGTATTAAAATGATTGGGTACATTCACATCGAAACAAAACGCAAATTTAGGGATATATTTTTAATTTTGTGAACA
Source organism: Druceiella hillmani (assembly GCA_039881145.1). Classification (NCBI taxonomy): domain Eukaryota; kingdom Metazoa; phylum Arthropoda; class Insecta; order Lepidoptera; family Hepialidae; genus Druceiella; species Druceiella hillmani. Next base: position 12,333,638 of record JAYKKI010000031.1, read on the forward strand.
TTTCTAAATATATATTTTATTCCCCTGATATGAGTCGTCTCAAAGGCCCTAGAGGAGTGGTGGTTTGGGAATATATGAAGCTATATTTATATATATATATATATATATATATATATATATATATATATATATATATTTTTTTTTTTTTTTTTAATTTTTTTTCTAGCTATTTTTCCCGCTCTTTTCGTGGGTAAAATATAAACGGGTTATTATATAAATACCTCCATCTAGCGGAGAATTGCAAAACTACGTACTTGTTACGGTTGTTTATTAACTAAAAGGTTATCGCTGTTAATTAAATTGTAGTAGAGTTGACTAATAATCTCGATTATTTCTATAGCAATGATTGACCGAGTTTCTAGTGTATTGCCTTGCATAATATCATTAAAATATATCCAGTGGTTTTTGTGTGATACACATACAGACATAACCTTTTTACCATTTTGTTTTATATTATGAGCTGTACCCGCGACTTCGTTCGCGTGAACACATCATCATTCTTTATCTTTTTTTATTTCTTATTTATTTTTACAATACGTATGAGCATAAAGTTCACGCTAATAGATGGCGATGGCAGTACCACTATCGTAATATTCACCGAGTCAAGTTTTTTTTATCTGCAGTATTCAGATAAAAATTACCCTATATGTTGTGCGAGGCCTTAAGCTATTACTATACCAAATTTCATTAAAATCCGTCCAGAAGATTTCGCGTGATTGACGAACAAATTAACATATAGACAGACAAAATTCAGGTTTTCTGGCTTCTATTATCATTCTATACACTTAAGTAAATCACTTTTTTTAAAATATAAGTCACTCATGTGGGGGAGTTGAATATTTAAGTATAATTGGGTATTTGACAAAATTTTTTTGTTTCATTAATCATAATTTCAAGGTACAAGCTGATGAAGAGTGAAAACATTTTTAATAATCTTAAAAATTGACCGAGTTATAAAAGTTTAAATTTAATCTTTAGACAAGGACGAGAATACTGTGTTGTGAGGTCATTTTTAATATTCCACATTATATTCTACAAGAGGAAGAGAGACAGCGATATACTCAACCCTATCCGTATCTTCAAATTTAGAAGCCTACAACTGGCTTATTTTTCGATCAATTTTTGAATTTTTTTCAAGGTTGGTTTTTAATTAACTTATATTTCACAATATTTTGCGAAAAATCTCAAAAATTTGAATGAGTCAACTTACTTTCGGAATTCACGTCCAGCCGTTCTGTACGCATGAAGTTTATGGTTTTTTATGGGGTCATCTAAAAAATAGAGTACAAGCCAAAGTTGATCCGAAACAGTAGTTTTGATTGAATTCACTTAGAGTACTCGCTCATTGACTCTGATAGTAGGTGCTTAGCCTTTAGTTTCGCAGCCGTGATAAGTACCTAGACTCCGGTCGTTAGTTGAATAAGGTAATTTCGCTTCAGAGGTCTCCCAGCGTCGTGCCGTTACAGCGACGGCGATTATGACGTCGTCACGCTTAATTACGTCATTAGCTGTTGGCTTTTAGGGTATTTGTTTTTTTTTTCATTTGTCCTCCGAGTCGGATAACGGGGTCGTTATACAAGGGAGGTTTGTGACTCTCCGGGGATGCGACGAATTATCGTAGAATGGTTAATAATCTTGTGATAAGTAATGATTTGACGGTTGTTAGCAAAGTGGGAATGGCGATTGTGTAATGCAAAATAGGTATGAAGGCAAATTGGATGCTGCGGAGATGAGGTCGTAAGACTGTGTCGGCGGGGTGTTTGGGTGATGGGGTTGGTTGGAAATGAGAAGAGTTATTGTTAAGATGAAAAAAGGGATGATGATTGGTTTGGGATAAGGGTAAAATTGGACTTACGCTGATATTGTTTTTTAATTAGTGTTTTTTTAGATTATTTTCATATTGCTATTTTATTTTCTTTAAGTTTGTTACAAAATAGCAATTGCTCTATTTTTAGGATAGGATTGCTCTATCTTTATTACTTGCCACAAATGGAAAAAGGCAACTTTATAAGATCACTCGTGTGACCGTCTCTCTGTCTCACAGCCGACGGAGAGATTAGAAATGTATTCCGTTTTTTAAAGGGTATTTACTAAAGTGAGTTTGTTTGATTGATATGTGATCTTAATGTGAAAGACTGTTTTGTGCGTAAAAAGTGTCTGATAGCAAAGTGTTAAAATTTCGGTTAAATTCGAAATCTTATCTTTGGTTGAGGTGCGAATATACACACAGTACTTGTTACGAAAAGTCATTGTAACTGATATTTTTACTCGTATGTAGTTATTTTGTGTATTTGCCTACAAATTTTATCGCGCTGAAAACTGTTTGAAATATTTTATAGATATGTTTCATAATTTAAGATTCTTTTTAGTTTACTAATAGTTTCTTTAGTCGAATGAGTTACTCTTTTCATTATTTAGCTAAAATTGTATTTTTAGTTAAATTTGGGACCTTAGAGTTGGGAATCGCTGTATTATTATGCACAACATTCTGCTGCGGTTAGGTGTACATTAGTTTTGAATCGCTTCGGTATATTTTTAAAGATTTTTAGATTTAATATTTGTCTAGTGAAAAATGGTTTATGACACACTGTATTTATCCATACAATAAGTATTCCGGCCTCAGTTTTGTTATGGTATCGTAAAGATATTTATAATAGTTAGACGTGAGACAAAAGACTTATCGGTTGTATTTCACACAACATTTTCCGACTTTTTTATTGGCGATTTTTAAATAAAGGCGAACTTTTTTTCAAGTTTTTTTTTCCATAAGTAAATGAGAGCCGTCTTTGATTTTATGCATTTATACACATAATATGCCGCTTATACGTCCTGATAATCTTCTAAAGCCCCTTATCTCCAAATATATTCTTTCTTTCTATAAGCATTTGTTTGCTATGCAAGCTGCCAAGTTATAGAACAAACTTAATTCCGATAACACATTTTCGCCTCCCATTCAAGTATATAAAAGTCGTCTGAAGATAATATACCTCCCCTAAATTTTTTTCCACATTCCATGTCTGTCATATCCCCCTCATCTAATTCTTATTCTTTCTCCTCAAAACCCTTACGACATATCAAAATTAATACATTATTTTTGTGTTTTTAATTTTTTGCTAAAATATATTTATCGCGTTTTGTTATATACCTGTTCTATAACTTGATAAAATTTTCGTTGATGGGAAGAGATTTCTCGTGAAGCAAAAATTCGCCACTTGTGTGTATACACAAAGACAAAGTTGTCGGACAAAGAAAGACGCTAATCGTTAGCTGTAAGAGAACTGTACTGAAGTAAAACACGCCATTTTTCTCATTGAGTGCAGAAAAAAATATTACCTGTAACTTTTTTAACACACCCAATACTTACCCGGAATGCGGTGTCTACTCCCAGTGGCGATATCTTCACAGTTTTACGCGGGTTGTTCACCCGAGCGACGCTGAGCAGTGTGTGCAAGTATCGTGTGTACGAAAAAGATGACAAATAATTATGAATATTTTTTTTAATTTTCTGAAAAAAGTAATTTTTTAAATTTTATTTTAACGAAAATAAACTATTTTTCAGACAACGAAAAACGTCTTCCTTTGTCCGACACTTATTCCCGAACAACCTGTATATTTATTAAGTAAATAAATAAATTATTCTGTTTTTTTTCACTCTGGACTTATTTCATATTATTGTTTTTTTTTTTGGTTTTACTTTTCCGATTTATTTGTTCTAGTTCTATTGTTTTTTACAAAGTTAGCGATTTGAATTGTATTATGCGGCGATAGACGAGCGAGCATTCTAACGTGTTATTATATCAATTTTAGTTTTTATTGTAATATACCTGTCCGGGACTCTTATAATTTTATTACAAGGGTTGTAGGAAAGTAATCTCAAATTATATGTACCAAAACATAAACAAAGAAAAACTCGCGTTCAACTCAGTCCACGTGACAGAAGTGAAACTTCTTTTACGATTGAATTCTAAAAACCTGTTAAATACAAACAGAACTGCACTGCGTGGGTTTCGTACACATTTAGGCTCTTATAAACATTTAAGAGTACGCAATATTTCTAATTAAATTATTTACAAATATAAATTTTTCACAACGTAAATACATTGCCTACCGAATTATAGAAATTAATAATTCCACATAGATCTAGAAATTATGGTTTTTTGGATTTTTCTCTTTACTTGTAATATAAGACCTTCCATTATGCCGATTTTCAGTATACCTTTTTTGGACCAAACAATTTAAATTTTTACAGCAATCTAAAGCAGGCTTCCAGTATACGAAATTAATTTCAACTTGATGTCTCAAGGTATTTCTGAGAAAAGTGGCTTTGGCAGACAGATGGACAATGATCCTATGAGGGTTCCGTCTTTTCTCTTTGAGCGACGAAACCCTATAAATTGTAAGAACTTTTTTGTGGAGCAATTAATTCTTTAAAAAAAAAAGTTAAAGTTTACAAAAGTCATTTGACATTAAATGATCTTTGCAATTTATTTTGGTAGTTTGTAAAATAGCTAAAACAAACTAACTTCGAAATAGTTTGACGTAGTTTATTGTATATTACGTAGACGTAAAGAAATATCAATATGTAAAAAAGGTCAAATTTGCAAAAGTCATTTGACATTAAATGATCTTTGCAGTTTATTTTGGTAGTTTGTAAAATAGCTAAAACAAACTAACTTCGAAATAGTTTGACGTAGTTTATTGTATATTACGTAGACGTAAAGAAATATCAATATATAAAAAAGGTCAAATTTGCAAAAGTCATTTGACATTAAATGATCTTTGCAGTTTATTTTGGTAGTTTGTAAAATAGCTAAAACAAACTAACTTCGAAATAGTTTGACGTAGTTTATTGTATATTACGTAGACGTAAAGAAATATCAATATATAAAAAAGGTAAAGTTTGCAAAAGTCATTTGACATTAAATGATCTTTGCAGTTTATTTTGGTAGTTTTGAAATAGTTAAAACAAACTAACTTCGAAATAGCTTGACATAGTTTATTGTATATTACGTAGAAGTAAAGAAATATCAATATATAAAAAAGGTCAAGTTTGAAAAAGTCATTTGACATTAAATGATCTTTGCAATTTATTTTGGTATTTTGTGAAATAGCTAAAAAAGTAACTTCGAAATAGTTTGACGTAGTTTATTGTATATTACGTAGAAGTAAAGAAATAATATTTATAAATTTACCGCGTAACCCATTTCTGTTTTGGGTTAAAAAAGTCTCTGATCAGATCTAACTGATTTCTTCATTTGTTTTCAAGTGTTGTTAATGAGAGCCAATCTTTGTACGGGCGACAGTGTAAACAACGGAAGAGCGGTTATTTGTTCATCTGATGTGTTTGCTAAAACACTGATTGTTTGGTAAATGTAGTTGCGCGCATAATGATGTGTAAAAGTATTGAGGACAAGGCTGAGCGTGCAGCGGTTTGGAGATTCTGCGCAATTTGTAAATTGTTTAAGTGTATAGGGAGATCAAATCAGTTGCAAGTGTTGCCACTTGCAACTGATCTGATCTGGCCAGCTTGGTGTTGCAAAAAAGAAGCAATTTCAGTAAATTCAGTGCAGATTTGATTTCTGTCTAAAACTAAAAGCCTATTGGCGAAATTGTTTGTATGTCCGTTCGTTTGCAGCGTAATTACAAAACCACTGGATCGATTGACCTGTAATATGTGAATGTGTGAGGTAAATTTTTTTTTTTTTACAAAATAGCAATTGCTTTATTTTTAGGGCTCCGTGCCTCAAATGGGAAAAGGGAACTTTATAAGATCACTCGCGTGACCGTCTCTCTGTCTGTCATAGCCGACGGAGAGACGTTTCCTCACGAACAGAAACGTATTTCGTTTTTAAGGGGTATTTACTAAAATGAGTTTGTTTAATTGACATGTGGTCTTAATGTGAAACACTGTTTTGTGTGTAAAAAGTGTCTGATAGCAAAGCGTTTAAATTTCGGTTAAATTCAATCTTATCTTTTGTTGAGGTCCGATCACACACACTGTACTTGTTACCAAAAGTGATTGTAACTGATATTAATACTCGTATCTAGTTATTTTGTGTATTTGCCTACAAAATTTATCGCGTTGAAAACAGTTGAAATATTTTTGATAACATTGCAGTTATTGTTTAATGTCGTAACTGTTATCTCCTTATCGTTAATTTGGAAATATTCGGTTTTTTTCGATAACGAAGGATATTCCTTGGCGCTATTAACGAAGGTAATATTTTTTTAATTATTTATCGTTGTGTTAATGATCTATTCAGATAATATAATTGCAGTGCGAGGAACTCGACAGAACGAGGTGAATACGAATGACTGTATGCCGTATTGAACGATGTTTGCCTGCTTTTTACTTTCGAGTTACGTAAGGAGAGGAGAAATTATTGTAATTGATCAAAAAATCGAAGTTGAGATTTTTATAAAGATTTTAAAAAATCGCAGTTGAAAAATGTCGACCTGTCCATCGCGCGATTTAGTATCTAAACTATTCGACTAATTTAGATAAAATACTGTAGTTATTTTTAAGCTAAAAAAATAGAAAACTTTACATAGAAAACAATTTGAAAATTTGTTTTTTTTTCAAAAAAAAAGGGCGTTCAACTATTTCCTTCAAACTTTTAACATTGTTAGTGTTATAAATAAGTATATGCTATTATTAGTTTTTACAGAAAAAATCTTATTAACATATCTCATAAAAAACTGAAGTACTCGTAAATTGTACGCGTTTGTACAGCCGAAGCGGTATTGTATTCGTTGTATTTAATCATTGTTTATGTTTGTTTTTGTTATTGCTTTTTTATTCCAAATTGTTTTTTTTTTAATCAACTTGCTCGTCGTATTGACATCACACTTTATGTTGGGCGAAGATTTTATAGAAAAAGGAAGAAGAAAAGAAAATGAATAAAAAACATATTTGCAATTTACACAATTGCAAATATGTTAGTTATTTATTTTTTCTTATTGTACATGAAAATAGTACTCCTTTCGAGAAAAACTCTTGGTCTTTATGTAAGTAGTCTGTTTGAAGTGAGAAAAGTTAAGAATAAAAAAAAAACAAGATTTTTAAGAAATTATTTTTTAATTTAAAAAAAAATCGAAATCGGTTAAAATTTTTCGTTATGCGATGATTCAAGTAATCGTTTTGTGTACTATAAAAAGGAAATGTCTGTTAGTCTGGCTGTATTAAGATATTCACTTAACCAGAATGATAGTGTTTTATTGCTAGTTCATTTACTCTGGATGTTTATACGATATTGTAAGTGGTTATATCTACGATGACGATACGATATACGAATAGTGGGGTCTGTTCACGTGCACGGAGCCGCGACCTCGGGAAGCTTTGTACTAGAACCGGCATCAGCGCCAATACTGGGGCCGTCACACCGCCGATCCGTGCACAGTTGTACTAAATCTAAATCGGTCGAGACAGACGTGACGGCGACAGTTTAAAATTTATTTCTATTTATAAGACCCGTTCCCCTCCTCCAGCGCGCTCGTGTCGCCATCTATATTTATTAATTGGCCCGCTTTGAAACGCGGACTGATTTTGTCGATTTGCCTGCCTTACTGGCCGAGTGGGTGACGTGCCCACTGCGGATGACGTCACTGCTTTTGGATACATATGATGCTTGGGAGCGTTTGTATTGATGGATCAAATGTCTGGGAACATGAGGCCAATATACGAGTTATGGGTCGCTTAAAGTGTTTCGGTTTAAGAAATGGAAGGAATTCTTTTAGGGATATATTTTGGAGTGCCGTTACCGTTATGTGGAGACAATTTGCTGCAGTCCTCAGAGCGAATTCTTGAAATGGAGGTGTTTCTAGGAAAAGAAGGTTCACGCGCACTTGAGATCTTTGGAACATTAACACCAAGAAAATTTTAGCTGAGTATATAGGAACAGTTTTTCGGAGGACCCAAGGAAAGATTTTCCGTCAAAGGATCCCGGAAAGCGCGAAAAAAGATCTGAATAATTGTTTTTTTTTGTATTCGAAGTGTATTTCGTGATTTAACTAAAATTATTAATACCATTAAAATTTTAAGACCTTTTAAGGAAAGTAATTAAAATTATATTTTCATTTTAGGCTAGAAAGTAACTAATGATAGGTTTCATGCTAATTTCGGACAGCCTAACATGACCATAATTGTTTTTTTTTGTATTTGAAGTGTATTTCGTGATTTAACTAAAATTATTAATATCATTAAAATTTTAAGACCTTTTAAGGAAAGTAATTAAAATTATGTTTTAATATTTAGGCTAGAAAAAAAAACGATTTTGGTCGCTTTTGAAAAATTAAATTATACCACTGGATAGCTAAAGGATCAAATAATTCATTACGATAAGCGAGAACAGTGAAGCATCGCGCGCGGTGGAGGGGGAAGCGCCGCCTTTTTGAGGTTATTTTGCTGCGTATCGAGATTTGCAATTAGTATAACTTTTGATTTGGATAAGCTACGATGTGCGGTTAACTTTTAATCGTCAGCTGCCGTCAAAATCTATCGATTATATGTAAAACATTAGTTTAAAGTAGTGACAGTGAATATAATAAGGTATTAATATAAAAAATATATATTTAAAAAATATAACCCGTTACATAGACGTATTCACGTACAACACACGGCCGTGTCCATGACATAGCCACACCCCAAATTTTTTAAAAACAGATTTTTATGTTAGAATATCTAACATATTTCTGAATTTTTTTTAAGAAAGTTATGGCCCAATATATTGGGAAAAAATAATAGTAACCCGAAATATTTGAATTTAATGTTAAGTTAGAACGTTTATAGCGCAGGTACTTTATAAACAATGACTGCAGTCTATTGCCGCGGTTGTAGCAACTTTCAAATGTTGCAACGTTGAATCCTTAAAAATGAAGCCGTCTTTGGGTGATCAGTACTGCCCAAACTTCAAACGTGCCTAAAATTCTGAAGTTATTAAAATTCAAAATTTCTTGAAATCCAAAAGTTATAGAATTTCTCTGGAAATTGTCTGAAATTTAACTAAAATAATGCTAACCTGTTAAGAAAATGAATATGTTGTACTAACTATCCCGATAGTTAGATACATAAAGGAGACCTGCAAAAGTTATGGGCCCAGGTGTCACAAGTTGATATGGTTACGGGCCCAGGTGTCACAAGTTCATATGGTTATGGGCCCAGGTGTCACAAGTTCATATGGTTACGGGCCCAGGTGTCACAAGTTCATATGGTTATGGGCCCAGGTGTCACAAGTTCATATGGTTATGGGCCCAGGTGTCACAAGTTCATATGGTTATGGGCCCAGGTGTCACAAGTTCATATGGTTATGGGCCCAGGTGTCACAAGTTCATATGGTTATGGGCCCAGACCCCCACATCACAAGAATTAAAATAACACTCTTAATCGTCAATCCGATGAATGAAAAATGTATATTTTTTTACAAAAAGTCAGGTTATTTCTCATATTAGTTTGTAAATGCTACTTCTACGGAACCCTGTAAACGAACAAGATGACACAAAGTGCAGGATGTACCCTATTATATCCTTTATACTATTTTTCTTTTCTTTTTTTTTTTATTTTTATTCATCACCTATGGAGAAAAAACAGATACAAGTCATAGTGAAATACAAGATAAGAGTTTTTTGACAATAAGGTTAACTTATATCCTAACATTCCCACACGAAAGTAATATTCTACATACATATATCCTCAGTCTTTTCTAGATATTTCCATGATATATTAAATATTCAGAAATTTTTTAAAATATGAAATTAAATTTTAATTAAAGTAATATTGTTAACAATCAAGCAATAACTATTGGAATTACTGAAATCAGCCTTTCATTTAAAGTTCACTGTAACAGTTATCAATAACAGAATTAATAGTAATCACTATCCCACTTATAATAATATCGATTAAATAAAAAGAAAAAAAAAACAGAATATCACGTCGATTTGAATAAATGAAAATGTAGTGTCAATGCTTTCAAATGACTAATGGTTGTATAGTATCCGTTTAATTTTTTTTTCTCTCTTTGACTCTGATGTAACATACGAAAAACGACGACGAAAGACGAAAAAAAACCACTTAAATTTCGTAAATAGCGAAAAAGGCATTTATTTTGACAACAGAAAGAACGTTAACGTCAGTTAACAGTTTATTTTTAAAACCTTTAGACCTCACTTAACAATTTATTAAGCGCACGAAGTAGTTAATAACTTTTTAAAATTGCTGTAATAATTTCTAAAAAAATGTTAGTGCTTTGTTAAATTTTTATTTGTTTTTAACAATCCTTGTTAGTAACTAATATACGTGCATTTATGAAGTTGGCTTTTTGTGTTTTGGATTATGAATACAAATTGAATTATATTTATTGCTCATTGTCCAATTGTTTGGTTAAAAATATTTTTTTTAATTAATTTATAATCTTTAAACTAGCCCATTTTCACCCATTTTCACAAGTTTCACAGTATTAACTAAAAATGTCAAATTTGGCAAAGACGAGCACTATTGGCTTAACCTAATTTTATTACGTAAACAAACATAATGGTTATTTCGCACCAGTGCTGCCTCGCTCGTGTACGCATTTGTGTCTGCGTGTGTCAAGGCCAGTTTAGCCTAAAGTTTATGCTACCCATCATTGTTCTTTGTCGACGTAAATTAGGTCGAACGATTAGGAACTTGGAGACATGATTGTGTCGTTGGAAACAAAAATAGATTCTTGTTCTAAATGACTAGTCGATGGACAAGTATATAAATGTGAGGCATCGCTTGCTGAATCAGGGTAAATACCGATGACGTCACACTATATGCTGGACTCGTCTCTGTCATAAGCCTTATTCATTCTGTCATAAGCGACTGGAAACTGATTCAGAAAGTTTGTAATCAATCCACGAACAGAGGATTATATTTCCGATTAGAGTGTTGGGAGGGGGAGGGCTCTTTCCTACAAAGGCAGTCCTCGCCTCCCTATTTATTAGGGGTATTAGGAATGTGAAATAAAATATATAAAAAATCTACTAATTCTAATCGATATTTTAAAGTTCTTTTTAATAGGCTTTTTAAATTCTTTTTAATAGGCTTTTTAAATTCTTTTTAATAGGCTTTTTAAATTCTTTTTAATAGGCTTCAGCTTAATTCATATTTTGGACCGAAGCTGAAATTACGATTTCTAGCTGAAATATATCGAAAATGTCTGTTAAACAATTTAAAAAAAAAATTACCAACTTTGGAAAACGCCGAAAAAATACTCTTATGTATTGAAAACTTATTGATAGATTAAAAGTATGTACAAATAACCTAGTATTTATCTGCTAGTACTTATCTCCAATTTTCTATTTAACGTTCTTTTTGAAGTCGAAGAATTTGTTATATTACCATTGTGTATACTTATACAATACTTAATAATATGCTAGTTGCTTCATGCCATTTTATAAACGTATAAAAAGGCATGAAGCAACTAGGATATTATTAAGTATTGTAGAAACTTAACTACTTTGTTACTTTCTCCCTTATATCAAGATAAGTCGGACGAGCTCAAATTGATGAGTCTACTCCTCGCGATTGACAGTTCTGTCATCATTTTCTGGTTCCATCATTAAAATGTTAGCCACTATCGCAAGCTAAAGTACTTATAAAGACAGGGCAAATGAGTTGAAACACTGTGTCAAATTTTCCTAAGAGTCCTTGCATTCTCATTCGTTGAGTTCCTCGGGAAATTTCAATAGTTTACCATCAGTTCCTGGTAGGGTTACCATATGTAAAATTGCTCTTTCCGGGACATTTCCACTACAGAGCGCAGACGTGGAATTTAAGTCGGTTGAAAATAAAACCTCATTCTATTTATCGTACCTTTTAATACTATATTTTACAAATCAACATAATACCACTGCTAGTGGTTTAAGAAGAAAAGTTAAAATAGTGTTTATCTTATGTTAATCAGATTTATCCAAATTATTAAAAGCTACTTAATTAATCTCAATTTTAATTGAGAGTTTAACTTTCGTAGTTTGACAATGACAATAACATTTCGTTTATTATTTTCATGTCTTGATTTAGTTATTTTAATCAATTTATTGCCATTGGAATGATTTAATAGAGATTGTTAAATTCTTCGCAATTTATACCAATTTGAAATTATGCCTTCATCAGATCTGTCATCATCCGATTCCTTCTTTCCAACGGTGATGCAGCTATGACATGTATAAGTAGGTGAAAAATACCAATAGACAATTTTTTTAAGAAAAATCGCAATTTATTACGTTTTCGGGACAATCTTACTATATTCCTGTACTCGAATTCCGGGACAGTCTCAGAATTCCTCGACACGGAACTACATCACAAATTCCGGGACAATCTCGGACATCTGGCAATCCTAGCACCTGGCCATATTTGTGTGGAGCTACCTGGGAAGTATTTTCTACTATTTAAAACAATAATATTTAATATCTGTACGCAGTAAAAAGTTATGATTGGACATACATAAGTAATGTACATATATATATATATATATATATATGTGTGTGAAATACTATATATATTGTCCGTACCACCTTTTTGTCCGTCAAAATGATACAAACAATTTTGATACTAAAATTTCTTTACACGTTTAGTGTAACTTTTTGAAAAGAAATGCTAAATTCTAAGTTAAATGGGGGTATTAAAAGTTAAAATTTGAGCCGGAAAGGGCAAAAAGTTTAGGAGTTACCATAAAATAATTATTTAATTCGATTTTTTTTATTTTTTAAATTCGGACAACGTTTTGTAGAACCTTTTTAATAATAGATTTCTTTAAATTTTGTTATACGCGATTATAGGTATTTGAAACATAGTCACAAATCAGTTAGTTTGAACTCGTTGTTAACACCGTTTTTTGTAGACTTTTGCAACATTAAACCTTAAACGAGTGATTATTGCGAATATTATAATATGATATGTTTCACACCCGGAAAGGCACACGAGCGATTGGTGTGCGTGGCGAGAGCTTGGCAAATCTGTGTGCTATTTGTTGCCATTTTGTCAATAATCTTGACTCAGCAGAATTATAAGGCTGCACGACATAGCAAACATTCGATAAATAAGTTGTAAATCAATTTGCACAGTATTTAAGGGTTATTACCCTTAAATACTGTGATGCCTTAATACTGTGTTCAGAGTATTACGTAATACTTATATCTGTAACAGTATTAATAGTGTAACACATATATTTTTGTAACACTGAATACTAGAAACGCTCCAACTTCTGTTACCCAATAAACCTGTGTCACTTATAAATGTGTTAACATTATGAATCTATTTTTGGACTCTTATTTTGAAACACCACACATACACCAAGATGGGGCGAAGAAATCGTGGCGGGTCATTATAAATTGTGACCTTTTTCCGGATCGAACGCGTCACGTAAGAGGCCTTGTGCTTATTGAACCTAAACTTTTATCAAAGTCTTCAAATAATCCTTACACGTCAATATATACATATTCAACCTTGTATAAGGAGAATTACGGGAATAAAATATGAAAGTCTTTGCTTATCGCGAGCTGCCGAAAAAAAATTGAGATGAATTTATCGCAACTGTCAAAATAGCCGTTTAAGGCCGCGGTTTGCTCCCCCTAGCTGCCGCAGCTCTCCCTCCCTCAACCCCGCCAGCTTCCCAACCTACGTCACGGTTGTGACGTCACCGCCGCGACCCCGTTGCTGGGCGTGCAGTCGATGCGTAGCTGTGGTGGGGCGACCCCTGGCGTTTGTTGAGTTAAATACCTAAAATGTAAGCCTTTATACTGGCTTATTGAATTTTTTATTTAAAATAATAATAACTAGACTTAGGTAAGCAAACAAGCTAAGGAGGAGATGTTTGGAATATTTGTAAGGAACTATTTCATTAAATTCAAAATTTCATCGAGTTTCGGCTTAGCTAAAACTGGAGTTGTTTCCTGCAATATCTTAATTTATAAATTGAAAGTTCTTCATAAATTTCCAGCGCATCAATATTTATAGCAGTGAAACTTCTTTTTTCATTGTAGTGCAATTCCATGTTTTCGGAAATGCGATCTCCATATGAAGCATATTGCTTTCAGAATTTGTAAGTCTAAAACTGTAGAAAATATGAGACTGTGAGAGACATATGTGAATGGGCGTGATGAAATTATAAGAGTTTTTTTTTAAATTTTACCATGAACTCTTAAAAACCAAAAATATCCTCAAACTAGATCATCGTCGCTAATGTTGCACGTAGTTCATTCATTTCGGTTATGCAAGTGGTATTTTAAAAAAGAAATAAAAAAAAGAATTAAGAAAAGAAATGTTTCAAAAAAAGAACTCGAAAGCATTTTGTATACTTCTTTTGAAAGCGGCCGCCCATATGAAGGACCTACCCTATCTTCGCTATCATCATCATGATTGTAAATAATAAAATATTGCACAAATTAATTAATCTCCCAATCTTTTTGGGTGGAAGCGCTGAGACTGTAGATACGGGACACTATTAGGGGACCTTCGGTGTTTCCCCTAATCCGAATAGTAGAATTTGAAAGATAGCATCTTTCTATCTTAAGAATTTATCAATGAGATTTGGTGGGTATTAAATAATAAATATATAATATTTTTTTAAACCTCTCACCGCTGTGATCATATTCTAGTAGATTGTTGTTAGTCGGCAGGAATTTTTTTTCAAACAAAAAAAAACAGCGATTGTGAGTGTGAAAAAGGTGGTCTTTTTATAAATATTTCGAGAATGGCTGGTCCTATTGAAATGTGCAACAGATTTTTTTTGTAGAAAAAAGAATGATCTTTAGTTTTTTTAAAGCTTTTTTTAAAGTCAGTATTTTCAGTTTTTAAACTTTTTTTTTGTATTTTGGAACCATTTCGCCCTGCCGACTTGAATATTTGTGCCATAACCTTTTAATATTTCTATTGTCTGTGTTGTGTGTACTGGCCAGGGGAATGATCGATATTTCAAACCAAATCGCATTGTCGAGTATGCACAGTGGTATATTGGAGCGAAACGCGGGACAAATTGGTCTTTCTGATCTTTTTTAAATGCCGTTTTTATCATATAAAAATAATGATTTTAACGCTGCGTTCTTTAATTTAGCGTTAATTCCGTATTTATTAAAGTTGCAAAATTCTATGTACGAATAAGGTTTCGCAAATTGTCTGTGTGTAATAGTTTCTGAATCAATTTATGTTTGTTATTTAAAAACAGTGATTATTATGCTGAATTTAACATAGCGTTTTTGGTATTGTTTTGAAAATTTGGAATGAAGTTTGTGAAGTTTGTCGATACGTATTTTTTTAAGAAAAAAAAAAACGGAGTCAATAAAGATATTTTGTAAGGTCAATCTTGAAGTTAGTGTTAACTCTTCGACGAAGGTCGATTAGTATAATTTTCAAGATTGTACGTTTTATTATATATATATATATATATATATATATATATATATATATATATATACATATACATATACATATACATATACATATACATATACATATACATATACATATACATATACATATACATATACATATACATATACATATACATATACATATACATATACATATACATATACATATACATATACATATACATATACATATACATATACATATACATATACATATACATATACATATATTTTATTTATCTATTTTTTTAATTACATTTGTCATAAATAAGTAAACTTTTCGTAACACTTATTTTTTTCCTTAATTACTTTTATACTGAATGTTTATGGTTACACTATAGCTTGATTGTCGTCGCTTTCAAACAAATGACGCATATGACTGACTCAACGGATCGTTTTAATGCTTGTTTTTTCAGCCGTTGAAGTGTAATTTCATAATAAACTTTAACATTTCGAATCTTTGATAACGATTTGTGTTTTTAGAATGTTCGAATTGTTTTCTAGTAATTTTAATAAAAAGCTTTGGATTAAAGCTCGTTTCATCATTAATTTTTAGAGCTTCAAGTTAATCGATTTCTATAGCTGAAAGGTTTATGAATACATAAGATTTCTGTATGCCCATGAAGCGTGGGCGTTTTTCAGAAAAATGAAAAGATGCGGCCCAATTGCAGAAATATGGTTATATTTTCCTATGTAATTCAATAAATATACAGGAAATTTTTAATAGTACCCATTATTTATTTAAAAAGGAATGTTAAATTAATCTCGGTAAACAACTATAGATTGTATTGTAGATAAGTATCTCATTTAGATATGAAAAATTAATTTTTTTTTGTTATTTAATAGAAAGTTGTGAATTTCCTGTTGGTTATTTATTAATAATTATGTTGAATATGGACTTCGGTGTCTATTTTAGAATTTTAATGAACCTGCGTTTTTATACAAGTTACTTGTAACAATATCAATGCTTAGATGATAAAATAGTGCTTATGAAGATGACGAGCCTCGCGCAATAAATCTTGTTGTAATCGAAAAATGAATATTCACAATTGATCGATTCTAGCGTTTTCTTTTCTTTTTCTTTCCTTACAGCTATATTGTTCTCGTGGACGACGCCGAGCGTTGCGAAATCTGAACAAATAAATTGTTCCGGCGCATGTATTTTGAGTGCGACTGACGCATTGTAGTGCAAAAAGTTAATAGTGATTCACGGACGGCCGTAACTCAGGCGGGTTATAAATCTTTTTTCATATGAACGGTGGTAATTATAACTTTGCCGAGATTACGCAGCCAGCCAGTCGCTATAATGGTGCTCGGCTAGACTTTAGAGCGTGCCGAGTAAACTTTGTATTGTAGGCTCGTTCGTCATCGGGCTGTTTGGTCTTGTGAGAATGGACGCATCTGCTTCTACGACCTCTAGATCTGTTCATTTATCTGCATTGTAGTGAAGAGTCGCATTGATATTGTGTCTTGTGATCTTATCCCTAGAAGATGGCTATAAATATGTAATTGACATCAAATTAGTTTTTTGAAGTTATACTTCTTTAGGCGCGTTATGAAAAAATGATGAGAGTGAAATTTTAAGATTCGTCACACAAAAGTTACAGTATGAAGTTGCAGCGGTTGCAGTCTCGAAACAAAAGCTATTGGCACTATCGTCGCCTCTGTTCACTGTTTTCATATTCATAGTATTTATCCACATGTTTCTGGTGTCTACTTTCACACACGTGTTTTAGTTTCATATAAGTGCGATTTATATACATGCTGATAAATTATATTCAGTAGTGATTTAAATTCAATATTTTGATTAATATATTTACTATTCGTAAATATTAGTGAAAAAATTATGTTTATAGACTTTTTCAAGTGCTCCAATATAATTGAGGTTATCTATCCGTATGTATTATTTAATGATGCCAAAGAAGTATAACTTCTCACGCGCGTACATAAGTACACGCACCCTTTTTTTTGTTCTAATGCAGCAGTAACCATAATGTGTTGAAAAACGTTAAAAAATCATTATTATATTGTTAACCACTCATTAAATGAAGCTGTGATATGCTTTAGATCTCGATTGGTGTTTATGTAAGTTCCTCTATAACCTATTTAAGCGTAAAACCTTTTTAAAATAAAACAATATTTCTCTAAAGCTTTTAATGATTTGTTTACATATAATTGAAGTAAAACTTAAAGTACTACACAGGTGTAATGACCAAAGGTAGATTTGGTTACTTAAATCCGTCAAAAAGGAGAGGAGTTCCATCTGGTTTGGACATTCGTCACATTTACAATGACATTATATTCAATAGACTTCTTATACTAATATAACACGAACGTATCTAAAATAATTTGGTTCCAATTAGCGTCATTCGCGAACTATAGTGACAGAGGTGACAGAGGTGGTGGTTTAATTGAAACAACTTACCTGAACTTTTGAGGACAATGATGGGTCTATATAATATAACCTCATTATGTGTGTGTTTATATTTAAATCTAGTTTTTGTAATTGTTTTTAGGCCGTTAATAGACTAAATATTGTTGATTAACATATCTTAAATGTTATCTTATGGTAAGATATAAATTTTGAAAAAAAAAATAGTTGAGTAGAAAAATGATTTCGGACATATGACCAGTCTAACTGGCGCAGATTTTAACTTATGCATATAAATGTGTATGTATATTACTGAAGCCTTATATAGAAATATTCTTGATATATCTAACAGCTAGTTTTAAAATTTCAATATGGCGGATCTAATATGGTAGCCCGAAAATGGTGTTAAACTGATAATCAGTTTTTCCACACTTAAAATCGAATAAACGATAAATTTTAAAATTTTCCTTGAATGTACCTTTTATATATGTAGCATATATGATTTTAAAATTGAATATGACAGTAAATTAAAATGAAAAGAGCCCAAACAAAAAAAAAAAATGTCCAGATGCATCGATTGTTTGACCTTAATTCGCACGTGCCAATTCAACTTTTTAAAAATCGTATGAGGCATAACTTACTTTTTTACGGTTCGAAGGGTCACGTCTAGAAAAACAGTTCTTCTGTACTAAATTTTTTTGGGGTTTGTCTCATTATAAAGTAAAATTTAGACCATGATTCAATGAAATATTTTTGGATCGCCAAACGGACGAAAAAATCCTTTATTTTTAGGGCCAATTTTCTTCGAGGCGATTGCTCGATGCCTTACTTTTGATTATTGAATTCCTTTGGGAAATGTTTGATTATAATTAAATTATAAAACTACTTTTAGTATTAGCCAGATTGTTGTTTATATTTATCCATAGCGCGGTATTGGCGACGTATATATATATATATATATATATATATATTATATTATCGAGTTTTATAAGTGTTGTCAAAGACGAGCACGATTGGATTAATCTATATTTATTACGTAAACAAACATAATGGTTATTTCGCACCAGTGCTGCCTCGCTCGTGTACGCATTTGTGTCTACGTGTGTCAAGGACGGTATAGCCTAAAAGTTTATGTTACGCATCATTCTTCCCTATTGATACAAATTAGTCCGTGCGATTAGGATGGTATTATGTGCTAGGCAACAAAAATAGATTTCTTTTTCCAAATGACTAGTCGATAGTCGAGCTTGTAAATATAAATACCGATGAAGTCATACTATGTTTTGGATTCGCCTCTGTCATAAGTCTCATATTTTCTGTCACAAACCACCGGAAACTGATTCAGTAATGTTATAATCAATCCAAGAACAAAGTATATTATTATTGCGGTTACTTGGAGGGGGGGGGGGGGTAATGTTCTACAAAGAAAGTCCTCGTCTCCATAAAGTCAATGTGGCAAATATTAGGGATGCGAAATAAAATATTTTTATTTAATAAAGGTCATTGATTAAAATCGATGTTTCAAAGTTAAATCGTCTCGATAAGTTTCGGCTTAATTCATATTTTGGACCGAAACTGAAATTACGACTTGTAGCGAAAATATATTCAAAATGCCTATATGAACAAAACAGTCGTTAATAAATTAGCCGGAAATAATTGTAATAGAAAAAAGTGATTAAAAGATGTTCTCGCTGTTGCCCGGACAAAGGCGGGACGGGCACCTAATAATAATAAATAAACGTTAAAGTAAA
The DNA here is from genome assembly GCA_039881145.1 of Druceiella hillmani. Taxonomy (NCBI): domain Eukaryota; kingdom Metazoa; phylum Arthropoda; class Insecta; order Lepidoptera; family Hepialidae; genus Druceiella; species Druceiella hillmani. The sequence goes on from JAYKKI010000031.1 coordinate 12,353,144, forward strand.
ATACTTGTTTCGCCCATACAGCGCCGCTTTTTTATTCGCCAAAGTGGTATAAATACGAGCCCTCAAACGCATTGCGGGTCATTCTGCCCCAGTCGTCCGGAAGCTCAGGTCATTGGCTTGTCTATCAGTGTCACGTGTAAAGTATTGATCTTTCATAAATTATTTCATCCAATTATGTTTCGGTACGATTTTTTGCGTGCTATTTTGCTAGATACGATTTATATATTGTAATTGTATGCTTTGAATTTTAATAATAATATGAAAGTTTTATTTATAAAATCTGTCCGTCTTGACGCGCGCCTGGCGCCGGTGCGCTGTGGGCGTGGCTGAGGCCCGGTCAATAGCGGCGCAGCCTTCGCCGCGTCCCGCTCTCGCTTGTCTATACCGTAGGGGCATCTCGCTCGCGCTCGTCGCCCGTCGTATTGAGTTATGTCACTTCTTGTTTGTCTACAGGGGGTATGAGGGAGAGGGCGATAGGTGTGATTGGACTTGAGCAATTAGGATTAGTATTGAGTGGCGAAATGGCCTTCGCCTTCTATATGGTAATAGATGTTTTATTAGACGAATAATAGAGTACTTTATGGCGTGTGTTGAAGCACGTGGCAGTGATATCCACCGGATTAAAAATTCAAATGATAACACTTACATTATAAACAATTTAATGATTCTTCAGTTCGATACAATTTTGGCATTCTACTGCGTAAAAATGGATTTTTTCATAATGCACATATAGTTGTCAATATAATTTACAATAGGTGCAATAATACCGGATAGGTAGGCGGGATGCCTTCCTTCAGCTGCATTTAGCCGTGTTCTGGTACTGGCGTCGCGGTGTTTTTTTGATTGACAGTTGTTTATGTAAATTTATATGAATATTTTAATAGATGTTTACGTCGATTTGTAATGATATTTTATTAATTTTTCTGAATGTATAGTATTAAAGTCTTCTTATACGAATTTAGTACAATCTATTTACTTACGTTAGTATATTTCCTCTCTCTTTGCCGTTTTATCCCTTACTATATATACTTTTAAATCGAGGTTTAGATCGCCAAAGAAATTTCACTTCTATTGAGGTGTATTGAGTTGCTCGCGCTCAATTTTTTTTTCTCAGGGCACAAAACTTTGGAATCAATTGCTCCATGATTTTAAAGGTATAATTATAGAATTACTTTGTTTCTTTCCTTAATCTAACATATACTAGTTAATGTCTGAAATATTTTTGACCCAAAACTTCTATGGTCGCGCCTCATTATGAAAAAAAATTACAGAAGTAAACTGGTCAGGGTGACATGGCTTCGTGTCCCGACATGCCGTCAGTGGTCGGGCGTCTCCGTGCGTCTTCGTTTGTTACCGCTTTTTGCTATGCTTATAGTCTTAGTTATTTTCAACGCTACGCAAAATACCTATATATCACTTGTACAACTTTGTCGTTTTGAATTTTTGAGTTTTATTTTTGAAATATTGTTCGTAATTCGAATTTATTATTTCAAAAAAATGAGAAAATTAGAATGTGCAATATATAACTTGAACGCAATATTTAACGAGATACTAAAGATATTTACTAAACTCACTTATAATGAATGCTAAATACTGGTCAGTGACGTCACAAGCCAGTTGTGTTTTGTATAGGGCATTTTTACGCGAATCGTAGTTCGTCAGTTTTTAAGTCCTTATAATTTTCTAATGAAAAATGCTAGGTACGATATATTTATTTTAACCGTTTTTTATATTACTTATTCTATTTTAGTAATAAAATATAGTCAAATCCCTATTCTGTCTGTCTGTCCGTCACATTCTCAGAGTTTGTTTGACGTAAAGAAAGATGTTATTTTGTAAAATTGTGGTTAACAATGAATAGTTAAAAGACGTAAAGGACAAATAGTGTGTTTCTTTATTTGAAGGGTAAATTTTGGGGATCAAACTAATGTATAAAACCTTTTTAAAATGTTGAGTGGGGTATTTAATGAATCCTAATTATGAAAGGAATCCAAAAATATATTTAGAAAAATTAAGAAAATAAAAAAGTGTCATAAAATCGTAATGTTTCTGTATTTTGTAAAGTAATAGTAAAAATATAAAAACAATTCTAGCGACAGTTAATAGCGAAAAAATAAATGTAGTAATTTTCGTTGACTTAATAATTGCACATTTACCACGCGAGTGCGATTCATACTTGCCCGGTTTTTTCATTACCGAAACAGTGTTTAAGTAACCTTTTATTGGATGTTTTGAAAATAAATGGCGAAAAAGATTGATACCACTTGACAACCGTATCTCTAAATTCATTAGCTAACAACCAACAACATGAAAGTTATGAGCCGCGTCGAGTAATATAAATAAAGACAGACAGATAAATGGGTTAATATCAGTGCTAAAAAAAAGAGTCTACATATAAACAGCCCTCGCGTTAACTGAAGTTTTCGCAAGAATTATTTGCAGCATCGCCCGAATGCCTCCAATATAGAAACGCTACGACTGTAGACATGATTCTCGATAAATCGAAAATGTTAAGTTGCTCTTTTAATAGAGTGTATATACATGTACATATCTTTATGTATATATACATAAAGCTGATAAAATGGACGTCTCTACTACGGTCGGAACGCAGCCGTATAGCGGATAGCGGACGTCGTATCGGATCGACCGGGCCGGATGTCGCCGGGGGTATGCACCCCTTCCGCCCCCGCCTAGACTTCCGGTTGAGAGGCCACGAGAGATATGATTTTATTTGAGCACGCCTTTATTTCTCTAAGCGTGTCTTTGAATAAATTCTGGGCGGCAGATGTGATTTTCAAGGAGTCGATTTCGCGTCATCGGTTTTGAGTTAATTTTGCAGGAGCCTTAGTTTCGAGGGGAACTGTAGATCGATATGGTTATGTTTGGAGTTATTTGGTTATGCCTAGAGTTTTGTCGCGCTTGCTGACACAATGCAATTGTGGAAAGAGAAACTAAATATGGCTATCTTACCACTGTTATCTCACTCTTGCTTTTTACTTAATTCAAAATATAGAGGATATCGAAGAAAATGGCAAGGACCGTTTTTTTCCGTTACGGAAATAGAATAATTTAAAAAAAAACTGACATTAGAATATAGAAAGCCAAACTATTATAAGTAAAATTTGTAAGAACGATACAAACCAAAAAGACTACCTTAAATATAATATTTTTAGTATATCGAAAATTTTTAATATATTTGGCGTTAATTTTGTAGAAATTCATTATCACTTCACAATTAAATGAAACTACGTGATGTAGTTTTATTTCTCCTTTATTCAAATTCTTTACCACGACCTAGGTTTCGTTGTATGACAACGGCTTCAGGTGGGCTATTTGTAAAGATTGATCTTTACAAATTACGTGTATATGTAAAAATAATATAAAAAATGGATAATAATACTACATCACGTAGTTACATTTAATTGTGAATAAAAATTAAGTAATATCGAAAACCGTTAATAACGAATAAATATAATAATAAAAATTCAACGCAATTCTCATACATAACAACTTTTTAAAAAGGATTACAAAAAATACTATCAATTCGCTTTTTGAATGTGTAGCCATCGCCTAAAGGAAAAAAAAATTAACTGTCAACTGACATTGATATTCGTTCCATTGCTGTCAAAATGAATGTCTTTTCCGAAGTTTACGTGGCTTTTTTCGACGACCCTGTCGGAGCTGCCAGTTTCATGGATTAATATGTTAACGTCTGTATATAAAGGATATAACAGGACACAATCAGCACATTGTTTCATCGTGCTGATTCGAATAGTTGCGTGGTAATATTATTTTGAAACTATTTTGAAAATAACATCATTTTTTATAGAAAAATACAAGATTTTCCATTGGAATTATTGACGATTTAAATACATTTTTAAGGGTTGATTTTTTTTTCATTTACTATGTATAAATTATATATTATATAATATAAATTATATATTTATAATATTAATATAAATAAAATAAATAATTATATATTTATATTATTTTTTATATAAATTATATAAAAAATAATATAAATTATATATTATTTTTTTAATTTACTATGTATAATTAATACATTTTTATTCTGGTAACATTTGAACACACCATTATATGGAATTTTGTTGGTTTCCTTTTAAAATAAGGCACCATTTTGTGTACACATATTAAGTATCGATGCATATATTAAGTTCGCCACGTTTAGCGTATAATGTAAACGTGACCTAAGTCTACTGTTCGTTCATATCTTATTATATCAAAGTTGTAACTTTAAAAATAAGGGTTTGGTTTAAATAGTGTCAACGGGGTACAACAATATATGTGTTTTTGCTGGTATTTTTTTAAATTAAATATTTTTCCATGCACTTACTAATAAAATGTTGCCAGTGTCACTAGCGGTAGCCGTGTTATTAAAAAGCATTTGGAAGTAAATTTCTACAAGACAAGTTCCCTGACAATACATAACCACACACTTTAGGAAGCAAATTCATACTGAATGACAGATAAGTAAAGACAAGGCAATTACCTTATTTTTTGAAGGCGACTTTTAGAGTGCTTATGATATATTTTTATAGTATAATAACGTCATTTTTTAGTCTCAGCTTCCTGGCGTTTGTCAACTGTTTATTTTAGAACATATAACTCCGTTTCTGAAAACCACACGCATACTTAGTTTTAAGTACCTTAATACTTAAATAAATAGTTAACAGCGAACGTCTTATCTTTTGTTATCAATTAATATATAACATAATTACTTATCTAACTGTCGCGAAATGCGTAATTAACAATTAGACCGGTTGGGTTAGTTAATTTGTTTTATCATATCTTTTATTATATTTTTATCAAAAAGACTGCTTGTTCAAATATTCCGGAGTCTTGCCGGTTGGTAGTTGGAGTGAGGTCGCGCCGGTGTAGGCTGGTGGGTCAGGTGCTTCTTGGTGCGTATTTTTTTAGTGATTGAGTGTCAGTGATTTAGATAGTTGTTTCAGAAGATCACCGGTTGGGATCGTAGCCTGTTGAGTATACAAGTTTAATATTTACTTTATCTAGTAGATTCTTAATTCGTTTAGGGTTACGTAAATCAAAAATTACAATTACGTAAATCAAAAATTACAATTACGTAAATCAAAAATTAGAATTACGTAAATCAAAACTTAATAACAGCAAAATGTCGGTCCGTTGTTAAGCCGTTAATTATAATATTAAACGTGTAAAAATATGTGTGAAAATTTAGTCGGAATTCTTATATCGAAACTTGTTGAATATACAGGCTGTAAATTTAAATATAACAACGTCATGGAAAGATAGGTCAGGTCTCTTCAATACCCTGAAGGGAACAGTGGAAACCGTTTTCGAAAATTGTGGCGGCTTCGTTTCGATTCGATTTTTTATTCTCTTAAAATAAAATATCATTTATAAATTCTGTATTATCAATAGAAAATCCGATTTTAAAATGTTTTTCTTTCGAAATTGAAAACGGGTCAAGGTTTAGAGCGGAACGTACTTATATATTTTTGTATATTTTATAGATCAACGGACAATTTTTTTTAAATTTTTAATTTATTAAGAAAACGGGTTTCACCCTTCTCTTCGTGTTATCGAATAAAAGTACCTCTCCGCGGCTTTGTCGTATTCAACTTTACACAACTTTTTTATTTACACAACTTTTTATTTGTTACAACTGTATAAATTGTTTTTTATAAAAAAATGTCAACAAATTAATTTTTATAAAAACATCTTTACGCAATCAATTAAGTCAGTTAAGAATCTATTAATTGTAGGTTTTTTTATTAATGTTGTTATTTTTGTATTAATTTCTTGTTAAAACGAGTTATTATATTATGGAGAAGGGACGAGATCAGAATGTTTTATTTGTGAGAAATAACTTAAGATTTAACTATAAATAAATTCGAGTTGTATTCTGATGATCAAGAATTGTTTTATAATTAAATACCGCTATAAATATGGCTTATTTGATTGACATGATAGATTCATTATCGTATTGTTCATATCCGGACGGATAATAGGGCATATTTATAGTATATTCTTAGGTTGGGTAGGTATCGAGCAACGAATTATTTTGATTGAAGGGAGTCGAAGTATGCCGAATTATTACAGATGTTTATTATGAGCGTTTTTTTTTGTTACAAAAGAAATAATTCAATCGTCGAAAATACAATTAATAACTAATAGTTTTTACTTAGATTATACATAGCGCGATCGGATGAATATTTGGTATATTATACTAATTATAACACAACAAATTTTGTTTAATAATCTATTTGAAACTAACAAAGGTTTTTGTTAGTTTCAATATATAATAATGTAAATGTGATATAATAATAAATCGGTAAATCAGCTAAAAATATTATTTGTAGTTTTCAAGAAATAAGGACATCACTAACCTCGGAGGCTGTAGGATTTCATCTTGCGAGATGTAAGAATTTATAAACTAAAAAAAGAAACAAAATTACAAAATGTTGTACAATTTTTTTTCGGAGACATTTGGATTGATTTTGAACATTTTGTTAGACAGTAGTTGAAAAAATATTAATGAAGATTAATTGTAAAAATATTTATATTTTGACGCGGTACACTGAATGGAAGCCACGGAAAAAAAAAAGATTTTCAGAAAGGCGCCTTTATACTTTTTGCCGCATTTCGGACTTTTTATTTTGTAATAGATATATTTTATTGTGATTTAAATTTCGAGTTTTGAAATTTTCTTTTCTCGTTTTTGTCTTTATCTTTTCCAAAAACACATCATTATGTATATCTATACTTTTATTTTATAAGTATCGTTATTCTACGTGAACTTTATTAATTCTGTAAAATAGACAAAAAATAAAAAAACGAGAAAAAAAATATGTTTTGTTAGTTTAAACGACTTGACAGATATTTATTGAGTTCCGCTTAACACTTATAAGATACTGCTATAATAAACTTGCATGTTAAGTTGTAATTAAAAAATTGTTAACGTTACGTTATCCTCGTAAAGTATTTATTTTAACAAAACCTCTGTCGGCGTTTTAGTTAATTTCATCATTGACGAACTCGACAACAAAAGCGCAAGAAAACTCAAACTCGCCCCGCCAACGTGAAGCGGTCGGAATTGGAATAAAATTCGCTTTAATTATATTCCAAGGGCGGTTGTGGTGTCGGGAATAAATTAAGGCGTTTAGCATGCCCACATATTCCAATTGCGGCGGAACCTGTTTGGCGCTGTGAGTGCTTGTGCAAATATGTTTTGTTGGCGCGCTTGCCGAGCGAAATGCGGATGCAAAGTTTGCTCGGCGGTAAGGGGTTAAGTGGTGATGGTGGTACGGGAGGGGTTTAATGGTGACTTGGATATGTTTTAATGAGGTATTCTTTAAACTGTGTATGGACTAAATCAATCCGTATTTAATCGGCTTGCAGCAATCGGCTTGATAAAATAGCAAATGTTTCTGAGTGTTCCTGAAACGAGTGAATGAAAATAGAATAGGGTATTTGACTAAATTTTTTTTATTTTATTAATCATAATTTCAAGGTACAAGCTGATGAAGGGTGAACAAATTTTTAAAGAATCTTAAAAATTGACCGAGTTATAAAAGTTTAAATTTAAACTTTAGACAAGGACGGCAATACTGTGTTGTGAGGTCATTTTTAATATTGCACATTATATTCTACAAGAGGAAAAGAAACAGGGATATACCCAACTCTATCCGTATCTTCAAATTTAGAAGCCTATAACTGGCTTATTTTTCAACCAATATTTGAATTTTTTTCAAGACTGGCTTAATTAACTTATGTTTCACAATATTGTACGAAAAATATCAAAATTTCGAATGAGTCAACTACCGGATTATGAAACTCTTTGTACCTTTTTATATGTCATTGATGAAGATGAAAGAAAGGTCCAAACTTTTTTTAAAGGCCTGGAGGAGGGGCTGATAGTAATTGAATAGACAACGAAACGTGATGAGGTTGGCGGATGGTGGAGTTTTGAGACTTGAAAATTACCTACATTAAAAAGACCTACTAGTTTTGTAATCCATATATATATATATATATATATATATATATATATATAATATATATATATATATATATATATATATATATATATATATATCCATATATATCCAAAGTAGAAGTTTAGTGTTGGTTCCAAAAATACAAATGACACTTATATAGAGAAAGTGGAAAAAAAATTTTATTAAAAAGTTTTATTTAAATCGTCAATCAAATGAGAAATCTCGTATTTTTTATGAAATATTAGGCTATTTTTAAAACACGAACAAATTACAAATTGTGTCTCATTGTATCCTCTATGCACAGATGTAACGTACTGTTCATGAAACTCGTCGGCCCGACAAAATCATGGCTACGTGAAACTCGAAAAGAAAAAAAACAGACATTAATTTTGACAGCAGTGTGAATGTCGAATGTCGTGACAATTTATTTTTAATTAATTTAGGCAATGGCTTTGAATAAAAAAGAAAAAAAAACAACAGTGTTATTTTTTTTAACCGTTTCTAAAAAGTTATTATGTACTTCGTTGCATTTTTATTGTTATTTTGAATTCTTATTAGTAAATTTTGATATATTATTAAAATATAATGTATACGCGTTTATGAATATACTTTTTTCTGTTTTGTGTTATGGTTTCAAATTGAGTTTTATTTTTTGATTTTTTTTTATTGGCAATCGCTGAATTGTTTGATTTTTACGTTGTAAGAAATACTAGCATTTTAAAAAATTACAATCTGTTTCTCTTGCAACATTTTATGGATCAAAATTAGATTTAAACGTTTAATTATTATGAACAGAGTCACCATTAAAAAAACAAAAACCTAAGAAAAACCCTGATTATAATCAAAATATTCGAAAGCTAATAAGGCGTTTGTCGCATCGCGTCTAATAGCTTTGGTAACGCTGTGTGGCGCCCGGTGTGCGTGCACTTCGAGACGCTTAACCCACACGTTTGCGTTTAAATAGTGTTGTCTCGAGAACGACATATTGAGTATAAACATCGTATTTTGTACTCGGAAATCCATGGAAATTTATGGTTATAACAAACAAACTGTTTACATACGACATTGTGCACATCCGTTGTATATAAAGCGTTTCTATTTCTCGTGAAGATTTATTCAGTTTAACTGTTCATTTCAAGAATTTAACTGCCTTCATCAGTATTTACGCGACAGCTAGATCGGGCGCGTCCGCTAGCTCCGAGTTCCAAATGGCGTTTAATAATAAAATACGCAGAGCGCGTCGCCCGTCGTAACGCAGACGCTGACGTAACGCGGCGCGGTGTCACCCGAACCAATTTTGAGATGTCGAAAATAAAAGAAAATGACATTGGAGCAGGCGGCCTAATGGCCGGCTGGCGGCCGCTTATATTGGGACGGCTCGAGACGATTGCCTAGTAGGTCTATCTTATCGTCTTTCTGTGTTTGTGTGTGTGTGTGTGTGAATGTTAATAATACGAAACAGTATTAAAAAAAAGAAAAACATACACGAGAAGTATAGTATGAGAAGTGCAGCGTACAGATAAGTTTGCATGTGTTTTCGTTATTTATATAGCTCTTTACTGTTTGCGTATCTTATTGATGGATACATATAAACTCGTAACGCATTTAGTGATTGCCTTCAAAGATTTCTAATACTGTCTCTATCTTAATCTCTCGTTAAGCCGACGATCAGTTGGCTTATATTTATATAATTCTGGCGTGTAATTGAAATAGACGCGTGAGGTATATAGGCGGTTGTGTTGTACGTCAATTGTAAAATATCGATAGTATGTTTTAGTTTTCGGAAATCGAATGGTGTTTATATCGCCAATATCTCGTCACTATTATAATGTATCGCCATGCCGATTTCTGCCGGATGTCTAAAATAATTGAGTATAAAATTAAATGGCTGATATCGGCATTACGAGAGGATTTCGCCTTTGCGTAGGACGGTCAGGTTTGTTGTTGCCGTCGAGTTATATTGCGTTAGTGAATTTATTATGGTAAATTTATTCCCTAATAATTTTACGTAGGTGAAACTTAGGGATGGGGGTTAGAGGGTAAAGCTACGGCCTATGTAAGGTGAGAGGAGGGTGGACATCAAAAATTGTCTAAAAAATGGTCAATTTTATTACTACTAGTGGTAAACCAGTGGTCGAAATTCGGCCGTAATGTATTTACCACTCACTTTGTTGAAAACACTAATAGGTGGGCGAGAGTAAGTCAATTCAGGTTGCTGCTACAAAATTTTCCTTTTGCAACAGGTGTATATTAAGCAAGTTGACAGTTTTTTTCTTTCGCAACAGGTGTAAATTAAGCAAGTTGTTTTTCACCATATATAAAACACAGATATCTATTACGCAAAATATAAAATAAACGCTTTTTTTCCTTGATATACACTCCACGGACTATTGAAAAAGGGACATTTGAAATCGCACAAAGTTCATAGCTCGAAACTCAGTCAATGTGACAGTTTAAATTTCTTTAGCGACAATCTCTACTCTGTGCGATTGTTTGACCGCAGACTATTATATGTTTGATATTGACAGTATGAAGGTAAACAATGAATCTTTTAATGTATTTGTATTATATAATTTAATGTATGTATTTGTAACACATATTATATATAAATTTTAGCTTTTTGCACACCTAACCCTTATAAAATTTAACTATGAAAAACCTCACCGCTTGGGGCGCGCAATATGCTTAAAAAGGGTTACAAAGTTTTCTCTTCACGTATTAATATATAGGTGAATTTAATTTCTTTTAATGTCAATAATGAAAAGAGAAAATAACTCATGAACACTGATGTCAATTTTTAAGCTATTTGTATAAATATTTTTAATACTCGAAGATACGGTTTACTACGACTGAGAGAATAAACAAACTGAAACGAGTTAGGCTTATTTTACACTGGCATCTCTTATGGCACAGATTGGCAGCAGAGGGGGAAACTTAAGCAATCACTCGCTGTCCCCACTACCAAACCAGAACATTCGCTACGTACGAACTTACACAACGCGAAAAAGAAGTTTCACGTCCAAAAAAAAGTTAAGCGAAATATGAATACAAATTCCGGAATGTTGAATTTGTCCAAGTATATTTTTGATAAGCAGTCTATATTGAATGCGGTTGGCTAGCGCGTCCATTTTTAAAACAGGTCAAGTGCGAGTTTGGTTCTCGCATCGAGGGTTCCATGCGTCGTTTGTACTGAAATTATTTTATTTATCATAGTTATCATTAATATGGACTTTGAAACCCAGTAAGTTTTAAATAATACCTAATATAATTAAGGGGTCACACACATATATATATATATTATCGTGAACACACCAATAACGGCGACATCTCGAATAGAAGGAGGGGGGGGGAGAGGGATTTTTGGATATTTTTCAGTATATCTTTGAAATTATACTATATTTCTTAGTTCCTTTTAAACGATAGGATATTAATAACTATATTATATGATATTATAAAGATCCGCTTTCCCTTTGAGGTGCGGAACCCTTAAAATTATTCTGGGAAATGTTTTGGACTGATTATTTTTTCACTACTTATGTGGATAGTGAAGGGTTAAAAAGATATTTATAAATAAAATGAGATAAATGCCCCCGAAAAGGATAAAATTGTAAGGAAACAGGGAAGAGAGGACTGGGGTGATTTTCTGAAGTGAGGGAATTTTCCGAAGAGATTAAAATAATAAATATAGTTATTGCTGCTCATTGTAGCTAAGCTTGAGAGTAAATTGCTGGTTGTAGACACAGTATACACGCAGCGCAGCAATCGAACCGGACACCGGTCATTTGTTCACCTCCACTTCTCTCCGCAGCCTCTCATTAGTCACGGAACGTGCTCGCTGCAGTTGTCTGCAGTAATGATGTGGCGATGACGCCAACCGGCCGTGACTAACGCCATTTCGTTCGGTATCATTGTTGGCCTTTTTTTAGCGATCCACCCGTGACGTCAGGCGCTTTTGAAGTTGCGGCAGCTGCCGCCTATCGGCACGTCTTCGTAAATCATGTTGTCGTTGTTTATGATATCATTGTTGGAAGTTAACCAATTGTGCATTAACCGTTACGTTACGAATGTCGCGTGCGTCACGAATGTGAAAGGTGACAAAATTACGACGTCATTTCTTAGTAGGCGAGGCTCATTGATAATTAAGACTGTCTCTCCTTAAAAAATAACTTTTATTGCTCATATTCCAGTGCGAATTTATACTTATTTCTAGAATCAGTAGTTTCACCGTTCTAAGTATATGATTATATGTATCGTTCAACGCGCAAGTTACTACTCCATAATTTATTATTTTTAATATTCTATAACTAATTTAGTAATCAAATATTAGTAGTGAAGCATAAAATGAATACGGAGCCCATTGCTAAGTCTCTGTAGCCCATTCCAGGTATTGAGAATCGTCACAAAGCCGATAGTTTTATTGGAACTGAAGCTAGTCACGGTTCAGTGCGCAGTGGTTAGCGACCTAAAATCGACCGCGCGATCTACATCCGCCGTATAGCGGATGTTTCAATAGACGATTTCACGGCCTCCAGCTGAGTTTTCGATATCAAAAGTGGCCCCGGCGTCCTTTCCTTTTCAGGTGTACACAATCGTTTTTTTTAAGTTTATTTTTATTAAACTGGAGTTGTACTGTATATCGATCGAGTCATGTTAATCTGATACGAAAAAAACGTATATGGTATGAAAAGTAAATAGAACCGGCCGAGTTTATGTTGAACATGCGTTATGAGACTTATCACTGACTAAGATGCATTACAGGCATCGAAGTGTATGTGAAGTTTGTAGCACGCGCATTGTGTACGCTCAGCATTTGGGTTTACAGCGTACGTGTAAACCGTGTTGTGTTAATGTTGCAATAACTTTGTAAATAAGAAAAATATAGAAGAAATATATTTTTTCATCTATATTAATACGTAAAATTTATGTTTATCATTAGTATCACTATAAATAAGAATTTGGTTGTAATTTCTATTTAGTAAATGAATTTGTTATTACAAAAACAGTCCTGATTTTTTCAGAGATTTTTAGGTATGTTGGTTAGAAGAAATTATATTAAAAAGACAAAATAAATTTTTGGAACTCTTATTTTAATAAGCTTTCATTGGGTATCGACCAAAGGTGATGAAGACATTCTGCTTCTCTAATCCCTGGAAACTGTCCCTCCAAGTGGGAATTCAACTTTTTGGAGATGTTTTTGACTATTATAAATTGATTATACCATTCTTTTTCGTAAGTCGTTTATTAATCTTGGATTGCAGATGGCGGGTAAACGTTGGCGGATCTATCGATACGTTGAACAGTGACAAAAGAACAAAATACACACTAATAAAGGCCTGTTACCTTCTAATTTCGATCGGGGTTTAAAATGTACTCATGGTATATTTTGGATCTCGACACAAACATTTTCGCGAGTATTGAAAGGGGTTACTCATGATATTTGTCGAGCATCTTTTTAGTCATACCCGATTCCGAAGAAGTTTACTGAATTTTCTCATCTCATGTTTATTTGCGACCGAATTCCGACATGCGCACATTCATACTTATGTGTCATCGTGCGGAGCTGCTCCGACTTCCTGGCTCGCTAATATTGGAGGGCTGGCTTCTATACTGGAGACGTTAAGTGTGCAGAAATTTAATTTTGGTATTAATATATGTTACTTCATCTTGTCTTCTTGTTAGATTTTGTGTCATAGCAGGTGTTGTAGGACAAAATAAATTAACTAATTATTGCGATATCTGTGGTTCTAACCTATTTGAAATAAATTTCAACATAATTTAAAATGACTTTTAAGACGGAAAAAATTATTTTTAAAAAATTATTTATTATAGAATTAAATAAGTAATAATAAAATTAATCGGCCTTTAATCAGAAATAAATATACTTTGTTTATTAACCTTGAATGCTGATAGCAATTATATATTAAAAATAGCAGTACCTTGTAATTTCCTCCGCGTGGAATTTCGAAATGCATGTGCAGTGTTGTAAAGCGTATACTTTATGCTCTTAGACATAAATAATTGATTTAGTTAAAATCCCACGCGGGTCGGATTGCGCTTCCTCCCCCCGTTCCCCTGCCCGCTCCCGCGTGTTGGAGATTTTGTTTCATTTTCTACGTAATATTTTCATCATCGTAACTTCGGAACCGTTTGAGATATGATGATGAAGCGAAAACTAAATTGGTCTGTGGATTATTATATATAACCTATGTAAAATTCATGTCAATAGCTTCAGTATTTTTTGAGTTAAATCCATCCATATAGACAGACAGATAATTTGTTCATTAGATTACATTATATTACAATAGTTAACATTAGATTCGTTTTAATATCGAATATGCAAATGCAAAAAGCTGAATATTCGAAACTTACAGGCAGACATTTTATTTACCTGTGCGATTAAATAACAAATAACGTTTTTTTAATTAAATGTGACTTTCTTAATGTCTTTAATTACCCAACAAAAGCAATCAAATGCAAAAGCTGAATATTCGAAAATCATAGGTAGGCAATTTAGTTTTATTCATCTGTGTGATTAAGTAACACATAACTTTTTTTTTAATTAAATGTGACTTTCTTCATGTCTTTAATTACCCAGCAAAAGCAATCAAATGCAAAAGCTGAAAATTCGAAAATCACGGGCAGACATTTAAATTTTATTTATCTGTGCGATTAAGTAACAAATAACTTTTTTTAAAATTAAATGTGACTTTCTTAATGTCTTTAATTATCCAACAAAAGCAATCGTGGTAATTATGAACTCGCTACAAAATAACGTCAAACTCGTTCAAAGTTTACTTTGACAGTTTGAATGGATGAGATGTTATGAAGATTATACCATAAATATGAGGCGATTGCTATTGCTTTGTCTGGATTTATCGCACGTTTGCGTTTCGCCCAATTTCTCTTGCCCAGTTCCTTTAAACCTGCCTTAACTTTTCATTATTTGTCGATAAATGCTAAGGCTAATTGTATATTTAATAAAACAGTTTTAAGATAACCGGTATTTAAGGTTAGGTGTAAAGTTTAGAGGTATGATTACAACAAATTCATCTCTATATAGGGATCAAGTTCTGTAAAGTTATACTAGATGACGCTAGTGGTACAAGTGCATTACACAAGTAGAAAGTCGGAATTTCGTAAATAGCTTGGTGGAGCGTTGAAGTTGGTGATATTTAAGAAATAAGCATATCATGACCAAATTGGAGCTGTTCCTTCTAATCCCCTGTAAAAATTCCCGGGACTCCTAACTAGGGCATGGGGGGGGGGAGTATAAGAGAAAAAGTCGCTGGCCGACCATGAGCCATAGTGGGATATAACTTATAGGTTTGACAGTTTACACTGATGTTTTGGGTCTTATCCTTATTTTATCAAATTCTTTATTTCAATCTATAATGTTAGTATTTCGTATTTTAATTTCTATGTATTATAATATTTTACAAACATTTTTTTGCAATTGGTCCAACGGCATTAGACAGGGTTTTGATGCGGAACAGACAATAAATTTGTTTACGTTAAGTGCTGATAACGTTTAATAGTTTAACACTTTAAGTTATATGATCAATTTCCTTGTATCATACCGTTATCTTAGATATGATTTCAAAATTGGTATCTCTATAGAATATCGGTTGCCAATCAACTGAAGAAGGCCTTTGATTTTTTTTAAATTAGTTACTAATTATATTTATCTAACCTAATCAATTTGATTGATCATATCGACCTTGATATAAAAATTGGTCTGTAACGAACGACTGTGTTCAAAATATATACTTAAAATCGTAACAAGGCCGTGTCTGTTTGCACATCAAGAAAAAAATATGTGCGGATTTTAACATTTTTATACCTTAGCGGGTTCGTCGATAACTGCAGTAGAAATCATTACGATTATAATTTGACTTTACTATTACGTAATTAATTAACAGCGACATCTTTTTCTTTAATTGGAAACTATTGTAAATTTCATGTTAAAATTCTTCAGTAGATGGCGGTATTTATTTTATTTTTAATAATATTTATATTTAATAACGCATTTTTACTTGCATATTATAAGTATAATATTGTCACTTTCTATAAGAACCTACAGCAGTCCGATGGAAAAATTTTGAAGGACATATCACACGCCGAAAGCGTGTTTTTTTCGAAACAGCATTGCTAGTCTTAACTATAATATTATAAATGGGAAAGTTCGGCTGAACGGATGTTTGCTATTCTATAACTCTGTAATTGCTGAGCTGATCTACTAGAAATTTAGCATACGAAGAGATTATAGTCTGGTCTAACATTATTATTTTTATCCCGAAGTCTTAAAGTAGTTCCTGAGGGATAGCATCCATGCTGTAGGATGTTTATCAGTTTCCTACTTTATCACACAGTATTGTTTGTAAGGAAAATTCTGCAAGTTTGATTTTACCTTGTATTATTTCATCCTAATTTCCAAATTTGAAAGAGGATCCCATGGGGTAGCATACAAATATATTTTTCCCCCTTTTGTAAATCTATCACACTGTCATTAGTTAGCGCCAATGGATTTTGAAAAAAATTGGAGCAAAGTTAAATTATAGTCTGGATTGACATATAGGCTACATTACTGTAGTCAATGACAGAAGCTAGTGTTAAATAAATATGTCGTATTC
Organism: Druceiella hillmani; assembly: GCA_039881145.1. Lineage (NCBI taxonomy): Eukaryota > Metazoa > Arthropoda > Insecta > Lepidoptera > Hepialidae > Druceiella > Druceiella hillmani. The sequence continues at coordinate 12,369,774 of JAYKKI010000031.1, forward strand.
GTACTAATATACTCCTGACCGAGCCGAAATTTGATAAAATATAGTCACTGCTGTCTACAATGTTTTTTTTTTAAATTTTGGTTTTACTTCAAATTGGATAATTGTATATTTTATTAAAATTTTGAACGTAAGGAAGCAGAAAAAGAAACACAATTCTCATAGGATAATATGTCCTGCCCAGAGAAGTTAAAAAAATTAATTCAAAATCCATCGTGTGGAGATGTCGAGGTTAAAAAAAGTTATTTTCTTTTTTTGTCTCAAAATTTTGAATTTTTCGATTTTCTCTCTCTGTTTTCGATAGTAATGAAAGTAACATTTCAAAAGAAATGAGATATAAGCATTAATAAAATTTAAAAAAAATGTATGAAATCGATCAATTGAATATGAACAAAAATACGAAATTGATAATAAACAATAAAAAAAAATGTGAGCCGTCATGGGACGTCTGGCAGATGTGAAACATCTAAATTTTTTTCACTGTAACTGTAACTCATATTTTAAATTAATAAACGCTTTTAACGTTATATGACAGTTCAATGCAATCCACAGATTTAAACGAGTAAAGTTGTAAAAGTTTGTAAATAAGAAACAATGCTGATACATTACACACACATAAAGTAGCGTGTGTGTACTCTAGTATAGAGGGAAGCGTTAAACCGGAATGAGTCGCCAAGATACGAAGCTGGCCGAATGGCACGTCGCGACGTGCCATTAGAACGTTTTTACTCCGATCCAAACGCGCCATTAGATGTTTCACGTCAAAAAGGATTTTTACAAACGACTTTCTGTACATTTTTAGACTTATAGACTCTGTATAAACCTATCAGCGAACCTCTGATGTTTGTATGCCTGTATGTGTGATTGCATCTGAATCGTTGAAGCTGGAAGCTCAATTTCAGTGGCTTCGATGCAATAACGAAGGTTTTGTTTACCTCTGGAATTCTACATTTGTATACAAAGTACAATTAAAAGGTTTTTCTGTTGTAACTTTTTTTTCAGGCTTAGCTTTTGAATCGACACATCGAATTTGATGCAATATTTTTGGTTATTTAAGTAACATAATTAATTCTAATCTAATTTGGTATTAGGGTTGTAGAAATATCAAGTTTTTTTGTTTCTTTCTTACAGATCGTGAACAGCGCCTGGCTAGGACTTAGGAGCTCGGACTGGAGGGGCGGTAGCGTCGCTTATTATTGGTGAGTTTGTAACTTTTTTCCAACACCCTGTATTTTTAAGACGATTCCGCTTTTCGAAATTTTTGACTTAAAATAACATAGAAACATAGTTAAGACGGATTCGTAGTATTTTTAAATTGAAAAAATGGAACGTTATAGTCTTTAAATTACACGTCAATCAAGTTTTATAAGCTTCGTTTAAATTGTATAGAAGCTGCAAAAATGTAATGGTGTGCAATGGTCCTTTAGTATTGTGTTTCATTTGTTTAATTTGTTTTGTTATTTATCGGTCATTGTCACAGTCTTATTTTGCACCCTGTTTAAATCGGTTCATGAGGCTTCGGTACACCCCCACCCCGTCCATCTATCAAAATAGGTCACATTCTGACGTCACGCCTACCCCACTTCCCTCCCTTCCTACGAGCAAGAGTGACGTAATTTATGGACGTGTAGTGTAATTATATTGTCTGAACTGAAAGGCAGAACGGAGTTAACGTTGATTCAGTAGGTCGAGAGCTTTTATTCGCGTTTTATGTTCCACGGGACGTAGCACAAAGTTACGACTCGATAAGCATAAACGAAGTAGCTAATGTACGCAGAGTAGCGAAACTCTTAGCGAAATGTACTCATAGTAGCGAAATTCTTTGCGGAATGTACTCAGAGTAACGGTTTGTACATATAGTGATTGAACTCATTGCGGAATGTACTTAGAGTAACGGAACTCATAGCTGAACGCACTCATTGCGGATTGTACTCAGAGTAACGGAATCCATAGTGGAATGTACTCATAGTAGCGGAAATCGCAGCCAATGTACTCATAATAAGGGACCTCATAGCCGAATGTACTCATAATAGGGAACTTATAGCGGAATGCACTCAGAGCAACGGAACTCATAGCGGAATGTACTAAGAATAAATGAACTCATAGCGGAATGTACTTCAGTAATTGTGTGAAAACATCGCATGTTTTCTTGTTTTATTGTCTGTCCATCTGTTCTAATAAATGGAATAAAATTGTTCTGTAGACATGAATTTAATATCAGTTAGGATTTGTCCTTTTTAATTTGTTTAAGTATTTTCATAAATCAAGTATCATTCGAGCCGTATTTTTTCCAAACACCTAGTTTGGAAAAAATATTTCCAGTCGCGTGAGCTTTAGAAGGTAACATAAGCAGTATATAATTCAAGAGAAGAAAACATACACATGGAATACATTAGCCTTTTCTTGGTTTCGGCGAAGCGTACGCCGAGATGTTTTGGAATGGAAAGTACGTACGCGGTGAGACTGAACAGGATATAAAGAAGGTGCCAAAGGTACGTGATAGAAGAATAGCCTTGGATCAAGTAAGAGTTTGGCAGAAGGAATTCGTTATTTGTTTAAGAAAACGTAACCCGTGTATATTTTAAGTGTAACTTTAGTTCGCGTCGATGTCGCCTTTTCAAGTCACGTATTTCTTCTTGGAATTGAGCTCGATATTGTTTTATTTTTGAAGCCTTATTTTTTTGTATTGGTAAATGAAACGCTCAGTCATAATTCAATTGTGTTTCGCCGACATGTGGCGCTACCCTAATGCCATCTATCGGAAAATTTACACAAGTGTTCGTGTATCGATATTCGTGATATTTATTGAATTTTAAACTTCAGACCATAGATGGCACTTTTCGTTATTTTTATTACTTAAAAAAATCTTTTGACCTGATATGAACTGTGGAAATAAATTCCTGTTCCTGAATTTATAATATTTGAATTCAAATAAGTAAAGAAAAAAAATAAGTATTGAAATTTGAACTACAGCCCATAGATGGCACTTCATTTATATTTATGACCTAAAAACCTCTTTTGATCTAATATCCTGAAATAGTATAAATTTCTGCGTGAGTGAAATTTACATTATGTGATATTAGTAATAACCATTATTTTGTGTGAAGTTTACCAAAAATATATTTGTAATTAAATTATTTATGAATAAATAATTTACAAAAATAATTTTCACTTCTAACGCTAGGGTTGCCACGCACACGTTTTCAGTTTTTTTCTTACCCTAAATTTTGATTCCTTATGTACTTTGAGTTACAGTTAGCGTGTTAAGTTTTAGGTGCAATAAATTAATATATATTATTAGGCTTTTGGTGTCTGTATGTCTGTGTTAACGCGTCCGAATTTTTAGTAGCTAGAGACTTGAAACCTATCTTCAATAATTTTAATGCAATCATAAAGATAAAGTCTTTCTTCCGAACCGTGGATTTGTGTACTAATTACACTAAACCCTTTGAAGCATAACGGTTTTACTTTGCTACCATGTTTTAGAAAGTAAAGTACATCTAAGGAACAGTGGTATTATTGACAAATCATTTTAGTAACACCTCAGGAAAGTTTTTGGAACCAGAAATTAAATTATGGAAGAGATATACAGAATGTTAATTTGCCAAATAATTATTAACGGCTGAATTGTATGATACTTTTTTGGTAGTAATGAAATAGTCGTTCTTGAAAGGGTTAATCGTCTTATAATCCTTCTTGTGATTTTGATGCATTTTTTTTGCATCTTTAAGCTAGTGTCAATCCTGGGTTCTTCTTGAGTCTTGTTGTGATTATGGACGACCATTTAATATTTCATAATCATATCTTCCATGTTATGATTATGAATCTGTTAGAAGTTCTGCAGGATTCTAAGGGTGTCATGGGCGAACAAACATTTAACAGCGAAGAAATATTTTTTATAGTTACCGATATTCTTATAAATAAACAAAAGAAACAAACATCATTTTTGCATCTTATTTGCGATATTAGAATAGATTTGAATCTGATTATTGAATCGAACTGCGTACGGATAGAGCAGACGGTTCTCGCCACTGAACCGCACCCAGCTTTCGGCCAGACGCTTCATCTGCCAACTCGGCCGGGTCCAGCTGGGCGCGACGTTGCTCGTCTGTCTCCGCCGTCGGCCAAACGCATTACGCGGCATAGCTGCAGTCTGCTAAATGTCGCTCGAACACTGTGCTGGCTGCATTCCAAGAGTCGGACGGTCTCGTCCGATGTTCCACTCGCGTCGCTGGCCTGCTAGCGTCGGTGCAGCGATTAGACGAGGGCGGTGTCGCAGGATTTGGTCCGGCGGGTCTTGAAATTTGGCGTCGTTTGACTAGGAGGATTAAATAAATATAGAAATAAAAATAATAATAAAAAATCCTAGTCTTGTGATACTTATGCATGGACACTTGCACTTCTAGACTTATTTTTTTTTAAAAGGAAAAGCTAGAAACTGGAATGGCATGAATGTATGTCTATTTTCGTTTCTTTTCCGCTCGTGCAAACATAGCTGTTTTCATTCCTAAACATTGCCATTTTGATGACTTTTTATATTGTCTCTTTGTTCCTTCCTTAAAATTTCCTCAGTCTGATACAATCATGTCTATCTTGATCTATGACGGCTTCTTTTTCCATTAGTTTAATGCTTATTCAAAGTTTAATCCATTTCGATTAGTTTAATGCTTATTCAAAAGTTTGTAGACAAATATTTTTAGGTTCTTATTATTGCAATATATGTGGGCCAATAAGATTTATTACCATCCCAAATAAGACCGGCACAAGTCCATATAGTGTTGGGTCAATAAGACACCTACTCAGGTGTCATTGATATCACATGAACAATTTTATATAGAGAAAATGAAAAAAAAAACCTTTAAAAGTTTTATTAAAATCGTCAATCAGATAAATGAGACTTCTTGTATTTTTTTTATGAAAAGTCAGGTTATTTTTCATCATTGTTTATAACCAGCAAGGTGAAAAAAATACAGTATGTATTCCGATCTATCCTCAATAGACAGATGAAAACACACTAAAATGATACGGGCAAATTCGACATGGTCGTCGATAAAGTCACGAAAACTACGAACGTCAATGTCAGTTAACAGTTTGTTTTTAATTCATTTATGCAATGGCTACTACAAACACCTGAAGAAGCGATCGATATTGAATTGTTTTTGTAATCGTTTTCAAAAAACAATTATTGTTTTATCTTTTGTTCTTTTCTAATTGTTAATCGCCAAATTGTTCGGTTTTTAATATTTTAAGAAATACCAGCTTTTTTCAAAATTGTATTTTGTTTCTGCTAGGTCTATAGCCGTCAGTTTTTTTACCATCCTTGCATATATACAGTCGAAGTAAAATTAAGAAAGAAATAATAGAGGATTCCAAAAACACTTTAAAAAAAATTTGGTATTATCATTTTACATAAAAAAATATAAAAAAAATTAACTTTCCGCCCTACCACTTTGGTATTATCATTTTACATAAACAATTTAAAAAAAATTTACTTTCCGCCTACCACTTTGGTATTATCATTTTACATAAAAAAAATTACTTTCCGCCCTACCACTTTGGTATTATCATTTTACATAAAAAATATAAAAAAATTTACTTCCCGCCTACCACTTTGGTATTATCATTTTACATAAAAAAATATAAACAAATTTACTTCCCGCCTACCACTTTGGTATTATCATTTTACATAAAAAAATATAGAAAAAATTAACTTTCCGCCCTACCACTTTGGTATTATCATTTTACATAAAAAATATAAAAAAAATTTACTTTCCGCCTACCACTTTGGTATTATCATTTTACATAAAAAAATTACTTTCCGCCCTACCACTTTGGTATTATCATTTTACATAAAAAATATAAAAAAATTTACTTTCCGCCTACCACTTTGGTATTTTACATAAAAAAATATAAAAAAAATAACTTTCCGCCCTACCACTTTGGTATTATCATTTTACATTAAAAAAAATTTACTTTCCGCCCTACTACTTTGGTATTATCATTTTACATAATATGTACACATTTTTTGCTGACTAACAACTGTTCCTCTCGGGTGCGGAATGCTAAAAGTATTTTACATAACGATTGATAAATTCATCCTAGCCAATAATTTTTGTTTTAAGTACCTTAAATAATGCTAAATAAATAGCAACACTCAAAAGATTTTTATAGAAATAATAATATTATAATAGTTTTTTTCTAGCTGTTTTAAAACCCATGCTCTATTAAATTGTAGTCTTCTTGCCGTGATAGCGCAGTCAACCGGGTTGCAGTGAAGCGCGGCGGGCCAGATCCGGTAATACGGGCGCGCGTGTGGGAGCGTTCATTAAGAGGAGAATGCACGCGCGAGTAGAATAGCCGCGTCGCGTTTCGACAGAGGAGTTATTTAAACATATTCTTTTAATTCCTCGGGTCTCTTGAGCTTTGGGTATGTGGGCGTTTGGAATTAGTCGACCGTGTCCCTAGATGAAGGCGTTTTGAAGCGCTACGCGAGGGGAACGTGCCATTTTGGAATATTTTTATATTTGGAAAGACATTCGTTTGGATCGTGATCGTAGTGGAGTTCGTAATTTTCGATCTGTCACCGGCTCAATAGCTCAGGTTGGCGGCGTTCTAAATTTGATTATTCCGGTCGGATCGGTAATATTTTCCGAGTAAGTTTTCCTCGTTTTATTTCGGTAATGATGAATGGAAAACTCGTTGTGGCGTATAGCGAGAATCATGGTGGGATATTTCAATAAATTTGGCGAAATAATTCGGATTCATTTTACATAAAAAATCTTGATGAAATCGAAAAATAAGCGCGAGACCGACGTAAACGCTCGGCAATAAGACTAAATCTCAACCACGCGACCGTTCGCGCCGGGCGTATCGTTTTTGTGATGTATTTAACTTGTCTGCGTTTAGTGTGGTTTCTAGGTCAAACTAAACGTTAGATTTGTCGTTACAGTTCGAAATTAGTATATTATAATATACAACTTTTAATTTTTTTTAATCGTTCCATTAATTTTTTCCAAATTTAATGAACCAATTACCAGGTGTACAGTTAAAATATTTCGTACTCTTTTAACTACTAAATTTTAACTGTAAACCTGGTAATTGGTTCATTAAATTTGAAATTTATTGGTTCATTAATTTCCAAAGTTAATGAACCAATTACCAGGTGCACAGTGAAAATATTTCGTACTGTTCTAATTACTAAATTTCAACTGTACACCTGGTAATTGGTTCATTAAATTTGGAATTTATTGGTTCATTAATTTCCAAAGTTAATGAACCAATTACCAGGTGTACAGTTAAAATATTTCGTACTCTTTTAACTACTAACAATCATAAAATGACGAATAATGTTTGTTACATTGTGTGATTTATGTTAATATCTTGTGTTATTTCGAAATGTCCCTTCCTCAATAATCTGTGAAGAGCACGTTAAGACATGGTATGCTTTTTGACAAAAGAACCTACGTTCAATTTAAAAAAAAATAATGAATTATGGTCAAATTTCGACCACTCGGCGACCACTAAATCATAAAATGACGAATAATGTTTAGGAATGAGAAGTATGACCATGAGCAGATAATTTCCAAAACCAGTCACCAAAGTAAAAAGGTCTGTGTGGATTGTTTAAAATATTATAAAGCAATGAAAGAATATTAAGATTGTGCCTATCACGAACCTTAAGATTGTGCCTGTCCATTTGAGCCGATGTTTAAATTCAATCGTATTTGAGGCCAAATACGTAACTTAATTGGTTACTGATATTTGGATAGCTAACATCTTCGTAGCCAAGTAAAGTTATTAAAACAGTTTGACATAATAAATCTTTAAGTTTGAAGGGAATGAACCTTTGGAGACGTTTTAAAAGGGTGCGTCCTATTGAAGAATAGACGACTAACATCATTCACAGGACGTTGCTAATTAAGGTTTTGATGAATCAATAAATCCGTGTCCTTTACAGTAATAGAAAATTGTATTATGGAATTTTTGATAACTTATTGATTTTAGGAAAACGCCTCTTGGTACCGATAATACTTGCCTGAGTCTTCATCGGTTTTACTAATAGACCCATCTTTTCATTCTATTGACTGATTGGTTTGAGATCGTAGTTTAGGGAGTTAATCGCAGTATGAATGTTATTAAAATCTCTGAAATAAATTTTCAGAACATCTGTATATAAGTGATAATTACTATGGAGGTACAAGTGTAGCAACCTGTATAACGTTAAGTGTAAAACTAAATGAGTATTTATGTCAAGAACTGTTGATGATTACTTAGATAACGGTACTTGTGGAGTGTTTGGATTTGATGGCGCACATTCCGAGCGGTGAGGTCTGTGGTCGTCATTTGAATCTTAAAATCGTATTTGAAGGTAGGCTTCTTTAGGCCCGACACGAGTTGAATGTTGTGTAACAAAATTCTGTGACGCAAAGAGCCTGTTTTGTTTTTTGACACGTTGTTATTTTAAAAATTAGCTAGATATTATTTTTAATGGAAAACGTTAAAAACAATACCAAACGGGGCGTGGTGGTTTGGAGTTTTTTTTATTAATTCCTTTAACCTTTTTATAAAAAAAAAATGAATATAAGTCACTAAAAATTAATATAAAGTTTATAAAATACTTCAAAGGACAATTTTAATTTTGTTAAATTCCATCAAGGCCATTAAGGGCTCCTCTTAATGCTAAAGTTAAAAAAATAGAGATTTTCAGCCTCTCGTTTACTTAAATATGTATTTAGGAAAAACATCAAAACAAAATGGTGACTTAATTTTTATTATTTATGATTAAATTGAAACAAAAGGTAAAAATATTTCTGAAATTTAAAAAAAATTTGCACTAGTGACCGTTATGTGATGTATGTTAATAAATCATGATTAATTAGTACACAATGCAACCTTCGATAAAGATTTGATGGTTTTCCTTGCGGTTCCGGAGAGAAATTGACTCCATACAAATTTTTCGTAAAAAAATTATAAGTCTTCCGTTTTTATTCTAAATTAACTTGTGTGACATATTTAAACATAGTATAAAATGGTAACGCTGTAACAAGCAAAAAAGATCCTTAAAATTAATTTAAAATTCCTAAGTCTCCTATAATTAATAAGTTCCTAAGTCTCGATTTTCAGCACACCGTGTCGTTGACTCATAGAGAACGGAAGTGGTCCGGGTAAATTATATTCATCCGACTCTAGTGTAACCATACTTTAAACGCAATAAATGAAACTATTTCGTTTTCTCATAATTTATTGAAAATTTCCAACTATTGCACAGAAAAAATTGTTCAGAATGAGGAAGACTGCTAGGGTTGTGTAACATTAAAGTATACACTTGTATAGTGTAGGCACATCACTAGTGGGCTTTCAAAAGTGAGCTAGTGAGCTTTTTATTTTCAAATAAATCGAAAGACACCATAACCCCAGCGGCGGCGCGTGCGATGCCGTCGAAGGCGAATTTTTGTATTGCGCGCGCGCGCGACCTTCCATCTCGCCGGAGGCGCGTGCATCATTCGAAGAAGCGGATGACTCGGCGGTTAAGATAAAGGGGAGCTCCATAATTTGTTACTCGCGCCCGCGTCTCGCTCGGTGATTTCGTCGTGATTAATCACTGTGTACGGCGCGAAGTATTTCACCAACTCCGATCAATCACGCGGGGTGGGGCGCGGGAGGAGGTGGGATGCTGCGCCTCTCCTCTCGTCCTGGCACCGTCCTTTTTGACGTTTCTAGGGCGTATATGTGCGGTGCGGCAGAGTGGTAGGGGCGGGGGGCAATATTAAAGTATCCTAATGGGTCGGAGTGGTTTGCGCTAACGGATATTTGATATTTTGCGAGTTGACGATTGTTGGCGGAGTGGGTGTTTGATGAATGGAGGCCGCGAGAAAATGAGGGCCAATTAAATGATCCGCCACATTAACCCTTTGATGGGACATGGGGTGGAAAATAATTGTAAATGCTTTTTCTAGTTTTTGATTTCTGCAACTTGGGATTCGAGAATCTTAATTTCGACACATACTGTTTATCATCTCTCGTGTATGGGGCATTTGAGTATTTCGTTAGCAGGTTTAGGAGGTGGGGAATGGGTTAAAATTTATCTTATCTTGCAGACAAAGAGAGAGCGAGCGGGTTAATAAAGAATAATACAATTAATTCACAATAATAATAATATATTTTAGATCGATTATTTTTAAACGTTAGGTTTGTTTAAATGTTCTTTAAGAGCAATATGTTCGAGTTATAGAAATTATCTGTACTACGTAATTTCTAGGAACAGTTTATATTAGCCAAATATTGATTGCTACAAAGATTTACTTTATATTTTTATTGTTCTTCTGACTTCAATGGAGGAATCATGGACCTAATAACTACTGATAAATAGTATAACGATCATCCTAATGAATAGTATAAAGGCGAAAGTGTGTTTTAGCTTTTTTTCACATTGCAATGAATCGAAGTTATTTTGCACAGTTGCATGCTGTTGACGGGTAATATGAGTTAATTAGAGTCCATTCAAACACGAATAATATGAGTTAGTCAGAGTCCATTCAAACACGAGTCATATGCTTCTTTAGACCAAAGCTGAATGCAGCTTTGTTGTGATCATTCCAAATTTATATTTACACGTGTTTCACATTTACTTTGTAGAGTTCACAAGTAATCTGGTATTGTCGCATCATAAACAAAGGCTTTTACGTTGGACATTTTGAAGTGGGGATGCCAATGGAAATAAAGACAATTGCCGAGTATAAGTTCGATTGGTATACCAGAGCGGAGAGAATAGATTTGGTATACCAAGAAATGTTCATGTTTTGGTCATATTGTTAATATTTGTGCGACCTCCCAAACTCATTAGAATACTTGTGATATTTGTAAAAATAATTTCGTTAAAATATGACGTTCGTGCATATGATTCACACCTCAGTTATTCAACGATCTGTCAGTTAAAGCTATTCCAAAATCATTATCCCCTTTGTTAAATAATGTTATTCTTTTTTAAACAAATATAAGTCTAGCGATTTCTTATAAAGTATTGGTTAAAACAGCAAACACACATCAAACGTTAGATCCAATAGAAAATGAGATGAGAAAAAAGAATGAATGAAGAAACCTAACCTAAACTAACCTTAAAATAGTTAAGTGCAAGGGGGATAGAATGAAAGGGAGACGCCATACAAAGTGCGTACGCGGGTCTAGTGTTCGCACCCAACGTACACACTTTGAACACACTCGATATGTCGATCGGCAACTCGCCGCCAGTACAATATGGTAAAATGTACTATGAAAATTTGCAATAAGAATTCAAGAATAATTAATAAAGGTTCCCATAAAGTTACGTTCAATAGGTAAGTCATTATTTGAAATTTTTTTAAATCATAATTATTCTTTCCTACGGGTGATGCCGTTTGCTCATAGATATAAATATATCGATATGTAGAATATATTGTTTAAGCTTCGACCTTATTGGTCAAGTGCATTCGATATGTCTGATTATTTGCTTTCAAGCTCTTTACGAAAGTGCACGCTTTGCTTGGTAGAAATGACTGCATATGGCATATCTCCTTTTTCTTTAATCTGTGCTTAAGTGTTATTTTTATCCCATGCCCAGCAAGTCATTGATACGGTCATAGTATTATTAAAATATATTTTGATAGTCGTAATATATCCATTTGCATTTTTCTCTTATCTATCTTTACAAGTGGGACTGATTTACTAGGGATGTTCGCCGGGCTCCTTACTGAGGCTTGTACATTGACATTATTTAAAAACTATTGATAATACAAATTGATATGCATTTTTGATAGCTATAGTACAGAGTCCTATATTAAACCTGAATATTTTAATGATAATAATTTTTCGTACATCAAAACGTGAATTAAAATCCCAGAAGAAACACCCACAGTTTGTATCGTCTGAATGTGCACGTGAATTAATGTGCATAATTAATGATGAGGACGAAAATGAAGAAACTGTATGGCTAAGTGAGTTAGAGGTCTCTCATCCAAGTGGTGAAAAGGTTTTAAGCCAAGCATCTCAAGAAGAGTTAGCTTTCTTAAATGATATTGAAACTAATATACTTGAAGTTCTTGGTTTAAAAATAGCTGAATGGGACATTCAGCTGCATCTGCAGGATCATTAGTAATTATGAATAGGCCTTGTAAATATTTATTCTAATGACAAATTCGTATTCCAACTCTCGTAAAAATAACAGTCTTACCCGTTCGTCACCAAATGACCCAAACAATTTAGTAGCATGTTGTTACGGTTAATAATATGAGCGATATAACAGGGATGTGTTGGTACGGTTAATAATATGAGCGATACATCAGGGACATGTGTTGGTACGGTTAATAATATGAGCGATATAACAGGGATGTGTTGGTACGGTTAATAATATGAGCGATACATCAGGGACATGTGTTGGTACGGTTAATAATATGAGCGATATAACAGGGATATGTGTTGGTACGGTTAATAATATGAGCGATATAACAGGGATGTGTTGGTACGGTTAATAATATGAGCGATACATCAGGGACATATGTTGGTACGGTTAATAATATGAACGATATAACAGGGATGTGTTGGTACGGTTAATAATATGAGCGATACATCAGGGACATATGTTGGTACGGTTAATAATATGAACGATATAACAGGGATGTGTTGGTACGGTTAATAATATGAGCGATACATCAGGGACATGTGTTGGTACGGTTAATAATATGAGCGATACATCAGGGACATGTGTTGTACGGTTAATAATATGAGCGATATAACAGGGATATGTGTTGGTACGGTTAATAATATGAGCGATACATCAGGGGTAAAGGCTTTACTAGTTTTTAACTCCTAATAACAGTAGTCTGTGATTCCATTTAAGTAACTCTGAAACCATGTTTACTGCCTCACTGGCCAGTTACAGTCATTAGGACTACAGTGAGTCATTAATATATTATAGGATTATAATATTTCGATTCGAATATTATTTCGATTATTGTTTTAATTTTGATAAGCATTTTATGAAAAAAAAATTAAAGAAGCTTTTTATATAATATGCTTTAGGAGAGAGACTTGTCTGCGATTTTTTTTGTATTTCATCTCAAAATAGGGAGTGGCATCTAAAATCAATGAAATTATGCTTACGTGATTTTTAAATGCTTCACATTTACAACAATATTCAAATCTGGTATATTATGTATTCACTAATTAATACACAACATTAATTTAAATACAGTTCCATCCCACGCAATGAAATAGAGGGGAGATGAAAGAGATTAAGAAACGTGAGTGCGCGATGGCGTGTTGACTCGAAACGCAGACGTCCATGCATTCTCTTTGTCGTCCGGCTGCGAACAAGGGACCTCGCCCTATTTACATCGCATTGACGTCTGCATTTGGCAGTGCAAGCGATTGTGTGTAGATTGGCATTTTGGAATAAGGAAATTAATATATTATTGCAATGCATACTTCAATTTTTTATATAAAAATGTATAACACAGTTTTTGTATATTCAAAGTATTTACATTCGCTTGGACTTCGATTTGTCGCTGCCAGGATTGGACGGGATTTCGATACCGTCTGTCGTCAATGCTGTATCAATCATGACGTTATCGCGTGTGTTCTGCGGTCGCGGGTGACGTCATCTTGTATCGTAGCCATTGCAGACGGGCCATATCGTGAAAGGTTATCGCTGGTCAGAATCGTTGTGTGGTTCTTTCGCACGGTATTGTGGTATTGTGACATTTGATGAAAGTTGGACATCGTATGTATGGACTGATGTAGGTACGAGGTTTTGCTGAGGGCTACCGTATTTGAGACCGTGGTTCTTTAATTATTAAGAATAATATAAATTAATAAATTATTCTAAGGTGGTAAGAACAGTTGTCGAGCGCGAAAAAAAGATTTTTTATCTATGCATATAAAAATTATATATTTACAATTAATCTTAAAATTAATAATACTATTTTACAATTAATCTTGCAATTCAATAACTTTCTATTGTGATAGTTAACCAATTGATGGAAATAAGTATTATTAAAATCGGTCAAGGGTCAATCGGTAGTTTGTCATACTTTGTGTGCGTACAACGATACAGACTAACGGACGGAGGCGCATGTTATTTTGCAAAGGTATCTAGATTATAATAAATATTTTCACAAATTAAAAAATGGCACCGTTTTAGAGGGGATGTCCTCTTTCCAAAGCTATATTATTAATATATTTTCCAAATAGATCCTTAATGAAAAAAAATTAAAATTAACCGAGTTAAGTTATATTAAAAGTTGATAACTTGTAAAATTACCCGAGGTATAATTATTTCTGTCTTCAAAACTAGAGGCTGGTTCAGTTAGTCGTTAATAAAGCAAACACCCTCAGAGTATACTATAAAGATACGTGTACGCGATAATACACACTTATAAGGTATATATATATATATATATATATATATATATATATATATATATATATATATATATAAATAATTTCCTTTTTCGTTCAATGTCGTTAGCTTTATCATTACATTAGTAAGTAAATATTTATAGTCTTTATGTTAAATAATCAAATTTGTTTTTGCGATCAAAATATTTTTACCGACATAAAGATAGGAATGTTAATTTTATGGAGACGCAACGTTTAAAAAAAGGTTGATTATCCCTGGCTCAGATGATCGGGTTCAACGGCGCTCGGCCCATCGTATAAACGTTCGCGCACGCGTGTTAGTGGCGCTCTTCAAGTTCTATTTCCAGCTGGGGAGTTATAATGTCGGCTTCGTGTTTGTTTGTTTGGAGTCAGAAATTATTTTGGATAAATTTTATTGCCCGCTTAGCAGCGCGGAGTTGGGTTCGTAAGATGTTTAATTGGTTTTATTTAACGGCCTATCCGCTGTGTGCCTCGGATTGCGGGATATGCACTGGAGTTCGATTTGATAGTGCATAGTGTTGTCTGTGTAATGCTTACGTTTATAGATTTTTGTTTATATTCGATGATTTTATTTCATTTGTTTATTACGCATTCATCGATATGATAATATAATTGAGTGGCGAGAATTAAACACGTTTAGTTCTGAATATATTCTTACTCACTAAAAATATATCATACTAATGGGGAGACGTATTCATATCGGTATAATTGGTTCAGGACGGAGGTAAGGTTAACAATTTGTTTTCGTGAGCTTTTAATGTATTTTTTTTAAAATCTGTCAAGTATGGGTAAAACTCGTATTACTCGTGTTCCGTAGATATTTAGGGATTTATAAACGATTCTGGTTACACAGTATTTTTATTAAAAATATTAATAATTATTAATAGAAATAATATTTAAAAATATTAATGTTTCACAATATAAATATATTTGTGATTTACTATGGTTATATTTAAAATATATTTCAAAAATTGTAAGATCGAATATAACAGCTATAGTTTTTCTATAATTTTCTAGTCAGATTTTATCAAACCTGTTTTTTATGATTTTTGGGTTCAGTAGTTTCAAAAAGGTGTGGGAATATTTTGTAGAAGTTGTTTTTAAATAGGCATTTTAAAATTATGAATAAAAATGTTTTTGTATTCCTTATAACAATCCCTTTCATCCTCCGACCCCGGCTTTGCACGGGCGCAATGTAGGTACTAGTACTACTGTGGTGTAATTGTGGAGCGATTAATAATATTACAGCCATTCTCGCTCCGCCGCCGCCGTCCGTGCACGGCATCTGTATCGCGAATACTTATTTTTTGTAATTTTAAATCTGTGATATCTTCTAAAATATTAATGGCAATTATTTATGGAAGAGAGCACATTTTATCTACATTAAATGCCAAACAAAACCAACTTATTTAATTAAATAAAGATTAATATAATATTGATAAAAATAACTTCGAAAGCATAACCCACAAAAAAATTAATAAAAATGGTTACTGTGGGTTATCCGTAGGATATAGATATATGACATCCCGGACTTTTTTGTAGATATTTTTAAAATACACAATTCCATAGCATAACATTTTGACACATCTCGTAAAGTTTAGTCAGCGTTAGCAATGAAAGCGCCCAAAATTCTACTTTTTTTTACAAAACATTGACTTTTCTTATATTTCCTGTAAATATAACATGCATGTATTATACCTATGAATCTTCCGGAAGAAATTATCTCAATAATAGTCATAAACGCATCAAAATTCATTGCGTAGTTTAAAAGAACTAAGCTTACAGACATAAACGATAGTCTTGACGAATGGTTCGGATCTAACTCGCTGATCTGATATCAAAATGTATTGAAATCAATCAATCACCTTTAAACTTCAAAACGCAATTATTTATCATCTGCATTTCTAAGTTGCCGCATGGAATAAACAAAAGTCTACAAATTTGATAATTTAATTCCACTGACTGCGATTTGATTGTCATATTGATGCGATCCATTCGAATCGAATAATTCGATCCAATAGACGTATGTTTAAAATTCGGTAATTCTATAGCAATAAAAAATATGGACAGAGAGCTAGCTAGGTTCAATTATATACAGTTTAAATTCAAAGCATTTTAGACGTTTGTGGAAAACGTCCTTCAGGTCTGTGACGCAAAATAAATATATCACATACAAATATATCGAATACTTTATTATAAACAAACTAGATAATTTAGTTCCACTGACTGCGATTTCATTGTAATATTGGTGCGATCCATTCGAATCGAATAATTCGATCCGATAGATGTTTGTTTAAAATTCGGTAATTCTATAGCAATAAAAATATGGACTGGGAGCTAGCTAGGTTCAATTATATACAGTTTAAATTCAAAGCATTTTAGACATTTGGGGAAAAATATCCTTCAGGTCTGTGACGCACAATAAATATATCATATACAAATATATCGAATACTTTATTATAAACAAACTAGATAATTTAGTTCCACTGACTGCGATTTGATTGTAATATTGGTGCGATCCATTCGAATCGAATAATACGAGCCGATGCTAGTACGTTTGTTTAAAATTCGGTAATTCTATAGCAATAAAAAATATGGACTGAGAGCCTAGCTAGGTTCAATTATATAGAGTTTAAATTCAAAGCATTTTAGACGTTTGTGGAAAAATATCCTTCAGGGCTGTAATGCAAAAATAAATACATTTTATTTGTTTACAAACTAGTAATAATGACAAAGTAGTTTAAAAACAAATAATTGTGATTTCTTTTTAACTTTCAGTTCATTCTGAAACACAGTTTTGACAATAAAAAGATTAAGACTGTAAATTAGGAAATAGAGAAATTCAGTTATTACCGTGCATATTTTGTCAAATGTAAATAAAAACAAGCAAAATTTGTATTAAGTAAAGAATTAAAGTGTTCTGAATATCATCGATGAATAACTTTATGCATATTTTGTCAAATGTAAATAAAAACAAGCAAAACTTGTATTAAGTAAAGAATTAAAGTGTTCTGAATATCATCGATGAATAACTTTATGCATATTTTGTCAAATGTAAATAAAAACAAGCAAAACTTGTATTAAGTAAAGAATTAAAGTGTTCTGAATATCATCGATGAATAACTTTATGCATATTTTGTCAAATGTAAATAAAAACAAGCAAAACTTGTATTAAGTAAAGAA
The DNA here is from genome assembly GCA_039881145.1 of Druceiella hillmani. NCBI lineage: Eukaryota > Metazoa > Arthropoda > Insecta > Lepidoptera > Hepialidae > Druceiella > Druceiella hillmani. The sequence continues at coordinate 12,387,366 of JAYKKI010000031.1, forward strand.
TTAAAGCGTTCTGAATATCATCGATGAATAACTTTATGCATATTTTGTCAAATGTAAATAAAAACAAGCAAAACTTGTATTAAGTAAAGAATTGAAGTGTTCTGAATATCATCGATGAATAACGTTAAGTAAGAAAATTGGACCTAAATAGTACATATTATTTAGGTCCAATTTTCTTATTTAACGTATTGAATGACCAAATGCCTATAAACTAAATTTCATCTAAATCATACACACACACAAATATATGTAGAAACATATATTTGTGTGTGTACATATGTGTATATATATATATATATATATATTATATATATATATATATATATATATATATATATATATATATATATATATATATATGCATACACACATATAGTCAGGTAACATCGGGTCTTTAAATTACATTACACTCGGATATAAATATCATAGGATAACCTTTTGCACAAACCCATTCATTAAAATATACATGGCTTGCCTTTATATACATAGATGTTTCTATAGTTGTAAATAACGTTCTGGAATTAACTAACCAAATCATATATAGACAGGCTAACAACTAATTTCTAATGTTGAAATTCAATGTTCCGGTAAATTTGACGAGAAATTTGAGTCTGTCCAAATTATTCTAGGAAATAAGACTTATACTGTTAGCTTTACGAACAAGATCCGTAACAATATCTGTAATCTCACGAAACGCTAATTTTCATTACGATTTTAAAATAATAATGGCATCACACGCTTAACGACCACACACGATAATAAACAAACAAAAAAAAAACAAAAATTGTTTTATAAGACTTAAACTTAATAGTAAAGCTAATGCTTTATGGAGAAGATCCGATCTGTATCGCATTTGTTTGTATCGATCTGGAATATCGAAGTGTCGTATGATGATGTATTGATATTTCAAAGTATCGTATCGGATCGCGAAACGCTAACTTACATTACGATTTTAAAACAATAATGGCGTCACACGCTTAACGACCACGCTGGCGATAAACAAGACACGATAATACACAAACAAAAAGAACACTAATTGTTTTATAAGACTTAAACTGTTAGCTTTACGGAAAAGATCCGATCTGTATCGCATTTGTTTGTATCGATCTGGAATATCGAAGTGTCGTATGATGATGTATTGATGTTTCAAATTATCATATCGGATCGCGAAACCCTAACTTACATTACGATTTTAAAACAATAATGGCGTCACACGCTTAACGACCACGCTGGCGATAAACAAGACAGAATAATAAACAAACAAAAAAAAAACAAAAATTATTTTATAAGACTTAAACTATTCGCTTTACGGAAAAGATCCGATATGTATCGCATTTGTTTGTATCGATCCGTAATATCGAAGTGTCGTATGATGATGTATTGATATTTGAAAGTATCGTATCGGATCGCGAAATGCTAACTTACATTACGATTTTAAAACAATAATGGCGTCACACGGTTAACGACCACGCTGGCGATAAACAAGACACGATAATAAACAAACAAACAAAAAAAAAACAAAAATTGTTTTGACACATTTCCGGCTCTCGCCGGCTGTACATCGTCGTCGGTATAAAAATGCAATGAGAAAATTTTGTTTTTATCGTCGCACGAGTCACGGCCGGCTCCGCCACGATCAAATTACACCGCGTCTAATACTGTTTTACAGTACTCCCTCTTTTATGGCACTTACGTATATAGCTGCTACGCCACTGCGTTGTATTTCATCGTAATAATGTTATTCATAAGAAAAATGTGAGAAAAGCGGAGGTGGAAATTCTGTTACGATAAGCAGTAATCATTATAAGAAGATGCGTGAAGTTTGATACTTTCCACAAAAAGAACAATGGGCTACCTAGAATAAGATCCAATAGAACTATTTTGCAGAATTTCGAATATTGAATATATTTGGCGTTAATTTTGTAGAAATTCATTATTCACAATTAAATTAAACTACGTGATGTAGTATTATTTCTACTTTCTACAAAGATTGGAATCTTTGCTAATAGCCCACCTGAAGATGTTGTAATACAACGAAACCTAGGTCGTGGTAAAGAATTTAAAGAAAGTAGAAATAATACTACATCACGTAGTTTCATTTAATTGCGAAAGAATTTCGAAATAGATTTCAGATTAATAATTTACTTGTTATAAACTTAATTCACTTTTTAAACATCTTTAGCTTATGGACCTTTTACCTTATCTTTTTAGGATTAATTTATGAGATCATTTACGCCCGCAGCATCACACGCGGTCAGGACTCTCAGTCGGATTTACTGATTATTAAAAATCTATTTTGTATGGATACTTTAGTAATTGGACCGTGCAATAGGGACGGTCGGTAAAATAGATTCTTGTTCCGAAGCGACTGACAGTTAATGAGAAACAGAAATACGTTTTTAATTGTTAGTAAGTCCGACCGACAGTCTTGACCATTTGTGGTGCATATGGACGTTACGGGTTTGTCCGCCTGACTGTCGCAGCCGTTTGATTTAGAAACTTAAGATTTCAACTGTGATAAAGTACATTAAACCACAGATATATTAATAACACTTAAAATTATTTATATGGAATTTTTTAAGGGCGCAAACAAATATTGAGATTTTTTGAAATTTCTTCTCTTTCTTTGTATAAGATTCAACAATTTTTTTTTCAGGTCATTATATAAATAGAGAAATCTTTTTGAAAAAGTCCGGCAGTTTTTTTTTTCAGAAATCGTTTGACGCATACATTTTAAATTTGGCACAGTTATAAATCAAATTACTCCGCATATATGTCAGAGGTTAACATACAAAAATATTTATATACAAATTTTGGCATAGTGGCATAGTTTCAAAACCTGCTAACTCAATTTTTTCATTATTTTTTAGGTCACTTTTTTATTTAAATTCATGTTTTCTTTTTAAGATTTCGTGGAGTTATTGCTACGACCTTTAATAATCAATCGATGACAACATATTAAATTTGAAAAAGTTTTGTGTTGTTGAGTTTATTTATTTATTTCTTGGGAAAATCACGTTGAATTTCCAAATTTAACCAAAATGTTGAACATTCGGAAGTACCGTAAGGATAAAATGCGACATAAGTATGCCAAATTACCAAATTTAACCAAAATGTTGAACATTCGGAAGTACCGTAAGGATAAAATGTGACATAAGCATGCCAAATTACCAAATTTAACCAAAATCTTGAACATTCGGTAGTACCGTAAGGATAAAATGTGGCATAAGCATGCCAAACTACCAAATTTAACCAAAATGTTGAACATTCGGAAGTACCGTAAGGATAAAATGTGACATAAGCATGCCAAATTACCAAATTTAACCAAAATGTTGAACATTCAGAAGTACCGTAAGGATAAAATGTGACGTAAGCATGCCAAATTACCAAATTTAACCAAAATGTTGAACATTCGGAAGTACCGTAAGGATAAAATGTGACATAAGCATGCCAAATTACCAAATTTAACCAAAATCTTGAACATTCGGTAGTACCGTAAGGATAAAATGGGACACAAGCAATAACGATGAAGACAGAAACATACAGCAATTTGGATAAACATCATATAACTAGTGATCAGTCGAACCACAAAGCGACTCCATAACACCACTCCTGAAGCGGTCAATAGAGCAAGATCGAGGGCTTATCAACGTCATGATTCAATGATTAAAAAAAATACATGATCAAAATCAATTTCCGTCGAAGTTGAAAGGAATTACATCTGACTTAACAAGTAGTAAAAAATAGTTCGTTTTGTTAGATTCTTCTCATATCGGAATTTCGGTTTATATACTGGTTAAGTGTTTGGCCACGACTCATTTTTTCAATTTGATTTTAAGCTGGTTTTGGTGGTTTTTTTAAAGAAATTCACACGCGGGCAGACAGGTTGTTTCAAAACTCTGTAAACCTTTGTCCTCGCCATTTCCCGTTACGTGGGGTGGTGTTCTTAATTTTGAGGTATCAACTGCTTCTCACGTAAGCGCCGTCTCCGGATAGACCCAGTTCCCAGTAGACATTTGTCAGCGAGATAGTGGTAGTTTTTCCTGTCCCCTTTTTTCTGGAAGCCATAGAAAGGCGCTTTTTCACGACGTGATTTTCGGGTCTCCACATTGCATGAACGTACCATTTCAGTCTCACCTATTGGATTTTATTGTCAATGTGAGTGACTTTGAAATTCTTCCTTGGATGGGCCATGAATTTGGTAACATTTAAATTTAATTTCCTGCGTAAACCCAAGCGGCGCGGAATGCAGGGAGATGTCTAACGTCTAGCTGTTTCTCGGAAAATTAGTCGCAATGGATCGGTTCACAGGGCTGCAGCGCGCCTTTTGCGTTACTTAAACCAGTCTCCAACATCAGTTTCCATAAAGATATACAAACGATTCTATTAACTGATACAAATAAATCCCACGCTAATCTGATTGGAAGTCCGAGGCTCCTTTGCAAAATTGACCTGTCAAATTTACCACAGCAAAAGCTAAACGGGGCTTGTGCTTCCGTTTCCTTCAACTGTCAAAGACCTAGACTTACTAATCGATCAAAGTCTTAGCTGGCAGCCTCACGTAAACAATGACAGTAGCTGAATTTTCACCAAATTACGTTCCAAGGTGTCTCCAGAGATTTATTCCAATCAAAACGAAACTTCACTTTCGTCAAATGCGTTTACTGCTCTTGCTAGATTATGGAGATACGAGATACTAGATTATGAGCTACGCTGACCTTACTGAAGATCGGTTAAGTAAACTAGAAAACCTGAAAAAATTATGTATGTCCTCTATATTTGGCCTGGGAAAATGTGACTTTATTTTCGAGTTTAGATCACGTCTTAATTTAACGGAAATACGTGACCGAAACTTGGTCTTAACATTTGAAACGCAGCATCGATTTATGTCGTTTTCTTAAGTCGTCTATACAATATATTTCTAGTTTGATTCATTACCCGTTTCTTCTTCTCCCATCTTAGCTCTTTCCCCTATTCGATTCGGTAGTTAAATTAGTAGCTAAGTCATTAAATAAATCATTGTTACATAGTTTTATTATTAACTGTTGTAACGAAGAGTTAATTTTACAGTGTTACAACTAGAGATAGGTCGTTAATACAGTAATCAGTACTAGTACCAAGTATTAGCGTGGAACAGACGTTACCTGTTATAAAATACGCAGACTTCTGTCTCTTTTTACAATCACTAAACTATTATAAGAGCAAAAGAAACAAGCTATCACGCACGTATGCTAGCTATCCCGCTCAGAGTCTAAATCCCTTGTTAGGAAAGAATGAAACAAAAATCTTTCCACGTAATAGGTTGATATTTGTAACATGTGCTCTTAGGCAAGATAGTATCTTATATATTCGTATTTTATGCTTGCTTCGTATTAGGTGTTCTCTAATCTGGCTAAACTCCATTCCATACCGACATTTGGCGCGCACTTGTTCAATCATAGTCTCTGAAGACCTGTGGCAAAATGTTTTGTAACAATAGAACAATAACCATGAGATTTTATTTTTCTACCTTTTTGTTTAGTTTCATTCAAATAAGTGAAAGGCCAAGATACGAGAAATTCCGGTATATAACAGGCAAAAAATATTGTTCCCGTTCAACCTAGTATTTTGTAACAGATATATGTACTCATAATTTTTACGTACTCGTAAGAGTATCTTCTAGTACAGGAAAATATTGACATCGCACACCTCTATCCACAAGCCTAATTCTCGACGTATGATGTTTTCTTTGGAAACTGGATGATATGCCTTACGTGGCAATAAGATCGCCAAATTTATAAATATTTTAAAGTCTAAAACTGTTACTAATAGACTTAGAATAGGCGGTTATAACTTGAATAAATATAGAACAGATAAAAACGCTACTAATCAACTCACCATACGGTAAGCTCCTTATAACTTCAACTGTCAAACACTATTCCGACCTTAACCTAGGTTTAACTTTGACATTTCGGCAAGCACATATAGCGGCATGTAAATTTTTTTAAAATTAATAATTATTCTTTGTTGAATATATTTGGCGTTAATTTTGTTGAAATTCATTTTAATTTAATTTTTCACAATTAAATGAAACTACCTAGGTCGTGGTAAAGAATTTAAATAAAGTAGAAACAATAATACTACATCACATAGTTTCATTTAGTTGTGAAAAATTAAATTATCCTTTATTTGTGTCCACAAGCAAAGAACAATATAAATTTTAACGATGCTCTAAAGACGTCATACGATGTGACAGATGTAATTTATATTCACAATCATAGACTCAACATCGTATTTTACGTGGTTGTCTATGAAACGCGGCGTTGCCACGTTGAATTTTTGAAATAACTTCGGAATAGTTATTCTATCGTTCTACTGAGTTTATTAGTAGTAATTAATAATTTCGTTATACTAACTCTATGAATGGTATAAGTTTTCTCAAAATAAGTGTAGTGCAACTTAAGTTTAGGCATTTTTTATTAGTAATAGTGTATGTAAATATATTAAAATGGAAAAATACACATATAAAGTAGGTGTAGCAGGTCTCCATAAACGTGAAGTGTTATTTTTTTCTAGTTGACACTTTTCCAAAATTACATTAGGGTTATATATACTATTTATCGTCATTATTTCGTTCCTAAAATAAGCCCTGAAAAATCTAGGAACTAGTGATTCATTACAAATTTCAGATGTTATTTCAGTTAACTGATGTCACCAATTTTAAGCGATGTAGACCACTATAGAATGCTATTTAATTCGTGTTCTAACACACTTTTGGACGGTTTTTAAGACTCCGTACACGAAGAATAAGATTTATTGTTATTTATTGTCGTGTTGCAGTCTTTTAACTTCTAAATGTTAAGCTAAGGTATGGACTTAATATTCTTACAAATTTCTTGGTCTAAAACTGGCATTTATATTAAAAACGATTTAAAATTATATATGGGGTGAGCTGCAGAATGTAAAGGGGCTTAAATTGTTTTTTTTATAGGTTGTAAACTTTCATAGAAAAGAGCTCGGTATAAGTTCGGTTTAGCAAAAATGCGAATTTTCCGTTTTTTTTCGGTTTAAATGAAACGGCTGTATCAGTTTGTTGTCAAACATGAATTATAACTTCTCTTTACGCGATCTTTTTTGCTTATTTTGATTTTTTGGATTTGTTTTTTATTTTTTGATTTTTTGGGTTTGTTTTTTGTGTTTATGCCAATTCCTGTTTGTACTTGCAAATTCAGTGTATTAGTATTACTGAGAATCGCAATTAAGTCGAAAAACTTATAACTTACATCACCTTGAAAAACGCATTTTATTTGAGAACATTTTTTTAAATCACTTTTTTTTCAATAAAATAATATTTTTTGTAAAGAATTTGCTTTTTAATTATATTCTTTTATTTAAAACAGAAAACTTGAGAATTCACGTTTTCGCTAAACTGAACTTGTTCTTAGAGCTCAGATATGTTTATTCGTCATTTTTTTTGAACATTAATGTTTTTTGTTCCCATTTTGTTACCGGGTCTATCTCAAAAATATCATTATCCTGTAATTTGCTCTAATACTTCTTCCGCAAGCTCAAAAATGAAAGAGAGATAGCAATTGTTGACGACTATCGATATCTCTCTCCTCAGCAGTCAGGGGTGTAATGGAAATTTGTTTATTTTCATCAAAGATGTATTGCATGGATTACTTTATGCTGGTGGTTGTATATACATATTTATTTTATACAAAGTTTGAGGGATGCTATAATACATTTATTTAATTTATTCTTGAAGTGAAACTTCTTTGGGTGTGATAGGAGTAAAATGTCCAAATCAAATTTCGTATCTCTCATATCATTCTCGGCGATGATATCATGCTCCTGCGAACTGTTCCTGCACCACTCAACCTACCCCTGCACCCTGAATCACTTAACCCTTACTATATACTTATAAATCGAGGTTTAGTCGTAAAAAAATAGTCTTTATGTCATCGATGTTGCTTCATACTACGGCTTAACACACTGCATTAAATGAATTTCCAATACACACCAGGTTGGTGACTAAATAGATGTTGATAGTCGTCAACAATTGCTATCTCTCTCAGTTTTGAGTCTACATAATGATACGAATCGCGTAGTCCAATCTTCATATACACTATGTATTCTTGAATATTTAAATACTTATTCAAACCCAAATGTGTACAGAGCCTTGGTAGCGCGGGTTCAATTCCTATATAACAAATTTATTAATTATAGCGATTACTCTAAGTATCTAAAGTGTGTAAAGTTAGTAACTGATAAATAAAGTTAACTGATAAATAAAGTAACTGATAAATAAAGTAACTGATAAATAAAGTAACTGATAAATAAAGTAACTGATAAATACTGTAATTTAGACAATTTTTATAACGACCATTCATTAGTTATGTAGCCGCGAAAATTTACTTATAACGTTGTTATTCTTAGGTAAAAGTTGATAGTCTGTTACAGACTTGTTATAGCATTGTTTCATTACCCAGTTCATTTAACGTTTATCTTAACTACATTAAATAACAACGTTATAAATGTGAGAGTTAATATGGTATCTTATTCGACCAGCCGATATAAAATATTGCATATATTTGGATAGTGTTACGAAGCAACATGTAAATTATTTCGGGAAGTCGAACAGTTCCTTGGGGAATAGAAAAAACTGGTTTGAGACGCTTTTTCTAGGTCAACCTGTAACTGACTAACTAATGGAATCCTAAACGTGTTTGGGCGCTTTTTCTAAAAATAAATGGTCTCAAATTAATATTTTGTGAGTGGAAAAATCTTAACATTAATTGAAGATTTCGAGAAAACCTATGCTTTTACATTCTGTAATAAACCTGGTTTAAACTAAAGTCTTTAAACAGTAGACAGAGAAACAAGTCGATAATTATTTTTTACTTTAGTGCAATACTTATAAAAACATTTTTTTTAGTTTTTTTTAACTATTAATTTCTTTGACGGTTCTCCTACACATTTAAATATTTATGTTTTGTATTGTCTGTTTTGTTTTCAGTGCCCGTATGTTACGAAGCACTTCTTTCAATCAGTATTCCTTAAAACGTCAATTTGGAAATTAAGTGCGCACACCAATAGCGGGTTAAAAATGTAACAATTACCGAAACTTTTTTATACAAATTGATATACCCACCCGTGAGAAAAAGGCAGTTTAATGTTACCTGTTTTTAAAATTATATAAGTTAGGTTTATCTATTATATTTATAAGTTTATCAGTTATTTTATGCAATGCAATAGATGGCAAAGGGTATTCTCTTTATATTAGTTGGTGTCTTATCCATTTGGGAGATAACATGGATCTGAGACGAGATTACATCTTGTCAAAAGAGAGCACTATACTAAAAAGGAATTCATTCAAACTGAAAAGAGCCCTGGTGATGATAGGACAGTGGAATATGTGACCTGGGATTAGTTTGAGCTGAAGATAATTTCTAGAAGAACATATCCCTTCTCGTTCTGTCTCTATTTATCTTTATTTTCTTAAAATGACGAATTATTAACCTGGTGCTGGCTCTTGTGATTTGATCGTCTTTCTTAAAAGGATTCTCCAAACCTGAATCTCGTTACATCTCTTTATATTAGTTTGTGTCTTGTCCACTTCGGAGATAACGTGGACCGTGAGATGAGATTAAATCTTGTCAAAAGATAGCACTCTACTAAAAAGGAATTCATTCAAACCGAACAGAGCCCTGGTGATTATAGGGCAGTGGAATATTGGACCTGGAGTTAGTTTGAGCTGAAGACAATTTCTAGAAGAACATATCTCTTCTCATTCTGTCTCTATTTATCTTTATTTCCTTGCAGTGACGAATTCTTAACCTAGTGCTGGCTCTTGTGATCTGTTCGTCTTTCTTAAAAGGATTCTCCAAACCTGAATCTGGTTACAACATCTCTTTAAATTAGTTTGTCTCTTGTCCATTTGGAAGATAACGTCGACCGTGAAACGAGATTACATCTTGTCAAAAAAGAGCACTCTACTAAAAAGGAATTCATTCAAACTGCACAGAGCCCTGGTGATGATAGTGCAGTGGAATATTGAACCTGGGATTAGTTTGAGCTGAAGACAATTTCTAGAAGAACATATCTCTTCTCATTCTGTCTCTACTTATCTTTATTTCCTTGTTATTTATCTTTATTCTCTTGTGACCTGATCGTCTTTCTTAAAAGGATTCTCTAAACCTGAATCTCGTTACAACATTAGCATATTCAAGGGTTATACATTATGAGAAGCCTTTCCATTTAGAAATTTTGCGTCTTTAGGCAATTGACCAGCTGTCTTGTTTCCATCAATATCGAATTGTGCTGGTATCTGCTGTGCAGTGCATATCTTCACCATCTGATTATTTGCACCCAATTTGTGGTGAACCCTCTGGATAACAATCGATGAGTTTTTATTTTTAAACGGATGTAAAAACAAGTTGTTATCTTCGTATAAAAAGTAGACGTTCCTTTATTTGGTTTGTTCTTGATTATTAATCCTACTTGAAAGATATTGCTTGTGATAAGCTAATACCTACATAAATACTGTAGATGTGTATATAAAGGTTACATAAAAGGCAATTTAACAGACAAATTTTACATTATCCACGTAGACAATGGCTTTGTCAGTTTGGTATATAGCACGCGTCGTACGGGGCGCGTATCCTTACGTGTTTGAACACGGAGGCACGTGCGAGGAATACGACGACGTGAGGGCCTCCATTCGAATTTGGGAGGCCACAGCATGCTGATGTGAACGTATTCGGCATAGGACGTGCGGTTACGGTATTGGATGGTAATAATGCGGTTCCGTTTTGTGTTTAGGTGAGTCCTGGAGGAGGTTATGGTGGCGAGGTTTGGGTGGCATAGATTTATTGATTTATCAACAATGATTTGATAACTTTCTCCGATAGTATAGTGGTGATTGAAAGCATTTGAGTTGGTAATCACAATAGAAGTTTTACGATCGCGTATTGACAAAGACCTCCAAAATACATTTTAACAGAATCGAAGTAGGATAATATCGATCAAGAGTGAGGTGTGCTCAGAAGTTGAGGGCATATTATCAATATATAGATATGTTAGTGGCAAATTGATTAATTAGGATGGTAAGTGTAATGCCTTATCATAATTATTAATAATGATATCAACCAAAGGTATCGGGCAATCCTTATCCACAGAGGTGATCGTGTTCATGAAAGTGGTAATATTTAAAGCCTGTTTTTATAAAAAATGTAAATTTTTATTTAAAGCGTGTTTCTATAATTTTTTCGTTGAAATCACAAATTTGACAGTGATTTTTTCAGAAACTAAGAATTTTAATAACATTCCATAACATTTTCTATTCGCAGTATAGTCACAGATATGAATAATATATACGTGTTTCATTACATCTGTATAGGTTGAATCTGATATAATGGTATTGATGTTAAGAGTTATAATATTGATAAACAATTCGCAAAAATGAGATAAGATTGCATTTAATTAAAATCACCGAGGACCAAGTGCACTTTACCAAAGGTGAATTGTTGTTTTTCTCTTATTATTTTAACCCATTAGGTGCCGCTGTTTAATTGCAACCGTCATCGTATCAGCCGCACCAAATGGGTTAAAGGAATTTCTTAATACGAAAAAAACTCACAATTTTGATTTTAAGTATATCGACGTAAGGACATTTTTCTTCAAAATTATGTTTTGGCTATAATTAACTTGTTGAATTTATTTCGATTTAATTAAACCTTTTTTGTCACTAGACTTTTAAAGCACAGGTACTAACAGACAGCTTAGTCTTAAACGTTTAATAATAAATGAAATATAAAAAAGGCGAATATAACTACGCGGAAAGATATTTCAATTGTTTTACGTTTGACGTTCGTTGAAAATATTTGTTAATAGTAAAAAAAAATTGAGTTTTTTTTTCTAAGTTACATTATGTGCGGCCTTTGTAAGTATCTAAAAAAGATCTAACGTGTTGTTAATTTTTTTTAACTTTAAAAAGGGGAAACTAAAAAAATTATGTTTTTGTCAAGTGTACTCATCACCTTTAAACGAGTTTTTTGTTATGCAATTTCTCATGAATGTAATGGAAAGTACTCTGTTATATGAATATTTTTCTGTAATCGTTACTGCACTTTTGTCTTGATTTTGAACAAAACATTATAGCAATTGATTTCAGAGATAAGGGGAAGACAATATTGAGGGAATTTTTCACTTTTTTTTGCCAAAGTCTGGAAGAAAAATATAAGATTTAAATACATTTTTGGAATAACAAATTATCAGTTTTTATATAAATGTAATGATCTTTTTATTTTGTTGTGAAATAAGAAAATACTGGTTCCTTTCCAGCAGTTACTTTTTTTTTAGGGATATCTCCTCGTGCATTCAGGGAGGGGAGGTTACAATTTCTGTAGCCCTTATCGAGTGAAATGTGATTGAACAGAAATTAATTGGGATTTTGGAGTAAATTTAAATAATAATTCTAATATGTAATTTTTATATATTTTTTTTATTTTTAGGCATTCCACATTAATAAGTTGTTTTATTATGGAATAACTACGAAATATTACTTTTGTGTTTTTTTATAAGCACTTGAATTTTTTTTTGTTTTTTAACCCTGAAACGATATCGGGGAAACATAGGTATTAGTACAACATTGCTATCGTTCAATCGATAGAAAGCATACTTCATGTTGTAACACGTCTGCGGTTTTAATTAGTAACCGGCTAATTGAGAATCGCTCTGGCAATTACCAGTAATTAAAAGTAAGTGACGTGGGGGAGAGTGGGGTAGAGGTGGGTACTCGTAGTTTATTCATTTGATGAAAATTGCCATTGAAGCTTGTCTGTCGGTCGTGTGTTTATATAGGGTGTCCGGGAATAAGTGTCGAAGAATGAAATATTGCTGACATTAAAGTAAAATTTAAAAGATGACTTTTTTTCAGAAAACTGAAAATAATATTTATAATTATTTGTCATCTTTTTCGTACACACGATACTTGCGTACATTATTCAACGCTACTCATCCAGCTAAACATCCAGCTGCCCGGGTAAGCACCGTGCTCCAGGCAGGTATTGAGTGTGTTAAAAAGAGTTACGTGTAATATTTTTTTGCACTCTGTTAGAAAAAGGGAGCGTTTTACGTTTTATGTCAACGAAAATTTATTCCTTCATAGCCAACGAATAGTGTCTTTCTTTGTGCGACACTTATCACACACCGTGTAGAACTGTGAGTCATCTATGTTGCGACTAAATCATATTATATGAATCATAATTTTGTCCATTTCCTAATGACCGGGGGTCGTGTGTACTTGGAATTACAGACTCGCAGGATTTTATTGTTGCTTTCCACTGTTCCCGGTCTTGGGCATGTCGTATGACGTCATTAAGGAGCATGTCGTATGACGTCACATAGCTTTTGTATGTGGTTCAACCATCTAATCAAAAAATGGCCGATTGCTGTATTTTCCCCTATTATGATCATATAGTGAGCAAAATAGGGGAAAAAACAGCTTTTTTATACTATCTCATTCGCATCGAGATGTGTTACCAAAGTATGCGAGTGTTCTTTGTAGGCAGACAGCAGGCAGCCTTGTTTTTACTTTCATCTCTTGAATATATATAAATTAGGTTATTTTGCTTTCCAGGGTATCCGTAGCTTGCTGCGTCGGCACCGCATTCCAAATGTGTCGATCTTCTATCTTTCTTTTAAATGTGTCGATCTTCTATCTTTTTGTAGCTTTTTTATAGGCTTCTTAGAAGTCTGACTTTGGTATTTCTAGATATATTTTTATCGCACCGTATCCTGGTTAATTTGGCCATCCTGGCTTTATACATTTGTATTCTCATGGATATTTCAGAATTGCATCCTTCTCGGTGATTCCATATGGCTCCAAGGTACACAAACTGTTTTACTTTTTCAAAACTTTGTTGAGATCTCAAATGAGATGGGAAGTTTGTTTCCTCGATAAGACTATTTGATTTGATATATTTCATAATATTATATGAGTATACATACCATCTGCGTACGGGGTTAGGATATAGCTCCCTTTCAGTTTTACGGTTATTTTGCCTCAAAATAAGGAAAATAGCGATGACACGACTCACGAGCCAATGTGTCCCACTTTCTTAAGACCATATGGGTGACCATCGTCTCTGTTAATCCAGAGACATTTATTATTTCCATATTCTGCTTCGGTAGGAACTGTGTAGCTTAGCAAGCTACACAGTTCCTACCGAAATTATATATATTCAGTAAGAATGTTGGTAACTACAGTTTTTTTGTACTTTGCTAACACAGATAAGGAAAAATGGGAATCTTTTTAGTGCCGCATGAATTGTAGTTTTTCATTTGTAGTCATTTAATATTTCTAATTTTTTTGCACTCTTCTACAGTTGTAACTTTACTATCACAAAAATTCATATATCTACATTGATCGATACGAATTTTATTTAAATATATATGCATTGGTGAGATTCACACTGGTTAAAACTATTACAAAGTAATAATTGTCAACAGTTTATGCATAGAAATGAGCTACCATTTACAAATTTAAAGCAATTTGTTTTTCTTTTTCAGTATTTCTAGGAAACATAATATGTAGTTTTTCTTTATTGCTACATTTATTATTATAAGTTCCGTTGGACTTTAGAATTACAGGCCTTTTGAGTTTACTAAAAGCAATTAGTTTGTCGACTGTATCTAGATCATATGATCTAGTTTTGGTAGGATGCAAATATAATATTGTTTAAAAGTGAAATTTTAACTAACTGTAGTAACATTTATCAATTTAAAGCAACTTGTTTTTGTTTTTCAATATCTTCTAGGAAACATAATATGTAGTTTTTCTTTATTGTTGTTACTGTAGAGTTGAAAACAATTTAAATGGTTTTATAATTTCTAATCTCACGATTAAAATTAATTTGATGTCTACATTTATTATTATAAGTTCCGTTGGACTTTAGAATTACAGGCCTTTTGAGTTTACTGAAAACAGTTTGTCGACTGTATCTAGGTCATACGATCTAGTTTTGGTAGGATGCAAATATAATACTGTTTAGAAGCGAAATTTTAACTAACTAGCATTATCAATTTAAAGAAATTTGTTTTTCTTTTTCAATATCTTCTACGAAGCATGTAGTTTTTCTTTGTTGTTGTTGTTGCTGTAGGGTTGAAAAGAATTGAAATGGGTTTTATAATTTCTAATATCATGATTAAAATTAATTTGATTTCCATATTTATTATTATAGTTTCCGTTGTAAGAAGTTCCGTTAGAATTACATGTCTTTTGACTTTACTAAAAACAAATAGTTTGTCAACTGAATCTAGATCGTATGATCTAGGACCTTTTGACTTTACTAAAAACAAATAGTTTGTTGACTGAATTTAGATCATATGATCTAGTTTTGGTAGGATGCAAATATAATATTGTTTAGAAGTGATATTTAAAAATACTTTTTCACACGGAAATATGTAACTTTTGTTGTTGGCTACGTAGATATGCCCCTCTCTCCCGTTTCCTACCACATGATGTAGGTTGTCTGTTTGCGTGACGTAAGCATCACCATCATACTGTAGTTGATCGAATGAGAGCGTGGAAGAGTGACGACATTGGCGTGTGAGTAATTAGAGAATTACGAACGCCAACAGAGCGCCGCTTTCGTACCGAGCGCTTCATTATCCTCGTGTTGTTTGAACAGTGGTTCAGCGGGCGTATGTTGTGTGTCTGTCTATGTGATTGGTACACACTTATGCTGCTTGAAGTATCGAGTTTGAGTTCGTATCTTATAAAAAAAAATAGGTCAGAGAATGTTTTCTCAGTTTTGACTCGTGAGTTGTTTAATGGAGCGCCGTGATGAGTAAGCATAAGGGTGTTGATTTGTTGGGTGTTCCAGTGATATGAGATATTTTTACGCATCAGTAAATGTTTTATCTGTATAGGATAAGTAAAGAGTATCTGAAACCGGAATGTTCTCGGTCGCAAGATATACTATCAGATTCTCTCTCTCTCTCTCTCTCTCTCTCTCTCTCTCTCTCTCTATATATATATATATATATATATATATATATATATATATATATATACATAAATTTCTGCTTTGTTAGCCACTGAAGTGTTTCTGACCCCATATTTTTTTTGTAAGATTGAATTCCCAAATGTAAAACTGTTTTCAAATTATTCCCGTTCATCGAGGTAAACATTTATAAAAAGGTAAACATTTACTCAATAAATTAGAGCGACTTCGAAACCTGTGTATACGATACATTTTCGGCCTTAAAAAATTAACCATATATCCGAGTATCGTTCAGGTCTTAAATGGAAAGAGCGAGGTATATAGGTTCCTGAGCACAAAATAGTCAATAATTATAATTAATAATTTTTTTTTCATATCCTAACCCTTTCCCGGGATACAGAGTTGCAAAAACAATCCAAGGGTTAAGTGTCCTGTAGTGCAAGTTAGTTCCTCGTTTCTCCTAGGTTTTGTTACGCAACTACATTAGTTGCATTCCGATTTATTAGCTGCAAGCGCTTACATTAGCTTAAACTTACGCAAACATTCAGTTAATTAATAGCATTGAAACATTTAGTTTATTAAAACGCGCGGTGACCTCGTCCTTTCTTGTTTAACCCTAAAATCTTACCTGCAGGGTCACCCATGCCCTACGATAGATTTCAAAGCTACACAAAGGGAGATTTTTCAGAAACTATTATATTTATTTTCCACTTTTATGATTTTTGCCGTAAGTTGCGTAATAAGGCTGAGGGGCTCTCTGAACTGGCCTTTCGAAGATATTAGGAGGTACGGAAATATGACTAAAATAGAGAAATGTGTGCAGACCCCTTTCACCAGCAAGTGAAATTGTATTAATAGATGTGGATATTATACACTGTTTGATTGTAATATTTCATAGGAGTAGCCGCACTCGAGATCGCGTAATTTCATTGGTCATACAATAATTGCCTGAAAAGAAGTTTCACTTCCACGAAGTCTAACTATCGTTTAAATTACAAAACCTTCATGTTCGTCTCCATAAACCTCATTTTGTATTTCGATGTGTCTATTGTTTCGTTAATTTCAAACCAGAGTTTAAAAAAAAATGCAAGTACGTACGTACAATAGAACACGCACCACGAGGGTATGTACACATTTTTGCACTTATAAATGCGTAAGTGTATATAGTGTTTCTATTAAACTGTTTATAAATATTAATTTTTAACAACGTAAATATATCTTGCACATACGTAAAAACATGGTGTATGTTCAAACAATTTTAAGATTTAGGATAATCGTTGTAGCATTCCTGCAATCTTCTTAGTCAGATTTTACAAATCCTTTTTTTTCAGTACATTCAAACGTGGGGGGGGGGGGCGTGTTATACTATGTTTTCGCATATTTTTTAGAATATATTTTTTATTAGGTAATTCAAAACTAAATAAAAATGTTTTTAGTATATAATAGTCCTTTTCTAATGATACCCCACATGATATATAATATCAAAAATAAATTTTTGAATACTTTGTTTATTTTAATTCTTTAATTATTTTAGTGAAAAATATGAGGGTTAATAAGATCTATTAATGTGTCAAATTTCAAGTATCTATGTAGCAGTATTTGAGAAAATCGGCTGTGACGGATGGACTGACAGACACGTGAGTGATCTTATAAGGGTTTCGTTTATCAGTTTAAGGTACGGAATACTAAAAAACAAACGGGTATGGAGGACCTTTGAAAAATATTTTAGGGTTCGCGTTAAAAGTTAAATGCAGTATCCGGGATATGGACATTTCTGGCAACGTCTATTTTTTAATTGTCAATTTGCATACTTAACGTGCCGAACTGACCTCGGCCTCTGCATAATCAGCGCGTCCGCGAATGCCGACATGATAAGAGGGCTGGTTATAACCGGCGAATATGAATTAGAGTCTCCTCGCCAATGTTGTCGATGTGGGTGGATAGTAGGCGACGCGCGAATTAACTGGCGGCAATGTGTTACAATGTCTGACGTCATCGTCATTGGGCCAATAATTAGTCAATTAAACACGGTAATTGTCACCGACTAATGAAGTCGTATGATCATACCGGCTCTTGTTGCGTTTATGGATCGGGGCTTGCGTATTTTGTGGCTGGAATGTTTTTGTTTAATTTAAAAATTAATTCGCGAAAATGCTAATATTTGAGTTTATAAACATCTGGTTGCCCGTCACAGTTTTTCCCACACACGGCACAATTTTATAAAATAAAAAAAGCACTTAAAAACAATCTACATTAATTAATCGCGATCAAATCTTATGAAATATAAAGGCTTATAACAAACAATCTCTAATAATTAGTCACGACTCAATTTTATGAAGTAAAAACGCTTAAATGATCTATGCTAATTAGCCGCGACCTAATCTTATAAAATATAAAGGCTTATAATAAACACTCTCTAATAATTAGCCCCCACTCAATCTTACAGAATGTAAACGCTTATAACAAACAATCTCTAATAATTAGTCGCGTTCCAGTCTTATGAAGTAAAAACGTATAAATTATCTATGCTAATTAGCCACGACCTAATCTTAGAATAACAATCTCTAATAATTAATCGCGACTCAATCTTATCATCATATATATATATATACGCTAAGGTTAAGATGTTACTCTCCCTTTTTATAAAAAATCTCACAACTAATCCACATAAATTATATATCATTTTATAGATAATTGCTTGCTCTGCCGGCATCCACAACTAAAAAATTTATTATTGCTATTATTTTTGCAAATTAATTAATTATTAAAATTATATACACAAAACAGCAATGCTGCCATCTAACGGCTCAACGTCAATATGATTGACGGTCGGTAAAATTTTTGTTTAATTTCAAATCCACTCACGTATAAATAAAGTGGCGCTTTAGCTCAATGCTTTTGATACTTGCGCCTCTATATGTCAATTTTAGTAAAATATTTGTCTGATCTGTCATCTGAGCTTCATAATGGAATAAATAATGCGAAGACTTTGCACGGGTCACGCTAGTAGAATATAAACGCTTATAACAAACAATCTCTAATAATTAGCTGCGATCCAATCTTATAAAGTAAAAACGCGTAAACGATCTATGCTAATTAGCCGCGACCCAATCTTATAAAATATAAACGCTTATAACAAACAATATCTAATAATAAACCGCATACATCCTGTGGAAACTTTTTGTAGATTTAATTGTCGTGTACAATTCTTGCAAACATTATTTTAATGTAGCTACAACGGTGTATTTTTATTAACCCAATAATATTTGTATGGTCCGATTTGGAAACAGAAAATAGATCAAACCATACAATCTATAATAATCAACAATATACCATAATGGTATAAGTTCCTTTGCTTAAATAATTATGACTAGTCGGTCACATGATCTAGAATATGCATTATAAACCATATGTTCATCTGGGCGCACTATTAATTTCTCTTCTAAAGGTGCCTCTCCAGTTAGTGAAGGTTGGTAGTCA
Organism: Druceiella hillmani; assembly: GCA_039881145.1. Taxonomy (NCBI): domain Eukaryota; kingdom Metazoa; phylum Arthropoda; class Insecta; order Lepidoptera; family Hepialidae; genus Druceiella; species Druceiella hillmani. Next base: position 12,406,835 of record JAYKKI010000031.1, read on the forward strand.
GATCCACGTATTTGGTCTTGTCCTTGACAAGGCGAAAGAGTTCGGTGGTACTCGTAGCCCCTGTCCATTCTGACATGTTAAGCAGTCATGTCTTTCTTCTATTACCGACTCTTCTTCTCCCAGCAAGTTTTCCCCTCATTATTAGTTGCAAGGACTCGTATTGCTCATGTCTGTACGATGGTAAATTCTATGTGAGTCGGATGAGCGAAACTGACAGACTGAAGGTAGCAAATAATTGTGAAATCCGATTATGACCTCCCTCCATCTTATGTCGCCGTATACACTTGCGACTCCCAGATTCAGATACGATGCTGTACACCATATGCAAGTAGGTGGGCGCGACCTTCAGATTGAGAAGCAGCATTGCTCCTCAACACTTTATGCAAGTGGTGAATAGGGGAAAGTGACATGAGACAATTGAGCTGTGGGCGAAATAACTAGACAATTTTCCCCCACTATTTCTAAGCGGATCTAGAAGACCTGATTCAAATCAAGCTATTACGGCGCATTCCTTACGGGACGTGGCGCCTTCCGCGCAAGCCTACACAGACATGCACTTAGGGATAGCCCGAGTCTTATTGAAGAGCATACGTCATGATAGTAGAGTAGAAGCACGCGGTTTCTTAGAACGTGGCTCCTTTAGTCATCGTGACTTGGTTGGAAGTGGACCGGGCTTTGAGTCATTTAGAATGTTCGCTAAATCCATTCTAGAAAAAATGGAGGCTCTGAATGTCTTTTTGCGTGGCGATTCTCTCTAACCCTGTTGGGTGGAAGCGTTTGATGGTATACACGGGACATTATTAGGGGACTTTTCCCCTGGGGAAGGTCCCCTCTTTTGTATGAGGTGGGTCGTTACGAGTCCCAGGAGGGGCCTCGGGACAACCCTGGTGGAAGGTTTGGGAATAGTGTGTCAAAGACCAAATATGCTTTCCATTCATATTTTCAATGCGCACAATACATACATACGTAATCGGGCGTGGAACCCTGGAAGTCTGGATCTGGCACGCTTCCTTTATTCCTTTGGTTACGCTGAAAGTCATCGAAGTTAATGTTGTTTTCTCCTATTTTTTGCAGTGAGCGTGCGTGCGGCGGTCGTGCGCGATGGCGACGGTGGAGGGCAGGCCGGCGCAGTACGGCGTGACGCTGCGCCAGCTGCGCGAGCTGATGGAGACGCGCGGCGCCGAGGGCATGGGCAAGATAGCGGCGCTCGGCGGCACGCCAGATCTCTGCAAGAAGCTGTACACCTCGCCCACTGATGGTGAGTGTTTTTGTTTTCTTGTCACCTAGCCGGGAGCGGCTACTGAACCTGTGACGGGCGACCTCTAATAGGTCATCGGTGTTAGTGAGCTGATTAGTGGCGGGCCATCGTTGTGATGTGTCTAGCTGTTTTAGCTGTAACTCTGTCTTTAAGATATCGTCATCCGTGAGGAATGTGAAAGCTAAAATTTAGTAGTCGACTTATTCTTTCGAACCAGTGTCATATGATCACTGTGCAAATTGGAAGTCATCGCTATAGGTAGGGATGGGGTATCGAATCAAAAGTATCGATACTGTACTTATGAGTAGTATCGAAATAAAGTAACGTACGTGTTAAATTATCGAAATAAAAAATACGAAGTATAACTTTTCCTGTGTGTTATATTTTGTGTATAATTTATATGTTACTCCGTGCGTTCTAAATCCATCCATATCTGTTACTGGCTTTATGAAGTTCTGTCAAGTACTATTCATGAAAAAAAATCATTAAAATCATTTAACTTTTTAACAGAAAAATAATAAAACAAAAATTTTGTTATTTAATGTTTTACTTAAGATGAAAACCTACATTGGGGTTCATCTTAACTGAACCAAGAAGTAGATCAGCGAAACGATTAGGGAGAAGAGTGAACCTGAAGAAAATTCTAAACTCTCCTCTGCGCTTTTCTTTAAAAATAATATTGTTCTCATTAATTTCTCTCAGATTTAAGCACTGAAACATACTTTAGCGCTAGGTTTGTTTCATTTGTAACAGAATAAACGAAAGACGTTTTTTCTCAAATTACAAAGAATTTAAAGCGTCCTAAATATTTCAATACTTTGTTAGTATTGCATGGACAATTATTAGGCGGTAAACCAAAAGGGGTTTTTGGAGTACGTTGTCGCCGTAGTGTGTCGGGTTGATCACAAGGCATACGGCATTTGTTGGCGCAGCGCACCGCGGGTAACTAGTTTTGATTCCCGGGCGCTCGTCGAGCGGGGCTGGGCTGGTGTTATCGTTGGCTGTAAGATATTACTCTCGAGGCAATAAGTCCGCCATATGTATCAATTAGATATATTAAAGTAGATAAATAAATAAATAAATATTAAGGACAGAATTTTGTGAGAGATTCGATGCTATATATACTCTTAAAGTATAGTATCGATTAAGAGGTGTCGAGTATATAAGTTCTATAAAGAAAAAAATGTAATCGATACTTTTGTCGAGTCCCTAACTGAAGGCGCGAGTAAACTGGCGAGTGGCAAAAACTGGTTTTGTGTCATTCAACCGTACGGTTGTTCTATCTAGCAGCTGCTCGTCAAATATTTGCCCCGGTGGCTAGAAATAATCTCTATTATCGTTTCAAGATCTCTTACACAGGTTATGCGAGTTCAAGGACAGACGTGAAGAAGAGAAAAAAAATTATATCACGAAGGAGGACTGGAATAACTTTTTTTTAATTGACTTCGTTGGAAAAGTCTGTCAAAACTTGGTCCGAAAGCACGTACCATTTTTTTAAATTAATTTCGTTGGAAAAGTCTGTCAAAACTTAGTTCGAAAGAGCATTGAATTTTTTTTTAATTCACTTCGTTGGAAAAATCTGCCAAAACTGTGTCTGAAAGCACATTGCATTTTTTCAATTCAGTTCGATAGAAAAGTCTGTCAAACATTTTCAAAAAAGTCTGTCAATACTTGGTCCGAAAGCACATTGCATTTGTGATTGTATCATAGTTAGTACAGTGCTTCCTTCCATGCGCACTTTCGTAATTGGTAAATAAAAATAATTGACCAAAGTTGAGGTATAGTTAAAAGTGTTGACATAATTGTCGCAAGATTATTTTAATTACCATGTAATATTGGTTTTTTGTACCCCATTAGTAATCAGGGTTGACAACATTGTCGATTTCAGGTATTTTCAGGACGCGATTGCTGTTAATCGAAACAATTGATATTTATTTTCAATTTTTTTTAATGGCTTTAACCCTCCGATATTTTTTGAGAATGAAGTTACATTTTTTTTTATTAAGATAGTAAAAAAATACCGGTTTAATAGAGAATTAGGTTTACCCTGCAGCTTCGCTCGCGTAGAAAAAAATTGTACGCGATTATTTGCAATGTTTACACGATATTTACTTTTGTCGTAATTCGTTTAGAATAATATATAAAATGTAATTGAAATTTAATCTTAAAATTGAGCCAAACCTCCATACAAACTTTCATGGATAAAAATTTTTGATGCCAAATATCGTTTTATCGAATGCTTTTAGATTATTGAAAACATTTGGAAAATGTTATCGTGAAAAATATTATTTTATGGAAAATTGTGAAAAGAAATGGCAATTTTACATAGGAGCTCTAGCCCCAAAGCGGACAGAATCGAAACGATATATAAACAGTAAATAGGATACTTTAAACTCAGATTTTCGCATCCTTCTTCATAAATCAGTTCAACACAATTGTATGTATAAACAGTTAAATCCGGTTAATATTAGCATTAAAACTTAAAAGACAATAAACTGCCATCAATAATCAACTACTGACACATAATCAAGTAAGTGGGTTAAACAAACATAGTCTAGATATAATCATCTAAATCAGTGATTCCCAAAGCGGTCCAGGTGGACCCCCAGAGGTCCACGGGGGACTCGACGGGGGTCTACGTTGGCGTGAAAAAAAGTTTGGGTTTGGGAATATGGTAGAAATGAAGCAGCAGGGGGTCCACTGAAGCCAGTGAAATTTTGAAAGTGGTCTACGAGAAAAAAGTTCGGGATTCTCTGATCTAAACGTTGATATATATTAAGAGAGTCGATCCCGGATAAAGTCTTAAAACATCGATATGTATTCACAGATGACTTTGTTCCATTGTTGTCTGCTCTGTTCTGTTGTTATTTTCTATTCGGATAATTTTGGTGTTGCTCAGCATCTTCCCCGTGTATTTTAAATTAGATTATGGTATATTTTAAATTATCTCACGGTATATTTTAAATTAGATCATAGTATATTTTAAATTAGACCATGGTATATTTTAAATTAGGCTATGAGTAAGATTTCAGCTTATTAGTTCATATGATTTTTATGATTCATTGGACTGGACATTTGACACTGTTAGTTTGTCGGTAGTAGATTTAATTGACATTATTTTCGCTCGATGGTGATGATGGCATCGATGCCGTAAGCCACATTAACGTGACATAATTATGCGAATTATGACATACGAGTCGAGGAATGCTGGCGGCGAGCGGCGCTGCGTCGGTGTACTGAGTCGGCGTGACGCATCCATCATTGACCCCGGTCGGGGCGTTGCGACATAGTTTTACGGTTAACCTGTATTAATGTTGTTTTTTAGTTGTAGCGTTATGGTCACCATTTTGGCGGTGAGGTCAGGTCGGTGACGAGGTCGACGACTTTAAAGGCAATCCGTTTATCATAGATTTCATTTTGGGGAGTTTTGATAATTTCTTATGAAGATAGTATCACAAGACAAGAAGTAAAATTATTGAATCATGGAAAATAAAGCGAGCTACGTGCATTTTGCGTAGCATTGAGAATGATTGAGGAAGCATACATAAAAAGAAAGAGGTTGGAAACAGCAAAAGACGCACGGAGACACACCATCATTGACGGTATGTCGGGACACTCGGGGCCGTATCGTTCTCGCCAGTTATTCGTACAGTGTTTTTTTTTCATTCCGAGGTTGACCTTAAGAAGTTTTAGAGAAGGCAGTGGTAGTAACCGCATTATCTTCTGTATAAGTGATCCAAGCAATTGTTTTGAACTCTTCGAAGCATAAAACAATACTTAGCTTCTTGAGGTCTCCAAATAATGCAGATTACGTTAACCTATGCTTCCTCAATAATTCTCAACGCTACAAAAAATGCATTCTACATTAATATTCATTTGGGCCCCAAGAAATTGGTTATCGTTGTTCTGTAGCGCTCGCCGTTGACGACTTTTCAAAAAAGTACGGCTAATGACGCCGCCGGTCCAAAATCCGCACCAAACAGTAACTTTGTGTGGATGTATTGTCACCTCATGAACCTCGTGTTGGTGTCGTCCCATATATGGCAATTTTGCTTGTTAACATAGCCATTCATCCAAAAATGCGCCTCGTCGCAGAATATGATTTTTCGGCCAAAATTGGGGTCCTCTTCCAAATGCTCCGAAGCCCAGTCGGCGAACAAACGGCGTTGTCTATGGTCATTAAGTTTAAGCTCCTGGGTCAGTTGGATCTTGTACAGGTGTAGGCCCATGTCCCAACGCAAAATTTGCCAAGTTGAAGTCTGCGAAAGGCGGAGTTCTTCTGCACGGCGAGGAATTGACTGCCTCGGGTTCTCTTGCACACTTTCACGGACCGCGCCGATGTTCTCAGCCGATTCTGCTTTCCTTTGTCGTACGGGTGTTGGCTGATTGTTGACCGAACCGGTCGTCTCGAATTTGATCACCAAACGTTGCAGAGTCAACTTTGATGGGCCACAGCGTCTGCCGTAAAATGGACGCAACGCACGCAATGTTTGCACTAACGAACACTCATTTTGATAATAAAGTTTAATCATTGGGACGTGCCGCTCAATCGTGTAACCTGCCATGGTGATTTGGCATCACTGACTGAACAATAAACAACAAATTAGACAGCCGCCACGAAAACCACAGGCTGCCAACATCCAGCCGCTGCAATTGAAAAACCCTTTAGGTGAGCACTACAGGATTTTCGTGCACTTTCTAGGCAAATGAAACATCGTCTTCTCACGTAAAATTCAGGAGCATGGAACGTTACCAAACCCTAAAGATTGAGGGTTAAAGATTGAGGGGTTATCCGCATAATTATTTAATACTTAAAAAAATGCAGGGTTAAAAGCAATTCCCTTCGGAGTTCATTGGAATTATTATACATCCGATCATGTTCGTTATGAAATCTGAAGGAAACAAATGAGGTTAGTAATCGTACACTTTTGTTATATAAAAATCAATTAAGGTGCAGTCCATCTCAATTCAGGCAGGGAGTTTACCTTCAGAGTCTCAGATGTTGATTCAATTTTATATATGTGAAAATTCAAGGCAAAAATGTACCCCATTTTTTAAATTTCGTCCAAAAAATTCTGGGTTCGAGATAGGGGTCTCCAAAGATGGCTATCACGAGCGCGATTTTCGGCCAAAATTTTTAAAATGCTCATACCTCTGAAACGGTTCAAGATTTCGGGTTTATTTAACATTATTCTAATCAAAATGGTGTCATCAGTTTGGAAATATGTGTCCAATTTCTCTGGATTAATGGTGTCATCAGTCTGGAAATATGTGTCTTAACAGTTTTTTTTTGTTTTTTCAATTTAATTTTTTTCCTCAAAAATGCCAATCTCAAAATTTTTTATTTTTTACAGCTGATTAGTACCAAAAAATGTTACCATTCCCTGAAAAAGGAAACTTCCACTTTCCAGTTTAAATTTTTTTATTGGCAATTTACATATGTTAAGCATATTCCAATCACCACTTTCTGACATATTAGCCGCATTCCCTGTATGTTTGGATTACATTTCTTAAATAGAACTACATAAATCATTCTAATTAATTAAAAAGTTTTCCTGGAATCGGATCACACATCTTTTTTTAATATTTCCTCCAATATAATTATTTAAGTTACTACATGCGGAAACCAGGTAAATGACTTCATTCGTTTCAAGGATACTATGGATTAGACAGTTGGACGAAGTCACAATACACTCATTGTCATGGAAATCGTGGGAAAGTCGCGTGACCTAATCCTAGCACTCTGTTGACCTTCTGACAGGTTTCTATGATATGATTGTGAAATGTTAGATGATCGTCCATAATCATACCGAGATCCTGTATGGATGATATACTTTCGAGTGTCCTCATTCAATGTTGTAATTCTGTAAAACGCCACTACGTTTTACAGAATTACGATTTTTTCTAATTAGAGTTTTTAAATCTTGATAACTACATCTTACTCCAATTTGCCATTGTTCTTTGAGCCACGAGGACGGCTAAAGAGGGGAGACTGATATTAAGAAGGAGAAAGAGGACGGCAGAGGGAAACGCCGACGGTTTGTGTAGATCAAAACGGGGAGATTTTTGAAGGCAGTTTTTTTTCAATCTGTCTCTTTCCTTTTAAGCACCGCAATTATTTTCTAGCAGCATTATGTGAGAAAATGGATCTCGTCTGTCTGTTAAGGCAAAACGAGTGAGGAATGAAAGCGGTGATCATAAGAAGACATGGCCGGGAAATTTCGTGTTTCTGCGTTGAGCTGTAGAGTGGAATATGGAACGCGTCAGATCTATGGCATAATTTCGCAGTTTTCAGTCCATTATTCTAAATAATAAAAAGAAAGTAAAAATTAAGTGTTTTGAAATTTTTTAAATAATCTTATTTTTTGTTAGTTTTTCCTATTCACACTGACATATCACACCTACAAGGAAAATTAGGAAAAAAACAATCATGTCAATATGGCGGACCGTCAGCATCTTATTTTGTACAAGGGTTTTTTATAGTTTATAAATATTTTTTTTTTTTTTGAAGTAGTAGTATTTGGTGTAAAAATGTGTTGAAGTGATTAATGAATGTTTGTAAATAAAGTGTTTCAAAGTAGTTTATTGGGCTCATAAAGTATAAAGTACATTTGTACTTTATACTCATAAAGTATAAAGTACATTTGTACTTTATACTCATAAAGTATAAATGTACTTTATACTCATAAAGTATAAAGTACATTTGTCAAAAATAACGTACAATATTTTATTGTAAAGTATAGGTGGCTACCCTATTGTAAATATTCTTTTTTCTTTTTCTCTGTCGGTTCGTTTTACTGCCTAATATTTAAAAAAAAATTTACAAGTTCAGTGTGGCAGTCGACATATTATCAGTATACCTAGTCCGTTTGGAAAATTTGTTTGCAGAAAAATGAAATTCAGTTAATTATAAAGGTTTTTCTCCATTAGTACTAGTGTGGGATAGTCATGCAAAATTACGCGCAATGAGCTTATTACTCAGTAGAACTCGAGGAAGAATACTAGATATTAACGTTTTTGTAACTTTACCTGTCGATTTTGCTGTATATTTGTTTGTTTGTAAACGTACTAAGCATACTTACGTACTTGTCAGTACCGTGTTTATCAGATACTAGGAAATAAAAGCGAATTCAGAAATAAAGAAAAAAAATGTTGTCCTTCTGACGATCACGACATCTAAGCTAACAAAGGCATTGACTAGATATGACCTCACGCTAATACAATCATTAACTTCGTATATACCTGACTATTGCTAACATTTATTGACTACACACGCGTCTTACTGTCGCTAAAACAATCATTGCTGGAGATATGTATCTCACTATCGCTAACACAATCATTGACTACATATGCGTCTTACTGTCGCTAATATAGTCAGTTAACTATATATTTATGTCACTGTCGCAAACATAGTTATTGATTATATATGTATTATATATCACTGTCGCTAACACAATTATTGACTACACATACGTCTCACTGTCGCAAATACAATCATTGACTACATATGTATATCACTGTCGCAAGTACATTCATTGAATAAATATGCATCACACCATCGGTAATACAACTATCGACTACATACGTATCTAATTGTTGCTAATACAATCATTGACCACACAATATTATGTAATAGTCATTGATTACATATATATTATATATCACTGTCGCTAACACAATTGCTGGTTATGTATCTCACTATCGCTAACACAATCATTTACTACACATACGTCTTACTGTCGCCAATACAATCATTGACTACATATGTATATCACTGTCGCAAGTACATTCATTAAATACATATGCTTCTCACTATCGCTAAAACAATCATTGACTACATATGCATCACACCATCGGTAATACAACCATCGACTACATACGTAGCTGCTAATACAATCATTGTTGACATCATATTATGTAATAGTCATTGATTACATATGTATTATATATCACTGTCCCTAACACAATTGTTCGATATGCATCTCACTATCGCTAACACAATCATTGACTACACATACGTCTTATTGTCGCTAATACAATCATTGATTGACTACAAATGTAGATCAATGTCGCAAGTACATTCATTGAATACATATGCATCTCACTATCCGTAATACAATCATTGACTACATATGTATCTAATTGTTACTAATACAATCAATGTCTACATACAAATGTATCTCACTGTCGCTAACACAATCAATGTCTACATATATTATGTATTTCGCTGTCGTTAATACAGCTAGGTAAAGCATGTAGTTGTCGCGAGCATAATAGCAGACAATAAGCTAGTGACTAATATGTAATGGTGTGTGAAACAATAGAAGAGCGCATATGATAATGAGTGACGCGAAAGAATAGTGAAACCTAAGAATAAGTTTCACAGACGTAGAATAATTCCGAATAATGTCAATGAGACATTGTTCATCTGTGTCATGAGTGATAAATACGTAATTTGACGTGACACTATGTGATGTCAAACTATGTATTATTGCCATTAATATGGAAATATTACTAGTCCTAATAAATTTATAAAGAAAGTTTTTTTTTGGAATTTGTCACAAAAAATGGTTTCTTCGGTTGACATCCTCTGTTATCGTATATCGAGTGCATTTTTGAGTTAAATTTTGAAACCATTATAGTTATATTAAAATAATGTATAATGATATCGTAGATAACACGACCGTCTATGAAAACGTCAAATGTTGTATATATTGGTAATGATTAGATATTGTCTGTTATGTCCCGTTATCAAGAGTATTTTTGGGTTAAATTTTGAAACCATTATAGCTAGATTAAAATAATGTATGATGGTATCGTAGATAACACGACCGTCTATGAAAACGTCAAATGTTGTGTATATTGATTATGATTATATATTGTCTTTTATGACCCGTTATCGAGTGTATTTTTGAGTTAAATTTTGAAACCATTATAGCTATATTAAAATAATTAAAGATGATATTGTAGATAACTCGACCGTCTATAAAAACGTCAAATGTTGTATACATTGATTATGATTATATATTGTCTTTTATGACCCATTATCGAGTGTATTTTTGAGTTAAATTTTGAAACCATTATAGCTATATTAAAAGCTTCTAGGCTAGCGCGACACCCTTAAATAATTGCTATATAAAAAATAGATTAAAACGAAACACAATCGTGGTCCCCTTTATGCCCGGGCAATATCGGGACTGTTAGCTAGTAGAAAATTGTCGCACTAGTCCCGGGCTTATTGCTGACATCACATACATAGATTATACGAAGAGGCGTAAATGGGGCAATTCGCTTGCTATATAAAACAATAGATTAAAACAAAACACAATCTTGGGCCCTTTTTTGCCCGGACAATATAGGGACTGTTACCTAGTTGAAAATTTTCGCTCTAGTCCCGGGCTTATTGTCGATATCACGTACATATATTATACGAAGAGACGTAGATTGGGCAACTCGCTTGCTATATAAAAAAAATAGATTAAGCAAAACGCAATCGTGGTCCCCTTTTTTGTCCGAGCAATATCGGGATTGTTGCCTAGTTGACAATTTTCCCACTAGTCCCGGACTTATTGTCGATATCACGTACATATATTATACAAAGAAGCGTAGATGGGGCAACTCGCTCGTTATATAAAAAATAGATTAAGCAAAACGCAATCGTGGTCCCCTTTTCTGCCCGGGCAATGTCGGGACGGTTAGCTAGTAGACAATTTTCGTACTAGTCCCAGGCTTATTGTCGACACCACATACATATATTATACGAAGAGGCGTAGATGGGACAGCCCGCTTGTCAGTCGTCAATAATTGGACACTTTAATAGAGTGAGAGTGTAGTAAGCGAGTTAACCCCGTCGCCTACGGGCGGGACACCGTGACACGGGCTTTAAACTAATTACGCATTCATTGCTTGTGCGGGCGGGTCGGGCGTCCCGTTACAGCGTAAGTGTAGGTACACGCTTAGATTGTCGAATGAGTTTATAATAGTTAAGTGGTCGATCTTGAAATATCGATAGTCGATTCAATGTAGTTAATAAAACTGAAGAAAAAACCTGTCCCGTTTTGGCGCATATTGGCGAACAGCACTCACTTCTGTATTAATGTGTGCGTAGATCGTTTGGAACTACTCTATAAGTTTTGTGAATAAGACAAGGATATGAATAAAGAAGCATCTCCTACTATATCTTTCACACGCGCGTGTTTAAAAGAATGTACAATTCCACATAGAATTTGAAATCATTGGGTTTTTGGGTTTTTCCCTTTGCTTGTGCTATAAAACCTCTCATTAGGCCGGTTTTCAAAACTATAGGTCCATCGGAACTACAGTTTTTGATGACCAGTGAATAAGGTTATGGTAAAAATACAGAAAAAAAATGTTTTAAAGGGGTGTAACGTTTTGTTACCTGAACCAAAAAAACATATAATGTAGCAATATAAATTCTATAGGTCTAGTACACGATATTATTGATATTTTCAATTTGATATCTCAAGCTGGTTCTTAGAAAAAGGGCTTTGACAGGCAGAAGGATGGATGGACGGACAACCAAGTGAAGGTCACTTGGTTCCATCTTTTTTCATTTTGAGGGACAGAATCGTAAAAATTATGTCTATTATATTGTTTATGTGTTGAAAGATTTTTTGTGAGGGCTCAAATCTTATAAGTATACATTCGCTTTGTTCAGATGGTGGTTTAATTTTTTCTTTCAGATGTTTATCGTGTACCATATAATAGTCCGACCACCATTTTTGAAAATGCAATAATTTGCATTTACTGCACTTTCAATTAAGATTTCGTTGCACCAACACGTAAATGTAACAGTTAGACTTGAACATGATTCATATCGTGAACTCAGTGTAGCCAGAGCCCCGCACTTGACTATTGCTGGACAAGAGAGCTCGCTGGGTAGTTTACCAATGATTATAATACTTCTCTTCGGTGTAAGTCAATTTATTAATTTAGTATTTATAAAGTTTACTGTTACTTAAACTAGAACTGTAGGGAATCACGAAGTGAACTGATGATTTTGTAGTGTTGCGAGCTCTTTTATATGTCGCCAATTGATCTCTTCGTGCAGCCGCCGGTTGTCACGCCAGAGGTTATGAATCCACGGCCGCTCGATCGTCGCGTTGGTTACTGCGGTTGTCCGGAACAAAAACCTTTGTACGTTTAAAATACAAGTTCTATCCTTTCAGATAAAATATATTTTATTGTCGTTCGTGTTTGGTCCAGACTCATAAGTATCGTGCCCTAGGTGTATAAACAGATTTTAAATTCAAAGGCGTTGTAATTTTTGCAGATAATCCAAAAGTACCTAACAATTCTTTTTTTAAACGCGCGCGGAATCGCTAATCGTGTATTTATAGTATTCTGAATCCAGTTAGCCCTAGTTGGGCGTATGCTGTAGTCGTACAGCTAAATAAAATTGAAATGTCATTCTAATTTTTTTGAATTTTCAGCTTTTAAATAGTTTCCCATTTGCATGAAAAAAATGTCATCTGTCTGTACGATCAGATTTAACCCTGGATCAGTTTAATATTTCACCCTGATATCTCAAACGGTGCCGAAATTGTCACGATAGAAAGTCTCTGTCTCTGTAGAGTACTCTGTCTGTAGAAGTACTCTGTCGCCTACCTCAGAGCGAAAGTGAAGCCAACGAGGAGTGGGAAAGATAATATAATAGAATGAGATAGAAACTGACACAACTTTTATCTTGTATAGCGAAGTGATAATAGTATCACATTCACTGCCCACCGTGAAAGTCAATATGGCTTCTCCCTTAGAGGGGTGTTAATAACACTACGCGTTCATTTGTTCTATGTAGAACAAATGAACAAACTTTCGTGTTTATTATATTACTTAAGAACAATGATCGATTGGCACTACCAAAGCTTTTAAACACGCATTAACAAAGGAATGGACGAAATTTTAAATAGCTTGTCTCGTATACAAGCCGATGGCATCTTCTAAATTGGTTTCAACATCAAAGACAATTTTCGATTTTTAATATCTAACTTTTATTTATCGATTCGTCATCATTCTGTAAATCGCTCATTCGATTAACGAATCAGCTTAATCGATTTAGCGGTATTTCAATTCCAATATGATTTATTAGTGCCTTTTAAAATTTTCTGGATTTGGTCCAACGGTTTTTTCGTTTACTGAACATTAATTTCCTTGTTATGAGGCAACGTATCTGATATTCAATTGTCGACATATACTATCTTGTATGTGTAAGATCTTAAACCAAATGCCGAGTGCTTCTAGGTACATTAATTACATTTAAAAAACATTGTTAGCTTATAATGGCCCGGTTTTTGTAAGAGTTATTAAGCTTACCGTGTGCGTGTGCATTAGGGCGTAGTGACAACGCGGACCTTGGAATATTTATTATATACTAGCTGTGCCCGCGATTTCGTACGTGCAGACCACTGAAAAGGATTATTGTCGTTTGTTATAAGTATACTTCCATGCTTCACTTTTAGCCACGCCCATTTCGCTAATGTCTAGATGGAAAACTTCATTGTGCGATTTTAAATGTACGTGGCGCCATCTATGATATACATAGGTTTATGTAATCACTACGCGTCGAGTAGCTAGGTACTTCTTTGTTGTTAATTTTTGAAAATGTTAAGTTCGTATATCTTCTGATCGAGTGAACCGATTGCGATGAAATAAAAACTAAATAGTGACCTCTATGTTTTTAAAACATCTATTCCATCCGAATTGGGTCAATTGTTTTTACTTGTTGCGTGCAAAAACAAACACAAACAGACATAAATAGTAAAAAGTATCTTAATACAGAATGGATTCTTATCCTTTATCCCTCCAATTATTTTATTTTTGCAAATATTTTCGATGTATAGATACCCAGTTTATTGTACTTCCAGACGAGCTGCCTGTTTACACTGTAGCCGAGCAAAAAGGACCATGATCACATTTTGTTTTAATGCCTTATTTTATATGATACATAATTACGATTAATTTGGTGGCGGTATTCTTAAGGTTTTAAATATTTTTTGTTTTATGGTTTGGTCGAGTACATAATTGTTCAGTGTCAACTGACTGTTTAGACTACAGCCGAGCAAAAAAGGACCATGATCTCATTTTGTTTTAATGCCTTATTTTATATAATACATAATTACGATTAATTTGTTGATGATATTCTTAAGGGTTTAACTATTTTTTTATATTATGGTTTGGTCGAGTACATAATTTTACAGTGATCAACGTTGTAACATAAATGGTTATGGCGAACAATCTGTATAGTAATTAACTATAAAGTTATATAATACATAATTACGATTAATTTGTTGACGGTATTCTTAAGAGTTTAAATATTTTTGTATTATGGTTTAATCGTGTACATAATTGTACAGTGTCCAACGTTGTAACATAAACGGTTATGGCGAACAATCTATAGTTATTAACTATAAACTTATATAATACAAAATTACGATTAATTTGTTAATGATATTCTTAAGGGTTTAACTTTTTTGTATTATGGTTTGGTCGAGTACATAATTATACAGTGATCAACGTTGTAACATAAAAATGGTCATGGGGAACAATATGTATAGTATATATATATATTTTTTTTTAATATTTTAATATCTTCATACGTTATTATGATGTACATGTATTGTTTTAAACCTTTAAAAGTGAAATAGCTTAAAAATTGACTTCAATTTCATTCATTTAAATCGTTATTGTTTATTACACATACATTAGAAAAATATATTATGCAGGTACTTTTGGTGATTTTTTTTACTAACAGTATAAGTAGTTTTTCTGTCAAACTCAAAAACAAACGGATGAACAAAATTTTATCTATATATAATTACTATGACGTTAGAACAGATCTAGTGGAAATAGGACTGAGTGTGTAAAGTGGTTAGCTATGACGTCATATTTAGTTACGCGTTGCGATTTTCAGTTTTAAGCAATTAGTTACCCTGTTTTTAAATAAAACTTTCATTTTCTGGATGTTGTCCAAGTTTATTTTTTAAATGCTTTCCATAGATTCCTTTAGGTGGCATATTTGGTATTAATATGTTTGTAGTGGGTCGTCAGATACCATATATTTATTTATATTTGGCACACGAACGTACTATCATACTTAATTTTAAATATTTTGATTGTATAATTTTATAGTCAGAAATCAGTTCGGTTTATTTGTTTTGAATAAATAGTCTTAAATATAGTCTTTAAAATGAATGACAGATGTGGGGAGGCAACAGTATTTTAGAAGTAATTTCGAACTTCAATAATTCGACTAAAAATAGACATAACGCCGCTATGTTGATCTCATTTCAAAGAGCAGGACTGAAATAAAGAAAAGACTTTGAAAGGTAAGTTGTAAATGGATTAAATACTGAAAACAAAAATTTTATTTAATTATAAATTCCATACACAATTAACGTTTTCATTAAAATGTTTGCGGCTGTTCGACACAACAATTTCTTTTTTATTTTCGAAATAGTTAATTTTTTTTGCAACACATTTTTGTATTTTGTCTTCGTTTACCATTTTCAAAATTTGGGAAACGAAATACATGGAATCTGCTTTTTACCCGTCTGTCAGTCTTTCTGCTACGATTTTTAGGTGACCGTTTGACGTTAATAGCTGATGTTTGGGAGAGTTACGTTTGTTAATGGTACGAAATAGGGACCTAAGGGAATTTTATGTGGTTAAAGGAGTTAATTTTTTTTAGTATGAATATGTACATACGGGGGTGTTGTTAGGTCTATGTTATTTATTTTTATAATAAAAGCTTGATCGTATGAAATATTCAACCCTAAAACTTGTTACCCCATTCATTCATTGTATGAAATGTAGGAACTTCATACAATGAAAGGAAGAGAAATCTGAATATGGATTATCTTCAGGATGTACCTGATGAAGCCAGTTTTACAAAAAAATTAGGCAGTTTCGAATAAATGCTCAAAATAAAAAACTATATTAAAATTACATACTATATTAAATTTGTAGATTAAATTTAAGGTATTTGTTTTTTTTTTTAATTTTGACTTATGAAGCTTGAATTTTTAATTTTGACTTATGATCAAGAATTAATGAAGCAAGTGCAAAAGTAAAGTTTTTTCTTTTATCGTTTACGTACACAACTAAAAAAAGAAGTTCTGTGCACCAAGAATTGAATGAAGATTCAACATCGTCTGACAAACTTAAATTGTTATCTTCATTTTTCTTCCGTCCTTTTAAGAGCGATATTTCTACGAGGAAACCCTCAAGAAAATGCAAGAAGTTTTTTCCTAACTTATCCAGGGAATTGGGGACGTACATGTATATATGAGACGAAATCAAAAGTTTTTCATATCATGAAAAATCAATATTTAGTTGAAAATTCAGTGTTAATTTGTCCTTTTAGTAATAGAAGTTTTTTCCTGCCTTATCCAGAGAATTAAGGACGTACATGTATATATGAGACGAATTGAGAAGTTTTTCATGTCATGACAAATCAATATTAAGTTGAAAATTCAGTGTTAATTTGTCCTTTTAGTAATAGAAGTTTTTTCCTGACTTATCCAGAGAATTGAGGACGTACATGTATATATGAGACGAAAGCAGAAGTTTTTCAAATCATGAAAAATCAATATTTAGTTGAAAATTGAGTGTTAATTTGTCCTTTTAGTAATAGAAATTTTTTCCTGACTTATCCAGAGAATTAAGGACGTACATGTATATATGAGACGAATTGAGAAGTTTTTCATGTCATGACAAATCAATATTAAGTTGAAAATTCAGTGTTAATTTGTCCTTTTAGTAATAGAAGTTTTTTCCTGCCTTATCCAGAGAATTAAGGACGTACATGTATATATGAGACGAATTGAGAAGTTTTTCATGTCATGACAAATCAATATTAAGTTGAAAATTCAGTGTTAATTTGTCCTTTTAGTAATAGAAGTTTTTTCCTGACTTATCCAGAGAATTGAGGACGTACATGTATATATGAGACGAAAGCAGAAGTTTTTCAAATCATGAAAAATCAATATTTAGTTGAAAATTGAGTGTTAATTTGTCCTTTTAGTAATAGAAATTTTTTCCTGACTTATCCAGAGAATTAAGGACGTACATGTATATATGAGACGAATTGAGAAGTTTTTCATATCATGACAAATCAATATTAAGTTGAAAATTCAGTGTTAACTTGTCCTTTTAGTAATAGAAGTTTTTTCCTGCCTTATCCAGAGAATTGAGGACGTACATGTATATATGAGACGAAATCAGAAGTTTTTCATATCATGAAAAATCAATATTTAGTTGAAAATTCAGTGTTAATTTGTCCTTTTAGTAATAGAAGTTTTTTCCTGCCTTATCCAGAGAATTGAGGATGTACATGTATATATGAGACGAAATCAGAAGTTTTTCATATCATGAAAAATCAATATTTAGTTGAAAATTCAGTGTTAACTTGTCCTTTTAGTAATAGAAGTTTTTTCCTGACTTATCCAGAGAATTGAGGACGTACATGTATATATGAGACGAAATCAGAAGTTTTTCATATCATGAAAAATCAATATTTAGTTGAAAATTCAGTGTTAATTTGTCCTTTTAGTAATAGAAGTTTTTTCCTGACTTATCCAGAGAATTGAGGACGTACATGTATATATGAGACGAATTGAGAAGTTTTTCATATCATGACAAATCAATATTAAGTTGAAAATTCAGTGTTAACTTGTCCTTTTAGTAATAGAAGTTTTTTCCTGCCTTATCCAGAGAATTAAGGACGTACATGTATATATGAGACGAATTGAGAAGTTTTTCATGTCATGACAAATCAATATTAAGTTGAAAATTCAGTGTTAACTTGTCCTTTTAGTGATGAAAACATAACGCTTGTTGACTTTAATTTTATCTTATTAGCATTTAAGAAGTTGATCTATACATTTAATTCTCAACGGCTGACTGTTGGTATATGAGTATCGATACTCTTGTCTGTTTTCTTATTGATTCTCGAAGAATTCATTGAGTTAACACCCACTACAATGCCATCCTGTGCGACATGGACAGACGCCAGTCTAACGGGTTGACACAGGCAACTGTCGCCAATGGCTTTACTGTCTGTGCAACGGAC
Source organism: Druceiella hillmani (assembly GCA_039881145.1). Lineage (NCBI taxonomy): Eukaryota > Metazoa > Arthropoda > Insecta > Lepidoptera > Hepialidae > Druceiella > Druceiella hillmani. The sequence goes on from JAYKKI010000031.1 coordinate 12,425,182, forward strand.
GAACGTTGATTCGACAATGCATGAGTTCCGCTACAGCTTCACCCTTACGGTGGGTACAGTCGACAGTGCGCGTCGCGGTGCGTTGACACCGCCGGCGGCGCACGGGCCGTGACATCATCGGCGCCCGTCGGTCCGTACCTGGCGGGCGGCGTGGTTAACTGTCGATCTGTGGCTCGCAATCGAACGTTGTGCGGTCTAATGTTGAGTCGTATCTGTATTGTTAAACAAACTCTTACGTGTTTTGTTTATATTTGGTTGATAAAATTTCGAATATGTTGTAGGCGTATAAGATTTTTCTCTGTTTTAATGTTCTAAACTGGGACTGAGTAGTGAAAGAAAATGTGGGGAAGATGGAGAAAATAACCACGCATCAACCTCCTATAATCTGGTTATGCTACTTTAACTGTTAGATCATTTTTGAAATGCAAACTAACAAATAATGTAATAAGGAAATCTTTGCTCGTTTTTTGGTTTTTAGGGTTTCGTGCCTCAAAAGGAAAAAAGAGTATCATTATCGAGTATGCGTCTGCCTGTTTTCCACAGCCGTTTTTTGCAGAAACTGCTCGAGGTAGAAACTTGAAATTTGGTATAAAAATAAAGCATATTGACCTCCGCATATCTCAAAAGCTAAATTCAAAAATATTTATGGAAATTTTAGAGGCAAATTAAGTATTCGAAAATTGTTTTTTTTTTAAATTCCATGTGTTTTTTTAATTCCGTGTATTGTTTGAAAGAATTAGTTATATGGGACTCAAATATATTATTTCATAATGTCAGGTAGTAGATCTTTCTAGATAAATTGAAAAATATGAAAACATTTTCCCCCGCTACGCTGAAACTACTTAACTAAAAATTATGAAAAAAACAGGGTTTCTAGAAGCCTTATCATAGGTTATAAGAAAACTATTGCTTCCGTAAATTCAGTATGAAGAACTAGATATTTAAATATTTGTTCTCTAAATTACCTAATATTTTTACAGTAGTGCCAGATGATTCATAATTATCGCAAGTAGAGACTTTTGCCTCCGCAAAGCCAGTATGAATAACTAGATATTTAAATATTTGTTCTCTAAATTACCTAAAATTTTGACAGATGGTTCATAATTATTGCAAGTAGAGACTTTTACCTCCGCAAAGCCAGTATGGATAAATAGATGTTTTAAAATTTGTTCTCTAAATTACCTAAATGTTAACAGGCTCTATAGTGCCAGATGGTTCATAATTGTTGCAAGTAGAGACTTTTGCCTCCGAAAAGCCAGTATGAATAACTAGATGTTTTAAAATTTGTTCTCTAAATTACCTAAAATTCTTACAGGCTCTACAGTGCCAGATGGTTCATAATTATCACAAGTAGAGACTTTGCCTCCGCAAAGCCAGTATGGATAACTAGATATTTATAAAGGAGTGTTTTGTTTCACTAGTTTTATGATAAAAAAAACGTTTCGACTGAATGTGGATTGTTAAACGTATAACATAAGCAAATTTCTATTGATACGATTTTTATGTACTTTACGCTCTGATATAGAAGATATACACATCCACAGAACAGACTGAGCAAATTGTTGTGACGACATCCTTTGAAGCTGTGCATGGCGCGAAGAGAGCTGGAAGAATGTAAATTATAATAAATAATGAGACTCTCACTTAATAGCACCGGTCATATTTACCTTCTCTGCGAACGTATCGAGATTGTGCCACATTTTGTTTAGAAGCGGTCCAGTAGAACAAAATGGCACGTCGGTCTTTGCTCGGTTACTATTAGGCCATAAATTTGAGTGTCACGGCCACAAATATCGTTTCAGGGTTGTGAGACCTTTTCCTCATCCTTTGTTCTGACATTTTATCCAAACGAATTTATGTTTTAGGGTAGTAAATATTTGTAAAATATTGGTAATACCACAATGTCACGACCGGCATTGACTGTCGTGTTACCCCAAGGGGATGACCTTCGGTAAGAAGGATAAGTGCGGGGGTGTATATTCTTAGAGGATGCTGGGGCAATCTCGCCTTGCGGGTGGGAGAGCTGACTTTACGATCTCACATTTCATCTGCCCACGTGGTTGCGTTATTGTATCACACGCCGTGTCGACATTGAAATGAGCAATACAGCCGTGGGACGATTTTGTTTGTTGTTTAGAAGTAGGGCAATTATTAAGTCTTTATTTTTGTTACTTAATTATGGTTAAAAAGAGGAATATTATAAAAGCATATGTTTTATATATATATATATATATATATATATATATATATATGTATATATATATATATATATATATATATATATATATATATATATATATATATATATATACATATATGAACGTAACAACTTGTTCACAAAATAAGGTCGCAACAAGAACATGATAAGTATTCAGTTAATAAATTGTTAAATTTGTAGTTTTAAATAATTTTTTAAACGTTAACACCAAATTGTTAATGTAAACAATTTATATTACATTAAAATCAAGTTGAAATCTGAAAACACTAAATGAATCCAAGCTTTTACTTTAAAATGTTTAAACCGAGATAAATGAATATGTCTTTAAAACAAACGTCTTTAAACTTTCCGTCTTTTCATTTTTGTCTTCTAAAAGATGAGGGTGTACGTTTTGAAGTCAATAAAGCTATAATCTAAAGCGTTGTTGCTATCTAGGTCCAAAAATAGTCACAATTGGCGGTGATATGAAATTTCAAAGATTATCGATAGCTCGTTTTTCTAATATGGTCACGAGAATAAAAATAGTAACAAATTTCAGAAAGAGCTGATTCATCTTCGGCAATACAATCTGCAGCAGGCCAAGCTCTTCTTATGAAGCCTTTCTCATTCGGTCCTCTGACCAAGTTTCTTCACCGATTAACACTCCTTTGAGTATTTTTCTTATCTTGCCTTGGAGTCTTTTCCAAGAATGTCCATCCATTTAGTGCAGAATGTTCCTCGTTTTCTGGTTATTTTTAATCTTGGAGAAGGTGACTTTTTTCACATTATCCTTTGCTCCTGAAAATGTGAGTCAGCCACCTGATACGATTCGATTTATTATTCTGATTCTATCTGGCAGGCTACTCTGTTATTCTGGTTATTATATAATTCATGATCGTACGTACTTCTTGAAGTAGCATTTTCTTTAACCGCAACGAAAATTTGTATAATTGTTATCCGTTCAAATACCAGAAGGTCATCCTCACCGGGCTTTGTGAGTTTCGAATTTACATTACCATACGGAATAATAACAAGCAGACACAACCAAGAAACATCTGATTAATAGCAATAATCCATTACTGTCTTATTATTCCGTCTCCATCGCTGGTGTTTATAGAATTATCGGCGTGGCAATTAAAGAGAGTCGAGATCAAACGCTTGGAATATTTCAAAATCGCGCCGACGGCCCGATTAAAAATATATAGAGCGGCATCTTGGCCTACATCGGTGCCGACGTCTGACAATATCCGAGGGTCGGACCCGTGACCTTGCGAAGCTCGTCTATTGTGGGACATAGGCGCGAGCACAGATGCGCGCGACGCCGGTGATGTATGGCGCGCGAGTGCGGACGGCGGCCCGAGTTTTCGGAGGAGGTCGCGGGTGGGGATGCTTTTTTTTGGATCTAGGCTCGGAGGTCCAGGTGTGCTGACGGCGGCGAGGTCTGGATAAAGAAATGATGGTTACAAAATGGTGTTCTGGTTATTTTTCCTGGACTTGTGACTTTAAACGAGTAGTATAGGCTGTTTGTCACATAGAAAAACGTATATATGTCAATGAATTTGTTTTCATGTTTAGGTGTCGTGGAACAATTTAAAGTTGCGTTATGAGTTTTTCTATATGGATAACCACCAACGAACAGAAGAGCTCACGTATATGTTTTTGCTGAATTCGGGTTCGGCAAAAGATCGAATAGAGCATTCAATATTGAACGCTGAAAATTTTTTGGTGCACTTTTATGGCATAACTGGCAGTGTTACAAAGTTAAGAGGCAACGAGTCAGCCGGCGTTGGGTTAGAGCTGGTCAAATTTTTTTGGCATTACTTGAAAAAGTTCAACAATGGAACGTTGCCTTGATATTTTAGGAGTTGGAAGTTATGGTGCAGACTTCAGTTTCCAATCACATTTAAGATTCTCTATTTACCAGGGTTGAATTCTTCTACCAAATACTAGGGCAAGTCGTCAAAATACTATGGCTAAAGGTCCTTTATATGCTTTATGTAGATATATGTATAGATTTAGTATTCTGAAGAATTTTTTTTTCCTTTCTTCTTAGTTGTCATTTGGTTCGATGGACGAGAAGTTTTCTTGAATATAGTTTTATTATTTTTGCATATTTTCCGTGTTGAATTGATATTCTGTTCAGTACTGTTCAGTACAGTTTTGAAATGGTGAATTCTTCGCTCTTTTGGCTTCAACATACCTATAATGAAGGAACATTTCCTATAGGTTTGTGGAGACATGATTTAAATAAGTCTAAAATTTGACATCTCCTTTGTTTTTTCAATCTTTCGTCCAGTTATTGCTGCAAATGATTAATTTCTTAGATATATATTTTGACAAGTGTTTTAATCAGTCTAAAATACCGTTTGGAATTTTTGCTGTAAATTTTTGACTTTGTGTTCTCTTAGCTAACTCCACAACCTTTTTCGTATTATCGTCCTAAATATAATTTCTTTCATTGTTCCTCTTATCCTTGAAGGATTAAAAAGGGGTGGGACTTTCTTAAAATATTCTAGAACAGATATAGAGTTATATGCAAAGTTAGAATATAATGCGATAAAACGCCTAAAAGCAGAATGTCAGTATTTCTCTTTGATACAGAGAATATTTAGCGAGCGAGTGCGTCTTGCATTTGATATGCAAATGCATTTGCGAGGTTGTGTAAACATTATAAAGAGGTGATGTTTTAAATAACTTGTTGCTATTTTTGTATTTAGGTATATTTGAATGGCGTCGCCAGCCATCAGTAGAGAACAAATAATATTTTACTTCTCAATGTTTAAAATAACGCGATTCGTGTCCGACTGCTTCTTTGAATAAGGTGTGTCATTGACGTAATTGCCTGTTAAAGTGGCATTATGACATCATCAATAAAATTGAGTATTCTTTTTTTTATTTATTACCATGTTGATGATGGTTATGCTGTTAGAAGGAAGGTAATTTTGAGATACGTTGAGAAACGAAGATTTGAGGAAGATGGTGCAGTAAGTAGAGTTGTCGTGAACTTTCGATACGTGATTGTTTAAAAGGATCACATATGCTGGAAATACGAATGGATTGGGGAAGAAAAGTCCATAAAGTTATTTTGTGTACTCCTTGCGTTATTGAAACTTTTAAAGCCGTAGGGTTAGTATTGAAAACTGAAAGACCATTATATTTGAGATACATATTTTTTGGTCTGATAGTAGTCAGCATCCTCTATGAGCGCCAAGCATCACATTTATGAATTTGTCTAATTTCAAGTCGTTTTTAATTCAGTCTTTCAGGTTGTATTCAGTTTTTACGCAAGGATATTTTCAGTTTTTATAATTTGGTTGTCATGACGATGTGTGATTTTGGCTAGTGGTTTCGGTATGTTTTCGACGCCGCACCGGGCGGAACAGCTGTCGGGAGCAACTGGGCTATCGTCCGCGCCGAGCTTGCGGGCTGGCCGGGCCGACGCGACGGAAATAGCGGTGCCCGGGCGCAAACCGCGGGTCTTATTTATAGCCGGCCGCGAGACCGAGACGTGCTCGCGATGCGGGCTTTGGGTAGCTAGAAGTTGCTAGCTTGGTTAGAGTGCTTTGGTGTTTTTGATGGTGGTTACGGGTTAGATGGTTTCCATGAGTTAAGACGTCGTTTGTGAATTGGAGAATTGAAATTTTGCTTACTCGTTATCGAAATACGGTTTGAGTTGTTTGTACGAGTGGAGGCCTGTGTGAGACTGCGTTAAATGTTTTAAGATTTTGCATGAATACGTTTCAGAAGCTGCCATTTGAAGCGAGATATTTGACTCTTTCATTTGGCAAGGATTTAGGGCAAATATTAAAAAATATATAAATAGCATAAGAATGTTTTTTTATAAAGGTATTTTCTAGTAGTTACTATAAAATTACTGTTAAAAACCGCCTGATTCGTAGTAAGTTTTGTGATTCAAAAGGTACTGGCAGATTTTTATCAGTTTTCTTGAAACTTCCATTGTAATTATAATGTTGTTCAACAGGTCATTAGATCGGACAATGCAGACAACAAGTGCTGAATATGCGGATCACTGTGAACAACATTTGTGAGTTAGTGGGATTGCGTTGATTTTCATCAACGATTTTCCAGGCCGGGTTTTAGTGCTCTATTGGAACAGCTTACGACCAGGCAATTGTAGATTTTTTCAAAAAATAAGCTAAATACAAATTGGGATAAGCACGAATGGTAATACCCAAAACATGTATGGAAGTCACCGTAAAGATGATCAAGTTTTACTTGATTATCATTCGTTGACGTTAGGTTGATTTCGAAAATTTAAATTTGTGTTTTCGATTCTGTGTTTAAAAAAGACTGTCGAAACCGGCTGACAAATGTTTCAAGTCAAAGCAAGGACTTGTTTTTAGCTCATACTAATAATAATATAACCGATGAAGTTAACTTATTTTAAGTATTATCAAATACAGCAAGCTCAGACATCCAGCAATTCCCATTGGTGTTATTTTCGCGTACTTAGAGCTTTTTTGTATAGTTCCAGAACTAATGAAGTTGGATCACTCGAAATAAAAGAACTCATCAGAACTATTTACGAGATTTTTTTCCTAATGTTTACATGATCTTGTATGGAAATGCATGGGAGGAGGGACATGGCAAGCAACTTTGAAGCTAAGTGGTAAATTAGACCTAAACTTTATCTTTAAAAACCATTCTGAAAATGCCTCCTACAATGGAGTATATACTATTTGTTTCCCTTCTTTGTGAGGGTAAGTGCTTCAGAAATAGGAAAAATAATTGATATGTACTAATTGAGATCTTTATCAGGAGTATATACTTGCAAAATCTCATGGATTTATGTCTAAAACTGTAGAAAGTATAAGGCTGTGACAGACAGACCAACACACAGACGGACATGAAGAAATTATAAGGGTCTCGTTTTTGTTGAGTGCGGAACCATAAATTTTTTTTATAGAATATGCATGATCATCGTTTTTATTTTATGGACATATAACAGACAAAGACTGTATGTCGGAAAATGCCGTATCGAAATTTTATTCGGATTTTTATCATTGTGCATGTTATTCATCGTGGAAACTTTATGCTGGAAATTTAAGAGCTGATGAGCTCGATAGTTATTTTTCATATAGATAAAAATAGCTCGATAGGTCAGTGAACCTTGATCTGGTAATTATTAGTTATCGACTAAGATAAGAAAATAGAGGATAATGGATATTCACGCGGACAGAGACGCACACAACTATAAAGTGATTCATTATGGCTGATTCTATACTTTTTTCGGATATATTTACTCGTACTATACGCTCACCTTTTCTGCGGAATCATTCCGCATAGTTACTGATTGACAAATGTTTTGTGCCGCGGACACAATGGCCTAGGCTCTTGGTCGTTAGCACGCCTTTGTGTTTGGGTTTACTCGGCTTCGGCTACACGCGCACGTTTGGGTAGCTTTGACTATTTTTTTTTGAAGTAGGAAGAATACAACAAAGACCTGCGGTTGGACAAACGTTTTAGCTTTTTAAATGTGTTTAGTGATTGGCTTCGTGTTTAGCTATGGCTTCGTCGTATTGAAGTTAATGTTTAGTTATGGCTTCGTCATATTGAAGTTAATAAGTGTTTTTGTGATCGTAGTTAAAATCGATTAAATATGTTTTAGACAAGTTTTCAGCTACAAAATGCGTAGTCACTAATTAAACCATTTTTTTCTAGATGTAGCATTACTAGTCTTCTGAAGACTCAGTATGGAAATAAAGAATTCGATATTTGACTAAATTTTTTTTATTTCAATAATCATAATTTCAAGGTACAAACTGATGAAGAGTGAAAAAATATTTAAATAATCTTAAAAATTGACCGAGTTATAAAAGTTTAAATTTAACCTTTAGACAAGGACGGCAATACTGTGTTTTGAGGTCATTTTTAATATTGCACATTATATTCTACAAGATGAAAAGAGACAGGGAAATACCCAACTCTATCCGTATCTTCAAATTTAGAAGCCTACAATTGGCTTATTTTTCAACCAATTTTTTAATTTTTTTCAAGACTGGTTTTCAATTAACTTATATTTCACAATATTGTACAAAAAATATCAAAATTTAGAATGAGTCAACTACCGTATTCCGAAATAGAGTGGAGAAAGGGTTTTTGTCTTTTGTTTTTTTTTGTTTTTGGCTAAAAATAAAGACCAGATTGTTTTTGTTTAGTATATGTATACAAAGTACAATATTTAGTAAAATATTTAGTATATGTACTCAAAGTACAATTGTTTTAATCGTTCTGCGATTTAAAACTGTCGGTTTCTTGAAGTCCTTTCATAAAAGTGGTAGGTTTTTTCAAGAAGACGGTTCTTCAGGTTGCTACGTAATTTAGCCTAATTGTTGTCAGCCGATGAAATTGGAATATAGTATTTATGGTGGTTGACTGGAATATTGTGCCAGGTTGTAATATAGTGTCCAACTGAAAAATGTGCTTGATTACCAGAAGGAAGTACAGTTGTTGGCCAAAACAGAGAGCAATTTTATTCTAATTTTTGATCTGTTTTAATATTTTTGATTCGTTTCCTTGGCAGTCTGAAAAGTTAACGTAAAATAGCAATTTAGGTTTTTTTATAACAGTAAAATTTGTGAAACAAAATAGCAATGAGTTCAAATCTTGCTTTTACACGTTCGCTATTTGGACTGTGACACCTGTTCGGTACGTGTCTCCAAAATTGCTATATCCTTAGATGATATAATTTACTAAAATAGCTTACGCTGGCATAGCTGCATCCATTTTTTTTAATTTGCTGACACATCGATTATAACGGAAGCGTTTGATGGTATTATTTATTTACACGTTTATTTATGTGACCTATTCGTGAAGATAAAACATTATTGGTTTAACCAATTTGAAACTTTTAGATTTAACTTGAATACATATTTCATCAAATTTACTTTCAGTCAACATAAACAAGTCAAACTCTGGCGCGACAGCGACCAGGTGGTTGACCAGTTGAATACCGCGAGAAAATGCATAGTTCCCATATCATGCGGTGATGGAGGATGAAATAGCAAAAAGTTCATGATTGCGTGAGCCCAGGAAGTTGTCAGTTAGGAAGAATTAAAGTTTACTCAAGGATACGGGGCAATGGGACTTTTCTTTTTAATAACTGGAAAATAAATTACGTATAAGCGCAGCGTTTCTTCTAAGTTCCAAAGAAAGGATACCTAGCATATCCAAAAGGAAATCGGCAAAAAATAGAAAGGGGAGTAACCATAATATCTCATATAAAGATATATGAGGAAAGTCCTTTGAATACGTTTAATCATCAAACTTTACTTGGTTTCGTGTAGACTCCAAATAACGGTGACCGACTCTAATTGGTTTTGCACCGGTAGGCCAAGTGATGACACGGATGGAAAATCCTTTAAATTATGTAACACGAATCCAAGTTTCCGAAACGATTTGTTTACTATATCCCACAAAATGTCAATCGCGAATCAAATCTGACTCCCAAATCAACAATCTCATCGAGACGATTCAGTGGGATCTCGCTCGTTATCATCACTAAATATTAGAATTAGATCTTTCTGCTTCTGAGTGTGACTTAAAGGCTTTAGGAACACTATTTTATTTGAGGCAATTGAGCAATATCAGTTTGCAATATCGTATAGTTGACCGCGCTTTGGCATTGTTCTACTTAGTGATATCAGTCGCTGCATAGCAAGTAAATCGGGTCTTATTTCCGTTGAAACCGTTGGTCTTATTTCTGAGAAACGGTCGTTGCAGCTTTGCGTGTATTTTTTCGTTATGTTTTTGTTTAACATTAGGCAATTTCTTGTGGCTGTGTTGCGAGTTTGCTCAATGTTTTGGCCTGCTAGCTGTAAAATGCGATACGTAAATAAAAATAAAATAAAACACGCAAGCCGTCAGCGTTGTGGGTAAAATAGATTGGGTTATTATTTCGTTTGGGTGGGCGTGCACCTGGAGAAAATGGCGGTTCCGTTCCTGGCCAAGTTCGTTTTTTTTGGACAGTTTGTTGATGTGACCTGTTCATTTTAACAGACTCAAAAAATGGTAAAGAATTTCGTAATTTGTCTTAGATGCAAGTATATTTATTTGCAATTATGTCAGTAATTGCCGGCCTGATGCTTTATGCTGTTTAGTGGTATTTATGCTGTTTAGTGGTTGTTTACTGGTATTATATGTTTGTGAATATTTGAAGCGAAATCATGTTTCCAGTAGGACTCTCGTCCTTAAGGTTCGTATCCTTATATTATATTATTTCAAAGCTTAGTACCGAAAATTACTTAACTTTTTGAATATACCTAAAGAAAACAGAATGACTAAATAATTAAGTTTGTTATGTAATAATTCTGCATAGAATTTAAACTTTTGCCATATTTTTCATTTAATGTATTGTGAGGCCATCATTCGGGTTAAGTTACAAGATTCTGAGTCAAAAGGAACCCTGAAGGTTAGCTAACTGTGTCAAATATATATATTGGAATTAACAACAGGTTAAGCAAAACAATTCTTCAAGCTGAGATGCGGTGAAAACTGGTCTCCAAAAGGAAAATATGATAAGTAAAAATCTAGACATTCCTTTTAAAAGAAAAATCTTAGTTTCATACCCTTACGGATTCAAGTTTTACACCCTTACCCGTGTGAACCATGGACATTCAATTAAGAATACAGAGATAAACCTGGAAATGGATGGATATAATTGAAGAGTAAGGACAGGACATGGTTTTTAAATATAATAAAATAATTAAAAAACAAAATAAATATTGGGGAAAGAAAAAAATATTCTTATGGTTGTTACTTATTTACCCTCGGACTGTTCTGTACTTTATCCAAACATAAATATTTATAGTATAAATGTTATTAGCGACATAATTCTTATCTTCGTGATTTCCCTGTAAGTTATATTAAAGATAAAATATCTGACAGAAACCTAAAGCTGGAAGCGTCGTGAATTGAGGTTAATTACTCATTGACACCTCTGTAATAATGTATGCGTCAAGGCTTCAATATCATCAGCAGCATTTTCTTCGCAGCATCCACTTTATCCTAAAGATACATCTACACGAGGACAGTTCGTGCGACATTTGCCATTGGGGTGTGGAAGTCCGACTGTATACAGGAGGGAGTTACTGCTGCAATTTTTTGGATTTTGGAAAATTGAACCAAATTAGATATTTTTAGTTTTACTTGTTGAACCAAATTAATTTCCTTTTTTTAGCTTTTTGCGGCGGCGGTTTTGAAAATCAGGGTTAGTTTTTTTCTATAAGCATGAATGCGTTTGATAAGCATCCAGAAATATCATGGCATTATATAATTGAAATAGAAAATAAATTAAAGAATGTAAACACAAAATAAACATACAACTAATCTATGAGACGGTAGCTGACAAACTAAACAAAAACATACCGCAGCCAGGAAAAAGGCAATTGATAGTTCCCTTTTTTGACGATGAGCGCGCGCAGTCAGCCAATGACAGTAACTTTCATAAGGTTTATGCACGGCGACAGTTGGTGGCAGTGATGGGCACTGCCGCGAACGGTAACTGTCGCACGAACTGTTATCATGTAAACGTGGCTTTAATCTTGTTTGGTTGTATTATCTCAAATTGTCCTAGTAGCATTGGCTGATTTGTTTTTTTATTAATTATAGAAATATATTTGTCATATCATTTGAGAATCCCTTTTTTATAATACATTGTATTTTATGTTTGATATAGTAATTTACTTATATGGCATAAATTACTTTTCTTCGTACTTTTTTGTGTGTGTATATATATATATATATATATATATATATATATATATATATATATATATATATATATATATATATATATATATATATATATCCTTTTATTTTCGCATCTCTTGTCTAGATAGCATCATAATTGTAAGGCTGTATCTTTGGTTGCATTGAGTTAGAAGTTTGAATTGATTACAGGAATACGAGATCGTAGACCTCATAAGGATTCCGGTTTTTTCTCCAAAAAGAATAATTTCATTCTGATGTAGCTCCTGAAAAGAATTAATATGAGTAGGTTTATGTTTTACATTTTGAAATTGTATATATTCACAAGAAAAACCATTACACAATAAATATATTAATAACGTATTTTATCAATATGTCATCGATCGTTTTAGCTGACCTTCGTTCGCCATTTTGAATTTGTAACAAAATGCGCTGTCCCGCAGCAAGTCTTGTAACAGTCAGTGACCCAGTCACATGTAATCCAGTCACATAAATGTTTTGTTGTACCGTAAAATTGTAAGTATACTAAAATTAGGTTTATGAAAACAGAGATCTGTTTTCGAAGTAAAGATGGACTATTGGATCAAATTCAATAGTCCCTTCTACTTATTGGATCAATTGGATCAAATTCAACAGTCGTTTCTACTTATTGGATCAATTGATCGAAGTAAAGACGGACTTTTGGATCAAATTCAACAGTCGTTTCTACTTATTATTTTTTTGATAGTAGAAATATAAAAAAAATAGATTTATTTGATATGTGATTTTTGGTCGATGTATAACGTCATCGACTAGTTTGTACTCTTCATTTAAAAAAAAAGTATTTAAATGTTGGCTTGTGAAAGTGATGTGGTAGCGATCAGTTGGGGAACCTAGGGTTTATGCTTTTGATTTGGTGGCAACTCGTACAACATACAGCTGTTTTGCCACCTCCATTATCATGCCAGCTTTAAAGTGGCTGACTAGCCAGGACTTTGGTGTCAAGTTTTTTTAAATGTTGTGTTAGCGGACATTCGACGGCATTCCTGGCCTCGTTAAATATTTGCATACATAATCTACGTATTGATATTTAATCGATGGCGATTAGGGTGACTGTTTATCCGGTCGGTCATTTCAGTCTCGTTCGTTTTTTTTCCATAGTGTTAGTTCTTAATTACTTTTTGGTATATGTAGACTTTGTCTGTTCCTTTAGGAAGCGATCGATGTTTTTATTGTTTATAATCGGTTAGTTATATTGTTAATTTTATATCCCGTTTTTAATTCTTGATATTATAAAAATAATGTATACCGTATCGTATTTATAAAAATAACTTTTTTGTTTGGATTATAATCACGAATTGTATTTAATTTTTTGCGGTTTCCTGATTGTCAATTGCTGAATTATTTGGTTTCTTATATTCTAAACAATATCTTTTTTAAATTATTTTATTACTGTAACGCTAGACCCATTTTCGTTCTCCTTAATGTGTTAGTTATTCTTGGATTCCTCACCTTCCTGAACTTTTTTATTATCAGATATGGAATTTCACCACATCAGATATTATCGAGCATTTATTGGTTCCACTTATTCACTTAGTCCACTTCGTGGAACTTAGAGGATGAATTGAGTCACAATAGAGCAAAATCACAGGTACAAGTTGATTCTTTACGTGTCATGGTGTAGATTTTCTTACAATGCGGCTAGATGCGTTTGGTTACCCTATAGCCTGTCTCCGATACGCCCGTGTACGGATTACAAATATGCGGCAACGCTCTAGAGTTACCTGCGGTCGCCTGTACAGTGATAATATTTACAGTGGACGCGGTCGTAAACTTACGCGCCGATGTAAGTCTGGGCGGCAGACCAACTGACCATTTTAGCGCGTTAAAAATACTCGATATTTTGCCGGACGAGATCTGCCGCGGACCGATCTTGTGTATAGAGTAGATACAATGTATCACAAGAGTAAGCGTGTAGAACAGTTCGAGAACGGTGGTGGTAAAATTAGACCACTATTAATGCTTTTTTGCTCATGAAGTCGTATGATTACATCCGCTCAGTGGCTTTGACTAAAATGGACTTTCATTTTTTCTTTAAATCAACGAATGGTAATAAAAGCTTCTTCCTTGATGAATAATTATTTGGCGCACTTATTGCTGCTGATAAAATCTCTTTTAGTCAACCAGAATTCCAGTGCTTTTATGAAGTAATAGATTAGGTAGACAGCAAAACGTGAGAATGAAATGTTATCAAGTAAATTTTCGACCAAAAAAAAAACAAAATAACCGAAAAATAATCCAATTTTATTTGCCGGGGCTTTGGTTCAAGATTATGGGGTAGAAAAAAAGGAGAAGAGATAAGGATATGAAAGGAAATTGACTGTGGAAATGAAAGTTAGGGAAGGTATGATTTTTTCAGATGACTCTTTAACGTTTGAATGGATTGTGAAAGTCTGATATTGGAATGAGTTTGTTTCACAACTTATCAACATGAACAGTAAACGAAGGGCCAGGAGAAAGAGGTAGTCTGTTTGAGGATAAGGAAGGACACTTGATTCTAAAGACGAAGACTCGGACATTGGACAGCAAGGGCTATGAATCTTGCAACAATATAGAGCGACGGTGAGGAAGTTATTGTAAAGCGGCCTAAAAATGTAAAAATTACATCGGTCATCCATCCATATGAGCCGCGTCCTAAACTCGGAGATGTGATCACATTTTCCGCAGCTGAAACTACAACGAATACGTTAATATTAAAAGCGTAGGTTTTTAAGCAATTGTTCTGAAAGATAATGATAGCACACGCCTCCGTAGGCTAGTAGTTGTTGTAACAGGTAATTTTAGTTTCAAGAGGAATGAAATGTCATAGACTTGAAGAAAGTTTATTCTGCTGAAAACTCGACCTCATTAATTGACGTCATGAACCTGGGCCTGCAAATTAAGAAATTGGTCGATCACAATACCAAAGTCTTTTACAGTGGAAGAGAACAAAATAAATGCACCGTTTAGTAATAGTTTTGGTAGATCAGGGATTACCGATTTCAGGATCAATGGAGTTTCCTACTACCAATAACATTAACCTAGGACTTCAATTTAAGGTTGACTAGGAGATCCACATTATGAGTCCATTGACCGACCAGACTTGATCCACGTTCAAGTTATTGATAGCGTTAGAGATGTATATATGTAATTTACATATGTACTATGTATATATGTAAAAGGAAGCGTGGAAACCATCCTGTCTTGGTTATCACCAGCTATTTGATCAAACCATTCTGAACGATTTCCTGCTAATTTAATGGCTTGTTTACGTCCATATAAAATGGAATTGCACTATTCCAACAAACTGGCATCTTAACCAAAGTCTGCAGAAATAATGCTCTAGTGCAGTCGAGAAGAACGAGAGAAGAGAGTTGAGTAATTATTTATGGCGGAGCGTGTGTCATCAGTAATCTTAATTGAATCTGTAGAGGTGTCGTGACCCACTCTGAAATTAGTTTAAAGGAGATTAAAAGATGCTAAATTAAAAAATGCGTATTAAGAAGGTCGACTTAATTGGTCGTGGAATATATGTTCGTAATATATGTACTATGACAGCATCTACAATGATTGGTGAATGCTGTATTATATAAATTAACTAATTATATAAAATAACTATTATATAAAATAACTAATGCTGTATTATATACTTAATGATAATTAAATGCGAATTAATGTGGGGAAATTGTAAAATAAACTTATTCGTTGGGAAAATATTCTTTATATAGAAAAAATTCTAATACCGTGTTTTTTTAGAAAATCAATAGCTAGTGTTCTTTTATAATTATCCATTTCATGAGTTATCATATGTTTTATCGCAATAAAATAAAGAAAAACTAAAATATTAACTTTTGCCGAAATACACTTATTTTCCGTAAACGTGTGCAGAATTGAAAGTGTCAATACAGTTTCCATTCGCAAAGACGAATAAGACCTGGTATTGGAAGTGGCTTAAGTGTGATTTTAGTACAGGTGCGAAACTCGTGTGTCGTAAAATAGTTAGTCTTAATGGCGTAGGGGATAAGGGTTGTGGGGTTGCGAATATGTCAACGAGGGTTGACATTTGCATGTGATATTTGTAAAGGGCCACACCCTGTCCCCGATCTAGCTGGCGGGCAGTGTTCATTTGGTGCGAGTGAATGAGGGAATTTCGTAAAGGACTGATCCGTGCTTACAAGGTTCGCCCAGATCGTTCGGGAGAAAGATTTTCCTCTGTAAATTTGAAACTTGTTAGGCTTACTTGTTTTTAGGGCGGGGAGGATATCGATATTCACGAAACATCGAACCTCGACGATATTAATTTACGAAATAATTCGAATAATGAATTAAATAATTTGGGAATATAGATTAAATATTCTATTTCTGAATGTATTATAAGGCTGAAAATATGCCACGGATTTTTTAAAACTGTTCAACTCGAGTGTCAGAACGCCGCATTTTTATATATTGTAACACATATTCAGATATGCCAGACAAAAAGTCGTCCGATTCGACAAAGGTTTATCGACTTGGATAGGAACTCACAGCTTAGAAAATACTTTGGATATTATCTCCTATGGTTTAATCTGATTGTCGGATACAGCAATCGGATGTGTATTGGGTGGACCAGAGATCAGAGAATAGAAGGAACAAAATTTTAAAAGTCAAAGGAATGACGTTTGTTTCATAGCGGTTTTCCTTAATTCGATTAAATCATCGATGCTGATGAACATCGATGTTTTGAGTCCGATAGCGATGTTGCGATACAACACCGATGTTTGTTCAACACCGCTCTTTTCCACTTTAGAATATGGTGTTTCACTAGTATGGCTTTCATACAATTCTGTAATAGTTACTAGTTTTCGGAGACATATTTTTGGACGCTCTGGAAACGCGTATTGAAAGTATCTTCGAGTAGATATGTCGATGTGGAATGACGATAAAATCAATAGCGTGTTTTTGTTCCAGAAGTCAAAGTGCATAAAATATTGATCTGTCTGGATTTTAATCCATGTTCTTTCTATGATTGTCCGAGTTCACTTAACATTATGTTACGATAACTTCAAAGCGGTATAGAGAAAAGTGGACAAGATTTATATCTTGAGAATTCCACCGAAAGAGAAATATATCCATATTTTGAAACAGACTTGATACAGATAATATAGCCATAAATTGAATCAGACACTACTTAATTTTGATCTTTATCTATTCTAAAATTGGCATTATCTATTCAAAAAAGAAATATGGCAGATGGAAAGACAGGCGAGATCAGTGAAAAAACAAAAAAATTCACTGTGTTCTCCGATTGAAGAAAAAACTTGGCTGTAAGGTATTAACGCCCTCTATGTAATATTGTTTGCACTATGTATTTATACAAAAAGAAAAAAAAATATTCACCCGCAATTAACGCCATCTGTTGCCACTTTGATAAACTTTATTAAAAGGGATATAGTAGTGGCGTAGTGCTGCGTTGACAGTTGCGGCATAGTTGCTATTGCGTCAGTTTAGATTTTTTTTTGTTGTCATTTGCCTTAATTAAGTTTTGGTTATTCGTTATTGCCGCTAAGATTATATATGATTAGTTTCATATTTTTTGTAACGTGACGTCTTCCTGAAGGTTTCTCACATAATTCTTTCGACCTTGATGTCGCGACTCCGATTGTTCGTCGCCTTTGTTTAGCGTTCCGCTTCTCACGAGCGGCTCTTAAATTTTGTACGTATGTTAAGACACCATTGTTGTCTTGCCTGCGTTGTTTTGGTATTACACCGATACATTGTTATATTTTGAAGTGTCTATCTGCATATCGGTAGCTCCTATTGAAGCCGATAAGGCGCCGACTATGATAGATTGTTAATTTATTTCTTTAAAATAATTCTTTGGTTTTAGACGAAATTCTGACAAAGAGAGGACAAATAGCGACATATTTATTATATTTTATCTTTTTAAAAAACCCTTTTATTTATGAAAGTGAAATTGACCTTCATTTTATTTTTTTAAATTAGTACTTATTAGACGAAATTGTAACAAATTGAGGATACATAGCCACACGTTTATTTTTTAAATTTTTATAATTGACATCATGTATGAGAGTGGCTCATCGAATTTAAAGTGAAACTTCTTTTGTATTGATAGACGAAACGCTGAAGGGTAATTTTATGAAGTTTCGCCGACATACCACGTTATACTATCGCCATCTATCGGTCAATCTACACTATAATATAAGGCTGAAAAGTTTGTTGATTTGTATGTTCGCACTAATCTCTCGAACCAGACGTTCGATTTAAAAATTTCTTAATTTTTTGTTTTCTTCTAATTTTTTGTTAGTAAACTGATACTTTGGGGAAGATATGGGCTATATACCATCACGCTGCAGCTAATAGGGGCAGATCAATGTTAGAAAATTTAAAAAAAAATAGGGTAATACTGTTGAAACGGTGCAAAATAGAGATAGACCGGCTTATTATTTATTTATCTACTTTAATGTATCTAATTGATACATAAGGTGGACTTATTGCTACGATAGTAATATCTTACAGCCAACCATAATACCAGTCCAGCCCCGTTTGACGAACGGCCGGGAATAGAACCCGGGTCTCCGTCGTATACCTTGTGATCAACCCAACACACCACGGCGACGACACTGCATATTGATATTCACGTCGATATACCCCTAACGTCGACGGCCGATGTCGTTTGGCGATATAAGTAATATCTAAGTAACTATCTGAAATTAACAAAATTTTAATGTATTTTTATTAAAGTAAAATTAATTACGCTAATAAATTCAGTGATACGACTGTAAAGGTGGTCACGTAAAAGCTTGACCATTATGGCAGTACCACCTTTACAGCTTGATCACTCTCACAGCATCTACAACAATTATTACATTTAATGTTTTTAATTCCGTTTCACGTATAAAATGAAATTTCATAGAAGTTTTACTTCGGCCTTGTGGATCCACGGTGCATACGCTGTTAATTATTCGTATAGGAATGACAAATGAAAGCTATTTGATAGCATTGCAATTCAAGTCGCTTAAGAGTAAAAGGGGAGTGTGGTGCAAAAAGTCTCTTAAGATGGTATGGATAATAAGCAAAATGTGGTGGGAAAAGTAATGTGGGGAAAATCAAGTAAAGGTCGCTTAAACAGGTTGCGGAATTGGAACATGATAATATCATAAGTTAAGAACAGACAAGGGTACGTAAAGTTTGGTGTTTATGTAAATCATCAAAGATTTCTTATCGAATAATAACTTTTGAATCATGTTCACTTTTTGAAGTCGGACTTTTTGTGTCACGAAGACCTGTGACGGAAGTAAACATTTTATGATATTATTTATAACCTACTAGCTTTTTCCAGCGACTCCACTCGCGTAGAACTTGTGATGTTCACTATTCCTCTGACAAACTGACTTCTCCTACTCCTCAGTGTCATTATCGTGATAGCGCCATCATCTCGTGCCTATCCGCCTGACTATACGCCTCACAAATATTAACATAGCTTTGTAACTATATCTATCTGAGTTTCTATATCTATATTAGTGTTTTATAAATAATAACTTTTGCGGAAAAATAATCCATGTGACATTGTGCACATTGCATCAAAATATATTAAAAGAACTCAATTTAAAACTGAACATTCAAACTGCCAAAGTATTTATAACCTAACATACAAACTGTCAAAGTAGAGATGTACTGCCAAAGCACACGCGATTGGCTACACTTGTCCACTTTATGTGGGTGACCAAACATTCTTCTAGCGCGATATATCTAATTATTTTAATCTAACGCTATGTTTATTGAAATTAATGTTGAATTTTCAACTGGCAATCACAGGAGCAGCCATTCATTATTTTTTATAACTTATTCAAAAGTGAATTTATGAACTGCAAAGAACTTTAATTTCTTTATTTTATTGAAAGAAAATGACATATTTATTTATAAACAATCGCTTGTTCTTGTGGATTTTACGCGCATTTTGTTTTCTGTTTCACAACTTGTGTGTTTTGGATTTGTGGCTACTATTTTGTTCACTAATTAGTTTAGTGTTTATTTGTTGGGCGTATGAGTTCCTATGCGTTTTCTTCGTGATACAGTTTCGGCACGGCTTTCCCGATTACGTAATGTGTGAGCGTGCGGAATATCTAGACACGTGGCGTTTGAGTAGAGGTGCTAATGGCAATAAGCTGGCATGGAGTCCGGAATCAGCTGTGCTTCTGATGCCAAGCCGTGTGTAGCATTTCCCTTAAGTTTTTTTAAGTTTAGAAAATTGAGTATATGAGCGGTTTTCTTGGAAATTTATTGTATGAAAATACTTTAAAGTTATAGTTTCGAACTTGGTTAAGAAAAATTTTCATAAACTTCTTTTTTTGATAAATAATGGAATAGGCTGTTTTAGAACTTTTGTGTGATCCAGATCTCTAGATTTTTTCTCATTTTAAATTTTTACAACAAAGATGCAGATTCCAATTTTTATTTCATTTCTGATAAACGCCAAATTCTCATTTAATGTAAAATTTCCCAATTACTGATTATAGTTTACACAATAGACAGAAACCACTGCAGCGTGAATGCCTCAAAGTTTATAACATCCAATCTTTAGAGTTTTGCCAACAATTTGTTGGCAAACTTCGAAGACCACGAAGAAAGTGTTTTAAACCAGATTTTAAAAAAATCGAAGTGGATAATTTAGGAAGACGTGACAAACGCCTTAAAAGTTGCAACATCCAATGCTTAGAGGTGGCAGTTTCCAAACTTATTGACTATTAACTTGTTAGCAAACTTCGGAGACCAGGAAGAACGTGTTTTAAACCAGATTGAGAAAATTTCAAAAGTGGATAATTTAGGAAGTCGTGACAAACGCCTTAAAAGTTGCAACATCCAATCCTTAGAGGTGGCAGTATCCCAACTTATTGACAGTTAACTTGTTGACAAACTTTGAAGACCAGCAAGGGCGCGTTTTAAACAAGATTGAGAAAATTTCAAAAGTGGGTAATTTGGGAAGTCGTGACAAACGCCTTAAAGATTGCAAAATCCAATCCTTAGGGGTGGCAGTATCCGAACGTATTGTCAGTTAACTTGTTGGCAAACAAGACTAGGACGGACGTGTTTTAAACCAGATAGAGAAAATTTCATAACTGGATAATTTAGGAAGTGGGGACAAACGCCTTAAAAACAACATCCAATATTTAGAGGTGGTAGTGTGCAAACTTTTGATGGTTAACTTGTTGGCAACCTTCGAAGATCCAATAAGGACGTGGTTTTAAATCAGATTGAGGAAATTTCAAAAGTGGATAATTTGGGAAGTCGAGACAAACGCCTTAAAAGTAGCAACACCCAATGCTTATAGAGGTGGTAGTGTACAAACTTTGGACGGTTAACTTGTTCGCAATCTTCGAAGACCAATAAGGACATGGTTTTAAATCAGATTGAGGAAATTTCAAAAGTGGATAATTTGGGAAGTCGAGACAAACGCCTTAAAAGTTGCAACATCCAATGCTTAGAGGTGGTAGTGTACAAACTTTGGACGGTTAACTTATTTGCAATCTTCGAAGACCAATAAGGACGTGGTTTTAAATCAGATTGAGAAAATTTCAAAAGTTGATAATTTGGGAAATTGTGAAATTAAAATACTGTGTATGAAGTTAAGTTTGCAAGCGAATAAGACGAACTTATGGATAAAGTTTTATGTTTTGCCTATAGGAGAATATTCCTGACTAATTTACTGCTTATCGCTCAGACTCCCTAATTTTGGTAGGGGTCACTGTCATTAATAATTGATATAAATACATTATTACGTAAGATAAACTGAATTAGTGTTGGTATTATTATTGTAGTTCCACTTTACGTTCCATTGAAAAGGATAGGTATGGAAAGTGGGGTTCTAAGTTGTACCTATTCATATATATGGATAGCTTCCGGTTATCACTTGGAAGGATATTTATGTTTAAAATTAAAATCGTAATTTGGAAGATAATGCTTTGTGTTTAAGTAGTTATCGTCTTCATATTATGTTGTTTTTTAATTATTTATTTGTTTTTTTAATTATTTATTTGTTTCATATTATATAATTGATTAAAGTCTGCCTAGTATACATTTATGTCAGACAATCTTTAAAGAAATATTAATGATATGAAAATATTATAGAATCTCCAAATTTCATTAAATGCCCATTGCTAGATAAGCTATAAATCACCCAGTTACCATAGCTTAAATCATATTTCATTACTTCATTTCTAACCGATAACCGCTACCAACTCTACAAACGAAATATTTAACCACCTGACAGCATTCTCACAACGTTCTAAACTTACATAACAGTGTGTAAGTTTTATACTAGCAGACTTGTATCTTAACATTCCCACATCCGGAGTAATTAAATGTTATGTTGGCAATTAATAAACCCGCCATCTTATTTTCTCAGTGTTAGCCCACGTGGAAGTCAGGAATAAAATATCCACTTGTTAAGCATAATGTATCCACGTGTGCAAGATTGAACTTGTTTTTATATTGCGGTATGAGAGCATGATAATAGCTGTCAGATAACACGCGTTTAATTCGGTATCTGTCTCGTTAAGTCTTTTTCCTGTAGAAAATCGACATGGATAATGATTATTGGAGAGATCACCATTTTCTTCTTCCAATCTTTGGAACCATTGTTGATTTTGTCATAGGAAAGTGCACCTTCATCCATCCTTCTGCACACATTGTGTGTTGCTTTGCTGGATTTTCGAGCGAAGTTCATCATTAAGAACACTCTAATAAAGGCGCGGCGTGTACACTGTAATACCCATACGAGGTACGAAGTATTTGCGTGAAACAGACATATGACATTTCTATTTTAAAATACGCAACTTTATGTCTCTGTTTGTATTGACTCAACTACTATAAGAGCAAAAGAAACAAAGCGATTACGGACCTACGCAGGCTATCCCGTTCATCGTTTAAATCCTTTCTTAGGAAAGAATGAAACAAAAAACGTTCCACGTCTTGGACAAGTTAGTATTTCATATACTAGTACTATGTGCTTGCTTCATACTAGGTTTCTCTAGTCTGTCTAAATTCCATTGCGTATCGACATTTGGTATGCACATGTTCTTTCAAAGTCTCTGAAGAACTGAGATAAAAGGTTTTATAAGACTAGAACAATAACCATTCGATTTTTTTATGACTTTACTTAGTTTTATTCAAATAATTTAAAGACCAAAATATGAAAAATCCCGGTGTGTAACGAGTAAAAACATTGTATCTTTTATGAAGAGTATTTACGTTGCGTACTCTCGACAGAACACCTGACCGGCAAGTATGGATGCCGTACACGGCATAGTATTTTGTAACATGTATAGGTACCTATTATTTTTATATACTCATAAGAGGATCACCTAGTACGAAAAAATATTGATATTGCACACCTCTACATTTTAAATGCTTCGTAAAAGTTATAATTTTTGTTCGTACTTTACTCGTTGAAATCCAGTTGCTAAATGAACAGAGATCGAACTCCGCGCTCTTTATATACCCTACCAGAAACGTTCGAAAAGTTTTCACACCATTCCAGAAATCGCATGAAAAAGATGGCCGTTTACTAGTTGCCAACCTAATTTATAATATTAGTTTTTTTGGGGTATCTGTTTTCAATTCCTTTAAGACTCGTTTATTTGTTTTAGTATACAGATATTAAGAACGGGCAAAAATATTTTATTTCCAAAGCATCAATCTTGCGCGACTAGAGCAGTGCAGGTCTGTTGCATCCAGACGAAAACGTTAAAATCACAATTTCATGAAAACTGTTTAAAACACTGCTATAAGTGCGCATCGCTGAACGTTCAGTTTACTTTTGTGTAACTGACGTCTTGGTTATTAAACGATCGCTTCGGCAAGCATTGTTTATACCGCTTCGCAGACGCTTAGTAGTCGCTCCCGCGACGATTTTGCCGCGTTGATGTGTTCGAAGCTTTAATCTAACTAATAAAACTCTAACAATTACAAGGAGTCGCACAAGTATGATAATGATGATTCAGATATATTATTTGTTTAAAAATGTATAAGTTAAAGTCTAGAAATAAGAGTGACGTCAGAAATACAAGGCGGATAGGAGATAAACAAGAGAAGTGACATAAGATGATATAGAATGTCAAGGCTCTTTCGAGACGCAATGATTGGATTTCTTTAACTTAAAACTTGTGTTTAGTAATTGGGGTAGCAACAACTTTATTAAAAATAGCAAAAAATACATTGAAACGTTTCATTATCGTAAAAAATATATATATAGTGTGTGCTTATGAGCACACGAGAGAAGTGAAACTTCTAATTTAAAAATATTTATATAATAATTACATTGATGTTATATGATAGTTATTATTTCAGCGAATCAACAACAATGCGAAATTATTATTTTAAAATACAATAATATACGCGTATTACGTTAAATTATACTTAAATAGTAAAATATTAATCAAAAAGTGGGCATGGTGTACCTATAAAAGTAGTTCGCTTGATATTTTTAAATATTGCGCTTCGTACGCTTAAAAAAGTAGTTCGTTTGATAGATGCCGAAGGTGAGCCGAGTTTACCCGATTTAGCGTCACCGACCCGAACCTGGCGGCTTAGTAGTTTTCACTTCAAAAATTAACAAGTACTAAATAATAGTATAAGACGTCTTCTGTTCACATAACAAATAATAAAATATAGATAACTAAAGCTCAAAACATTAGCGGTCGGTACGCCACGCGGCGATTGTTAGGTTTGGGTGGCACAAAGGTTTGGGTGACAGATATAATTATCCAATTATTTTACAGATTTTTGCGAATTTCGTTTACTATGGTACCTATCTTGCTATTTATTAAAGAATAAGTGTTAACATTGTACGGTGTTGAATGTCGCGCAACGCCCGGTGTGCGTGCACTGCAGGACGCTTAACCCTTTCGTTAACGTAGAAATAGTGTGTCTCGAGGGCGGGATAAGGTGTGAGAATATTTTTTACTCAGGAACAAACAGAAGCTGGCTTGCTATATTAATTTAATAAACAAACTGTATAAGTAGTTCATTTCATTTGATTGTGTGGATGTTAAATAATTTTGCATGACAGAATTTGTGGTAAAGGAGACCTACGAAAATGGACATAACATTAGTAAAACATAATTTAAAAAAGGTTGATATTTGTTAGAGTATAAAAAAATCGAACGATTCAGCAATTGATGAATCAGGAAAGGCCAAAAAACAGGATACGATTTGGGATCATAATCTGAAACAAACAAAAAAAAACTATTTTCCTTAATGCGTTTATATGATAATTTTAATGTATATATAGTAAGTAAAACAAATAAAAACAATCATAAAAATCTAACTAAATACATAATAACA
Organism: Druceiella hillmani; assembly: GCA_039881145.1. Lineage (NCBI taxonomy): Eukaryota > Metazoa > Arthropoda > Insecta > Lepidoptera > Hepialidae > Druceiella > Druceiella hillmani. Next base: position 12,450,467 of record JAYKKI010000031.1, read on the forward strand.
TTTTAGAAACATTTACAAAAAATAGTTAGTTTCAATTGCTTTTTGAACGTGTAGCCATTGCCCAAATGAATTAAAAATAAATGTTAACTTACATTCGTTCTGTTGCTGTCAAACTGAATGCCTTTTCGCTGTTTACCATTTTTACGTGGCTTTTTTCGACGAACCTGTCGAACGTGCCAGGTTCATATGTTATTATATTACACGTGAATATATTATTTAAAAATAACCCAAATTTCATATAAAATGAAATATTTTTCATATAAGAGTATCATTTTTATTTTTGTAACACCTGAGCCCAACACTGTGTGGGCTTTTGTCAGTACCTTTTACATATATGGTAAATTGCAACTTTAATCTGGCCTCTGCCATAATGCAGTAGCACCTATCTATTTATTTTACGTTAATTTCCATTAGCAAATTGATATACAAACAAATAATACAACAGAATACATTCACTTTTCAATGACAATGGAGTGAGAAACATGGGGTCACTTCGTGTACAATTATAGGAAATGACGAAGGCAAATGAGCTTCCTGATTTGGGGTTTCCGAAGCGTAATCAATCCGCTACGGTTGGACGTTAGTGTAGGGTTATCAGGAGAGTTGTGTGCCATTCATTTTTTTTTGTTCGTAATGCATGAATGCTGTTAGGGAGTTAAATGTTATATATATATATATATATATATATATATATATATATATATATATATACCATTATCTAGCGATGGACATTTAACGAAATTTCTTCGAAATCCTATAATATTTCTCATTTCATTAATATTTCTTTAAATATTGTTTAAATATTTGTAGCTGTCGATCATAGCCATTGTTTTCTCAAATAATACCCTTTTATTGAATGAGAATTTTATTTGTTCGTGTATGCGATACATAAAATAGTGGATATTCTCTATCGATCATAGCCATTGTTATCTCAAATTGTACCCTTTTGTCGAGTGAGAGTTTTCTCTCATTTGATCTCGTTACGTCGAAGCGACGACCCTAAGCACGCACAGCGCTGACCGGCTTCCATTATTTCCTTTGAAAAGTGGAGGAGGCGAGCGGTAAAGGGGAGAACAGGGGTTGGATAGGGTGGAGGGGGTGCGGGATTGATTTTCGCGCGGCGCCGCGTCGCCGTGGCGACGGCTCGACCCCCGTGACCTGTCCAACCGACGTGACGTCCTCGTCATGTGCCCTCAGAACGGGGGGCGATTGGAGATTAAGTCTGGCTGTATCAATGCTATTTGGTCTGGCAGGTAGTGTATGGAGCTAATGGAGAGCGAAAGATGGAAGACCGGCCTCTGTCTATTATCTTTGATTTTTTATAATAATTTTAATATAATAATAAGGTATAATATTGGAAATTTATTCTATAGTTAAAAAACCCATTTTTTAATGTTCGTCTCTTTGTCAAGAAAAATTTAAAGATAATTACAGATTATCCATTGCGATAGAGTCTCGAAGACATAAATTGCAGTAAAAGAAATGAAGTATACAAAAACTATTTTCCAAATTCAATATATAGAGTGGGGTGTCGTTTGTAAGGGCTAGATATGAAGGTGTCAAAATTTTTTTTTTGACAGCTTCATAACTTGCCCTTGTTTTTTCATGAATTTAGGCAGTATATCTTCAGAGATATGCTGAAAAATATCTAAAAAAATATATTCCTCCTTCATTTCTGAAGCTACTCCTGAAAAAAACCAAGAGGTTGTGGGAAAACAATAGTTTCATAATTTTTTAGTTGTGAATTCTGTTTTTACACCAGTTAAATGTATAATAATATATTTATATTGTGAAAAATTAATTTTTTTAATCGTTTCACTTAATTTTTATTCACAATTAAATGAAACTACGTGATGTAGTATTATTTCTACTTTAGTTAAATTCTTAACCACGACCTAGGTTTCGTTGTATGGCAATATCTTCAGGCATGTTTTAATTTTTTCAAATTGCCCACCTGAAGATGTTATCGCATTACATATAAAATCGTATTACATATCAAACCTAGGTCGTGGTTAAGAATTTAAATAAAGTAGAAATAATACTCTACTAATTGGACACTGTCCCAAATTGGTGAAAAAACCCTTGCAATTTTCGAACGAAAAATTATCAGGTGCATCCTTGGCGGGTTCTTTGACAATGGGTTTTGGAGAAGGAGAACTAATGCCGAACAATATCGCTTATTTAAAGAACCAGATGTAATAAAATTTATAATAATTCAACGTGTGAAGTGGGCTGGCCATGTTATTAGAATGAAGGAAGTTAGAATGACAAAACGAATTTTTCTAGCCAAACCAACTGACTCAATAGGAAGACCCAAATTAAGATGGGCGGACTGCTCGCAAAGTGTTCTCGACGCTCTGAACATAACAAACTAAAAATTGTGGCGCCCAGAAGGAGGGCTTGGAACAGTCTGCTTGAGAAGGCCAGGGTCCACCGAGGACTGTTGCGCTACTGATGATGATAAATAATACTACATCACCTAGTTTCATTTAGTTGTGAATAAAAATTAAGTGATAATGAATTTCTACGAAATCAACGCCAATTATATTCATTATTAATAGTTTATTAGAAATACTATGTACCCTTAAATGTGTTTATAAGAGCCTAAATGTGTATAGAACCCTCGTAGTGTGAGTTCCACTCGCACTTGACAAGTTTTTCTGTAAAGTAACGGTAAACGATACACTATCGCGTGTATTTACAATGTTATTATCGTGACATATATGTCCTCATCACCCGTGAAAGTTGTTCATGTTTGACGCGTAACGTCATCTGCGGAACCGGCGATAGTCTAATGCCGTCAGCGTCCTTTTGGCGCCGGAGTACGATCGTCATGGCTGCCAGTTCGGAGTCTGTGCTATGAGATGAAGTTTCGCGCCAGAATTACAACATTATCACGATGCCACCGAGTGAGAGCATGCCAAAATTGTCGTCTGCCCCGCTCGTGACGTTACGTAGTGACGTTATATGGTGTCGTAATATTAAAGTTATTGCCAATATGAACTGAAGATAGCTTAATGGCGTCGGATCGGGCTTTGGCGCGGCCGCCCGCTCAATCGTCGCGATGATGGGAGTTGTTTGTTCAGAAGTAAATCACGATACTTTTTGGCGATTGCCTGCGAAAAGTTACGCCATAACTGTTGTGTCTGGGCGAATGACGTTCATTGTTTGCGTTGACGTTAAATGGCGTCAGAATTTGAAAGGTTATTGTGCGGTCGAACTGGAGATAGCTTTCTGGCGTTTAGGCACATTTTGACGACGTTGTTGGGGCGAATAAAACATATGATTGAAATATTGAAGACCTTATAAAGCTCTTGGTTTAATTTGTCGTCATTTTTTATCAGTAACGTCTTGTAAATTTGAAATGCGCTTAAAGTGTTGGAGACAATTATTTTATTTTGGCCTCGTATTATGCAATAAAGTATGCGTTAAATGGCCTCGTATTATGCAATAAAGTATACCTTATAAGGCTCTTGGTTTAATTTGTCGTCATTTTTATTCGTAACGTCTTGTAAATTTGAAATGCCCTTAAAGTGTTGGAGACAATTTTTTTTTGGCCTCGTATTATGCAATAAAGTATGCGTTAAATGGCCTGGTATTATGCAGTAAAGTATACCTTATAAGGCTCTTGGTTTAATTTGTCGTCATTTTTTATCCGTAACGTCTTGTAAATTTGAAATGCGCTTAAAGTGTTGGAGACAGTTATTTTATTTTGGCCTCGTATTATGCAATAAAGTATGCGTTATTGCGAGATAGCGCAATGACGTCAAGTTTGTTGGATTATCTAAATGTATTACAGTTACTTTTTATTTTATACCAACGGCTTTCGGATAAGTGAATGATATTGTTAAAACGTGGGGTCGACTTTTCGAACAAGACGGACGCTATGGTAATTGGACTTTCCCCCGTGGCGTCATATTGAAATGATTATGGGGTTAGCAAAATGGCGCGTGCGTTTCGTTTTTGGCGCTCTTATCCCAGTCGGCGGGCGGTCGCCATGGTGACGGGAGTTGTTTGCTCGAAACTCGAGCCCGGCGTCGCGCCGCCGCCGCATTGTAGGAAATGAATGTTGTTTACTTTTTTGTAAGCCCACAGCGCCGGCCATTATGTCCGCCGGGATGGTGGTTACTTGAGACCGGCTTTCGTTATTATTATTTAATGGATTGCGGCGCGGATGGGACGTTTGGAATGCCGGGCGCGGTTTTGCTTGGGTTTTGTTATTGGCCACCGTTCGATGAGACGTGATTGATGCGTGTGATGTTTGTTAATCGAATTGCGATTTAGTCCGTTAAAAGTAGTCGGATAGGAATGAAAGAATGAATCGTTTAACCCTTTGAGGCAGAGTGATATCACTGTATTGTTTCATGTATATTAGTAAATTAGGTTTACACTGGTATTACTTTATTACAACTTTGGAAGGCTTTTGCCGATTTTCTCAGAAACTGCGTCATGAAACTTGAGTTTGGTCATCATAGTAAACATCTTATTAATCCGTTAATTTATGAAAAAAAAAACAAGATTGCCAAAATTTGAGTAGAAGATTATAAGAAAACTATATCTATTATCTTAGATTTTATAATTTTTTAAATGTGCACCATGCTTTAACGGCTGTGAAAGATACAATAGGTATAAATAAAAAAGACATAAAATTCGTAAAAGTATAAACTTTTTAACGCAACAATAATATTTGAAATCGAATATGGAGTTCCAGAGATTCCAGACAAATAAAAAACTACTTATTAATTAAATAAAAATTAATATAATATTGATCAAAATAACTTCCAAAAGTATAACCTACAAAAATAATCTATAAAAATTGTTACCGTGGGTTATCCGTATATGCCATCCCGGACTTTCTTGTAGATATTTTTAAAATACACAATTCCATAATACAAAATTGTGATATATCTCGTAAAGTTTAATCAGCGTTAGCAATGAAATCGTCCAAAATTCTACTTTTTTACGAAATATTGACTTTTTTATATTTCCTGTAAATATAACATGCATGTATTATACCTACAAACCTTCCGGAAGAAATTATCTGAATGATAGTGAAAACCGCATCAAAATCCGTTGCGCAGTTTAGAAGGTCTAAGCTTACAGGACAGACAGACGCGGGAAGCGACTTTGTTTTATACTATGAAGTAAGTGTTTTCGGAAGTAGTTGTTTTCGGAAGCGGTAATCTGTTAAGTATTAACTTGTCCCAGTAAACACATGTGCCTAAACAGCTGTAATGACTGTACACAATAACCGTAATAAAACTGTGTCTAGTCATTCTTAGAATTGTCGGCATTCGTAAAGATAGTTTCGGAGTCTATATGAGTCTATTGGTAATAAATGTTTACATAATCAACAATAAACAACTTTTGCCATGTAAACAATGTCTTTCTCGTTCGTAATAAAGAATGGCGGTTTAGTTACTATGAAATAATCAGTGTATGGGTTGGAAGGCAAACCAACAAGCAGTGTTTGCGTTATAGAGAGTGTTCCATTATAAAGAGTGTCGTAATAAAGAATTTACACTGTATCTATTTTATAAGAAACACTATGTATACTCAAATGTTTATAAGTGCCAAAATGTGTATGAAATCCTCTGTTTTTTCGACAAGTTTTTTTTTTCAAACAGTAAATATAAAATCTTATCGATATACGCGAGATATTCATCTACCAATAGCTATAAATGTCTAAACAGCAGGAAATATTTTTCGAGTAACTTTAATTCGTGCCTTAATCGGGTACCAGTTTTGAACGTCCTCAGAACGCTGAAATGTTTCTTGCGTTTTCCCCTATTGATTTTATATGATATTCAAATAAATTGTTGTTTCGCTTAATTAAGTTAATTAAGTCATATTTATAATTATATTTAATTGGGTATTTTATAAAAGTATTTGTTTTTGTTTGTTTGTGGAAATTTTTGTTAATTCGTGTCTTAATCGGGTGTCAGTTTTGGACGTCCTCAGAACGCTGAAATGTTACTTGCGTTTTCCCCTATTGATTTTATATGATATTCAAATAAATTGTTGTTTCGCTTAATTAAGTTAATTATGTCTTATTTATAATTATATTTAATTGGATATTTTATAAATGTATTTGTTTTTATTTGTTTGTGGAAATTTTCGTTAATTCGTGTCTTAATCGGGTTGCCAGTTTTGGACGTCCTCAGAACGCTGAAATGTTACTTGCGTTTTCCCCTAATGATTTTATATGCTTTTCAAATAAATTGTTGTTTCGCTTAATTAAGTTAATTATGTCTTATTTATAATTATATTTAATTGGATATTTTATAAATGTATTTGTTTTTATTTGTTTGTGGGAATTTTTGAACAAAAGTTTATTTCGTGTTTAGAATTAATAGAATATTTTAAATGGTTTGTTTTTTGTTTTTTCCCCTTTAAATAAAATAAGAATTTTAATGCATAACGATGTATGGGAAGAGATCGAAATTAATGTAAATTTGGTATGTCCTTTGGGATGTAGATACCCTTTGGGATGTAGATTGTAAAAATCTTTCTGACGTAGATTTTACTTTTATGTTTTTCAAGTGTATTATATGATATAGAATGGAAAGTGTTTTATGATTGATATTACGGATAAGAACTGTATTGTTTATTAATGTACTGTTAAGTTTTGACGAGTTTTTATGAGAGGAGGGGGCTTAAAGAAGGGTGGAGATAGGACTAAGGTTAAGGGTTGCTCGGTGTTAGTTCCATGAAATTTATGTGTACGTTTGGTAAATAAAATAATATTGGATGATAGTTTGTGGGGTTTTATCTACCATAAGTTATATTATACATATAGACATATTATTAGCATTCCAGAAGTCGTCCTTAAAAGTTGAGATAATTTAGCACAACTTTACCTTGCTGTCGTCAGTATGAATTGGGACTCCGTGAGTTGCAATTTATATTAATGAATACGTAATTATTGTCACTGTTTTATTGTATTTGGAAATTTTTATAAAAATGCCTTCCCGAGTTAGGACAAAGTGTAACTACACGGCTACGGTCTGAGGACTACATTTGTAATTTGACGGATGTAGCGAAGTTATCCGCAAGGTTTGGATTTGTAATGTGCAATACTAGGGACTTCATCAATTAGGTGATTATATATGACTTTAGTGCGAAGCAATATAGAAGTTAGTTCTAGTACTTGGAGTCCACCTGATGATAAAACGTGCTTGGAAATTTTCCTTAAATATTTGTTCATGAAGGATTTGGTTACTTATATATTCAATTTCCTTCCGATTTTTTTCTGGATATGCTGGGTTATCATACCTTGCAGAAAGAAAATTTTCATTCGTGAAATTTACTTTCTGATACTTAAATGGAAAAATTGTGAGCCGTTGGAAAAATTCGCTTTTAGTACTTGATAGCTATCTGCACTCGCGTAGTCATAACCTGTTTGGTATGTCGGCATCTAGAACTACATTATATCGGCATTTCACAATTTCCTACGGTATATAATTGCTCATCACCTGATCGCGGTTGCACTAGCGTGTGATTTCCTTGTGACGAGCGAGAATAAACTTCTCGAAGTGTGTCATTGTCATGTATTGTAGTGTTATTGTATTCATTGTCTTTTTACCGTCATTAAAACATAGGTGTAATAAGTCCATTACAGTTATTACAAAACTTGTTTTATTTATTTCGAATTGTTTGTAAAGCAAAAGTGGGAAAACAAGGTGGGGAAACAAGTGGGGAAACAACAACTGAATTTTGTCGCCTGATATCGAATTAGAATGGTTCCACTATTGTCTATGTCTCACAGCAATGTTATCCTATTCGCACGTATCTCGTACTCGCTTATCTGTATAATAAACTTAGAAACATTCATAATTAGAACCATCTCTTTTTTTACGTGTTGAATTAGAATGGTTCCGCCATTGTCTAATGGGCTAAGACGATTTACCTAACAGTAATGCTATCCCATTCGCACTTATGTCGTACTCGCTCATCTGTATATTAAACTTAGAAACATTCATAATTAGAATCATTTCTTTTTTTACGTGGTGAATTAGAATTGTTCCGCCATTGTCTAATGGGCTAAGAGGATTTGCCTCACAGCAATGCTATCCTATTCGCACTTATGTCGTACTCGCTCATCTGTATAATAAACTTAGAAACATTCATAATTCGAATCATTTCTTTTTTTACGTGGTGAATTAGAATTGTTCCGCCATTGTCTAATGAGCTAAGACGATTTGCCTCACAGAAATGCTATCCCATTCGCACTTATGTCGTACTCGCTCATCTGTATATTAAACTTAGAAACATTCATAATTAGAATCATTTCTTTTTTTACGTGGTGAATTAGAATGATTCCGCCATTGTCTAATGGTCTAAGACGGTTTGCCTCACAGCAATGCTATCCCATTCGCACTTATGTCGTACTCGCTCATCTGTATATTAAACTTAGAAACATTCATAATTAGAATCATTTCTTTTTTTACGTGGTGAATTAGAATGGTTCCGCCATTGTCTAATGGTCTAAGACGGTTTTCCTCACAGCAATGCTATCCTATTCGCACTTATGTCGTACTCGCTCATCTGTATAATAAACTTAGAAACATTCATAATTAGAACCATTTCTTTTTTTACTCGGTTTTTTGACTCGACATTTTATTCTCTGTCCTTGTTAACATCGTTACTAAAATTTATTTCGAAGTTCGATTTCGGAATTGAACATTTGTGGTAATTTCACTATGGCATATTGTATTGTGGGTGGATGGGGGGTGCTTGAGTTGACGTGTCGAGTATTGAGACGGGAAGCCGGTGCCGGCGGTGTCGTTGACGGCGCGCCGTCTCTGCCGTGACGCGGTGGAAGAGACCGTCTGGCTGCGGGAATTCGACTGCATAGTTGATATGTTTAATAATAGCACGAAGGTGAGCGGCGGCCGGCGCTCTGCGCGGCGCTGGCGACGCGCGCCGTTCAGGGCTGCGCCTCTATACAAAATTAATAAATTAAGTGCATAAAAAAATTGTTTAGTAAAAAAATAGAAATTACTTCTGCTGTTAAAGTTAACTTAATTTTATCTTTAAATATGGAAGGGGAAATGTATTTGTTTTTGTTACTATTATGTAAATTAGTGAATATTGGAAAATGTGATGAATTTTTCTTTTCGAAATTTTTGGCTAAATTTTCCCAGAAGCTGTCCGTAATGTAAAATTGTACATGCGATTTTTTAAAATTACGAATGATTGTTTCCCGGATTCCGGTTTTACAGCTTCCGTCATCGTGATGGGAAACATTTTTTTAAAATACCTGGCGAACGATGCATTTAGTGACAAAAATACTGTGGTACTTTTTATAGAGAATTAAGTTTGCTATTTTTTTTTATTTAGTCACGCGATTAACCATCGGCGAGGTATTTTGTTAAAAGCGACACAATGCCGCTTGATAAATATAAACAAGGTATTAAAAGTAAATAAACAAACAATTGATTTGCACTGGTTTTTCCTTGGTACACGAGAAATACCTGATCAATAAAAATAAAAAAAACGAGTGTGCTTTAGACCACACGACTGAAGTAAAACTTCAAATTCACAAAATATGAACTTTAAAATGAATTTACAATTTTATTCACTTTAAACGTAGAATATTTAATGTATTGAACAAAATAATAATTTATAAAATTGTTCAAGAACGAAATGAAATTACAAAATAATAAAAAAAATCACCGTTCGCGTAACGCTAGCAAACTCGCACTGTCTATGAGAGGAAGAGAGACAGAAAATGTGCGCGCGCACTGCCCTCTCTTGCTCCTACAGTGTGATACAGACAACAGGCTTGCACTGTGTCTTAGATATACGAAACATAACTGGCTATGAGAGAAAGAGAGAAAGAAAATGTGTGCTTGCACCTCTCTCTCTTGAGAGACTTGCACCTCGTCTCTTGTACCTACAGTAATATACGAAATGTAACTCTCTTTCTGTCTACACTAACTTATATCTCCCTCTCAACTTCCGTTCGCCTCGCCCGATCACACTTTTTGTAACGCTCTCGTCACGCATTCTCCAGCTTACTCCCCAAGTCAAGCGTGCGAAAAGAAGTTTTACTTCAATAAGGCCAATAAACATAGACACACTTTTAATTAAGAATACCCTTATTCTTAATTAACAGTGTGTCTATATTTATTGATTGGGAAGATAATTAACAGTATCCAGCATTTCTAATATCAGTGGTAAATATATTGAGTAATTTATGTTGTTATCTGAAACCATGGAACTGCCAGCCAATGGTTTTTGTAAAATATTCTAGTAAATACAGATAATCCAGAACGACTTTGATTAAAATTTAATATTTTACTCAATTATTAAGGAAAACTTTTTTGTATAGATAGAAGAAACGCTTTCATACTTTTTTAACGCCATATAATGCGATCCTAACACCATCTGTCGATAAATTTGTATAAACAATATTTTTAAAGGAATTTAATTATGGTTTGCGATTAAATTTGGGAGTTGTGGGTTCGTGTGTCAGCACAGCGTGACAAAAATAATTTGTGGCCTATTTGAGATTACATGTAGTGATAAAATATGCACAAGTAATAAGAAGAAATATTTAATTAACATTTTATAATTAATAAAATTTTAGAGTGCTTTTATTTCAGTATAATTGTTTAAGTTAATAAACGTCGCGATATGCTAGTTTGGTCGTGTCGCTTTTACTCAAACGATTTCTGTGAATTAAATTTTTCACAACTAAATGAAACTACGTGATGTAGTATTATTTCTACTTTATTGAAGTTCTTAACAACGACCTAGGTTTCGTTGTATTACAACATCTTCAGGTGGGCAATTTGTAAAGATTGAAAGATATCTGAAGATGTCGTACAACGAAACCTAGGTCGTGGTAAAGAATTTAAATAAAGTAGAAATACTATTATATCACGTAGTTTCATTTAGTTGTGACAAATTTAATTATAATGAATTCCTACAAAATTAACGCCAAATATATTCAAGATTTCTGTGAAATTATGTTTATCTACATGTAGCGTGTGTTATAGAGATTAAATGGAATACTTATATCGGAATAGTATTTTTTTATAATTACAAAAATCTTTTTTTCACGCAAGCAAAGCCGCGAGCCGAATTATTTGTAGTATTTAATATTTTTATTTACATTTAATGAGACATTATTAAAGTTTTGGTCCTATAAATGGAATAGACATTGTTAATTTTAATTTTTTTTGTAATAATCGCGCTAAGCACTTTTGAAGCTATTTCATCCTCATAGCCAATGCAATTTTATATATTTTTTTCTGTTTTATATTCATATTCGGAAGGTCTGGTGACAGACAGACAGATGATTTGAAAAATATTTATCCTTTTTTTTGGTCTTCCCAATAAGTTTTCACATAAAGAATACGGTTGTTGACTCATTCTAAATTTTGATATTTTTCGTAAAATATTGTGAAATATAAGTTAGTTAAAAACCAGTCTTGAAAAAAATTCAAAAATTTATTGAAAAATAAGCCAGTTGTAGGCTTCTAAATTTTAAGATACGGATAGAGTTGGGTATATCCCTGTCTCCTTTCCTCTCGTAGAATATAATGTGCAATATTAAAAATTGCCTCACAACACAGTATTCCCGTCCTTCTCTAAAGATTAAATTTAAACTTTTATAACTAGGTCAATTTTAAGATTATTAAAAAAAAAATTTCACTCTTCTTCAGCTTGTACCTTGAAATTATGATTAATGAAATAAAAAAAAATTAGTCAAATACCCAATTGACGTTGTGTGTACATTGTGTATGGACTATTACAAAAATACGAACGAATAAACAATGAAATAATTGTCACCGTGCATGTGTGCGTCGATAAGGACAGTGAAAATATGTCGGGGGAAAAGATAGTCGAAGTCCGGTTTTGACCGGAGAGCGCATCTGGCAACCCTAGCCGGTTTTGAGCGGTTTTATCCGCTTTCGAGTTATGTAACCGGCTAGTGAGTGGACTATGTCATTTGGTTTAAATAGTGTCACCATGTCAGTCGAGTAAGAAATTCGCTCCACGGAAATTGTCTTATGTATTTATTTATTTATTAAGAAGCTTTTTAATATATATGTACATGCGTTTGGCTAAGATGTATATAATATACACGTTTTCATTAATTTATATTCCAAGAATTGTTTTTGGCGTTCATCTCGATAATATAAGATGAAAATACTATTTTATAACAATTTGTGATGTGTGTTTTATTATTCAGAAATAATTTACTTTTCGATATATTTTTGATGTAAAACTTCTTTACGCACCCTTGACTTGGGGAGTAAGCTGGTGAATGCGTGACGAGAGCGTTACGAATAGTGTGATCGGGCGAGGCGAACGGAAGTTGAGAGGGAGATATAAGTTAGTGAAGACAGAAAGAGAGAGTTACGTTTCGTATATTACTGTAGGGACAAGAGAGAGAGGTGCGAGCGCACATTTTCTTTCTCTCTTCCTCTCATAGCCAGTGAATGAAATTTATATATATATATATATATATATATATATATATATATATATATATATATATATATATATGTATATATATGTATATATGCGAGTTTGCTAGCGTTACGCGAACAGTGATTTTTTGATTATTTTGTAATTTCATTTCGTTCTTGAACAATTTTGTAAATTATTATTTTTTTCAATACATTAAATATTCTACGTTTAAAGTGAATAAAATAGTAAATTCATTATAAAGTTCATATTTTGTGAATTTGAAGTTTTACTTCAGTCGTGTGGTCTAAAGCACACTCGTTTTTTTATTTTTGAAATTTTTCTCAGTCACAATAAACTTTAGAAAAACACAGAATTATCCATTATTTTTACTGTGAAATAATATTTGTATCACTAAATATTCAAAGTCAAACGAGAGTTAACCTGCGTCGCAACGTTTCGCCGTGAAGCGCCGCGCAGCGCCCGGTGTGCGTGCATTGTGGAACGCTAACCCTTTCATTAATGTTGAAATAGTGTATCTCAAGAACGGAGTGAAATAAGAGATTGATTATTATAATCGTATAATTTTAACTCGAGAACTCATAAAATAAGAGATAGATTATTATAATCGTATAATTTTAACTCGGGAACTCATAAAATAAGAGATTCATTATTATAATCGTATAATTTTAACTCGAGAACTCTTAAAATAAGAGATTGATTATTATAATCGTATAATTTTAACTCGGAAACTCATAAAAGCCGGCTCGCTACATCAGTTTTCGTCTGTCATATCTTTAGACAGGGATGCTCCTAGATACATTTCACAGCAGCTAATTAAACAAATAATCTTTAGCCCTTATAAAAACAGTGTTCCGATTTTAGTTTAAGGGTTGAATATACGCGTGTTCAAACGAACGTGTCTTCATATAATTCAACTTAGCTTTGGTGCTTACCTTTTTAGATGGATTTTGTATATATATATATTGGCGATGTGTTATATATTGCACAGTTTGGTTAGTAAATAAACGAAATAATATTCATAAAATCCTGTATGATATGTTTTATAACAATATTTTCAAGATGGATATCTCAAAGGCCATAACGCGGGTAAGACAGTAAATCATGATTCATGGGTCGTGAGGATTAGGGGTAAAAAGTTAGAATAATATGTAGATTCTCCAGTCACGTATCTCCAGTTGATTGAGGTACGGTTTCAACTCGTAATATTATTTAATAGAAATACGTAGGATTATTATGTTACATAGCTGGGGTAAGGCATTTTCATGAGAATATCATTTGTTATCAAAATATTATGTGTATATATATAACAAATGTAAGTGAGTAAATGGCCAACTTGAGTGTCTGGTTACAATTTTTGAGCTAACCGTAGGGAGTTATGTTTTTTAAAGTGATTCTGTAAGAAAACAATAGAGTGCAAGTGTAAGAAACGAGTGAAAAAGTAAGAAATTTATTACAAAATAATAAGGTAATTTAATTGTAGCGATAGAGGGACGATACCCTATCTCATTCTCTCTCGTAGAATACAATGAGTATTACTAGAAATTACGTCACAATTCAGTATTGCTGCTCTTGTCTAAGTAAACGTTACTTTAAATTTTGTTCTAAATTTAACTCGGCCAACTTTTAAATTTTGTTCCAAATTTAACTCGGTCAAGTTTTAAGGTTTCTCCCATATTTAACTCTCCATCCCATATTTATCATTTTTTAATTTACCCGGTCAGGTTTTTCGTTTGTTCTAAATTTAACTCGACCAGCTTTTAAGGTTTGCCCAAATGTTTTTCGTAATAGTAACAAAAATGGTTAAACACTCAACTGTTGAAACAGGAAGGAGCTCGCTCATTTGATAAAACGGGTTTTAAATTTAGATGTAATTTAAACGGGATCGTGCTAGATGGCGCTAGCGATACAGGGATATTATGCAAGTAGAAACGTCAGTTATTCGGATATAAGGCAACTGAGCGTGTGTTGAATTAAGATGGACGGGCCATAAAAAAGAATATACACTATAACTACAATTAATAAAAGCCCATTTTATTCCTGAGTACGAAAGTTATTAAAATATTTTATTGCACTTTTTTTTATAGTACTATTAAAATGGTTCTGCTATTTCAGTATCAACGTTTTAAGACTTTATATCGGCTGACAGCTAATAAAACACTGAATAGCAACATTAATGACATAATTAGCTTCCTGGCACAAAAGTATTGTAAAATACAAAGTCACGAAATATAATAAAAAAAAACATGCGCCCTTCTATTTTTAAATTCTTTTTTCAAATGCACCGAGCATTTGTCTATTATAATTTCTGTTTTATTATGTACTTTGTCCCAGATATTTTAAGATTTTTAAATGCTAATAAAATATTTGTAAGTTTTGTAAAATTATGATTTTGGGTCCGGCAGACATACAAGTTAAAAAATGCCATTGTATATTTTAAAATTTTAGTCATATAGCAAATTTATACAAACAAGGAAGTAAAGTTATTCACTTGTTTGTATAAATTTGCCATCTGACTTAAAACACACAAGTCAAACATACGGTTATTTGTTATAACAAGTTACACATCTGTTCGTTCGGTTTCTGTGCTTTATTCAGATGGCGAATTTATAAAATGTAGTGACTAAAGTTACAAAAATATATTGGCATTTTTTGACTTACGTGCTTAGTTCTGCTGACTCTAGAATTATTTCTGTCGCCAATAAGCATTCAGTGGTTATTCCTCTTTGGGATATTCAAGTATCTTTTTAAATGAAATCGAAGTTTGACTAGCAATTTTTCGTTTATATATATCCTTTCATATGTATCGATCTTCAAAGCGACGTGCAGTGTGCCTTCTAATTTTTCAATTATGGTTGAGAAAAAATGAATTCGGATTTCCGTTAACTTTCGTAAGCAATTTCGGGATATACAGACTGTAACAAAGAACATGTCTTTTGTTTTTTATTTGCGATCTTGTATATCAAATTGAGTATATTTGAAGCTTGTTTCTGTAGAAGAAAAACGTATTTTGTTTTTGAAATCGCATTGACAGTGTTTTTTTTTCAAAAAATTTTAAAAATGTCCATATAGTTCGTTAACATTTTCTACTCTGTTTCATGCACAGAATTATCTATACAAATAATACATTTGTTTTTTGTGACACTTCTGTATATTTGATATAGGTGATATTTTTTACGAAACTGAGTACGTTTGAAACGTGTTTCTGTAAAATAACGTAGTTTTTTTTTAAGAAATCGCAACCTTGTTTGTGATTTCTTCAGAAACGGTTGAAATTTTCATATAGTTCCTTAACATTTTCTATTCGGTTTTATAAAAGAAAACAATATTCAGGTCATAGCCAAGAACCCTTACATTGCGCGTATATTTCCTACTAGTATACTTTTGTATATTTCATAGTCATCATGCTATGAAAAATAAAAAAAAACAACGCATTTTTATTTTTTATCTCATTGTTTGTATTGTTATTTTTTTATTTTTGTTTTGAATTATCGAAGCTTGTATTAATTATAATTTATGATCTATCATAATATCATGTTATTTTTGTTGTTTTTGTTGTTGTTGTCTTTTATGCCTTTTCTGAGACAGTGTTTATATGATGTCAGCCAAAATCGGATGTGCAAAAATTTGTATTAATTTTAATTTATGGTATATCATAATATCGTGTTATTTTTGTTGTTTTTTTATTGTCTTTTGTGCCTTTTCCGAGACAATGTTAATATGATGTCAGCCATAATCGGGTGTGCAAAAATTAAATCTGTCAATCTGTATTTGCAGTCGTTTAAGAAGACGACCGAGGTAATCGCATTTTTGTTACTCAGCTGTTTGCGTCACGAATGGTTTTTTTAATCGCCGTAAAGAGAGACGTTAGGTTTTTTGTGTTTTTTTTTACGATTTCCGCCTTAACGGCGAGTGTCGTGACGGCCGCGTGCGTCGCGATCATCGATCGTCGGCCAGACAGGCGACGGGGCTAAAATAAGCGCGTGATTGGGCGCGGGTTTTTTTTATTTTCGATTTTTTTTCGCGAAGAATGCGCCGACGGCGGCGGTGACGTCGCGGGCGACGCGCGGGGGCGCCAGCTGGCAGCCGGTGATGCCGCATTCCTGGTGACGGGGGAGCTGGAGAGGGAGGGGACGAGTTGTCGGAATATATCTGTTTTGTTCTTACATTACGGTTTCGATGCGACAACTGGCAATGTGATGGTTTTTTCTTTTTTCATCTTGGAATTTTAGTAAAATTTGGAAGTGGCGATATGATGGTTTTTTTTATTTTTTTGGTCTTTGTAATTTTAGTAAAACTTGGAGGCATCTCGGTGGTTTTATGTGGTTTTGACGCATTTATTTTGACTGAAGTTCAAACCATTCATGCTTGTTGCGAAGTATGGAAGACGGGGACTCAGACAGAGAGGGACTCCCATTCAAATTGAATGGAGTAAAGACTAGTCTACTGGTCGTAGTATGGTAATGTAGAATTTCTCAAATTTTGTCATCTAAGTTTGGCAGATGCACTTAAAGCTTAGCTTTGGTTTTTCAAATTGGTGGCGGTCATGTATAAGAATAGCAAGACAGTGTTGCACTTCTGTCAAAATATTGATAATTAATGAAGTACAAATTTGTATGTTTGCGCGTCATGACACGGTTAGTACTTAATTATTAGGGGTTTATTACTTGTAAATACCGTTAGTTCAAAAGCAATACTGTCTAAATGATGAAGACCATTTTTGCAGGGAAAATAAAAAATACTAAAAAATTATCAAAGAGTGGAATTCGCACTACGAAGGTTCCGTACACATTTAGACCTTTATAAATATTTGAGGCAACATAGTATTTATTATCTGTTAAAGTATTTACAAGTTCTCACGTGTGTAAAAAATTGGTGTATATTTAAAAACCTATAAAATCTAGGATAATCGCCACAGTTTTCCTGTAATCTAGTCAGATTTAACCAAGCCAATTTTTTCATGATTTTTAGTTCAGTTAGTGCGGTGGTGGGGGGAGAGGAGGGGGTGATGCTTTATTTGCGCGTAGTTTTTAGAATATCTTTGTAATTATTCAATATTTAAATTAAGGAAATGATAACCCATATTATATATAAAATTTGAAAAGCTTGAATAGTTTTGTTTATCTCCTATTTAACTCTTATATGAATATCTAAAAAAATAGCTAGTAATACACCTTATTATAAATTGCCCGGCTTCAGCTATTGTTTTGCGTGATATATAAATGCTGTTGGAAGTTCCTAAGAGTTAATCTTTGCTAATAGCCCACATGAAGATGTTGTAATGCAAGTAAACCTAGGTCGTTGTAAAGAATTTAAATAAAGTATAAATAATACTACATCACGTAGTTTCATTTAGTTGTGAAAAATTAAATTATAATGAATATCTACAAAATTAATGCCAAATATATTCAATATTTGACTAATTTTAGTTTTGTTTCAAAATTCATAATTTTAAGACACAAGAATTTATGCTTTTTGTTTACCTATATTTTCATGACATTTTTTTTATAACCAGTAAATTTGGGGTTTTTGAAAATAAGTACAGAAAGTACCGTATTAATTCTTTAAAAATTATCTGAAATATTCCTTTATCTTGATTATTTCAATGTGTAGTGCTATAATTAAGAACATTATACATGACCATTGTTCTAAACACACTTTTTTCAAAAAAATAATAAAGAATAATGTTACAATCGCCAAAAAACAGCTGACGCACTTTTCCGCGTGACTCCAGTTGCAAAAAAAAAACGTTTGTTAAGGGTTTCACGCCACTATCACTTTCTAACAGATATCATAACCATTATTCGTCATCTCACTCTTTCTCACCATTGTTTGTCTATCTAGTATAATGACTCGATGCTTCACTCTATTCTCCATGTGTGTGTATATATATATATATATATATATATATATATATATATATATATATACATATACATATACACACACATATATATATATATATATACATATATATATATATATATATATATATATATATATATATATATATATATATATATATATATATATATATGATGGAAAACCCATAAATATGTTTTTTTTATTTGTTCTATCACGCATATACTTCAAGGTAGTTCTTTAAAAAAAGACCCACCTTGCTTTATTTACTAATTTTATATAAAAAATGATTTTCTTCTTAATTAATATTTTTTTGAGGGTAAAAGGAATCATTATAATTTTATTATATTCGTCCGTCTGTCACAGCCTCACAGTTTTTACAGTTTTCCGTCTATGTGCATGAATAGATGTGAAAAAAATGGGCACTTTCCTTATAGCTTCCAGGCAAAGTCCGGTCAAGATTGTTTTAATTACTTGTGTGTGGATATCGCAATGATTTTTTTATTATTTCTATATGAGAATGTGATGATTTGATATAGATGCTGTAGTAAATACGTCAGTTATCTAAAATATTATGAAGCCACATTGTTATTATGACAGATGTGAAAAATGGGCACTTTCCTTATAGCTTCCAGGCAAAATCCGGTCAAGATTGTTTTAATT
This sequence comes from Druceiella hillmani, assembly GCA_039881145.1. NCBI lineage: Eukaryota > Metazoa > Arthropoda > Insecta > Lepidoptera > Hepialidae > Druceiella > Druceiella hillmani. The sequence continues at coordinate 12,469,436 of JAYKKI010000031.1, forward strand.
ACTTGTGTATGGATATCGCAATGATCTTTTTAATGTTTTAATAAGAAAATGCGATGATTTGATATAGATGCTGTATTAAATACGTCATTTATCTAAAATATTATGAAGCCACATTGTTATTATGACAGATGTGAAAAAATGGGCACTTTCCTTATAGCTTCCAGGCAAAGTCCGCTCAATAGTTTTAATTACTTGTGTATGGATATCGCAAAGATTCTTTTTATTGTTTTAATATGAGATTGCGATGATTTGATATAGATGTTGCAGTAAATACGTCATTTATCTAAAATATTATGACGCCACATTGTTATTATGACAGATGTGAAGAAAATGTACTGTTTCTTTTCAGCTTCGAGACAAAATTGGGTCAATTTTTTTATAATTACTTGTGTAAAGAAATCGCAATTATTTGTTTACTATTTCGATATGGGAATGCGACGTTTGCTTTTGAATCGCTAAAGGTGTCATTATGAATCAGCTTGCAAATTGACGTAAGCGCTTCTCAGATTTTCTTTGTCGACGACCTTCTGTTTGCCTTCTGAATCACCCGTTAGCGCTGTGAATCACAACTATGACATTTTCTTATAGGCACGCTTAGTTTTAAATTCTGCGACCTCGGGAAAGAAAAATCCTTAAATGCGATTATTTTCATATATTCACATCTGTCATAATAAAAAAAACGACATTAAATGCGTATCGTTTTTCTTACTGCTTTGTTCTTCCAGGGTCAAAAGAGAAAATGACAACAACAGGGGTTTATTTATTAAGTTGCTCATCGCGATTGATAAAAAAAGTATTGTTACAGGAGGTTTTGGATTGCTGCAAGCCTGAAAATATTGTTTTAAATTCGCATAGCAATTTTGGTACATTACAAATGTGAAAGTTAACCTCTCTTGTTAACCCTAAAATGTTTTAGGCTCGTTTAGACCTAACATATGTTTGGATCTAATCCGGAGTGTATGTTGTTTGATTTTGTCCAGAATTCTGTCCGGAGCTGTAATATATTGGGTAGTTATAAGTCATTTTTAATGCAGAATCTACGAAGTTGTTTTTTTATAGAATATTCACCCATGTCTGTTCGTTTACCATCGCGGAAATTATATTGGCGGGTAATGTTCATTTTCACCACAACCAGAAGTGAAAATTCTTTAATGTTATAGCAATATGAATTGATAGTCGAGTCCGTTACAAACTTATCTTGGTTTATAAGTTACTTTTATCCGGCGCTAGTTGAGTTCGTTACAAGCTTATTTTGGTTTACAAGTTACTTTCATTCGACGTTAGTTGAGTCCGTTACAAGCTTATCTTGGTTTATATGCTACTTTCATTCGACGCTAGTTGATTACAAGCTTATTTTGGTTTATAAGTTACTTTTATCCGGCGCTAGTTGAGTTCGTTACAAGCTTATTTTAGTTTATGAGTTACTTTCATCCGACGCTAGTTGAGTCCGTTACAAGCTTATTTTGGTTTATATGTTAGTTTCATTCGACGCTAGTTGAGTCCGTTACAAGCTTATTTGGTTTACAAGTTACTTTCATTTGATGTTAGTTGAGTCCGTTACAAGCTTATCTTCGTTTATAAGTTACTTTTGTTCGGTACTAGTGAACACTTTTATCGGTCTGGTATGTATGTAATTTCATAATAAGAAGTTTTGGCGCGTTACAAGTTTTTGGAGTTTACAATTTAGCAATTTTCATATATAGCGTTCGGTATGAAGTTTTATGAGTTCAGAGCGTACGAAGTTCAGAGCGTTAAAAAAGTGTAACTGTTAAGTTGCCTCTCTGCACAACATTTCTGCGCATCTTTAGAGTGAGATATCAATGTTTATTTGGCATTTTTTTATGGCGTAATCGCAATGATGCAGTGTGACACACATAGTTTACTATCGTTCGCTTATATCAAGATGTAATCATTAAAATTAAATGTCAAAATGTGTGAACATTTGGTGTCTTCCATCTTATAAAATTAAAAAGTGTCTTTTAATTTTAACTTCTTAGTCTGACATTAGTAAATGTTTTTAATTTTGTTGTATAAATTTGATCTTGTTCATTTATGTTTTAGTTGAAAATAATTATATTGTCAGCATTTTTTTATTAAAGAATTTTCCATTTACATTTGATATTTATATTTATATACAGTGTTACCTATTTTATACATTCTAAGACAATCGTACTTAAGGAGTAACTCCAGTGGCATGTCTTGCGCGTCGGAGCTGACACGTACAATTTTTTTTTAAATAAAATGTTCTATACCTTGTTAATAATACGAAATATTATTTGTGTCCATGACTTCGTTTACGCTGACCTTTCGAAAACGTTATAAAGTTAAATGTAAGATTGAATATTTAAATACGTAACTCCGTCTGTAAAATTATAAAGGTAAACTTTTTTCTAGTAAGTGCACTTTACAGTTCAGTTTATAACTCATTATATAGTTAATTCATTTCTGTGGGTAGTTGCTTAAATTTAATATACGCATTATAAGTAAAATCGATTATAATCGACTGACCTTTCGAAAACGTTATAAAGTTAAATGTAAGATTGAAAGTTTAAATACGTAACGCTGTTTATAAAATTATAAAAGTAAACTTTTTTCCAGTAAGTGCACTTTACACTTCAGTTTATAACTAATTATATCGTTAATTCATTTCTGTGGGTAGTTGCTTAAATTTAATATAGGCATTATGAGTAAAATCGATTATAATCGACTGACCTTTCGAAAACGTTATAAAGTTAAATGTAAGATTGAAAGTTTAAATACTTAACGCCGTCTTTAAAATTATAAAGGTAAACTTTTTTCTAGTAAGTGTACTTTTCAGTTCAGTTTATAACTCATTATATAGTTAATTCATTTCTGTGGGTACTTGCTTAAATTTAATAAAGGCATTATGAGTAAAATCGATTATAATCGACTGATCTTTCGGAAACGTTATAAAGTTAAATGTAAGATTGAAAGTTTAAATACTTAACTCCGTCTGTAAAATTATAAATGTAAACTTTTTTCTAGTAAGTGTACTTTTCAGTTCAGTTTATAACTAATTATATCGTTAATTCATTTCTGTGGGTACTTACTTAATTTTAATATAGACATTATGAGTAAAATCGATTATAATCGACCAGACAATGCTGAAGAGCTATTTAGCCTGTGAAATATGAGAGAAGATTTATTTATATGTAGAAGGCATAATATATGAAAAAACCATTGTAGTCTGGTGCGTAATCATGTAATGTAGGTTTAGGGTAGGGTTTAGGATTAAGATTAAAAAAGGCATTGTGTAGGGATACAAAAAAAACATGCACAGCTCTTAAGTGCTTTAAGGTTCTAATAAGGTTAACGTTGAATTCATGGGCCCGTCTATTATTATCATCATCATCATCATCATCATATATATTAATACGCTAAGGTTAAGATGTTACTCTCCCTTTTTAGAAAAAACCTCACAACTAATCCACATAAATTATATATCATTTTATAGATAATTGCTTGCTCTACCGGCATCCACAACTAAAAAATTTATTATTGCTATTGTTTTTTCAAATTAATTAATTATTAAAATTATATACACAAAACAGCAATGCTGCCATCTAACGGCTCAACGTCAATATGATTGACGGTCGGTAAAATTTTTGTTTAATTTCAAATCCACTCGCGTATAAATAAAGTGGCGCTTTAGCTCAATGCTTTTGATACTTGCGCCTCTATATGTCAATTTTAGTAAAATAGAATAAATAATGCGAAGACTTCGCACGGGTCAAGCTAGTAATATTATACTTGTCATGCAGTGTGACTGGATCTGCTTGTTATTAAAGTTACGATGACGTTATAACTGTTAGCGGAGCTAAGTCTGCACAGCACGACTGTTTACTCGGTGATAGCTCACGTGAATATATATATTGGCATATATAAAACTGAATTCTGCAATAATTCTCTTTATTTCTCCAATTTCAGGTTTGAGCGGGACGAAGGCTGATTTAACGCACCGGCGCGAAGTATTCGGTTCAAACACCATCCCGCCGAAACCCCCGAAGACTTTCCTCACCCTGGTATGGGAGGCGCTGCAGGACGTGACACTCATCATCCTCGAGGTGGCGGCCATCGTCTCGTTGGGTCTCAGCTTCTATTCACCGAGCGACGACGGCAGCGATGGTGGTCAGTATTCACTTTGTTGCTTTGCTGAATGTAGTCAGAAAATAGGCATTTTTCGTGTTTTCGAAAGTGCCTTAAAAAGGATTCATATTTTTCATAGCAGTTTATTGCAGATCGAACTTTAAAAGACTGCAAATCTGGTACATCTTTTCAATTGCTTAGATTTTAATTGATTAAGGTCCTACAGTAGGATAGGTACAGTTTAGGCAAATACTTTATAGGTATTTATTTGGCAAAACTGCTCATTCTTGTCCCAGAAAAGTACACTGTACATTCATGACATTGTAGAGAATTATTTTGATCTATTATTGGATCTTCATTGAGACTCTTGTCTCATTTTGCAAGTCTCATTCTTGTTACTATAGAATGAAACATTAAATTAATTCCATTTTTATACATTTATTAATGGCGAGGAGTATGTATTTGCTTTTGTTCTATTATTGAATGGTAGCAGAAGTAGATAAACGGTTTTAATCTCATTCTGTGTATGATCTTGGTCTTTATATTATAATTCTCATGATCTCATTGTGTAAGAATGGGAATGGAATGAGACAAAAAAGACACTACTTCCCTGGTATTGTTTGTTCAGTATATTAGGTTTAATCTTAAGTTCTATCGTTACGATGAAGTTAGAAAAATGTCACCTCCTCTTTTGAAGAAGGAAGAAATTGTTTTGTTCTTAAAACAGAATAAGGGAGTTTTTTTCTTAAATTCCTCTGAAACAGACATTTTGTTATTTAGCATTAAGGTTAGATTTTTTTAGTAAAATTTGGGAGTTAAAATATGTGGATCACGATCCAAGACGTGAAATAAAAATTTTATAATTATTGACAATAACGCAATGTGTCAAAATAAATTGCGTTCAGAGATTTCAACTTATTCAGACATTAGTAGTGGAATTGAGCAGAAGAATCATATAATCAGTTATTAGCATTTTTAGAACTATTTGTCAAGTATTAATTGTTTTGTTAAAAAATTGTTAAAGTTATGTTAGAGAACGAGTTAAGTTTTAAGTAAGTTATGTAACTTATAACGTAATTTACGAACATTTAGTCCGTTTCAATATTGTTAAGCCAGATTGTTAATTGTTTTCAGATATCATTAGATTAAAATTACTGTAAGATATTGAGGTGTATTTACATGCATGATACGCTAAGTGTTATGGTATTAATGTCCTGTAAATATAATTGGTTTTTTGTAAATCTGACAATGAGCAGTCTAGACTTTTTTAGTGTAAAAGTTAAATAGAGTGAACCAGTTCAGTTTAGTGAATATGTAATGTTCCTGTTTTTTTTGCTTTCATTGAAAGAATATAGGTAAAAAACGAAGTAACAACTAAAATTAGGGCTCGGTCGCGATTATTTTCTGATAAAAAAATATTAGTTTTTGAAAAAAGTTCCCATACAAAAGTGCATTTTGTCAAGAAAGTAAAAGTTTGACGGCCAATTGACAGGCTTTACTTCACAGAAAAAGTATTTTTCAAATAAAATTTAAATATGTCGTTTTTTATGTATATTTTTTTATTTAAAATAGAAAAAAAAACTGGAAAAATTACATTTTAGTTAAACTGAATTTATACCAAATAGAGTTTTGCCCTTGTGTATAATAACAACCTTACCGTTAGTAACTTTACTTATTGTAATTACCCTAACAAATATTTTGTGATTTTGTGTGTTTATTAAAATTCTGATTAAATTTGAATTCCGCCATTGATTTAAGTAAAGCTGTAAATATCATGTGGCGAAGGAAAGTCGTTTTGTTTAAAATACTTCGAGTTCGAGGTACCGACTCAAAGCTCGGCAGACAGTAACGAAACATAGCAAATATGTAAATACGCTGTTGAAAATTATGCGGCAGACAGTAACGAAGCATAGCAAATATGTAAGTACGCTGTTGAAATTTATGCGGCAGGCAGTAACGAAACAGCAAATATGTAAGACGCAGTCGAATATTATGCGGCAGACAGTAACGAAACAGCAAATATGTAAGTACGCTGTCGAAAATATGCGGCAGACAGTAACGAAACGTAGCAAATATGTAAGTACGTTGTCGAAAATTATGCGGCAGACAGTAACGAAACATAGCAAATATGTAAGTACGCTGTCGAAAATTATGCAAACTGTAATTATGTTTATTTTTTACAAATACGCTTAAATAGCTGACGACTTGGGCGGTGAGTTGAAATACATAAGATTTTTAGAGTTGTGTCAACCCGTGAATGTTTGTGACCCCCGTCTAATGTAACTGTTCTTCTTGCCGTGGCAATTTATTCGCAGTGTTTTTTTGCATATTATCTTCTGGACTTTTTACACATAATTTGAAGGTTACTGTTTCAAAATAATGAAATAGTATATGTAGTGGCAATGGAAGAAAATGTTTTCAAGTAGTTATGGGGGAGGTGTCGGCTTGCAAATAACAATTATGATTAAGGTAGTTGTCGTGTGACAATAAGATCCAGAAATTATTATAATTTTTTTTTTTTAAATTATATTTGTTTTCCAAACCGTTAATATAACATTATTTTAACGGTTAAAAAAATAATTTTTGCGTTTCTTATTGCGTTTTTGAAGTAAAATGGTGTGGCGAAATGCCTATTATTACTGTAATGTTAATTGTACAATTTTTGATAGCGATTTTTACCAAAATTAAACAGTAATTTTTTTTAAATTTTAATACGACATCACTTTACATTGACTTAATTTTTTACACAAATCACTCGATATATTTTTAAAAAAATTAAGTGTGGTGAAATCTAACTATAATGTTAATAGTAATTTTTGAAGGCGATTTTTACCAAAACTAAAAGGAAATCATTTTTAAATTTTCAAATAAGTTATATTATTTATAGTTTGAATAATATATCAAAAATTCGTCGAATTTAATCGACAACGCGTTTTACATGATAACTACCTTAAAATTGTTTTCTAAAGTAACCAAATTTTTTTCTAAGGTAACCAAATTTTTTTCTAAAGTAACCAATTTTTTTCTAAAGTAACCAAATTTTTTTCTAAAGTAACCAAATGTTAGAGGAACGAAAATCGATTTAGAACAGACACGTGTTTGTTCGTACCCAAAATAAATCACCAGTTGTGTGTAAAAAGTTGTACTGAAATATTATGCAAGTATCGAATGATTCGTGTTGTATTTTTTTAATTGAGTACAGAACTAACGCACATCAGGTCATTATGAGAGATGTTTGCAATAAAAAAATTGAGTGATGATTCAATTTCCGTGTGAATCATGTTGTGAACGTGTTTACTCGTGGTACGCACTACATGGATGCTATCTCTCTGACCAGCAGTGCAAAAAATTGTTTGCTCAATAAAATTTTATGGCATAAGTTTCATCTGGAGTTTTGCCTAGCTAAGCACATTCCCCACTTGATGTTTTATATATATATATATATATATATATATATATATATATATATATATATATATATATATGTATATGTATCTCGTTCGTTTATGTCCCAATGTCTTTTTTAACGTTAGATCGTAACGTAATCTTCTTCTTGAGAATGTTTTCCATCTATTAGATTTATGTTAGAAAACGTCTTCCTATTGATTTGTTATCTCCTTTATTATAAATGTGTTTTTTTTTATAATTTTTATATATTATCAAGAAACAGCACGTAAAATGCACTATTAATAATTGTGATAATGGTATAAATATATTTTTATATTATAGCTATGGAATAAGATTTTGTTAAATGAAAAACTAGCTTCGAAATTATGGGTCGTGATTAAGAATATTGATGTCAAATTTTACTTTGTCCTACCTGTTAAACTTTTCTTTGCAATACTAAATTCATTAAGCTTACATTATATCTTCTATTGATTTAATTCAGGTAAATTTTGGTTTGGAAGTGAAACTTCTATGGGTGCGATGAGAGTAAAATGTTATGGTCGAATTTCGAGCAACATTTTTATGCAACGTTCAGTTGTAACATCTGAATGTAACAAATCTATCGCAAAAAGGACGGAAAATAGATACTTAGCTAACAACTGAGAGACATGATTAACAAGATAGAATAAGACGAGAAGTGTGGGTAAGTGCCAAAAGCAACAAAAATGGCGCTCATTACTGCTATCAGCTGTTTTGTACATTATGTGTGTCAAAAGTAAACCGTCAAAATTTTATGACTTATTTATATGTTTATGATTAGTAAAAACTAATTTATTGTATGGCCTCCATCCAATACAAGACTAAGTACATATGTACTTAATTTATTTATAAATCCGCAATGAACCCTCACAAATAGTTATAGTAAACATAATTTACAGCAGGAGCAATACATCCTGACTTCCTTCAGCCGCATTTAGCCGTATTCTGGTACTGGCATTGTGGCTATTTTCTTAATTGATAATTGTCTATGTAAATTTGTATGAATATTTTAATAGATGTTTACATCGATTTGTAATGACATTTTATTAATTTTTCGGAATGTATAGTATTAAAGTCTTCGTATCTCTCTTTCTCTCTGTCTCTTTCTCTCCCCCTGTCCCATCTATATATTTACAATCGAGGTGTAAACCGCCAAAGAAGTTTCACTTCTGTCACGTGTATTGAGTTGCACGTGCTCAATTTTTTTTTATCAACGAAACGTTATAAAAGCAGTAATTAATTCGATCCATTGCCTTAAATTTCGATGCTGGTTATTAAATTTAGTAAAATATAAAATATATTACGTAATACCAAGCCAATATTCACAAATAACGTAAATTTTATGTAATTAAATTAAAAACAATTTACGTGATAAAATGAAGTAGAAAATTCTGTAAATTCTACGTTATATGGTTTTACCGTTATTACAACAGCCAGTTTGGTAGGTCAAGTGAAAGTCACTTTGCACTATGATTACATTCAATTGATGGTCAGTCTGAATCGTTTTACATGTTGGAGGTCTGATGCACTTTATACAAAGCAATTAAAAATTTAAATGCATTTGAATGCTACGAAATTGTTGGACGCCACTCTAATGACGTTTTATGCTAATTGCATTATACGCATAGAGCTGCAACAAATGAAAATTTCGCTCATTATTCACCAGTAAAATAACATCTGTGAAATTTATATAATATGTATGCTTTGTTAAGCTGTGTAATATTTAAATTGAAGTTGGATGTTTGCCAGGCGTCGGGTCCAGTTAGATCACTGTGGCTCAATGTCTTGCTCATATCGGTTCCTAATATTTTATTAGTTAAATACTTAATTGTTGCATATAACATTCGATTCAGCGGCCATCGATCTCTGTATTAGGTTTAGGAGATAGATACAGAGATTTTTCTGGAAAATTAATTTTTGGCTAATCTTTCCATACTTTTTGTACGTGGCTACTTCTATCTTGTAAGAATTTTTGTTAAGCTATTTCAGCTATTAAATTATATAAACAATTATCCCAGACATCCCGTATTGAGTCAGAAAATAACTAACTGTATTTCTTAATTTTTTACCATAATGGATATAAATGTATTTTGTAAGAATTTTCGTCACGTAATTTCAGCTCTTAAAATTCTGGAAACAATTATCCCAGACGTCCCGTATTGAGTCAGAAAATAACTAACTGTATTACTTAATTTTTTACAATAATGGATATAAATGTATTTTGTAAGAATTTTTGTCAAGGTATTTGAGCTCTTAAAATTCTAGAAACAATTAACCCAGACGTCCCGTATTGAGTCAGAAAATAACTAAATGTATTTCTTAATTTTTTACGATAATGGATATATATTTATTTTGTAAGAATTTTTATCAAGCTATTTGAGCTCTTAAAATTCTAGAAACAATTATCCCAGACGTCCCGTATTGAGTCAGAAAATAACTAACTGTATTTCTTAATTTTTTACGATAATGGATATAAATATATTTTGTAAGAATTTTTATCAAGCTATTTGAGCTCTTAAAATTCTAGAAACAATTATCCCAGACGTCCCGTATTGAGTCAGAAAATAACTAACTGTATTACTTAATCTTAATTATTTCCTAATGGATATAAATATATTTAAAACTTAAGCCAAGTTTAAATATTAAAGTGTGTATTTGTTTTTTATGGACGGACATCTTCAGACGATGGTGAGTTTGGATATCATCATCGTATATAGTTTTAATGCGTATTGGATTATAGTAGTTATATTATCCGCATATCGTAGTTATATTATCCGTATATATCTCATGTTTCATTACTACGTACCAACTCATTATATTGTAGAAAAACTAGTGTGCATACGTATTTAATTTCCGTAGATTTATTTATCTCTTTTATTAGCTAGTTAGTTATCTCAGTAGTTATATTATCCGAATATATCTCACGTTTCATTACTACGTATCAACTCATTATATTGTAGAAAAACTAGTGTGCATACGTATTTAATTTCCGTAGATTTATTTATCTCTTTTATTAACTAGTTAGTTATCTCAGTAGTTATATTATCCGTATATATCTCATGTTTCATTACTACGTACCAACTCATTATATTGTAGAAAAACTAGTGTGCATACGTATTTAATTTCCGTAGATTTATTTATCTCTTTTATTAGCTAGTTAGTTATCTCAGTAGTTATATTATCCGAATATATCTCACGTTTCATTACTACGTATCAACTCATTATATTGTAGAAAAACTAGTGTGCATACGTATTTAATTTCAGTAGATTTATTTATCTCTTTCATTAGCTAGCTAGTTATCTCAGTAGTTATATTATCCGCATATATCCCATGTTTCATTACTACGTACCAACTCATTATATTGTCGAAAAACTAGTGTGCATACGTATTTAATTTCCGTAGATTTATTTAACTCTTTCATTAGCTAGTTAGTTATCTCATGATTCATTACTACGTACCAACTCATTATATTGTAGAAAAACTAGTGTACATACGTATTTAGTTTCCGTAGATTTATTTATCTCTTTTATTAGCTAGTTAGTTATCTCAGTAGTTATATTATCCGAATATATCTCATGTTTGATTACTACGTACCAATTCATTATATTGAAGAAAAATTAGTATGCCCACGTATTTAGTTTCCGTAGATTTATTTAATTATCTTTTTTATTAGGTAGTTAGTTATCTCGATCACGCTATGGTTGTATTATATCATCTCCATGACAGTAGATTGATCTTTAGTATAACTGCGACGTGGTTACATCTTCTACCTATTGTTCTGCATGTTTCTCTTTACATATTCTGGATATTTATTCTACCAAATTATTGCGAATGTATTTTCGAGTTTAGTGTTCAGACGAGTTTGAGAGTTTAATTTATAATGGTTTCTTTTCGGCCTGTTTTAAGATTCTGTATATCGGTAGTTAAAAGAAAACTGGTTATAATTTTACTTGTTACCTGTGGTTTGTCTGTCACTTAGCCATAACTGTGGAATTATTGAAGTTAGTCTTACCAAGTACGTGCTAATCCACAGGTTTGCTAACCCACAATTAAAGTTTCAATAAAAAATATTTTAGGCGCAGAGTGAGTTGAAAAATATTTATCTAAACGTGATAGAAAGACATTAGCTAATTTGTAACACCACGAATAAATTTAATTTTTTTAACGGTTTAAGTTTTTAGGTTTAGGGTCGCACTTTCTGCTCTAGTTTTGACATATCCCTTAATGTATTATTTTAATTGTCTTAATTATAAATTGGAAATTCATTTTTTTATCACTATCTATATATTTTTCTTTTAATTGAAAGTTTGACTGCTTCGCTACCTACATCGCTTATTCTTTAAGATATCTTCTTCCATTTAAGGCTTTCTTTTCTTAATTTTATTTGGCACTAAATCGTCGTAAAGGCATTAGTTCAAGGAAGCTGAACACGGTACACTTGTAGATATTTGCCGTGAAGGTGCTTCTTGATGTGAAACATCTAATGGGGGTATTTGGATGGCAGTTAAAACGTTCTGATGGCACATCGGCTCTGCTATTCGGCCAGCTTCGCGTGTTGTCTTTTCTTTCCGACTTAATTCGGCCAGCTTCGTGTGTTGTCGGCTCTTTCCGACTTAATTCGGCCAGCTTCGCGTCTTATCTGCCATTCGGTCAGTCTCGCGTCTTGTCGGCTCTTTCCGACTTAATTCGGCCAGTTTCTCGTCTTCCGACTTAACGCTTCTCTTTGTACTATAGTAGACCCGCTACTTTGCATGTATGTTACGCCCGTATGCACCACACACGGTCAGGACTCTCAGTCGGATTTACTGACAGTTAAAAACGTATTTTGTATGGATACTTTAGGAATTGGACCTTGCAATAGGGTACGGTCCGTAAAGTAGGCTCTTGTTCCGAGTTGACTGGCAGTTAATGAGAATCAGAAATACGCTTTTAACTGTCAGTAAGTCCGACTGACAGTCTTGACCGTGTGTGGTGCGTATGGGCGTTAGTGTATCAGCATTGTTTCTTATTCTTTCAATTTTATTCGTTTAAATCGGTGTATTGTATTAAACTGTCTTAAAACATTAAAAGCGTTTATTTATTTAAAATATGAGTTATAGTTATAGAGAAATAAAAATTAGGTGTTTCACATCTGTCAGACGTCCCACGACGGTCGATTTTTTTATATTAATTTATCAATATGTTTAGTAGTTTGTGTATAAACGTTAGTTAAAGTTGACTGTATATGTATGCAAATAGATATTAAGTTGTAAAATTTTGATTACTATGATTTTTTCATTAATGTAGTCAACAAGTTAAGACTCGTAGTTTTCACGTAGATTTTTTAAAACTTAAAACTTGCACTTAAAACTTTATAATAACCAAGTTAAATTTGTAAATTTCAGTGCACATAGAGGAAGATGAAGGGCATTATCAATGGATTGAGGGTTTGGCCATCTTGATTTCGGTTATAGTGGTCGTCATAGTGACAGCATTCAATGATTACACGAAAGAACGACAATTTAGGTGAGTCGATTTTTTTTACATACCTTGTGTGACCTGCAAGAATATGTGAAAGTGAGCAAAAAATATATAACTATCTTTGTTTATCCTTTTTGGTCTCATTACTGAATAAGAAAAAGTAAACAAAATCTGATTGTATATTTTTAACTTGAGTTCCGCTTCACTGATTTTGTTTGAGCTTTTTTATTCTTTCTGTAGCTTAATTTTTCTGGATTTTTATAAAATAATCACTGCCATAATCAGTGGATTGGTACAAGAAGTGGAGACCACATTTAATGAGAATAGATAAACGAACATAGCTACTTTCCTAATAGCATACGAATTGTTTAATAAACTATCTGAATCGAGTTCTATATTTGAAAAAATATGTAATCATGAAACAATTGAAATGTCAAATTGACAGATGGTGATTAGTGTCAAATTTTGTTTGTCTATGGTTTAAAATTTAGGTCATAGATGCAATAGGGTATTTGACTGACTTTGATATAGTTTTAAAATTGTTGAGGAGTAGCTTTAAAAAAACTTTGTGATGAAAAAAATAATGGATATAACAAACAATTAATCGAAATTTCTATTTATTAAATAATTTATATGTTTTTGTTCAGTAAATGAAAAAGGTATTATGAATTTAGTTTCCACACTAAACAATGACAAAATTATAATAAGCAATATATAATTTAATGGCAATATTTAACGAGAGACTAAAAATATTTAATAAACTCCCTTAAAATGAACGCTAAATACTGGCCAGTGACGTCACAAGCTAGTTGTATTTTGTGTGGGGCGTTTTCGCGCGAATCGTAGTGCGTCAGTTTTTAAGTCGTTGTAACTTTGTAATGAAAAGTTCTACATATTTATTTTAATCGTTTTTAATGTTATTACTTATTCTATTTTAGTAATAAAAAAATTGTCAAATACCCTAAGGTATCAGAAGGAAGAAAAAAGGATAGCTTGGAACTGTTAACGGATAAATACGCTTTAATAACCAAAGCCCTTTCGAGGATTTATAAAAAAGACTTAGACTATTGTACTTTGTAAATAAAAATAATCTATTAGCATGTTCAGTGGGGGATATATACATTTATGTGTATCATCAAATAATAAGGGGAAGGAGAGAGGGGATAAGTGGACTATATAGCAAAATGCGTTTTTTTCCTGTTTTCCTTTATTTAATTGAAATAAATTTTGTAACAAACCTTAATATTGATTAATTACAGAGGCTCCTCACAGTCTAGTTTATAAAAATATCGTTGTGACCAAACTTTTCTATTTAAAATCCAAACTTTTGTATTTTTTTTTCAACAAACCATTTGTTGAAGATTTTGATTTTACTTAGTTTACAATTTTTTTCTCACTAGTACGAATTGAAAAATTGTCAATTATGAAACATAAGAAAAACTGAGAAAATTGTAGTGAGAGTGGCCTTTATAATGATTAAATATGTTATTTTTTATGAGTATTTTTTGATTAAAAAAAAAGACAGAATTCACTTTTGCGCACGAAAAGTGCACATCTGAACCTCGGGGCACATAAATTGAGTATCCCACATTGAGAGTTTGATATCTGTGTAATATGTTAATTAAAAATTTATAAATGTTGTTCCTAATTCATGTTATTAAAAGATGTGTACTCGTTAACAGGTAGACATTTTTGATTCCATTTGGAAAATAAGCTTCTGATATTTAAAAGTAATAAAGCCAGTATGGACATATGGCATAGCATTCTGGAGGTGAGCAAGCCACTGCAATATTGAAATACTTCAACACTTCCAAAATAAAGCCTTAAAAACCTTGATTAGTGCCCCATGGTTTGCAAAAAAAGCAGAAATACAAGAATATTTAGAAACGCTTATTGTCAAAGGGCAGATAGGCAGGTTCTGTCTATCTGCCCTTTGCCAAAGCCTACAAACAAAGACTGGAAGATCACAAAAACCATTTGGCCAAAGCACTCATGGATACTAATGATAGTGTATTCCGATTAAAAAGGGCAAGACTAGCTTCAATCTGTTGCTATATTATTGGGTGAGATGTCACATCAAAGGATGTGCTACATCTCTAAAACCTTTGATGTTGCTAAACAAATTGAATTACAGCTTATTGGCTGATTGTAAATAGAAAATAAATCCTAGAGGATGAAATCTGGTTTTAAACCAGAATAAAAATTAATATTTTTAAGTTTGAAGCTATAGCTATTAAACCTTAGAAATGTCTGATATTATGCTATTCTTTTTAGTTTAGTATAATTATATTTATTTGTACGCTAGTAGAGGGCACATTTTGTTTAATAATCGTACTGACCAACTGTTGGCGGTTTGTTTCAGAGGTTTACAGTCTCGAATTGAGGGTGAGCACAAGTTTTCGGTGATACGGCAGAACGAAGTGAAGCAGATATCCGTCGGCGACATAGTGGTGGGCGACATATGTCAGATAAAGTACGGTGATCTACTGCCCGCAGATGGTATCCTGATACAGAGCAATGACTTGAAGGTAAGTCATCTTCTAATGCTTAATGCGCTTGAAAGAGTTCATGAAAATGTTATCGCCATGGTTTAGAAAAATAAATAAAATATGTTTAAAGATTAACTTATAAATGAAATTCGTTTTCTGTGAGAATTGTAAGAGTTTAAACATTAAAAGGACATTTAAATTTAAATGAATCCGTCGAATTCAAATTTAAAGGAAAATTGATGAAAGGATCGCACTCATACATCTTGGCAAGCAGCCAGCCGGTGACATTAAGGTTTTGGTAAATTTTCCGAAAGGTGTTTTTGCCAATTTTTTCACAATGTAATAATTGTTTAGTGGTCATGGCCGTCATGTAAATGCTTGTGAACAAGCGTGCTCAGTGAGTAATTTTTTGATTGCTTCATAAGACACGAAGTGATTTATCTCGGTATCTATCTAGTATTCATACTTATCGAAATGGTAACTTGTGTAACAGATACTTTAAGTAGTGGGTCAATATTGGTATATAGAATCGAAGTATGGAATGTAAAGAAGATAGAATAGTAGAAAGATAGGCCATAAATAAGTGTGTATTCTAAAAATATTTTTATTAATTTCTTATCTTCGCCTTATTGGTGACAATCGTGAACAGGTACATAAAAAAACAGAAATTGATAGATTAAAAAGTCTGGTCGTAAAGTTTATGTAAACTTTTAAGATAAAAAAAACTAAGATATGATGACAGTACTATACAGTGCGTTGCACAGCGTGATGGGTATTAATTTTTTTTTACATCCGAAAATCATAAGTGAGAAATAAAAATAATACTTTTTATAGGAAGCTGTTTAGGTTGAGTTGAAATGTGTGTTGTGATGCTGACATAGCAACAAATCTGTAGCATAATGGATTGCGAAGGTATTAAAAAAATTTAGGAAACCAGGAAGTCCACATTTTTATTGTGCTTAATATTGTGCAGTTACACATTAAATTTATAGTAATAAATTTGAATAAAAGTTGAAGTCCCGAGTATTGATTTTTGTATACGATTCGTTCATCTAATCTGACAATTAGAGAGTTTCGTGTAACAATATCGATATGTAACAATATTTACATAAGTGCTGATTTACATTGACCCAGTAGCTGGATCCATTTACGCTGGATTCCAGCCCCGCATAATCACAGTATTCATGTAAACAGTGTATAATCCAGTCCAGTATCCAGTGTTGGATTGCATACTGGACTGGATAATACACTGTTTACTGTCTATTTTTCAATCCATTGTCCACCTTCGCACGTCACATGCTCCGTGTCACCGTTACTGGATCTGTGTGAACGCAACAGTACAATTGCTAACACGTAAACAAGAAATCAGCCAAATAAGAATAAGTACTGGATTAAATATAAACGGAATGCTTTGGGTTCCAGTTCCAATATCTGCGGCACTGGAATCCTGTGATACAGGATCCAGCTACTAAATATAATTCTAAATAAATCGGTTTCAGTATCTGGTACAAATTTTTTTTTACCTTCTTTTATTAGCACATTAATTTAAAAAGATACTCGATAAATAAGAATGTGGAAATACCTTAGTTAAGTTACGCTAAATCTCTCAATAGAGTTAATTTATCTATATAGAATCTGTCATAAAACATAGTTTTTCCAGTTCATTTTTGATTCATGAAGAAAAAAGCGACGAAGACCAAATAATGAAAGGACTATAAAAAATAATCTCTAAGTATATATGTCCGTAAAATCTAGGTTGTCTGTTTATCAACTAGGTCGGCCTCTTGAAATTTAATGTTATCTTGAGTGGCATTGTAACTTTAAGCTTGTTATCTGCAAATCTTTTTCTTGTAGTCTTTACGTGCGTCATTCGCTCTTTTCGCTGATACTTGCGTCGAAAGGCTCATCACGTTTTGTTTTGCGCTTATGTCCGGTTAATATCGTAAAACAATAACATTTTATATCTAATTACAAAAAATTTGAAACTACGACTACTGACATAGAATTCTTTAGATAGTCGTTTGGTTTTATGGATTGATTCAGATGTTTGATCAGAAAAATTAAAGAATAAAAAATTTCAACCTTTTCTGGTTGGAATAATCTCTCGGTTTGAAACGATCTCTAGTACGGGATAAATAAGATAATTCGGATAGTAAATAATACAGAAGAAACAACAATAATAGATGGAAATAAAAAAAAAATTTGAAACTACGACGTACAATGTTTCCACGCAACAATAATACAAATTGTGTATACAGTTATTTGAAATATTTTTTTTACGTAATAAACAATGAGCAAACTTTTTATCTTTCAATTAAATAAATGAAAAGCAGTGCACAATGCACTTTTGCAAAAAGTGCACTTGTTCATTCATGCATCGTTATCTTGATCATTTGGGCAGATTATCTAATGAAACGAAGTACAGTTCTCAACTTGGGACACATAGGTACATTTACGTGCTGCGTGAGGTTGACGTGTGTTTAGCTAAATTGAATTTTTCATAGTTTTTCATTAAAAGTTATAACAGCAGCTCATGGTTAATTTAATATAAAATTGATTAAAAAGGTGCCTTCGTTACTGACAAATGGGTGTTAAACGCCACCAGCCAAAATTTGATCTAGTGTTGGGCCCTGGTGTTACAAGAATAAAAATGACACTGTTAAATACACAAAATGAAAAAATTAGCTCCATAAAAGTTTTATTTAAATCATTAATCATATAAATGTTAAAAAGAGACCGGTTTTTCTCATAATAGTTACAAGAATAACAATGACACTGTTAAATACACAAAACAAAAAAATTAGCTCCATAAAAGTTTTATTTAAATCATCAATCAGATAAATGTTAGAAAGAGACAGGTTATTTCTCGTAATAGTTACAAGAATAAAAATGACACTGTTGAATACACAAAATGAAAATAGTAGCTCAATAATAGTCTTATTTAAATCATCAATCAGACAAATGTTAAAAAGAGACAGGTTATTTCTCATAATAGTTCCAAGAATCAAAATGACACTGCTGAATACACAAAACGAAAAAATTAACCCCATAAAAGTTTTATTTAAATCATCAATCAGAGAAATGTTAAAAAGAGACAGGTTATTTCTCATAATAGTTACAAGAATAAAAATGACACTGTTGAATACACAAAATGAAAATAGTAGCTCAATAATAGTCTTATTTAAATCATCAATCAGACAAATGTTAAAAAGAGACAGGTTATTTCTCATAATAGTTCCAAGAATCAAAATGACACTGCTGAATACACAAAACGAAAAAATTAACCCCACAAAAGTTTTATTTAAATCATCCATCAGACAAATGTTAAAAAGAGACAGGTTATTTCTCATAATAGTTCCAAGAATCAAAATGATACTGCTGAATACACAAAACGAAAAAATTAACCCCATAAAAGTTTTATTTAAATCATCAATCAGAGAAATGTTAAAAAGAGACAGGTTATTTCTCATAATAGTTACAAGAATAAAAATGACACTGTTGAATACACAAAATGAAAATAGTAGCTCAATAATAGTCTTATTTAAATCATCAATCAGACAAATGTTAAAAAGAGACAGGTTATTTCTCATAATAGTTCCAAGAATCAAAATGACACTGCTGAATACACAAAACGAAAAAATTAACCCCACAAAAGTTTTATTTAAATCATCCATCAGACAAATGTTAAAAAGAGACAGGTTATTTCTCATAATAGTTCCAAGAATCAAAATGACACTGCTGAATACACAAAACGAAAAAATTAACCCCACAAAAGTTTTATTTAAATCATCCATCAGACAAATGTTAAAAAGAGACAGGTTATTTCTCATAATAGTTACAAGAATAAAAATGACACTGTAAAATAAAACCAATTTTGACAACGCAATGAAAGCGGAATGTCAGCAGTTTAATTTTTAATTAATTTACGCAATGAATACACAGACTCATGCTTCGTTATATTTTGTTATTTTCGTCTCTTATTAACAACTTTTGATATATTAAAAACATAATATTTGTATTTTTACGAAGACTTTTTTTTTTGGTTTTGTTATTATGGTTATAAATTTTATTTTATTTTTTGCTCTCTTCTCATTGTCAATTGCTGAATTGTTGGTTTTTTATATTCCAAAAAACAATTTTTTTTTGAAAAATTATATTCTATTTCTGTAATATTTTCACATTTTTTCCATTTTCACAATGATTTTTCTTTTAGGCAAAGCATGAGATTTTTGCAATCGCTTTTACTTCGTCATGTAGCTGATTGTTTTACTATTGTTAGAAGAAAATTATAACTTTCTTGTCGGTAAGGGCACTCTTTCTATGAATTGCAATAACTGCATTCATCATTTTCTGAAACCAAGATTTCATATGACGTTATTTGTTCGTAAATTTCAGACTTTTAACGTATTGAATTACTATGTGTTAAAAGAATATTTTATGAATTATATGTTTACTTACGCCACCTTATGGTATTGTGTGTTTTAGACATTAAGATATAAATTTAAAAAATATAATTTTGCAATTTAAAAAGTATCACAATTATTACTACTACGCACGGACAATTTGAAACGTAAATTACAATTGACTAAAAATTTTTTCTTGCAATTAAATTTTCGTTAGTAATTTGGACACGAATGTTGTGCACACCTTGTTTTCAGTTTAATTTACTATTCTACAAAAACCTACGATATGATCAAAGTGTTTTAAGAATGACACCACTGTGTCTGCAAACATAATACACTGCTGAGTCCGTATATAGCCTAACCACTATATTTCCAAGGTTTGTACTGTAAATTTCCAGAACTGGTTTCAACAGGGATGGAAGTCATTTTAAAATATGACTACAGTAAGCAATCGGTACCATTGAAAGCAGTTTTGTTACCAAGCGGACAAAAATCAGATTTAAGTATTTATCAGTCAGTACTTATAGTGTTAATTGATATTGGTACTTTAAGTAGTGCCGTTAGTCATTAGTGCATAAACATCCAATCATAATGTAGACAAGCGACGCAGACCAAGAGCCAGCACGTGTCCGCAAAATAAATACTCGAAGGTCGACCCGTGCGTAATTAGACGCAGGGCGCGGCTTAACAATTTCAAAGATAATGCTGTCGGGCAGACTATCAGACGGTATTAGATCGCGAACGTCGATATCAATTATGCATTGACGCAAATGAACACACGATGCGGGTGATAACATCGTACTACCTGCCCGTTATCAGGGCACATAGCTAGATAGCGTTAAAAAATATAACTTTCCACAGCGTTGAGCCATGGATACGAGCGCTGGCGCCTTTCGTACGCAATGACAGTTTTTTAACTATTTAATTTATCACCTATTGAAGTGTTATCATACATTTTATAAACCGATGATCTGACACTGTTCTCTTAATAGTTTGATCAATTGAGTGGAGACTCGGTACATGTATTTCTTGTTTCATATAAATAGAAGCTTCGTATACATCTGAACGATGTATACGAAGCTTGATGTATATGAAGCACAGCTTGATGTATATGAAGTAAAGTGCTGCTACATTCATTTCACTCCGTAATTCATGAAACTTTTTGACGATTACGCAGGACAATTACTCATTATAACAACTGTATCTAAAAAAAAAACAGATTGACGTGGAACTAACTATTACATAGTTTACAATGCTTAAATGGATATAGAGCATATTTTTAAATGGTTGTATTTAACTTCACATTCTGTATGTCGTTGATTAAAATCTTGAGGTCGATTTTTCAGCTACTTCTACTTAATAGATTCTAGTGAAACTTTGCATATGTGTTCAGTCCCCATGATGATACAACATTATGATAAATTTAACCTTTTATCCTCAAATTCTGATGCTCCAGAAGCATTATTGGTCTAAATCGTGAAACTTGACGATATGTTGTTTTAAATTAGTATCGTGTATCTTACTTTTGTCATTGAGCTCTGTGTTCCAACTTTTTCGTTCAGATGCTGCGGGGGTTGTGCCTACATAAACTGTAAGATTTGAGAATATGCTGGTTTTAAATTATTGTTTCGTGTCTCGCGCGCCACGTCTTTGCTATTGAACACCGCGTTCCAACTATTCTCTCTTGAGGTTTCAGTGGTACAGCCTACCCAGATCATGAGATTTGACAGTTGGCTTGTTTCAGATTGAAAATATAAGTCACTAGAAATGACTTCAATCATAGCATAAATGTCATAAAATCAAAGCGCAAGCAAAGCACAAAATAACGTGTTAAAAATAAGTAAAATGTTAAAAATAAGGTAAACGTGAAAAAACTTTTGTACAGTTTTATTTTATAATCGACGATATACTAAAAGCTAAAAAATAATTATGGTATTAGTTTGGGGCTTTGATTAGATGAAAATAAAATCGTGGTGTGCATTTTGTGGAAAAATTTATTTATTAGAGCTCAGAAGTCATATATAGGCAGTCTTCAGTAGAGCTTGAAAATCATCTCTCCAGTTTCTTTAGACAAAAATAAAATTCGGACTTTAATGTTCGTATTGTACTCAAATTGTTGGCAACAATATAATATACAAAGATTTAAATACCTAACAAAGGATAAAGGTGAAAAAACTTTTTTCAAAATTATATTTTGTATTCGACGATTTACTAAAAGCTAGAAAAATAATTACGGTACTAGATCGGGGCTTTTATTAGATGAAAATAAAATTGTGGTGCGCATTTTGTAGAAAAATTTATTTGTTAGAGCATAGAAGTCATATCTAGCCAGTCTTCAGTAGAGCTTGAAGGTCATATCTGTCCAATTTTTTTAGATAAAAATTAATATTCAGACTTTATTATTCGTGTTGTAGTCAAATCCTTGGTAGTATCCTCTAACATAACAAACACAGATTTATATATCTAATAAAGGTATAAGCTTTTAGTACATCATGGCTAGTAAAATAAAACCGTTAACACTTAAAAAGTTTTTTTAAATTTATTTTTTGCGTAAAAAAACAATAACGATTTAAGTAAGAAAAATTAAGGCTGGTTGTATTTTTAAGTTGAAGTTTTAAACCATTATAGTTACATTAAAAGTAATATTTGAGAATATTGCAGACAATGTGAAGAGCTATGAAGAATTTCAGTGATCTTTATTTCTAATTCTTACGTATTGTTTGTTATGCCCGTTTTTTGGATGGTTATAAACCCAAGTTAGTTTGAGAAATATAAACCTGCCAATCTGTCAACAAAGTCATGTATTTTGTATATGTAATTAAAAAAAATAACTCTTTGATTATATGAGCATCATCGTTATCTATCACTTGACGCCAAAATCTATGCAGAAATAAAATTCCTTCCTAGTAGAATGATTTGAGCTTTTAATAGAAAAATTGGGTAATGTCAACTTTAAGATAATCATCATCTGTAAATTATTTATCGCGTCGATAATTATATTCAGAGAGTATGGTGTTTGATGAAGCACGAGTGAAAAAATTTTTCATTTGCCTTTCCGCTACTTGGGACCAAGTATTTTCTTGTAAAAACGCGTATTCCTTTGAGTTGGAAGTACTTCGCTCAATTGTTTATAATAAGTATTGACAGGAATCATACTTTTAGTCGGAAGATCCATTAAATAATTCCATGTAGCTAAGCATTTTTGCTGACTCCTAGCTTAAAATTAACATGTCTCACTTACGTTTCATCTCCTGTAATAAGATGAAGTATGAAACTGCTAAAATCTATGAATGAGTGAAAGTTTTATAAGTGTCAGTGAAGAGACAAATTGCAAAAGAGGAGTTTCTAAATAAAAAGTTAAAAATTCCAAAATGGAGGTAGTATTGACTCATTCATTGTTTTGTTAATGTTGTTTAATTGCAGCGATAATGAAATTCAGTATGTAGGCAATGAATATGAAAAAATAGAAAATGATTTAGGAATAACTGATGATACGCCACCAATGGCTAAAGAAGCATTAGTAACCATGGAAACTGTTAGAAAATAAGAAAGTTTTTTTATATCCGCTTTTTATAGAGTTCAATTTGTAACGCAGATCTACTTGACCACTTTAAATCCGCATTGTAACATGGGGCCGCTGTATTTCAAGCTATATATGATAAACTCATATGTTTCATATTTTTAACTTTATCAATAATATTTTCGTATTTTAATAAACTATAATGTTTTAGCTTGCATGGAGATAACCGATTAAGTAAATAGTTGGTAATTGATTATATGATAGGATAGTTGTCCGCATTTAGTTTGCGTCAATGCTTTTGTGTACGTCTGTAGATAAAGATGTCTGTGATTGAGAACTACTGATTGTTTTCACTGATGACCTCGTCGGGTGGAGATATGATTTTTTCTCACTATCAAGTCCCTGAAAATACTGATTAGCCTTGAGATTATGTAAGGGTCGATGGCTTTTAGTTAATAAGCAATGACGACTACAATAATTGTACAAATTATAATAATTTATTTTTTGATTTTGATATTCTCTGAGTATTTTTGATTAATTCATTGATTTTTCTGATGAAATAAAATTTTTGAAGTGAAACTTCTTTGAGCGCCACGAGTGTAAAATGTCAAGCTCGATTTTCTTGTAACGCTTTTCAACATTTTCATGCGATGTTTATTTGTAACGTGTGAATGCGTTACATTCACGATTGCAAGAAAGACAGAAAATAGGTACTTAGCTAACAATGAAAAGAGATAAATGAACACGAAAGTATAAGACTAGAAGTGTAAAAATGCATGAAAACAAACAAAAATGGCGCTCACTACTGCTATCAGTTGTTTTGTACGTTGTGTGTGTCAAAATTAAACTGTCAAAATGTAGTAGATTTTTTTATGACTGATTTATTATAATTTTGCATATACTTTATCCGTTATAAAACTAACAACATATGTGTTTAATTAATTTATAAATTCGCGATGAACCATGTCATGAACACATATCATAAGCATAATTTACAACCGCCGATTTCCGACATCCTTCAGCAGCATATATCCGTGTTTTGTTACTGGTATTGCGACTATTTTTTTATTTGGCAAATCGTTTTGTAATGACATTTTATTAATTATTTTGAATAAAATCTTATACGAAATTAGTACAATCTAAGGATCTTATACTTGGTATATTTTTTCTGTCTTACTCCTCACTGTCTTTCTGTCTCATTTACCCTTGCCAAAAAAGTTTCACTTCTGTCACGTGTACCGAGTTGCACGCACCCAATTTTTTTTTATTTATATTTTAGAATAATTTATGTTAAGCCAGAAATTTTGTTTAGTAAATCTGCGCATTATAAATAGTTTTAGTTTTTTTAGATATTAATTTAGGTAATTTTCTATAGACCTTGCTCCACATTTTTAACTCTTGTATAGCTTCTGAAGAGTAAGAATTTAACGATTTCTGGCTGTTACCCTAAAGATTCAAAGATGATAATTGATGAAAATTTAATTAAACATTGATTGAAACTGTAATGTGATTTTATACAACAATGAACGTAAAATGAAATGTAAGCTAAACAGAAACAATATTCTCATCTCAATCATTGAAACTTTATCTCTTAGATTGATGAATCGTCGCTTACTGGCGAGTCGGACCATGTGAAGAAGGGAGAGAGCTTCGATCCCATGGTCCTCTCGGGCACCCACGTCATGGAAGGCTCTGGCAAGATGTTGGTCACCGCTGTGGGTGTAAATTCGCAGGCAGGCATCATCTTCACGCTACTCGGAGCAGCTGTCGACAAGCAGGAGAAGCAGATCAAGCAGATGAAGAAAGGTACAGTACTTTGGTGTTTGCTATGCAAAGTTTCGTCGTTATATATTTGAAGAAATATTCTCTGTTGTGATTGGTTAAATATGTACGTATTGGTACTTTTATCAACTAGGCGTATAATGTATAATAAATGACATGAACGTAACATGAGTATAATGTATAATCAAATTTAGTATAGTAAGGCCAGATTTTTTCATCATCAAATAAAACGGTTAATAACTATTCTACAAACAATTTAACCGGACTTTTCCTCTAACAGGTGACCGTTTTGCATTTTTCAATGGTACATATTTCAAAGAACAGTTAACTGTGGTTTAGTCCTACCATCTTCACACTAAACATGTGCAAGCGAGATGGACATATATAGAATTCAACATGTTAGACAGTGACAGAAACAAAGCATTAGTTACACATTTGACGTTCAATGCAACACTCACAAAGCTAATCTGTAGTTTATTTATTTCCTACGTTCTGTTCGTGACGTTTTATTATTTATAAATTGTGTTGTGAAAAATTCGAAAATAGAAGAGACGAAGAAACGTGTTCGTTCGTCTTATTTTGAAAAATTCAAAGTCTGCTAATTGATTGAATTTTTCACCAGTTATCGTATTATACTAGAGAACAAGAAAACTGACGCAGTCTCAAACAGAGTACAAGATGCCGCCTGGATGTCTATTACCACTAAATCTAATGGCACGACAAGTGGAAATACCATATGCACAGCAAAAGTTTTAGAATTAAAATCTGAGATATTTAAAAAGGGGACAAAAAGAAAATGGATTATTCACATGCAAGGGCTAAGTAGTCGTCAAATATGTCAAAAGCATCCATCATTAACCCAATCTACACAAAACAAAATTATCACAGAGAAATCACCAGAGAAAATATGTTAAGATAACGTTACGACACTAAGATTGCCAAACATAACCTAAAATGTCATTTTAACTGACCAATAAACACTTACCCGAGTCTCAAAATAACAGATAATTATATTTTCCGTTACGGATTTTATTCGACAGTTAACTTCTATCTGACCAATGAAAAATACAAAATTATGCTCTCCGACGAATAACTCCTATCTGGTTGTTTATCTGAGGATAGAAAAATCGGTCCTAAATTTGATTATACGTTATACTCATTTTTAATATTGTTTATTGCGATTGTTCTGCAAACTATAGCTCTTGAACGTAAACATATTTTTAGAATTAATCAACGTTATAATAGAATAGAATTAATCAACGTTATAAAGTTTTAGTTAAATGGGAGTTACTGATTTTATGATAAAATCGCAAAGATTAACGTAAACTTCGTTATTATGGTAATAATCATTGATTAATTTGTATTATTAGAGGATTCCCCATTTTGCAGTAACATTAGTTATTTATTTTGAAGGGTTTTTTTTTTAATTTATTTGATTTAAACTTTCTCAGGTTTAGATATATTTGCTACGGATTAGATATACTATCCGTTACGTACATTTTAAACTTGTCACATATTTCATATGTAAATGTGAGTTATTACATGTGATGTTAGTTTTATGCAAAACAATGTACTTAATTATTTTATATTGATTAGAGTCAAAGTCATACTCGGGTTTATAGATATTACGTTTAGATGTACTATCCGTTACGTACATTTCAAACTTGTCACTTATGTCATACGTGAATGTGAGTTATTACATTGTGATGTTAGTTGTATGCAAAACAATGTACTTAATTCTTTTATATTTATTAGAGTCAAATTCACACTCAGGTTTATAGATATTTGCTACGTTTAGATATACTATCCGTTACGTACATTTCAAACTTGTCACTTATTTCATATGTGAATGTGAGTTATTACATTGTGATGTTAGTTGTATGCAAAACAATGTACTTAATTCTTTTATATTTATTAGAGTCAAATTCACACTCAGGTTTATAGATATTTGCTACGTTTAGATATACTATCCGTTACGTACATTTCAAACTTGTCACTTATTTCATATGTGAATGTGAGTTATTACATTGTGATTTTAGTTTTATGCAAAACAATGTACTTAATTCTTTTTTATTTATTAGAGTCAAATTCATGTGTAATAATTGATTTAAGTGATGTTTCTTCATTTAACTTTTTTACATACATATATAAATATATATATATATATATATATATATATATATATATATATATATATATATATATATATATATATATGTATACACATACATATAAATATGTATGTAATATATACAGGTGTAAAGTTAAGTACGACAACGAACCAGAGACAATTCCCGTTGATATCCTGAAGAGTATAGTGAAAACTGTTTTTTTTTAAATTCTGCATAGGGAAACAATTATGGCCATTTGAAAAATTTAAAAAAAATCAATTGTTACTTGAAGATTATGAATGTAATCATCAACAGATTTATGAAAAATGCAAAAACGTATGTTCCTTTCTAAACCTTGAATTATTACAGGTTTTATAGAAATGATATCAACATGAAAACTGGAAAATATGGTAGTAATTTTACAAAAAAAATTCATCTTTGAACTTGAATAACTCTGGAAATGCTATGAATTTAAAAATAAAACTGTTTCATCTGAGCTCTTCAGGACATTGAAAGGAAATACTTGTCCACAATTTTATCGTATTCAATTTCACACCTTGATATATATATACATACAGATATACAAGCGATAAATACAATTGAAGCTAGTTTTGCTATGAGCGTCGTATAAAATGTTTGTTAAAATTAAAATCTGTTTTGTGTTACGATTGCTTAAGTTTGATACAAAATAGATACTCAATTATTACAGTGGTACAAAAACATTAAAAGACGCAAATAACAGAACTAGCACGAGAGGTGTTGGCCGTTTATAGTATTTATGCTTCAATGTGCCTCTGTATAACTGTCTTTGGAAGAGGTTTACGTGTTGGAACTTTTTGTTTTTTTTTCGTTTTATTGAATTTCGTTAAGTTTTTTTATTTACGCTAATCGTTCATAAGATATGAACGACAATTTTGCGTTGGGTTAAGTTTGATGTGTGACGTCATAATTTTTTTGTTATTTCCAGTAATTAGTGTATTTTCAACTTGATTTAGGTCCACGTATTAAAGGGCCTGGCGTTACGAAAAGAGAATGTAATTGAAAAAAAGTGGTATTTTTTAGAATACAAAATACCAAACTTTGAGCAGTTGAAAGTCACGAAACAGCAAGAAATAAAATACGATTTGTAACCATAATGCAAAACAAAAGAGCTTCATAAACATGTGTCTAATATATAAAAGAGAAAGGTCCATCAATCAACATAGCTCTTGTGTACAGGTGATAAACCTGTACACAAGAGCTATGTTGCGATGGCTGCCCTTTATAAGAGCAGCTTTCAAATATTGCAACACTCATCTTGTAGCTCAGACTAGGCCCTCTGCGACTATTATTTGTCCCCAAAAATGACATAGCAGCTTCGTGGAAAAAAATTAGCGATGGAGAAGCGGTCAAGTCTGCAATTTCAGCTTATTTCCAAGATAAAGAATTTTTTTTTAAGCGTATAAACAAATTAATCGAGAAATCTGAGGAATGGTTTAAGGGAGGTAGGTTTAAGGGAGAATATAGAAAAGGAAAAAGAGCACCATATATTTTTGACTTTACTTCCACCCCATTCTGCAAACTTTTTGACCTCCCCTCGTAGCGTTGCCTAAATTAATTAAAAATGAACTGTAATCTGATATTGACATTTGCTGTCAAAATGAATATCTTTTTTTCTCTTTTTTACGTGGCTTTTTCGTCGACTCTGTAAGGCCTGCGAGTTTTATGGGTTTGGTATGTTCCATCTGAGTATGGAGGATACAGTCAGACACAATCGGCTCTATGTTTCATCTTGCCAGTTCAGAGTTGTTTAGAAATAGCATTTATAAATATGGAAAAAATTATTTTGACTTTTCATAAAAAAAAACAAAATTTCTCATTTGTCTGATTGACGATTTAAATAAAACTTTTAAGGGGCTTATTTTTTCATTTTGTCTTTAAAAGAATGTCATTTTTATTTTTGTAAACGTGGGCCTGAAAATATATGAACTTTTGTCAGTCTCCTTTAGGGGTGGACAAAAGCTATCAGATATTTTCAAACATCTGTAGGGATGTCACAAGTCATAGGAATACGGATATGTCAACTTTTGCATTGAGAAATATTGTTTTTGTATTTAACAAACCAAAATAAAAAAAACTCAATTTTTAAATTAACGAAAAACTGGATTTCAAAATATGAATATTACATATATATAAAACCATAGTGTCAACAAATAATGAAAAATATTGTTTTTTATTTATTTCAATGATGATAATATATCCATATACTTGGTGAAGGAAATTAGAACTTAGTAATTACTTTGAAAGGCGTTTGTTTTTGACATGTGTTTTATTTTGCCCGTATAACGGCAAAGTTTTTTCGCTTGTTTTACGCTTGCGAGCTTCCAGCTTCCTCCTCGACATCCACATTCAGCCTCAAACATCGTTTGTGTGCATTGTTTGATGTGTGTCCTGGCTATTTTAATCGAATTTCATTTCATTTCCATCACCCTCCATACGAGAAATTAAATTAACCTTTCTTCGGCCGTTATGTTTCTCCAGTTTGACATGTGAAACGGCAATGTTACTTCGGAGTTGTTTTCTGCGAGTTGGATTGCCCCGAAATGGTTTGTAAACGTATTTTGGATTATTTATACAATTATAATTTGTACGATTGTGAAATATACGAATTAAAGAGGTATATTTTAGACTGAAAGTTTTTAAGGTTCCAGCAGGTAAATTAAAGTGTACAATTAAGGATAGAAATGCAGAATAAGACAGTTACAGAAAAAGGCCAGGTTTTAGAGGATCTTTACCCTTATGAATTAAGTTGGATAAACAAATTTTATATAGTGGTGTGGGTTAATTGGTATAGCAAGTATTTTTTCAGGTTCATCCTCGAAATATAAAAAAAAAATTATATGTAAAGTTTTTTTATTTGAGCTTTGGTTACGGAGAAATTAATTATTTTTCAATAGAACGTGTTTCACGATTACGTCAAACATAATTACATTTAAACGTTTGTTATAATAAATCTTTGGAAGAAAAAAGAATCTACGAAAAATGTTTACTTATCAGTGTAATGTATATTTTTTCTGTGAAATAATATTCATGTCCCCGATTATTCTAATAGGTTTTTATTTTTGTAAATTGTCGCATTGCATTTTGCCTATTGATTGAGCCGCCACAGCACCTGTTGTACATGCAATATACGTGAATTAACCCTTTAGCTAACATAGAAAATTGTGTATCTCCAAAAGGGATGATATTTGAGAGAATTTTATTAACTATATATATATATTATTTTGTATTCAGGAAGCTGGCTTGCTATATCAATTTAACAACACCACAAATTGATTAATAGCAAAATAATTAAATATTAATTTTGCTCTGGTTGTTAAAATTATTGTAATTAAAAAATATGTAATTTAACAATCGAAAATTCAAACAGCTCGTATTTGTTTTTTTTACGTTTTAATAACCTTTTGATTTAATAGAATATTTGTTTCGTAATGAATAACCTTGTTAAAAAGGCCAACATTTTTAATTGAATAATTGTAAAGTGATAGTTGTACGATTTAAATAAGGAAACATCACTATATGATACAGGTTGTTTAAACTTTTATTTATGTAAATTAATTTAGTTTGTTGTTAATGTTTTGAGTGTTAGTGTCGTCGATGTTAAATTATAACATTTTAAGGTAGAGATATTAATATGGTTTAAAAAGTTATTTTATAATTATAAATATATAAAAATATGTATTTTAAAAAATTTCTTAGTCCAGTGAATTTTGTCTTATAATATGTTCTCAAAACAGGTCTTGATGTTTTTCTAGAAACTTATCGTAAACAGGACAAAAATTGAATTGATGGTTTTTTATTAATACAAAATAGACGCCTTTACGGGCTGATAAGAATTACGAACGAAAATATTAATCTTCTGTCTTAATACAGGGGTTATGTTGTAAAAAAATAAGCCATCACAAAAAACACGCTAAAAACTGTTCATTCAACACTTCACACTTACATATCCATGTAGTTCACGACAATAGTGCCGCACATGGTTTTGTTGATACTAGCGTTTTTTTGACGTTACACGTAAACATGCTTATCACTAGTGTCTTAGACGTAGTTATTCTGGGAGACATTGTAAGTAATAAACAGTCAGAAATTATAATATGAAAGCGGTTGGTTATGGCATTAGAGAAACGGGGTCTTGTAGTTGTTCACTTGCTTAGAATTAAGTTAGCTTTGACTTGATAAACAGTCAAAAATTATAATATGAAAGCAGTTGGTTATGGCATTAGAGAAACGGGGTCTTGTAGTTGTTCACTTGCTTAGAATTAAGTTAGCTTTGACTTGTTAGATATTTAGTATCCGAAATGAAGAATGGCATAGAAGAGATTTGTTTGATTTAATTAAAATGATTAGGAAACATTACAAATACATCAACCGAGAATTATCTGGTGTTACCCATAGACTTGTTATGCCGACAAAAGTAAAAGCGAGTGCAGTGATAGAGAAAAAAATTAAATTGTATACCAATAAAAGTTTAGGTATTGCACTTTATAGAATTCCTCAGCAAGCTATGAACCTTGTAGATTTGTAATGTCTATCCATCCGTCTTCTGTATATACATCACAGCGTCATAGCGTAATATGAGTCGTACAGAAATAAAAACGTTCCAGCATTTTCAAAATGAAGAAATTCAAACTTAGATAAAATCATTTTACGTTTCAATTACGTGAACTTCAAATATGGCTAAAAAATGTTGCTTCTCTGAAAAGAATACAAAACTATGAATTTTCATTACTAATACCGTTGGTGTGTAAGCGTTAATTTAAAGATCCAAACCATTTGCAAAATGTTTTTTTCAATTTGTGATATCATACTAAATGATTTTGCGCAATTGTTCTGAAAGGTTATAAATTGGTTACTTGTGAAAATTGTTAAACTTTTATTTAATACGGCTCCCAAATTGTAATAATGTGTTTCTATCAAGTTTCTTTTTGAATGCCATTCTTTATTATGATATTAAATTTGACAATACAATTAAACTGCTTTGGACACAAAATGACTTACAGCTGTAATTTACAACAAAAGCTTCACATTTAACCGCCACATAGAACTGAATATTAAATCATAGTTTGAACATATAAACTCAACATCTAGATAGTTTTAGTGCTGTTAGTAATTAATTAGTTTGAATAACGATAGAGGTTAAAGAAATTAATACGTAAAACTGTATTAAAAGCATTTGTTTAAAGTTAAAATATTTACGAGCTGGTAACTGACAGGTGATAAAAGACAATGTAAATGATGAAAAAAATATTGTTTCTTTTTATTTATGTAATAATTTTGTTAGAGCAATTTGGAAACAAGCTGTAAGTTACCAGTTCGTAATGATCATAATAACGTAACATGAACGAACCGAATGCGTGTTAATTTTAAGTTTTGAGTAACGTGCCACGATATCAACGGATTTTGTTGACACAAATATGTATTTGGTTTGTTCACGTATAGATTTTTATAAACGTAATTACCCCCTTTAGTGCAAATGCATTTTTCCTCGCAATTCGGATTGAAATCGGTGCTGATTTCGATTTGATTGTACGTGTTTATGAGACGTCATTGATGATAAACTAAATTTCTACGAAGTTTTGAAAATTTCACATATCGCAATATCCAACACTTTGAACAATGCATGATGATGAGTTTTTTTATAGTCTATGGATTCCAAGTCTATGGACCAAAAAGTTGGAATTTTGGGAATAATTGAAGATTGAAAGGGAGAGGTAAGGCGTGTAACAAAGATCACTGTGTTGTTTTTCATAGTCGTCAAATTAAATTTATATCTTGCATTGCTAGTTTGGTGCGTGATATATTTTGTCTCCGAGCAGCTTTCTGTCATTACTTTGATGACTGGTACTGTTCTTATATTATTTTTATGACGATTGGGTTTATTTTCGTTATTTAAATTTTACGGCAAACAATTGTTATGACACGAGAGAAAATGATCATGATATGTTAAAGTAAGTATATTTAGTACAATAATCAAATAATATTGTACCTTGCAGTTTTTAGTAGATTATTGCGAAATAACTTTAATTTAAAAATTTTGTTTATTATAACCTCTAGTAAATATTTACTTGTGTAAATGGTATAATCTATCGAAAATATGTTTCATTTTTTTTACTTCATGTTTCAATTGATTTATGAAAAAATAAGAACAATTGTTTTCTTTCTGATTTTTTTAGTATATTGATCTTACACCAATTTGTCAATGACGTCTCATGAACCTCACTCCCCATTAGTACGTAGTAATTAATTATACCCCTTAGCAGTAGTTTTTCATATATACATATACATGTATGACATGGTTGTGAAATCCATAATTTTTTTTCTGTCCCCCGTGTTGAACCATGTACCCTCGCCCCCGCCATCACACCGCATCACGACCCATCGCCCGCCTGCCCGCCCGCCTGCTCTGCACGTTGTCACAATCGATGTCCAACCAATCATAAAACACAAAAAAAAATTTAAAAATTAATCACAATTATAAAACAATTGTTTTAAAATATCTATTTGCTCACATAATTAAAAAAATTTTTAAATTTGTGTCCGTTTAAAAAATATTATTTAAAATATACGATTTAAATAAATAAATAAACAAATAAATACGTATTAAAATAAATTGTTACAAAAAATATTGTATGACGCATCATGTTTATGTCGTGTTTTGATGCATGTTGTAAAAATATCGTATGTCGCAATATTTTTTTTAATTTCTTATTTTTGGTGACGAAAAAAATATATACACGTATACATATATCAAAATATTATATGAAAACACGAATGTAGATGCTAAGAAACAAAGGAAAAAGAAGAACTCGACTGGAGGTAAGTTTCATTATTTTTTTTTAATTTATTTTTCATGTCGGGTCATTTTTTTTTGCCAGCCACAAAATTTTTTTAGTTAGCGAATGTGTTGGTTTTTTGGGTATGTTACAGTTTGATTTCCACTTCAGTATTTTTATTTTTGTGTGGTTTTTTGGAGTTTTTGTAATCATTTTTTTTTATTGATTCACTTGCTGGGTGTACCCGCATCCAGCAAGTGAACTGTGACCATTTAAAGAGATAAAAGAAAAAAATATACTGATGAATGTGCTATTCCCCGGTACCTGATGCAGGCACAAACTTAAAATGTTTTTATAAAAAATATAATCTAGAACAATAACGTCCAGCGATGATTCTCCTACGAGCGAACGCCCCTATGGTGGTATGCTATATTATTTAGTACTTTATTACCATATAAATCCCGTATATACTTTTCCTGTAACAGGTCATATTGAGGGAAATACTTTTCATAATTATTTCCTGGAGGAAATTCGTGACTTACCATTTTATCCTTGTTAAAAACTAAAAATTTTAAGTTGATTTCCTCTTTTTCATAATTGCTGTGATAGAAATAATTGAAAGAATAATCATTTTTTTTATTTCTTTTTTTTTTATTATTTCTTTTAAAATCTTCATTAATAATTTAATGTGAATAAATTGTGATAATATTTCAAGAGAAATATCTTGAGATTTTTACTATTTATTTAGTTCTATATTAGTAATAAATTCATACAGTTTGTATATATTTGGCATTAATTTTGTAGAAATTCATTATTCACAATTAAATGAAACTACGCGTTGTAGTATTATTTCTACTTTCTTTAAGTTCTTTACCACGACCTAGGTTTCGTTGTATTACAACATCTTCATGTGGGCTATTAGCAGCTTTTAGAATCACTCTTAGGAACTTCCAACAGCATTTATATATCACACAAACAATAGTGGAAGTCATTTTCAAGTCGGATGTTATTTCCAAACTTTCCTATATCTGTTAAAAAAATATGTCAATGAAAGAATTATTTTAAATCAAGTAATTAATTAAGATTTCTCTGTGCCGAAGCATTAGTTACACACAATTTGTTGAAACTTTCGAAAGGAAACTTATGTATAATATCAATTAAGCACTTCTTTAAGTTATGTCATAGTTATTTGAGCATGGGGATATCAGTAAATGATTGTTGAGCTCTTTTTTATCAAAAGCTCAATCATCATGATATGTATTATTGATATATTCGTCAAGCTCTTCTTTGAAGGGCGTGACTGTATATTTAATGTTGATCAAAGCCTTTTTTATAATTATTGATATTCAAGGTTTTGGGACATAAGCAATTGATGAAAAGGTTTTTGTTTATCAAGACTTCCATCATCCTTGCTTATTAGTATTCTTATTGATAAATTTTATCAAGTTCAGTGTTGGGTGATATTAACGTGTATTGCTTGATATTTATCTATCTATATTGTTAAATAATCAATATATTAAAATTATATTCTGTAAAGTTTCTGACTGTTGTTAAATGATAATCAAATTCTTGTTTGTCAAGAGCTTGGTCATCACGATTAAGAGGTAATTTTGTTTATATATAAAACCTTGCTATTGTTTTAATCGATTATATGAACACTGTTCAGGCGACGAGGACGGCTTGGCTGGTGCGTCGTCAAATAACCACGGTGGTGGCAAGCCCCGCGAGGAGGACAACCACGTGTCTGGCGGTGGCGCGGCGCCGGCAACGAGCTCTGCACCGCCACCAGAATCAGGGCACAAGAAAGAGAAGTCTGTGCTTCAGGCTAAGCTGACGAAACTCGCTATTCAGGTAATAACACGTGTATATAATTGTGTAGATTATCTTTATATATAAAATCTGTTGAGCTCAAGTGAAGTCCACAATGAGCTGTGTTTAAGACCTTGTATTATTTTCAGGTCTATGTATAAGATCTAATTGACGTGGAATTTGAGATCATACTCAGGTAAGGTAGAAACATAATAAGGCTTAAATGAAAAAGAAACGAATTAAATGTTTTCGAAATGGCATTTTTTATGTAAGTTAATATATATTGAAATCATGTTAGTGATACGTTAGCAGTGTGATCAAGTTTTAGTATAGATGTTGTGACATTTGAATTGTGTGTAAAAAAAATTTCATTTTCATATTTCCATCCATTTACAGTAAACATTTGAGTGCAAAGACTAATTAGATCTTGTCATCCCTATCTCATATAAGCTTGAATTTGACTCGTCAGATTGGTTACGCTGGCTCGACGATCGCCGTCCTGACGGTGATAATCCTCGTTATCCAGTTTTGCGTGAAGACGTTCGTCATAGACCAGAAGCATTGGCAGGCGTCTTACATCAATAACCTCGTGAAGCATCTCATCATCGGTGTCACCGTGCTGGTCGTTGCTGTACCTGAAGGTCTCCCGCTCGCCGTCACCCTGTCCCTGGCTTACTCTGTCAAGGTACGTTTAGATGGTTTGTAGTCTCATTGATGAATGAAGAAATTGCTGAGATGATGCATGATAGAAGAAATCTGAGGATATGGTTTGAGTATATGAATTCAGATTTTGAAAAACAAGGGAAAAGAGCCTTGATCAGGAAGGGATATAGGATTAATATATATATATATGTATATATATATATATATATATATATATATATATATATATATATATATGAAGAACCGTGTGCATGTATATGTTTATGCGAATTGTATGTATCTATGTATATAGATCTGTACGCAATGTAGATGTGGTATAACGTCATATTACCATGCTCCTTCGGGCGATATGGTATAATTATGTAGTGTAATTAAGATACATTGTATCTCAGAAACACAAATATACAAAAAAATAATACAGATTCCAAATATGGTGACTTTTTAAAATATTGTAAATTAAATTTTCTTTTTGTGTATTGGCCAGAAAAAGAATGAAAGGTAATTTTTAAAAAATACTTCTTAACCGTTTGAGTGCCGACGAGCGCCATCGTGTTCGTGCGCGTACTAACTAAATTTGCCACGAGCATGATGGCGCTTGTGAAATCAGTTGCTGTTTAGCACGCAGTAGGGGAGGTCGTTCGCACGCATCGCTAATTTTTTATCTTTCTACGTGTTACATAAAGTTCAGATTATAATATTATTAGTAATTACAATGTAAAAATGATCCAAGAAAAGAAAATTTTTAACCCATAATGTCGGAATACGAAAATAATTCGAGTGAAAATAATCGTTTTTCAAGTTGTGAAGAAAGCGATAGTGGGAGTGACATTGTGGTGCGCTCACAATTTGGCGTAATGCAAATTTTGAGTGATAGTGATAATAGTGACGATAGCAATTATTTTGCTGATACGGAGGATGTACCGGACTGCGAAAATGACGATGTGACCTTGATTTCAGTTTTTGTTATAATTTTTGTTCACAATATATATTTCCATAATTTTCTTTGTATTTTATTATCCTTGTACAAGTTTTTATTAAGAAAACACCGAAAAAATTATTAAAATTGGATAATATTTGGAAGAGATACAGTTGTTTTTTCGGGACAAGGGTAAACGTCATCAAAAACAAAAGATTTCTTTGGCATTTTTAAGTATATATGAGTAAAAAACAATGGCACTAAAACCGGGTATAATGAATTAAATATCGCTTTAAATGCCTTTCTTTATACAGCAATATCAAAATATTAAATAAATTAGCTTCTTATGTTAACTGCTGTACTAAAGGTTTTTTAAAACAATCTGTGACTAAATCCGTTTAGACTTTGAATTTTCATTTCGGTTTACTTTGGAAAATTTGCAAGTAATAAATAAAATCTTTAGTGGTACATGAATGATCCACGATACGTGATGTATGACAAAAGGTTTTAGGACCACTGTTATAAATGTTTGAAGAACAGATGAATAGAATAAAATGAAATTAAAATCGTTTATTGTAGAAATTATAAAAAGGTAAAAGATACAACTGTGCTGGTGTCGAACCCAAATGCACCAACTTAGGAATAGTATATCAAGTTAAATTAGATCAATATTCTTATTATATAAAAATGCTCCGCCCTCGTAGAAAATGATGAAAGACAACAATCTGGTACGACATCTGGACGCCTGTGAGACCATGGGTAACGCTACGGCCATCTGCTCCGACAAGACTGGTACACTCACCACTAACCGCATGACGGTAGTGCAATCCTACATCTGCGAGAAATTATGCAAGGTCACGCCACGATTCCGAGACATACCTTCCCACGTGGGCGAGATGATTGTGGAGGGCATATCGTGTAACAGCGCTTTTACTTCCCGTATTATGGTAAGTCGTTTCAGACCAACATTTTAAATTAATTAAAGACCATAATTGTTAGTTTAAAAATTATGAATATTTGTGAAACAAATATACTATATGGAGACATTTGTGATAAATCCTATAGACCATACGTATTTACATTCAAATTCCTTTTGCAGCCCAGCCAAGATCCCAACTCACCTCCCATGCAGGTGGGTAATAAGACTGAGTGCGCGCTGCTAGGTTTCGTGGTCGGCCTGGGAAAGAGCTACGATCGCGTACGAGAGGAACACCCCGAGGAGTCGTTTACCCGCGTTTACACTTTCAATTCTGTGCGTAAGAGCATGTCGTCCGTCATTCCGTACAAGGGAGGTTACAGGCTGTATACGAAGGGCGCGTCTGAAATTGTTTTGAAGAAGTGAGTATTGTTTTGTTTACAGTTACGTTTGCGCATGGTAAATTAATGAGTATGTCAGATGGTTTACCAGGGTTCGATGTTTATTTTTTCTGTTATTAAGAAAATTTTAAAATAAGTTGTGTTACAGTATTTATAAGAATATCATATACTGGTTCTCTTCTTCAATATACACTTGAATAGCTAATTCATTGTGATTATTGCGGTATTTATAACAGATCTATACTATAATAGCACCTGGCTATTATTATCCCAAATATATAAAGAAAAACTTTGTGTATTTGCTAAAATAAGTTCTGTTGGAAAATACGCAGCTGAACGTCAAAACACAATTGTCTGCTAAAATTGAAAAAATTATGGAAGAGATAGAAACTCCTCTTTCAATTTACGTGTTTGTTTAAGGCATATCGAATTTGAATATCTCAAGAATCACTTTGATTGAGGGAAAACGGTTTCCACTATTTTCTTCAGGTCTTTCAAGAGTATATTTTGACCCGATATTTTGGCGATTAAGGAATTAAAGTTGTGTCCTGAAGTTTAACATCAGCATTTTAATGGATGTTTAACTTCAGGAAAGAATACCATAGAAATAATACGTGACGAATGTAACCTTAAGTGTATTTTTAATTGATGATGAACACTTTAATAAAACATTAACCCAATTTTTTTTTACGAAATGTGGTCTTGAAAAAATATAAACGTTTTTATAACATGCCTTGTTTTTTTTCTGAAGATGCTCGTTTATCTATGGACATGAGGGTCGCTTGGAGAAATTCACACGGGACATGCAGGACAGACTAGTACGCCAAGTAATTGAACCCATGGCTTGCGACGGCTTGCGAACCATCTCAGTGGCGTATAGGGACTTTGTGCCAGGGAAGGCAGAGATAAATCAGGTATGTGTGGACAACATGTTGCGTAGTATACATACATATTTAAATTTTTTTAGGATCAAAATATACGAAAATGGTTTAGATTGAACTCAACATTGCGTTTCAAATTCCAGGTGCACATAGACCAGGAGCCGAACTGGGATGATGAGGAGAACATTGTGAACAACCTAACCTGTTTGTGCGTTGTCGGTATTGAGGATCCTGTAAGACCTGAGGTCAGTATACATATAATTATAGATATAGTGCAAGTTTCTTATTTTTGTTACTAATTTGAACTAAAATGTGTCACTTGCGTGTCTGTCAGTTTGTTTGTCGCAGCTGATTTTCTCGGAACGTATGCAACATAGGAATTTGAAATTTGGCTTAAAAATATTTCTAATTAAGCGACATATTTTGCACTAGCCTTTTAAAATATTTGTACAAGAAATAAAGAAAGTAAATAAGTATTATTAGTACCTTTTTAATTTTTGATATCGTGGGGTATCATTTTAAAGGGTGTGTTACGAGGAATACAAGTATATTTTCGTTATTTTAATTTGTATATTTGAAAAGATATTCTAAAAGGTATGCAAATATAGAGCAGTCTCCGTCCTTATTTCTAAATCCACTGAACCAAAAATCATGAAAAAAAGTAGGGTTAATAAAATCTGATTAGAATATAATTACAGGAAGCCTATAGCTAATCTCCTAGATCTTATAATTCTGGAAAGATATATAATTTCTTACACCTGTGGAAGATATAGTACGTAATATATATTTATTTTATAATTATTTATTATATATTTATTTTATAATATATTTTTATATATATAGTTTAATGGAAATACTACAAAACCTCAAATGTTTTTTAATACGTGCCTAAGCGTGTACCCTAAGCCCTTGTATTGTGAGTTCTACTCGTGCTGGCTGGACAGGTCTTTTTTATATATAATTCTATGCTAAGTAAAAAGTATCCTTGATGGTATATAAATAGGGTTGATTTATCAAGAATTTTGACTTAAATAAGCACCCTTACCTTAGTTAAGGCTTCTAACATTTGATCAAAAGGCGGTACAGATCTCAATCTGAATTCTAAGTGTTGTCTTAGTAAAAGTTCGATTTAAATCAATAAAGCGGTTTTGGTATTATGCCGTACAAATAGATGGACAGACAAAATTCATAACAAATTGATTGGACCTTTTTTTTGATCCCAGACCCTAATTTTTTTTAAATATTCAATGTTCAAATACTCTTAAAAGCTTTGTACAATAGTCTCCTCACTAAGATATTCTTCGATCTGGTCTACTTTTCTTTTCTATTTTCCACTTAATTTATCAAAATATATTGGTCTATGGTATAACATATTGATTACATGGCTTACGGATTTGATGTCGTGGCGTAGTGCAGAATTCCTAGTTCGATACCTAGTTGCTTGTCTAGCGGGACTGGAGTTGTGTTCGTAACTATTTAACTGAAATGCCCAGACCAGTAACATATATCAATGTCACAGGTTTGAGAAGCTACGCGTTGCAGTTGCCTACTTCCTTGCACGGGGTGGCAATTATGAGTATTACCTCCAATGACATATGAGGATAGAACTATGGCTGTTAATGATGACGACGATAGCTCATTTTTGTCCAAATTTTATTTTTTATTCGGAATTTCTCTGTTAACATTTTCAGACGTCATATACTCATCGAATACTATAATTGAAAATTTTGCCATACTAATCCAA
The DNA here is from genome assembly GCA_039881145.1 of Druceiella hillmani. Lineage (NCBI taxonomy): Eukaryota > Metazoa > Arthropoda > Insecta > Lepidoptera > Hepialidae > Druceiella > Druceiella hillmani. The sequence continues at coordinate 12,510,880 of JAYKKI010000031.1, forward strand.
AATGATTTTTGCGCCGATAATCTGATTTGTAATTGATCACATTCTTTCACCGGCAGGTACCAGAGGCCATCCGCAAGTGCCAGAAGGCCGGTATCACGGTGCGCATGGTGACTGGAGACAATGTGAACACGGCTCGCTCGATCGCCGTCAAGTGTGGCATCCTCAAGCCCACCGACGACTTCCTCATCCTCGAAGGCAAGGAGTTCAACCGGCGCATCAGGGATAGCAATGGAGAGGTAGAGTTATATTGGTTTTATATGTAGAGTTAAATTATTCGGAGTATTATAGGAAACTTGACTGAGCACCTTTACGCAAAGCTCATATCGCTTTAAATACTGTAAAGTGTTTCAACATTTAGGGCGATTGTCACTTGATGCCTAAAATACGTCTATTTTGAGTGCATATGTTTCTGAAGCTAATAATCGTGGAGTAATAAACAATATGGCATTAGATAGATAGCAGTTAAATTTTTAATAAAACAACTTCAAAATTGTCCATTTTTGACTCTCGATATACAAGCAATACAAAGTTAATTTTTAACGGTTACTTGGTGGATAGTGAGAATAAAAAGTTTTTAATAATTTAAAAATGCTGTGAAAATATAAAGAAAATGATCATAAAGACTTCATGAATGAGAAAGGTCACAGGAAAATAGGAATAAAAGTGAACGTCAAATGTGTATTCATGAAAAATGTTTATATGTGAAAAAATCCAAAGGATAATAGTAACAGTATCATTTTATGTTCAAATTTGCGACACTTTTGCTACTGTAGCCTTTTCGATTTGATTTCATAATCATTTTGGAATCTTTACTTTCATATAGAAAAGTGCAAATGTAAAGACGTACACACAAACATTTCAAACGCATTTCTTATTGTTAAGGTATAATAAAGGGAGTGGGCAAAAGCCCATACAGTATTGGGAGAGTGTTGAAGTTCAAGAATATAAATGACACTCCTGAAATAAAAAAATAAGCATCATGAAAATTCTATTTAAAATGTTAGTTAGACAGAAGAAAAGTCTGTGAAAGAATGAGAAATCTTATATTTTTTCATGAAATGTCAGATTACTTTTTACATTAGTTTGTAAATATTTCTACAGAATTCTTTGACCCACCATGATGAAATAAAATGCAGATTTTTACTGTATATACAGAGGTTATATACTAATGAATACCATGAAACTGTCAACCCAATAGGATCGTTTAAAAGCCATGCAAAACTCACAAAAAATAAAAAGACATTCATTTTGACAGCATGGAACAAATGCCAATATTTAATGTCAGTTAACATTTTATTCTTAATTTAAATTAGGCAATGGATACACATTAAAAATGCAATCAGCATTCATAATTTTTTGTAATAATTTCCAAAAGTTGTCACATCGTTCGATTTTATTGGTTTTTCTTATTAAAATTTCTTTATATATTAAAACCATATGCGCGTTTCTGAATGTAGCTTTTTTTTGTTTTGTATTATGGGTACAAATTGTACTTTAGTTTTTCCTCTTTTCTGATTGTCAATCGTTGAACTTTTGCTTTTTTTTTAAAAATTCCAGCTTTTTTTAAAAATCATTATTAGTTTCTGTAATGTCATTCCCATCCTCACTGGTGTCCTTTGTAGCAAAAATCATATTCGGTTGTGAAAACCTGTGTAAACATGGGAATATCCAAAGTGATGACCAAATAAGTAAATGTTAATGTGCTATGTCTGCAATCAATATTAATCGATGAATAAGAATTAGCAGGAAAAATTGGAGATATGGTTTAACATTACTAGATTAAATTTTTTTTTACGTTGCCTGTATCAATGTGACTGTAATGTGTCAAAACGAAGTAGGTCTTTTCTATATATATTTATATCACGTTGTATAACTTCTAGGTTCAACAACATCTACTAGACAAGGTTTGGCCGAAGCTCCGTGTGTTGGCACGTTCATCTCCAACCGACAAGTATACTCTGGTTAAGGGCATGATTGAGTCTAAGACGTCAGAAACGAGGGAAGTGGTCGCCGTAACGGGTGACGGTACTAATGACGGGCCTGCCCTGAAGAAGGCTGATGTTGGGTTCGCTATGGTGAGTTGTCTCAATACTGATTGATAACTAGGTAACAATTGTTATTGTCAATCAAAATTAGTTATGGTTCGCATTACTAAATCTTTCAATTATTCAGGTTTTTATAATTTTCTGTCACTTATCATCCATTTGTTCAAATAAACCATCTCGTCGATGTAGAAATAAAACAGAACTTGAAAGTAGCCCAAATGGACTGTGAGACCTTGGGATTTGTATAATTGTAGAATATTTTCTATAGGGTATTTCTAACATATTTACACAAGAAGAAAATTTTTCATGGCTAATCAGTATTATTTTTGAAACTAACCAGAATTTATTAAACTTTGCAGGGTATAGCCGGTACAGATGTGGCAAAAGAGGCCTCCGACATTATCCTGACAGACGACAATTTCTCATCCATCGTGAAGGCTGTGATGTGGGGGCGAAACGTTTACGACTCAATCGCGAAGTTCCTTCAGTTCCAGTTGACGGTCAATGTTGTGGCTGTCATTGTGGCGTTTATTGGTGCGTGCGCTATACAGGAAAGTCCTTTGAAGGTAAGGGTTTCGTCCGCATACTGATCTGTCAATTCATTGTTTCTTAAAAACTGGTTTTTATTTTGATGCAAATTTATTCTGTTAGCATGATTTGAAATTCGATAGTACTCTCTGGTTATTGTTTTTTTTTGCATCTTCCAATATATTGTTAACGTTATTTTGAATTTTAACTTCTTTTTATATATGCTTTTGGTATATTCTTGAATATTATTGTAGAGCTTACGATTGTCGCAAATTTCACATTCGGTTAAAGCTAGAAAGCTTCAAACATTGGAAAAGTAGGTAAATTTTTGTATTTATATGTTAACAAAAAAATACTTTCAAATTTCAGGCGGTACAAATGTTATGGGTAAATCTTATCATGGACACGCTCGCTTCCCTCGCTCTGGCCACTGAGATGCCCACTGCTGACCTGCTGCAGCGCAAGCCCTACGGCCGCACCAAGCCCCTCATCAGTCGCACCATGATGAAGAACATCCTCGGACAGGCCATCTACCAATTGTTTATTATATTCTCCTTGTTGTTTGTCGGTAAGTTGTGGTGCTGATTATATTGAAATTAAACCTATGAAATATATATATATATAATTAAACCTATGAAACGAAATAAAAAAATAATTTTTCTATGGTGAAACAAGACAACTGATTGACCAAAATTTGTAACCTATTGATTTAAACGGATGGATCGCTTTATGGTGCTATTGTTATACACAGAGGCGGTCCTGGACGAAGGACCTCGAAGAAAAAAGACTCAGTTTTGTTTTTAATTTTACAAGGATTTTTAGAAAACGTAATTTGTTTTATAATTATTTACGTGTTAGTTACTAAAGCCAATATTAAGGTTTCAAAAAAACTGACAAAGCCAATCGACTTCCCCAGGTGAACTGCTCTTGGATATCCCATCGGGTCGTGGCAGACAGCTTTCACCTGAGCCCACTCAGCATTTCACCGTCATATTCAACACCTTCGTAATGATGACCTTATTTAATGAGATAAACGCACGTAAGATTCACGGGCAACGCAACGTATTCCAGGGACTTTTCACCAACCCTATATTCTACTCTATATGGATAGGAACAGCTCTGTCGCAGGTACGTTGGATTGCTGTGTTTTTTTAGGGAAGTAAACGATATTGTGGTTTGTATGAATGATGAAAGCGTTTCATTATGATTGTCTGGTTGTTATTTATGTTAGATGTAAAAATGTAAAATTACGAATTCAGAGCCAAACTAAACAGCAATGGGCTGAGACGGGCTTTTGATTTGAATTGATACTTATAAGAAGATCCTGTCGCCTAATTATTTCTAACCCGACTAGCGTCAGGACGCTAATGACTTAACTATTTGAGTGTCGACGAGCGCCATAATTCTTGTGGCGCTCGTGAAATCAGTTGCTGTTCAGCGTATGGTAGGGAAGGTCACTCGCATGCATCGCTAATTTTTTATCTTTCTACGTGTTACATAAAGTTCAAATTATAATATTATTAGTAATTACAATATAAAAAGGATCCAGGAAAAGAAAATTTTTAACCCATAATGTCGGAATACAAAAATAATTTGAGTGAAAATGATCATTTTTCAAGTTGTGAAGAAAGTGATAGTGGGAGTAACATTGTGGTGCGCTCACAATTTGGGGTAATGCAAATTTTGATTGATAGTGATAATAGTGACGATAACAATTATTTTGCTGATACGGATGTACCGGACTGCAAAAATACAGTTTTTTTTCGAGACGAGGGTAAATGACATCAAAACAGTTTTTTTACAGTTAGATACAGTTTTTTTTGAGACAAGGGTAAATGACATCAAAAACAAAAGATTTCTTCCGCATTTTTAAGTATATATGAGTAAAAACAATGGCGGTAAAACGGTTAAATATGTTTTTGTGCTATTGTAAAAATATTGATATATCTATAATTAGTGCTACATATAATAGCAAAACATTTAAAATAAACTAATTATTGCGAACACAATAAGCTGATACAAATGTACGTTTTATTGATTAGAGAAAGCATGATATGTTTTCCAATTTTTGTTAGGAACATATTTTTTTATTACTGTTTCATAAAATATGTACTAACCTACCTGACTTTAGAAAAATTTTTTCGCGCAGCAAATATGTAATATTACAACTATAATACTTCGGAAGTGAATACTGCCGTCTTTTCTTGGCGTGTTTAAATATATGTGAATTGAACGTATATAAATAGAGTGAATTTTTCATAAAAGAAATAAAATAAGAACGTAATCGTCAATAAATATAGTTTATTTTTACACAATATGTATTGCAAAAACTTAGCTTGCATATCGTTCTATTTACTACGGTCAGTTTACAGAAACGATCGCGCAATTTAGAAATGGCCGACAAGTAATTTCAATAATATATTTTTACCATTTGGCCATCACAACAACATAGTAAAATGAACTAATATGGTACTATACATCCAACACTGTTAAAAAAAATATTGCAGGGCGTCTGTCATTCATAATTTTTTGCTTTTATCATTAAAATTTTTTATTGAAAATTATTTTTTTTCCAATTGAAAAATTTAAATCTAACAAAGTTACAACACAATGAGTTAAAGTAGGATTAAAAAAATAATAAATATCAATCACTTTTTAAATGTGTAGCCATTGTCTAAATGAATTAAGAACAAATAAAAGTTAACTGACATTGACATTTGTTCTGTAATGTTGGCAAAATGAAGGTCTTTAGCTCATTTTAAATTTTACATGGCTTTTTTCAAATGGTACGTCTGCCATTTGTAAAATAGTGTCAATGCGACAGATGTTACATTACCATTCTACAGATAATGCTGTTTCATATTTTGATAGTGACATATGTTTTGATATAGTGACATATTTTTTCCCATCTCACAGGTTGTTATTGTTGAATTTGGCGGTATGGCATTCAGTACGGCTGGCCTGTCCCTCGACCAGTGGCTGTGGTGCCTCTTCTTCGGCTTCGGCACCCTTCTCTGGGGTCAAGTTGTAACTACAGTGCCGACGAGGAAGATTCCCAAGAAGCTATCGTAAGTTTTTTTGTTGTATGCTTAATTAAACTCATCATGCTCGATGACGATGTTCATCAATGAGAAATATGCCAGTACAACGTTTTAAAAGTAATTTTTTCTCGATGTTCCATTTTAATGCAAGGTAATATGAAGGTATATGTATGTACAAGAGGGAAAGGATATTCAGAAGGCTAGATCCCTGATATGTGGTGACTGGTGGTGACTTCGATAGATATTTTCATGATGTATCTCTTTTAACCACTTGTTCGATTTTTTTAATACCATCTGTATAAAAACTACCCGGAATGGTTAAAAAACACAAATTTAAGTTTATTCATGAAAATTTATTTTGTCACCTTCAATGTATTCCCCATTATTTCAATACAGCTGTGATAACTCCAGATCCACTCTTCCTTAAACTTCACATAGGCCGAAAGTGGTATGACCTTTAATTCCCGCTGTGAATTCTGTTTGATGTCTTCAAGTGAGTCTTCAATTGGCCAATAAATGTCTGCCATCAATTGATTCAATCAATCATTCGATTCATTTAATTTAATCGATCAATCGATGCTCTTTTTGCAAGAAATTAAGTTCTTACGGAACTGGTTTTGTGGACACGTCCTCGTGTACAAAATATTAGTTGAAATTGCATGAACAGTCATTTTATCATTGTTCAACTCTAGAGTTAACTCTCTAATACAGAAATTATGATTTTCAAGCACGAATTGTTTAATTTTTCCGACGTTATCTTCAGAGGGAAGTCTTTCAGCACTTTACGCCCATCTTTGAACGACTCATACCACTCACAAGCTTGTGTTTTCGATATAGTCGAATCACCATAGGCCTTTTCAAAAAATAGACTTTGCATATTCTCGATTATAGTGCAACATTTAAAATTTGATTGTTACGTCTCTAAAACATATTCGGCAGACATATTCACAAACATATTCGGCAAAACAGTACGTCCCAAAAAACATATTCTAACAGCTAGTTAGATCATTGGAAAATTTTTAAATAAACACTATTTTAGCTACAGAAGTGAAATAATAACATTTCATAGTAAAAAGCCGAAAATTATTTAAGTCACGCACAGGGGAAAAGAATGTGTTCCTGTCATAAACTCAGTGATGGGATTGTAAAGGTGACTTTACACTGTCGAGTGTAAAAAGTTTCAATAAATATTAATCGGTGTTCTCGTTTTACACGTTACGTTTTTTGTTCTCGGGTTACATTTTACGTGAAAAAGGCTAAGTTAAAAAAAATAAGCGAGTAAAGTTTTAAGACTGAAATTTTTTAGATTATAAAAATGCAAAAAATTCCAGCATTTAACAATCAGGAAGGAGCGTATAATATAATATCATTTTTAACAATTATACAAATCGAAAAATTTTGTCTTAACACATAGCATATTTTTAATAAATTGTCGTTAAGAAATAAAACTAATAATGAAAATATAATGGAATACACTATAACTTTTAAAAAACAATTGCAAAGATTAATCAATGCTGGCTGCTTTTTTTTAATGTGTAGTCTTTGCCTTAAATTTATTAAACATTGACATTGACAGTTGTTCTGTTTGTTTTTGTGTACACTTTTTCAAGTTTTATGTGGCTTTTTTTGATGACTTTGTCGAGCCTGTGAATTTCACGAATTAGTAAGTTAAATCTGCATGTAGAGGATACAACGAGATACAACACGTATTTTGTTTAATCAAAAAGTTCTGTAGAAATAGCATTTACAATCTGTTAAAACTGAAAAATATCCTGACTTGTCATAAAAAAATACAAGATTCCTCTTTTGTTTGTTTTAGAATTGAAATAAAACTTTTAAGAGTTTTTTTAAATTTCCGAATGTTATTTTTATTCTTGTAATGCCTGGGCCCTATATTGCACAGACTTTTACCCTTCTTTAGCTTGTAGTTAACTTTCAAAGGTTTAAGTTGTTCAAATTTGTATACATATTATTCAAAGATTTAGGCGTTCATTAGAAATTTATACGATGGGATATACAGAAGCAGGAAGCATAAATAAGAACAGAAATAAACTATTTGTTTGACATGCGATGGGACCGAGGGCAGCTTGATGAATATGTGGAGGCTATCCACCTCGGCGACGATTAAGTTTCAATAGTTTCAAGTTGTTCGAATTTGTATACATAATATTTAAAGATTTAGGCGATTATTAGAAATTTATGCGATGGGATATACAGAAGCAGAAAGCATAATGAAGAGCAGAAATAAGGTATTTGTTTGACATGCAGATGGGGCCGAGGGCAGCCCGATGAATATGCGGAGGCCATCCACCTCGGCGACGAGAAGTTCGACTCGGACCTCGATAAGAAACCACGCGCCGGACAGATCCTATGGATCCGCGGCCTCACAAGGCTACAGACCCAGGTACCGCATTGCCATCTTTATTATCTCACGCCATCATCACTTCATATTTTATACTTATGTATCTCTATATATATTCGTATATTGTTTCAACCGATTTGTTCATTCATCTTATTTTTCTACGATATAAGTATGTTCACAGTGTATTAGATGCTCTGGATTTCATTATATGTTATATCCCACTTCTCGTGTTCCGTATATAAGTTTAACATTTTTCCGTTTCTTTTCTGATAAATTAGTAATTCTTCTTTAACTTTTTCAATCAAATTCCTAAATCATAGTATTTTTTAAAAATTCCTTATTAGCCTACTTTTCTCTTGAAGAAGCTCTTCGGCCGTTGTTAATTTCTTTTTTTTTCAAACCCGATACACAAATGCTATGTTAGTTGTTTATACTTATTGTCTCAACATTTTACGATAATTGAAATTTAAATGTTTCTACTGAGTATTATTTAATCTAATGGGCATTGTTTGAAATGTTGCCAGGATTAAAGCGAGAAAGAAATGTTTAGATTAATAGACTATTTCTAGGTTGGTGTTGTCATTTTTCAACTACAGCAGTCTCTAATTAGAAGATTAAAGGTCTTAAAGGTTTATCGCATATCCAAATTTTTATTTAAACAAAAATTACTATTTATTGTGTTTTATTTATTTATTTAAACATATTGATGTACGGCTTTGTTTCTTCTGCATTATTATCTTGAAGTATATGGCATTTTTCAAACGTAGGTTTGAATCCAGGTACATAATTGAGAATTAAAGGGGATTGAGATTTAAACGTATTTAAGGTTATCTCTGGCAATTTGTATTTTGACATTTGATGTTCTTTTTTTTTTTAAATCATCACCACGGTTAATGTTCTTTTTTTAAATTGATTAGACTTAAACGCTTGTGATAATTAAAAAAAAAATTACAATGACAAAGTATTAAATTGGCCACATTCTTAACAATATTTTTTGCTTTTAATCTTTAAATAATTACATGATACCTTCGTTCACTGGAATTTCTAGGTGTATTTTAAGAAGAAAAGAAAAATTACGCAAGTGACATACGATATAAGATTTAGCGCGTAAACAAACATTTTTTTAGGGAAAATAAAACACAGACACAATTCAAGTGAAACACAACGCTCAACACACTCATACACACGATGCTGTTATCATCTCACTTCTCATTTTCTGTAGATTGCGTTGTACAATGAGCGCCAATCTTCTGGTATGAAAAAAATAATAAATATGTATAATAATTATTATATTAATATTAAAGTGTGTATATGTATATATGTTATAATATATATAATCACATGCAAAAATAACCGGAAGATTTGTGACTCTGTACTTATTATGTCGCAATATTAAGTTGTAGATTGTGATATCTATAGAAAGTTATTTCTACAAGTCTACATAGCGCATGTCTTGTTTACCATTTCTTACCACTTCTTTATATGATTATTTATTATATATTCTATTGTTATGTACCTTACCCTGACCTAACTGACTTTGGATTTTATTTTTATTTGTTCCGCTTCCATACGTTTTCAGCATGTTTGATTTTATATTACTACTCTATATATTATTATTGACATCATTATATACTATCGACATAATAAACACATATATATATATTATTACAAGTAAATAATATATTAATAATAATATGTATAAATATACATTCATTTAGAATATTATATGTAATCATGTTGATAATTATTTTTTTTAAATAATTTGTTTGTACTAAACTGTCAAAGGCAATAGTGACATGAATGTTCTAATTTTAAAATAGTAATTTTACAATCTCAGATCTATCACGTTGTCATATTGTCTTTGACAGTTGGTTGTTTTTTTTTTTGTTTTATATGGTTTTTATGTTGAATTTTTGCTTGTTATGTGCCAGCCTAGCATTCCCCATGTTGATCTAGTAAATAGACATGGCTCAATTTTATTGCATATTTTTGAACTAGAGCAAAGTCAATTTGAACTGGAAACCTTTGCCAATGAGTAAGTGTGGCCGACCCGCCTGTCTCTCGCCGTGGCGAATCAGACCCGGTGGAAAGACCTCAATGTTCCTCAGTTCTGTTACGTTTATTCAAACAATCGAATAACATTTCAATAGGACATTGTGTCGATGTCACAGATTCGGAAATATAGTTCCGTTTCCGAATAAAAGCGATTAATTTTGAGTTTTGTATGTTTTTTTTTAATTTATATATATATTTTTGAAGAAATGTCTGCTAACGGCATATTTTTTGAGTGTGGAGTGGATTTATTTTTTAATTTGTTATGTTGTTACAATATAAAACGAACAGAGTCCGAACACATTGACAAGACAAAAATATGATTTTGTATGTCGTAACCAGTTGTTTGATGTAACCGAATATCTAATGATGTTTTAGCTAGGAGCATTATTAAATGTTACTTATTAACTTGTCCTTAGAGACTCTTTAACTTATTACTGCATCCAGTGTGTTCACTGTATTACATAATACTTCATCCTTCTTACACTCTATACCTTCTTCTCTCTAATACTTTTTTATATTTTTTTTTATTATTTGTCTTGTGGATTTTGTTTTTCTTACTTTTCGATTTGTTCGCCATTAACACGATTACAGTTTTTTAATGCGTTCATGCATTACATTTTCGATGTTATTTTGGAATATATTTTCTTTCTTTGGGTTTAGACACCAAAAGTTTACTTTTCCAAAATGCCAAAATAAATTTGTTTGTAGTGCTAGGAATACAGATGTTTACAAATAAACAAACCTCTTCCTATATTTATAAAAAAACAATTGTTTTGCTCATCAAAATATAACAGCAATACCTGAATAGACTATAGTAACTATTTAACGATGTTGGTTGCTAAATGCCCAAAAAAAAAAGATTGGTAACTGCTGAAAGCCATTGGTACCCAGTAAAAGTTTTGTACAAACAAATAATAACTTACATTTGTTATATATTTCAAATGTGTTCCGAATAACTTTGATGGGCTTCCAAATTCAGCCTAGGTGTTTACTATACCCATCTCGAATCTAATGGGCTTGGTTTTTTTTGTTGTGTCTTTGGGCATTCCTTTTAACATGGTTTTATTTGGTTTTTGTTGTCTTTTTTTTTAAATGTTCTTTCCTTGCTACTGTTTTTATTTTTCAATGTGTTGTGCTGTTCTTAGCTGTATTCCTGTCTTGTGTAATTTTTATGTTTAGTGTTGTCTGTACTGTACTATTATTGAGGCTTTTGTTTTATATTTTTTATAGTAGAATGTATGTGCTAGTTGCCTGTCATGTTATTTATAGCAATATAAGAGTTAAGCATCAATAAATTTCGGGTGAGTAAGGTTATAATTTACGATTGTTAGATTAAAACAAAAAAACAACACGGCTCTGAAATTTAAATTATCAAAATCGTTGCGTTCGTAGACTTCGTGCCGTGGTCTCTTCATATTGGTTTACGATAAGTAAGTTTAATTTTTCCGCTATTTAGGACGTCTGGTGTGTTCTGGTTTCTACTGAAGTCAAATAATATAAAAAACAATCTTTTTTTTTGAATATCAACAAGTAAATTATATATTGGATAAAAGTTGTAAGATGTTTTTCTAAAGGTATTGTATGAGAGTAATTGGAACAAAATTTTGTATGAAATATAATAAGATTTTTTATATATTTGTAAGTAAACATAATATTTACCTGTCGATTTGATATGACCTAACCTAACTTTTTCAAAATCTGTGAAGTGTACATTACTAGGAAAATTTAAAGACTTTCGAGATACCCCGTGTGTCAGAGAGCGCTTGAATGAATTTATGTTAAAATCCTGTAAATATTTCTGTTAGCATAATATAGAATTACTGTACTTGTGTAAGTTTTGTTAGTGATTAGCCTAAAAGTGAGAACGTTGTGACGATCGATGCTGCAAGTCGGGATGTTTGGCTTCGAAGAAGATTAGGTAAGCCCTAGCCTGCTGGACCCACCCCTAGCACCGCTCGTACTTTCCAGTTTAGTAAAATGAGGCTCTGTTTATAGTATTCTGTGTCCCCCTTGACATTTTTTTACGATGCTCGCATCGATCATTTTTTTCCTTTCTTTAGATGTTAAATTTTTTTTGTTTCATTTTACTTTAGCGAATGCGTTTGTGGCTTGTGGCATTACCTCAATGAGGCAAACAGTTGGTATGTCCCTGTGTCATCGTCATTTTTGTTCGGAGACTCGTTTCTTTAGTTACGTTTCTTTTTTCTTTTATTTTTTAATTTAGTGGTGTGTGTTTGGACTAGCGGTGATACCGACTATCATCTATTTAGTTTTGTCATTATTTTTTTTTTTATTTCATACGTCTCTATCATGTGTCCACTTGAGCGTATATAAACACCACTGACACACACTATGAACACATATCTTCCATTTTACACTAGCCGCGGGGTGAGCAAGTCGTCAGCGCTTCCGGAAGACAGAGACAACAAACGGAGCCTTCTAGCCCCGTTGGCTGTCTCTCTCTTCCTCGACCCGTTTCCGAGCTCGACAAGTATCTGTCGACACATTCACATGCTGGAACGTAGGTCACGATCGCTTCGTCCCGTCATCCGGTATGCAGTTCCCCATTCCCTTTTATTGATCCGCAGTTCCATATTTTGCTTACTTTAATACTGTACACTTTCACGTATAGATCGGACTCGTATTGCTTCTCGTTGGTGTGCGACGCTCGCAGACAGAGCGAACGAAGCGCCCCTGCTAAACTGAAATCAAATTGTTGTGGTACCGTTTTGTTTTGGTTATTGTATTATTTGTTCCTCTCTCGCCGGGGCTCCAGCCGAGCAGGCCCATCTTGGAGACGGAGGTGTAGTGGAGGGCACGGCCGGTGGCGGCGCGCTGCGTACATCGTCGCCTCACGGTACTCTGTCCCCTAGTCCATAGCCCCCCCGTGTCCCTGCCTGTCTCACCCGACCTCTTAGAATCTTCATTCATTCAAACTTTTGCTGTAGAGCGTGTCGTCATTTACTTTGATACTACCATACCTGTTTTTATGTGTTTTGTTTTCGCAACTGTGCGTATGCTGTAAGGCGCTGTATCATTTTGCCAACGTTTGCTTGATTCGTGATACGTTTTTCTTTTAACTAGTCGATGGAAATGAGGTGATATTTGTTTCCGTTATGTCGGAAGCAAACACTCACATGATTTACAGTATACGCACATGATTTATCAACGCCTGCAACTTTGTAGCACTCCCCCAAATTGAATTTAAATTTATTCTCTCTGTGATCTTTGCCCCATTCCCAGTTTTGCTCTCCACGTATTTATTTCCTCAACTATGTATATACATTACATTATATCTATTATTGTTACTACGTAATGCACGTTGCAATGTTTTCATTTCACGGCTCTTTGTTTTCTATATTTTTTTTATTACGCTCCGTCTTTCATCTTGATATTGAATAATGAATGTAGATTTTCAAACTTTGTCGAGAGTCTACGATTGCGAGAAAGCTATCTACCCTTCGTGTTGGTTATATCTCATTTCTCTGCAACTTTTGTATTTTTCTTTTAATTTTTTTCGTTTCGTTAAGATTTTTTGCTCATGCTATTATGTATTATGCATGATTGAACTGTCACATTTTTAGGATTGTCTGAGCACAATATACAAGCATAGTGTTTATACTGTTTGTTCATCTATCCAGGATTCTTCTCACTACTCCCCCTCCTGCCCCCTTACGCTGGTAAATTTACATTACATTCTTCACATTGTAACGTTTTTCATATATGAGTTACGTCAGCATATGAATTCACTCTTCGTCACTTCCTAGTTATATTGTGTTATAGCGTCTAATATGTTAGTTGTAGATAGTTAGATGTTCTTAGTGAATTTATGACATTTGTGGTGTGCGTGAGAATATTATGATTTAAATACGATTGTTCATTTATATTTTATGTTATTTCATTACGAATTTTATTGAGACTCTCGTGAAAAATTTATATATTTTTATGCATCAATCAAGAATAACAGTTTGAGTATCTCTGGTCTGCTCTCTGAATACAGTCACTTTGTTCATTTTGTGTATTATTAAAATATTTTATAAGAAGTTCATATTTAGAATGTTTGTTTTAGTTGTTATGTTATGTTTTTATTGGAATATAAGTCCACACCACACTCTTATAATTTGTTGTTTTTTTTAAATTTGTGTTTTGATTATTATTAAATATTTTTTTTCCTAGTTTATTATCATTTGAATAAGCAAAATTATTTTAAAGAACACAGTCATAGATTTCGACACAATTTATAGAATTTACAAGTTTTCTGTAACGTTCCGGTTTCCGTCCTTCAAAATTTAAATTGATGTGTATAAATGTTGCGATTCTCGAAGTGAAGTGAGTCGTTATAGGCTCATGCGTGCATAGACTTCGGTTATGTAAAGCTCAATTGACTTTGTGTGATAGTTCAACGCGTTTTTCTCGTCAAAGTGTTGGATCGACTATGGGTCATTGAGACTAACAATAAAGTTGAGTCACGTCTGGTTTATTGGCGTCAAGGGGAAAACTGGGCCGGAGTTGAAGAGGAACGCTGCGTTATGTGTTACAGCTGCGTGTGGTTCGCGCTTTCAAGTCTACCCTCGAGGATCTGGAGGAACGTCTGAGTCTCCACAGTGCACATGCACTCCGAGGACGTCTACGAGTGCCGTCTTCAGATATTGCCTTCATAGATGCAGATGAAACGCCGCAGCAGAAGGCCAATGCCGACAAGCCCAGCACAGAGACAACTATCTTCTAAATCTGTCCGCGTTCACGCGTTATGAAATAGGTTTTATGAATTACTTTAAGTATCGGAAGTGTTATTGCTGGCGGTAGTGCGGGTTTAATTTTGTTGGGTACATTTTGCGTATATTTTTTATTACGCAATATTTCAAATGTAACGGATTTTGGAACGGCAGTCACATTTATTCTGATCTAAATGAGGATATTAGAAAATATTTGTGACATTGATATGAATGAATCTTCATTTCGTTATACAATTTAAAGGGGTTGTTGGAGGGTTTAAGTGATAGAAAATGGAAATTTTAGTTTTTCCGAATACATCTTATCTTTAGATAAACAGACTAATCAGTCTGAAAAATGTACTTAAAAATGCCTTATTCCCGTCTTTATTTTGGCTTATTACATAACGAATGCCAATAAGGTTACGTTAATTAAATATTAATAATTTAATATTTATTTATTATAATCTTATGTCCCGATATCACATTGTCTTATCACGTCAGATATATTGAGAACTTATCTAATTTTTCAAAATACTTTAAAATTTATAGCATCATATCACAAGGATTTACTCTACTTAGGAAATTTTAACTTTTTTTAGGTCTAGTGGCCACTATCAAACTTAGAAACTGGACAGTTCATCCTTTCTTGAAGTGTCATTTATTGGGTATTATGATTTACCCATTTAAGCTGACAGAAACCTTCAATTTAACCTCAGCCATATTGTTAGTGTTTGATGTAGATAATCTTATTGGATTATATAAATATGAAGAATCTCAATGTTAAGATTATCGGAATGCTTATGATTTTAATATGCATAAGTATGGGTGAGAACTGAGGTCCTTTTGAACTGTATTTATAGTTTGTGATACGTAAGGTACAGACCTAAAACTATAATTTTATATATTTTTTCAAGCAAATTTATTGCCTTTTCTAGTATATTTCTTCGCAGACAGTATGAGTTCATTTATGTTAAGAAATACTTTTCTTATTTATTTTTGATGAAATGCAAAGAATACATTTCTGATTCGGAAAATTATAAAAATATTTCAGTTTTAGCCCCAGGTTGTAAGGCAGGTATGTGATTAGTGTCGCCGCAAGGCAAATGTAAGTTTTTATGTAGTTACAAAAATATTAGAAGCAAACATTGCGCGTCTCATAAATATATTATATTCACATTGATCAGCGTATTGGTTGTCGGCCATAGAAACTAATTGAATGTTCATTGTAATGTTGATATCAGAATGATGTTTGGAATAATAATTGATTTTTGGAATAATAAATAGATTGATAGGCAAACAAATCTATTATTATGATAATATACGCATATTGATCAGCGTATTATTTATCAGTGATCTAGTGACAAATAATCATAGAAGCTTATTGCATACTCCTTACAATGTCTCTCAACATTTAAATCACTGAAACAGAGCGTTTAAATGAATTTAGACTCTCATTTAATAGTTGATTTCATTCACTCATGCGAATACAATTGTGACTTCCGAGACGAATTCCGGTTTTATCACGTACTCGCACCGCCGATTCGACCGAAACGTTTTGCACATTTTTTTTCTATTTGCAATGTTTTTATATCTGTACCTCTATACTTACGTTAAGTACTGTTAAATAATGACTTAATTTTTTTTTATTTAATGAAAATATTATATTAATAATTCTTAAATTCTGGATAAATTTATATAAATAGATCTAAGCAATAAAAGGAATAAAAGGAAGGGAGGAGGTGTAACGTTGTTTAAAAAAAATGTTAAAACACTATTTAATTACGAGACGATAAATTTAATTACCAAGAAAAAAATAAAAAAGGCTTAAAAACTTACTAAATGGAGATATGCATAATTTAAAATTTTTTATCGTTTTGTTTTGTATAATAATATTGTTACTCCCGTTACTTTTTTTGTTTTCTTTATTGTAATTAATAGTTTTTTAATTCCAGACAATATTTTTCTTCTTAAGTTAGAAATTTCGAAGATTGGAGATCTGTTTCTATATAGTCGTTTAAATTTTCTCCTTATTATTTCTCACTTTTTTTAAGCATGCTTTTAATTTGATAACGTTTGGCCTAGTAAAAGGTTGTATCATTTTTATTAATCAAGTTGTTTTATTTAATAAAGTCTTTGTTTGAAATACGAACAAAAATGTTAATAGTAAGAATGTAAATTCTCGCAATAATTGATAATTATTTTACGGAAACGTAGATACAAACAGTAGTTAGACAATTATCACGCGAATATAACTTTACGCAATTTATGCATTTATCGCAAAATACATAACAATTAAACAATTCGAAATGTAGGTTTTTTCTAATGACTTTCTAATCTAAGAACGCATTTCAATCTTGTAAGTTATTTAAAATATTTTTAATAATTAATCAATAAAAAAAAGTTAACCCCTCAAGGGTTTATTTAAATATTTTTATTAAAAACTTTTATTAAAGTAACATGTAAGTTTCTTATACATACTTAGTCGTAGTTGTTATTCAATATTTTTTTTTTAATAATCAGAGAGTGCGAATGTTTACAAAACTTACAATATGATAATTAGAAATTTACATACATATCCTTTATGGGGACCTATCATTCTTCTAGAGCTTATACATAATTATATAACAAAAAAAAGAATAAATCAAGCAAAAATTTGAAGATCAGTTCTATATTTTTGCTTGTTAATTATAATATTTACAAAATATTTCGAAAGATAAAAACATTATCTTCGACCAAATATAATAGAATTAACTTCGTATATTTTTTGACACGTTCTTGTAGTTTGTTTATATATTCTTAATGTTGCTACTCAAACTTCACCTCTGTCTGCACATGGCAAATCTTTTATACAAATTTAACAAGTAAGCCGTTACGAAGAGTTTAAAAGCATTTAAAGTCAATTATGAAAATAATATTTTTGCAACCAAAAATTAAAGTTTGAACTTCAAAGGGGAAATCTTTATCAGAGTATAAGGTATTTGAGACGCAACATCGTAAAACGCTATGTTTTCACATAGTTTTGGGATGTTTTTGCTAAATTTATGGATGTTTCCCGTGCCTGAGAGCTTCGTAAATATTTATATCTCCATAAGATAAATCGTTTACATCTCGTAATGATCAGTATATTTTAGAAACTTTCAGACAAAAAGTCAAGATGGCAGTATGAGATCAATACGTATGAGTGAGATGGCAGTACGAGGTCAATATGTATGACTAAGATGGCAGTACGAAGTCAATATGTATGAGTAAGATGGCAGTACAAGGTCTATGTATATGAGTAAAATGGTAGTACAAGGTTAATACATACGAGTAAGATGGTAGTACGAAGTCAATATGTATGGGTAAAATGGCAGTACGAGGTCAATATGTATGAGAATGATGGCAGTACAAGGTCAATACGTATGAGTAAGATGGTAGTGCAAGGTCATTACGTTAAAAACTAAATCGTTTTGGGCAAGTGGACTATGTCTTTTGCACCGTGTGCAGATGGATTAGGTTGAATGATAAATGCATAAGTACTTACGTTACGTTATTGAAAGCTATAAGAAATACTTAAAAAAAATTGCTTAAAGAAATTGTTGCGAGTTGAATTTAATGAAAAAAAAGATGAAAATAATTTTATAGTGTTAATGGTAAATTTTTAACTTGTCTTTATATTTGTAAATATATTTTCAATGATACAGTTTATTTCAAATTGTTCATTGGTTATTTACGTAAATTATATGTGATGGTACGCATTGTGCAGCGAGCAGCCAGTTTTACGTGAAATTAAAATTAGATATTTCCAGAAATCACGGAGAGTGCCACATGCAATCTGTCTGAGGACCATTGTTTGTACTCAATATGTGATGAACCTCTTTACTGTTGATGAGTATTGAGACATATTATTTAGATTCAAGACGTACGTTTCATATACGTACCGCGCTCAGTCACGACAGTGGTATTAGTGCGTTGGGGTTTTAAATATTTGAATAAAACTTGAAATAAAGAATACTCACACTTATTTATTCAGAGTAATACGTTGTTTATTTTCATGATAGAATTTAAATAAAACCTGTTTTATTTTTACATAAATCTAATTGCGCGCTGTCGTTTGTGGTATTGTTGTTTATAATCTAATACTTTTTAAATTTTGTAGAAGATATTTTATTATATATTTATATAAACGTATTTATAATAGTCAATGTTACGTGCAAAAGAGCAAATGCAACAAAAAGGTGTTGATCATTCAAACATGCATACATTCAAACATGAACAGTCAAAGTGCATTATTACAAACAAATGAATGTCATTCCTTTGAAACTTTTGTGATCAAGATTTTTTGCTGCACAGATTTGATAGTTTTTAAGAGATTGCCTAGTTTTCTCATCCATTTTCACATTTTTTCCTTTTTCATCCATTTTCACATTCATAATAATATTTTCGCATTTCATTGTATTTTTAAAATATCACTCGAGATCGTCGGCAGTTTCTTCCAAGCGATCAAATCGTGAACTTTTGCCGCAACATTGAAACTAGAAGAGGAATATTGTTGAGTTATTTATGAAAATTTTGTAAATAAATTTTCCAACAGCATGAGTGGTGGTTTTTTATTTTTCCATGGGCGGTTTCCGTTCGTACGTAAATACAATTTAACGTCGGTAGGTTAATTGTCTGAATACATAAGATGTTTCCTCGTAGTGTAAATTTTTTTGTTTCCTCCTTATGACCTCACATCGGTAAGTACACATTTATGCAATATACATTTTGGTTAGGGATTATCATTTTTCGAATCACAGGGAAAGGTTACATTTTGTATGCACTTTTATGAGCCTGAACACATACGTCATGATAAATTAAAATAATATATTTTTTTTGAAAAATTGACGTTAGAAGATAACGAAGCTACAATCAGCTACACCGCTACGTTGAACGACTGTATTTTTTTCTATTTATAAAAGTTTAATTGAAACTAGAACATTGAAATTTACTGAAACTGGTAAGTGAAATAAAAATACATCTATTGTTTGTTTGCAACATTTTCCATGCGAGTTTTATATATGAATATGTCTACGTTTGTATAGACGCGCCGAATGTGTTTTGTATAGGCTTTCGATATTGCATGCTGCTCATGAATGTGTTTGTTTAAAGAAGACGCTTTTGTTAGAGTGGTAAGCCATGGAATCGTATATTTTCCCAATATTGTTTAGCTAATACATACTATATTATATATGTATACGTATATATGTGTATATAAACAGGTGTTTGTTTATTGGTATGGCAAGAATTTTTTTCTGATTTGTGTTGAAAATATAAGACGAAAATAAAGTAACATTTTTTTATACAAGCCTTTATTACGGAAAATTACTTTATTGTTAAATGAAAAAATATTTTTCACTTTCATAATTTTCTCAAATTTTTTATCATAAATAGCGTATCCCATAAAAATAAAAAATTAAGAAAAACCCTGAATTAAAACAATAAGTTATATTTCTCCCTGTGGAACTTATTACTAGATTAGGGGCTTATTTGTACGGCACCCAGTGCCATTTAACCCTTCATTGAACTTTCAAATTGTGTATGTGGTATAAAAAAAAGTTGTTTAATTATAATACAGAAATAAAAGCGTGCTATAGCAATTCAACAACACGTTATATGTATATTGTACATGTATACATATACATACATACATACATACATATATATATATACATATATATATATATACATGCATACATATGTATAGGTGTAAAGTTGAATATGACGAAGACAAGAGAACAGCAAAAACCGTTTTTCTAAATTCTGCATCAGGAAAAAATTATGATCCTTTGAAAAATTAAAAGTCTTAAAAGAAATTAATCGTCTGCTTAAGGGTTAAGTACATAATCTTCAACCGATTTATGAAATAGACAAAAACATATGCTTTGCTCTAAACCTAAAATTATTTCAAATTTTGGTTTTATAAGAAAAAATTAGATTTTTTATTGATAATATTGAAGTATTGAATGATATACGGGAACAATTATTACGAGAATGAATATTATAATACGAGAACGGAAAATGTGGAAAAAATTGTAATAATTTTGCAAAAATTTTAAGTTTAATAACCTTAAAAGCGCAACGAATTTTGAAAAATTATTTTCATCATTCTCTTCAGGACATTGAAGAGGATTACCTCCCCTTGGCTTTGTCATATTCAACTTTACACCCTGTATATGTATGAATATATATATATATATATATATATATATATGTATATATACATAATTTTTTGTGACAGTATAAAGTGTAAAAAAATTATGAAAAAATGATCTGTATTATTTTTGTTACACTGGGGAAAACTTACATACATTTTTTACGCGTACATCACTTACACGTAACGCATTTTCTTTGATATTTGAACGTTTTACATAAAATAATAAATAAAACATTTTTTTTCAAATAATTTTTTAAAAGTTCTTTTGTTTTGATGTGTGAATATCAAAATAAACGTTAGGTAATCAAAAATTTAAATGAAATTTTTTTCCAACTGCTCAAGTTGCCGTTTTCAGTGAGTTTAGAATATTTGTATCCATTACGTTTTGTTCTTTGAGGCCATTATGAGTCCATCTCGATGAAAGCTGTCTCATTCTTGTCTGATTTTTGTTGACCTTTTCTGTCACACGTATATTTTCAAAACAAATATACGAATGTGAATTAAAATTTTATTTACGCGTAGAAAACGCCCCATTTGTTTTGGATTAACAAAGCTAAATTCAGTTACCCTTAATTTAAAATTCTTGAGCTTTCAAACGGATATGAAACTTTAATCTCACTTCTGCGTCTCTTTGTTATTTTTATGAAGATCCTGTTAATCCAAAAATTTATTTTCTATCGGTTATAACAGCTAATTCGGCTATAATGCGTCTAAAATTAACACCGCTCTGTTAAAATAATTAATTTTAAAATTACTCTTATTAATTTTTAATACTTTGATATTAAGGGATAAAAATGTAGTTCATTTTTCTATGATTACACTATCAACTCGTTATCGTCTTGTTAATCCTGATGGGGGTCTATCAAAGACAAACTCGTGTAAGAAACCTAGGTAACAAAAGGAACCTGAATTTTAATTTTATATATAACAAAACAACACGTAGGTCATACGAAGAAAACACGAGAAAGAAAGAAGAAAGTGTGAAAAATAAACATAAATTTCTGTCAATTTGTTCAATATCCATTTTATTGAATAGAATAAATTTTTATTTTCGTAATTCTTGCTTTGATGAGTGCAAAAAAATGGATGTGAACAAATTTATTGATAAAGCAATAGCTGCTATCAACGATATGTTTATATATGCTATTATCTTTTACATTTGTACTTTATAAGGCTTTGTTAAAATTAAGCTAGATTTTATTTAAATCACTTTACATGCTGTTTTGTCTACTCTCACATTCTGTATCACCTCTCTGCTTAACGTTTTCATTGTTTTACACCGTTTTCAGTTTTGTTCAAGATTTTCTTTTTATACCATTCCAATTATTATCAACACTTGACACTCTATTCTCTCCATCGATGACCCGGAAATATAGATTTTGAAAGTGCAGCTATTGCCATGCTCGTTAAGATTAGACGAAACCAGGACAGTATAAATTATGTGATAATACATTTTTTTTTATTTTGTACGGTGTTTTGTTTTATTTTTTTTACACAATTAAAAACTTGTTCTTTTGTATATTTATCAATTAATTTTAGTAGAATAATTTATGTATTTTGTATATTTCATATCTTTTTTTAGGTATATATTTGGAGTAAGACCTACTATTGAATGTGATAGCGTTATTAAATTAAATTTTTTTAAATATTTTTGTCAATGTTTTCATGATGGCTAAATAGGGTGCAAATATACAGGGTGCAAATATAATTTTTTTAATTTTTATAATGAAAGTATAACTATAAACACTTTTCTTAGATACACAATACTGTTTGGGATAACGTAAACAGATAAACAAGTAATAATTGTTCAGTTATCACTATATCGAAGGCAATACCAGAGGTGCACTAAAATACTTGATGGTAATGAAATGTGCAATCAATATCAGATCAGAATCAAGTCTGTTGTCGCCAGATTAGAATTTCATGTTATTTGCTACAAATATTCATTTGGCCAGTGTAAAAGATTCAAAAGATAAGGTTTAAGAATTACTGGAGACATTAAGAATCATTTTGTAATTAAATTGAAAGAGGTGCGTAACTCTTTGAAATGCTATTTACGGAATAAATTTCTAATTATGTTGCCATTTGCGTTATAGCAATTGATATGAGCTATAAAGATAAAAATTGTGAGTTTCAAATTTTTCTTTTTTTGTGAGTTTCAAATTTTATTTAGAGTTAAGTTGAAAATTTGTTTTAAAATCATATTTGAAAATATATTGGATAACTTAGGAAATTTAGTTATGATGGAGAACATTGCTGTATGTATTTAAATTTAGTTTTCAATACGAATACTTTTATTACGTATTAATAATAGATAACTGATATTGGCAAAATTTCTTGGCCAGTTTATCTTATGACTGGAGGTTATCGTACGATCACCATAATCAAATGAACTAAGATAATGGAGTAGCCGCATTAGATATTGTGTAAACCCATCGAGTTTTTCATATAATGCGACAAATAGCAGGAGGAGATGTCTGTAATTGGATGATGTAAGTAGACGATGTTGATCATTAGGTATCGCCAAGTGACACATACTGTGAATTAAATTGTTATTATCTCTGGCATTTGTTACCGCAAACGCTCGAGTGCCACACACAGATGACGAATGTGACTTCTACTGTATTACTTTATTAAAATTTGTGACTAGAATCACTAACTTTTCAGGTTTTATCCATGATTTCTGAAAATAATGAATATTTTTTACTGGAACACCATAACACGTTACTAACTTTTCCTCTAAACTCTCCAAAATATTTCTCATCCATGAGCTTTATGCAGTTAATCTAAATGAGAATTTTTCTGTGTGACCGCTTAGAATATACTAAAAAAATGCTGATGTTTTATTAAAAAAAAGAAAACTAAGCATGACGCAAAGGTGAAAAAAATACTGAAGACCATTAAAATATTGTATCCAGTCTTACTGCATATGGCAGCAGGCTTTTGATATCACCGATCAGGTGAGGAATTACAAAATCTCTGCTCCATAATTTGTCCAATTTAGATATGTTGGTATTTTGTATGCATTTCTTCACTTTATTCAGTCCAAACAGGTTATAAACATCAAATGACAGCATTTTTGTAAGAAACGTTTCTGTGAACAGCAATTTTGTCTTGCTATTATGCAGAAAAAACAGATGGTTATACACTTTATGTGGTAAAATTCATTATCTGTTGTTCTTTTTATTATAAATAGCAAGAAAAAAATTATGGATTATTGTCTGCGGAATCCAGAAGACTCGAGTTTTTATTACTTTTGACAGAATGTGGCGTTGGTATAACTCGTTATGGTCGTGTCTCTCACTTCAATTGTATTCTACGTTTTGAGCCATCGGCATTATGTTGGATAAATAATGGATTAAAGTACTTAAGTTGCTGTATGTGGTAAAAAAATTTATGTAGTTATGTTACCAAAAAGTGTAATTTTTTCCTTTAAAATGTTTTCTCAATCATTATTTGTCTCTAAACCCTGGCTGGATTTGCTATTCATATTGGAGAAGTCACCATATATCAATAGAAAAACAAAAAGATTATATTTAATTCTTTTTAAATATTTTGACATCTGCATTCTCCCATAAATCCTGTCGCCTATAGCTAGTGTTTTTCGAAAGATCGTAAATCATCTTAGTAAGACATAAAAATCTCAATATTTCTTAATTCTCCATTTTACGATATCTCAAGGGTATATGTAAATAAAAAAGATTTTGTTATTACATGATATCATCAGCTTTTGTCTGACAGCTTTCAGGTGACACCGACATATTTCTCCGCCATTTGTCCAATAGCTTTTACACGACACCAATGTGGTGTCACTGGACGGTGTATTGTTAATAATTTTTCTCTGGGTTGTAATAATATATTATTGTTGCTCCGGGTACAAACTTGGTTACATAATTCTCTGCCATTTATACCTCGTGAATATACTTACTGAGGTTTTTATGTTATAAATATCGCTTTTCAAATCATCTGTTACTTATTTTATGTCATTCAAACATTTAGAATTTGATGATAAAATTGCCGAAAACTATATGAAAGAAGAATATTGGAAAAAGATATTTTGGATATAAGAAAGAGAGATATTTGGAGAGAAATATTTATGAATATTCAGAAGATATAGCATGAGTGGTGTGAGCTGAAAGGATGTGGTGTGTACAACTCATCTTTCACCAGTGAATAACAGCGTGAGAGTGTGAATAGACGATTAATAATAATACCATTATCAAAGTTATTTCATATTCCCCATAAAATAATCTCGCCAATTTTTTTTTATGTTTAAGAAACACATTCGAACGTTGTAATTAATATTTTAGTATTTTATATTCCTAAATAGCCATATCAGTATTATTTTATAAACTTGTCTACACTTAAGCAAACTTTTTATTGTTTTAATTATTAATGATCACATGCCAGGTTTTATATTTGAATTTTGATATAATATTTTGTATTGTTTACCCTATAGTTCAGATAAAAAGTCACATTTGACATTTAGCATTTGGCTGCAATTTAATTTGTATTGATATAACCACTGGCAATATTTTTAATTGCCTTGTTTTTTATGTAAGTTCTATTTTAATTAACCATCTTTCATTAGGTTTTTATCCTGGAAATTTGTTCATTTATTGAAAAGAATTTTATTATCATTGGCCGTGGAAAAATAATAAAATTGCCAATGGTTCTTCCTAAATCTTAAAAATCGTGATTAGCATCGTTACATTTTATATGTCAGAGGAAGGAGATAGCAACCAATGCCATATGCCGAATGTCTCCTGGGACTTTTCCCAAATCCTGTAATGGCTTCTCATCCATTGAATTAAATAGTTGACTAATGAAGATGGTCATGTGTGCATTTTCGACTATGTGTATTATAAGAGTATCTGAAATTTGGATAAATTATTAAAAAACTGTAAGAAGATGAAAATATAAGTGATTTGTTTCATTTTGACAGATCTGTTTTGTCGTCATGGTAACATATAATTCAATAGACGGAATTGATTGTTCCTATTACAAATTTTAAATATTCATTTTCGTGGTTTTAAAGAATGAATGGTTAGAAAATTGTTGATTAATGTCATTATTTTTGTTGCAAATTAAGTCTGTAGTTTATAAACTTAAAAGAAGAAAGATTAATGTCTGAAACGCTTATGGAATTTCGTTATGGTGCCAATGTAAATAGGTATATTTTTAACATTATATGAGATTATTGAAAAACGTACAATGTTCCACAAAAAACATTAAAAAACAAAAGATTTATGCCAGTGACATTAAGGTAATTTTATATGGTGAGCACAAATATTTTTTATTGATAAAATAAACTACAAGATATTGTTTGTAACATTGTTTTACAATGTTATCTTAAAGTTACAATTAGCCCTGTAAAAGCAGTTAGACGAGGTATGTTTCTGTATAAGGTGTGGTTATTTTGTTATTTTTCACCGTGATTGACCAATTTCCATAGTTACATGAAAGGATAAACAAAGAGAAGCACTTTGGTATAAGCGAGTCGACAGTGCACACATGTCTATCAATATAACAATAAAACTGTAACCTCAAGTAGAATTGTCATTAAGGTTACTGGAGTGGTTGAGTGAACCAACTGAAATGTTGGTGGTATTTCTCATTTTTACAGCAAAAAGCGGATATGATGGTTGGCCGTCGTTTGTTGTTAAACAATTATTTGGCCGAACATCGACGGATCAGCGTGCAGTCTGCTAGTGGATCCCTACCCCCAGTTAGCCCCCTCTCCCCCCAAACTGACGAACTTTAAAAACTTTATAAAATCATCCATTTAAAAAAAAAAAACATTTAAACAAAATCATTAAAATAACCCTGAATAACATAAAAAAAATTTTATTTCGTTTACGCTTTAAATAGAGACATTGTAACAAATAAAGTAATTTTATTTTATTTAAAATTGAAACTTAAATAAAAGAAATAATCTGTACAGATTAACAAAATATAAACATTATAAATTATATTTTATAATTATAATCGTATAATTTTATAAATTATTATCGCATTAGTTTAAGTTTTTCATGTACTCATATTTCTTCTACATATTATTTTAATCTAAAGGCTCCACTTAGGGTTATAGGAAAAACAAATAATTTATTGGAATATAGTAACGATCATAAGTATATAGTTAATTAGCCATGTACTGCAATAGTGTGTTTCTGCACTCGCTATCTTTTTTTTTTAATAAATCTCCTATGTAAGTTACTCCTCTTATTCCCGTCACTATTATTAGATTCTAGATTTCTCTCAAAATGTTTAGCTAGGTTTCTCTTTACTTATTTCCTCACATAAAATCTTCATTCAATTTAGCTGTGCATTATTAATGTCGAGCAGCCAAGTGACCATTTCATTTTCAATACTGTGAAAGAATGTTGATATGATTATGACAAACATTTACATTTTACAAATACAAATTTGCATTCATAAAATTTATCATTATTGAAATTTGCAACTTTTTCCAGGAAAGGGCTATATTAATATTGCTCTAATCCGAGATTGTTTATAAGGAATGAATTTAAAATTATTTGTCAATTATAGAAACAGTAACGGATCTTATTTATGGCCATAGAGTAGATATGAATATAAATTTCAATTGGCAGTAAAATTTTGATATATTTTTTTACACACTATGATATATTTTTTTGTTGTTTAGTTATATTTATCAATATGTTGTCGGGAAATCTTTGCTTTTTAAAAATTATATTACATTTCATAAAGGAATTTTCAAAAAGTTTGTATAATGTTATATCTTACTAAGGTTTCATGACAGTTGCTGTTAAAAAACAAAATTGTTTTTAAGAAAATGACAGTTTCATTTTGAAATTGGAAAAAGTCACTGTTTTATTTAAAAAAGTTGTATTGTAGATAAAAAATAGTGATGTAGAGGTTTCTATCCCAATTTTGAAATATTTTTGTTCATCCTTATACCTATGTTTCAGATCTTTATTCCTGAACTATGCTAGAAGCATAGTTTGGAGAAATTCCATAATTTCCCATTCTGCGATATTATTTCACACTTCTGCCATTAAAAAGTGTTAAACAAAATTAATCAGAAACATTTGTGGAATTTTCTAGTTAGATTTTGATTGAAAATAGGAATTGGAATGTTATAATGTGTAGAAAGTTATTAAATTATTGAAAGAATAAGGTCATTTGGTCCTACAAAACGTGATGATTTTTGTCATTACATTCCTTTTAATTATAATGCACTTTTAAATATGTTGTATTTCATCGGTAGGTAATCAAATATCATGTTAGATTTTATTTAAGTATCTTCTAACTATTTTAAATCTCCTTTTTAATTTTTCACAAAATACTAAATATTATCAATTCCCAAGAATCTCCTTGCACCTTGATGTAGATAATCACTATTAGCATTTTCTCTTTCTTCTTAATGATTAATGCAAGCATTCAATGTATTTTAATCCTTAGAAAGCCCTATTTATTTTTTTAAATTTGATTTGACAGCTCAGTATTTTAGCTGTCAATAACTTCAAAATTTGTGTCGCGTTGGTTTATGATTTATATCCCTGTCAAACATAAAGGTATAAATAACCATATAATACTAACATTCCATGTTTTTTTAAATTCAGTTTTAATATTACTTTCACATGAAGTGCACTTTTGCAATTAATTGTAGTGTTGTTAATTATAAAAAAGCTTTTAAAATAAATTCATATTTTGCATATTATTTTTATAGAAAAAAAAATAATTAAATATCTATATAATAATAAGTTAAACCGTTATAATAAAAGTAAAAATTTATTATAAAACCTAAATTTAGAGGCACTTCCATAGTAAAATGAAGATATAAAGAATTTAATTTTAATAGATGTTCAGAGTTTGCCTTTCGCGGCAATATTAAACTAATTATATGAAAAAATAAATTATTTAAAATATATAATAATACGCTTATATAGGCTATGATATGCGTCATAACATTTTGATATATTAATTTAAAGCAGTTTTACTTCACTACTTTTGATGTGATTATGAACGTTTTATTTATAAAAATATATTCAGATATTTGCCATTTATACATTATGTGATTAATATGTATTGTTATACATAGATATTATACATATATATGTATATATATATATTTAACTATTACTGAATTTGATGTTGTTAAAAACGTAATAAATAGATTTACACTATACACGTAGGCGTTATTGCATTCTATACCCCAAAAACCCACCCACGGATAATTTAATAATGACCTAAACACTTATGGATAAAGTTAGATAAACAAAAGTGGAATACTCTATCGAGGTAAAGAATTTTATTATAAAAATATGCTATCACTGTCTATTGTAAAGATATTGAGTGTATTTGAGTTTTACTTATTATTTTGCGCAGTTTTTTAGTTAATTTTTTTTTTATTTTTGAACTTTATCAGTACATACATTTATATTATTATAATGGTTCGAATGAATGTTTAGTGTATTGCTGTTTTAGATGTTTTGTGAGAAAGCTACATGTAAAAATATGTGTCGGCAGTGTGTCTCGTATAAATTTATCCAAGCAAACGTTTCGGTTAATTTTGGTATGGCAAATCACTCGTACCTGTTTGGAAAATTTAAAAGTTTTGAAGAGAATTGTTCTTGTAAATTTATTTTGGGAAACTTTTGAGCTTTCCACGCAGGGGTACCGCATCAGAATGGCTGTATTGATTATTTTCGCTTTGCGAGTCCCAAGTTTTACAAATCAACCTTCATTGTTGTTTACTTTGAAATTGATTTCGAGTATGGAAATATGTATCACACGTCATAGATGTCTGCAAGCGGGAGTGATTGATACTTACTATGTAGAGAAATGGCACACGCAACGTACACTCGTCTGCACAGATCGCATTCTTAGTAAGTGTGTTGTATATTTTTTAGTGATGTTGTGTACACATACACACTTGAACACAGCGGTAGAATGTACCTATATATACATAATAATTTATTTGTCTTATTGTATTATACTCTTAGTACACATATTGATACAAATATACTAAGAAATATGCGAGTATTTCATCATTTTAATTTGACATGAAAAAATATTTCGTTTTGTCTATAGTTATATCATCTGTAGACAAAGATATTTAGTTAAATATTGTAGGTTTATGTACACAATGAAAAAAAAAATTGAAGGTAATAGAGCAGTTCTTATTTTAAAATAATATTTGTTGTCATGGTAACTTCGAGACTTAACACTGACCGACTGATAGAAGTTTAAATTCAAATTGTTGCCAAAAAAAAACTAATTGTAGTTAAATACTGAATTATGTAAATGACAAGCTAGAATGTAAGACATCTTTAAAAATGCTTTTAATTTATAACATATGTAATTTACAATGACATTAAATCAAGACTCCATTTTGGTTCAGCGCATATGTCGCCGCTTCAAATAAATTGCATTGATTTTAGTTATTATTTAGAATTTTATTTGAGAATGAAATTCATTTGGTTTTTGGAAAGTAGGTGAATATTGTTTTCGTAGTATAGGTACCATATGTATGTGTATAAAATCTGGTATGTGAAATTGATGAAAATATAAATGTGCTTTATTTTGGCTAAGAGCATGCTTAACAAGTAACAGATGAACTGCAAAATGTTTTAGATTGTCCCGTCGGGGCGACATTGCGTATTTTATTGATCATATGTTGAATACATGGGACGTAAACATGCGAAGCTCGTTATACGCAAATATAGTAACTCATTTTTAGTCAACTCTTGCCGAATGTGAGACAAATTAAGGTTACCGATAAGTGTAGATTAACCATAAACAACCTCAATCTCTAACATGAGAGATATGACTAGTTATATTTTTCTAGACACCCATTTAGTCTGTGTATGTTATTTGATTTTAAAATTTTCAGAAATTTTTTAAAATTAGTGCAATTGGCGTTAGATATGTTTATTTTTTTTTACAAATCATTTGTTTTTACAATCTTCACAGGAATCGTGCAAAATTTATATTTATATATGTATATATATGTATATGAATATATAAATATATGTTATAAATTTTTTTTTATTTTTCAGCTTGTGTCAAAACAACATTGATTACATTGTTAATAAGTTAGCGTTAAAAATGAAAGGGGAGGGTGAATATAGGAACAGTTTGCACTTTCATTCGTGTGCTTATCATGAGTCTTCTATATTGTTTTTGACATATTTCTTGGCTACTATATATACATACATATTTCTTGGCTTTTATTTTGTACCACCTTTTTCTTATCAAGTTTTCTTCCACACTATGCTTTGAAATATCATTATTTTTGTCTCAGCCATCTATATATTTCAAAAAAATTACTTTCTTTGAAAAGAAGGGTGTGAGTTTCTTTTGTTTTGCTCTTAATTTTGCCGCCAACTTCTTCAAAGATGCTAGTTTAAAAATTTTTCGTTCCAAATTTACGCAAGAACACGCCCGTCTCTATTCACATTTTTGTCCGCAAAATGGTACGATGTCAATATTTTATAATGTATATAATTATATGTCTTTTATTACACAGCAAATATAAATGTTCGGGGTTAAGTCCGAAAATTATTTATAATGTATATAATATGTAACAATTTACACTGTTCAATTTATGTACTATTTTCTTTCTACCTCTACAGAATCTCTCTACTTCATGTTATTGTTTTTTGTTTTCTTTTTTACATGAAAATCCATTGAACCCGAAGGTCATAGGTGGCGAGTTGCAAGAGCGTTTGATACCAGTTCCGTATAGCAAGAGTTCGACAGATCAAGCTGTAAGCAATATAACAAGCAATTCACATTATCACTTGACATGAGATTAACAACGCCTGCTGCCCGACTATTTTCGTTACAAAAATTTGTTTTTGATGTATTTTTTTGTTTTTGGGAGAACAAAATAGGAATAATTTTTGTAAAATTGTTCGTGTTTCGTTACCAATTTTCTAGTATACTCCAATTGTTTTTTTCATTCAAATATTATACATTTTATTTGTTATTTTTGTAACCCGTTTTTTTCTGAGTAAGTATTTTTTTACCGATCCTTCTTAACAGCTCTATAACATATTTGGCTTCCTCTCATTAACTTCTTCTTCTATTGTCTTCTCTGCCTCGCTCTCCTTTTTTGTTGTGTCGAGGTTTTCATATATTTTTTAATTTTAAAAATAATATATTCCAATTTATGTATGCGTATCGAGTTACTCTACGTAAAATGGAATATCGTATTGAACTAACGAAAAATTACACCTCGGCAGAACAAAATAAAAACTCTTGTAGATTTTATTAAAAGCACGAAACTTTGGCATGTAGTTTTTCTCTTTTTTTACCTACTCATGTATTTCTATTTTAACTCCTCTGTCCTGTTTTTCGCTTAAGCAATATCGTCGTCTTGGTGTCGAGTTATGTTTCAGTTTATTTGTTTTGTTATGTTCCGTCATTTGTGTTTGCTTTCGCAATCATAATGCACAAAATTGGAAAACTGTATTGTTATGTTCGTAAGGTCGAACGCTTTGTGAAGGTGTCGCTTGGATTAATATAGATATTGTGAATTATTTACAATACAAAGTGGTTTTTGTACAGTGTAAGTATATTATATGTATTCACTGACTTTGACGACTCGGTAAACTCGAAGTGAAGTTGCCCAGTATTAATTACAGCTTACAGTAATTGCCAAAGAACAAATATATTTTAATAATGTTAATTTTAAGAAAACATTGACTCTTAGATATATGTTGACCCATACTTTGTGCTTTAAAATAGTTTAAAAAGATATTTATATAATTTTTAAAATAGGCTTATCTCGACAAGGGTAGGTTTAGTAACGCTGTAGTTTCATTTTTTTAGAAATACATATTAACAATTAAGTATGTAGAAAAATTTGGTTACAATTTTTGGTAGACAATTTTTTAAAAATATTTTACATAGTATGTATGAAGCGGCAGTAATGATGACAGAATAATTTTTAATCTATCGGGATAAATAGGCTTAATCTGCTAATCTACAAAAGCTGATTTGAATATAAGAAGCATATATTTTATTTAAGTATAATTGTCGTACGAAGAATAAGGGTAAAGTTTAATTAAAAGCTTTCAAATGAATATAGATATTTAATAAAGTATCAAAAAAACAGCTGAAATCTAAATCATTTTCAGTTGAAACTTACATAATACCATCGTTATTATAAAACATTTTTTAAAAAAGTCGCATTGTTAATATCTTTTTTATTAGTTATCTTAGCAATAACGCCAGGCATAATTCACGAGATAAAGACATTTCGTCACAATATAAGAAAACAACAAATATATATACACGTTTCCTGTCTATGTCTTACAATTGATGGTCTTAGATAAGACTCCTTTGCATGAGTATACACTACTAGAAATACCTGCCTATGTAACATATAACAACTTTTGTATGCTTTGTGCCAAGTCTCTATATCTTGTTCATAATCTACGTGTTGTGTAATAAAATTTGCAAATAATTATTTTGCAATAAAATTTGCAAATAATTATTTTGCAATGAAATTTGCAAATAATTGTTTTGCAATAAAAGTGCAAATAATTGTTTTGTGTTAAGGCAATACGAACTGTGGTATACGAAACGTTTCTGTCTGCGATGATCTCGTTTAGTTTTCAACTAAAAATAACGATTGGAACCATTAATCAAATAAATTATTTTTAATGATCTTTAATAGATTAACAGTAAAAACGTCAGCACATTTTTTTTAATCAAGCAACGTCTTTGATTTTCTTATGATCTGCAAGTAAAATATTTTGTTTTCAAGCGTAATACGTGAAATACTACACCGATATAATATTAAGAGGACATTTTTAAGATTACTCTAAATATTAAATTTTTTTTTAATGTATGTTAGGAATGAGTAAATAAACTTCAAGCAATCTGCCTGTATTCAGAGTAAATAACAAAAATCTTTTTAAAATGGTTTTATTTTTATTTAGAATTTGACATTTATTAACTTTTTTATCTATTTCAAATGTCATAGTAAAACACTGGAGTGTTAGAATAATGGATATCAGCCGCTGGATAAATAAAAAAATGAAATTTATGTTATTTCTTTTATATTTTCAGATTTTAAATTAAGTCTGATATTTACAAATGTTTTCTCATTTTTCGTTTTCTTTTTTTCTTGAATTTCATAAGTATTTGGCATATTAAAAAAATTAGAAGATACCGGCCAATATTCACATTATTCTTACACGCATGAAATCTAAATCAAGCTTTTCGTTGAAGTACGCAATTAGATTATAAATCGAGTAATATGACAGTTTTTTATTTCGAGGTACATTTTCTTCCCACTACAGTGATAATTACATTGTTTTGTGGCATTTTCTTAATGTGACATTTACTTAACAAATGTAGAAATAATTAAAAATTTTGAAAAAAAAATTACACTAAACTTGACACACCTTGAATATTGAAGCGCCATATTGCTCGATCCTTCGTCTTCTGTATATACATAATAGCAATGAACTCTGCAAAAAATGGTTTTACACTGATTGTTCTGAAATTTTTTTCACAACAGAAAGAAATAGAAATGAGGATGCGTTCTTCAAATTTATCCCATAACTATTTCAGTTTTTTGTCACCCTGTGTTGCCAAGTTTTGTGTCAAATCGAATTTGTCTATGGTAGGATGAATGTTGAAAGCATGAAGTTTGGCAACATCTATAAATTTAATCCACAATTGTTGGAACATTGCCATTTGTACCACATTTTTTAAAGCTAGTTTAGTGATGAGTAAATTTTAAAATAGCTTTTAATGGGCAACTGGCAATTTTTGCTTGTAGAAATGGTGACACTATGCTTTATTCTCAGATGATGATAAACCGGATACTGAATTACTAGTAAATACAATACACTATTATATTTTTTATAGAATTCAAGTGTACCTATTTCTACAAGCTTCTCATTACACTCAACATTTTTTTTATCGTTATTGTTATGTATTTTTCTTCCATCGTAATTCAATTTGTATAAACTTTTTGGTAACGAGGGAACCAGTATTATATAGAAGGTAACATATAATATTTTTCCATGTTACTTAAAAAGATATATAATTTGTAAATTAAGTGGTAAAGAGATCAATTTAAGATTTCTTTAATAACTTGAGAGGTCTCTACTGGCTCCCTCGCACGTGGAAGAAAGATACATCATGTCACAAATTGTGCCATGCGTAATCTATTGTTTAAAAGAATTGAAACTAAAATACAACCTGTATCTGGGGCGGGATGACCTGTGGGCCCACAGATCCGGGTGGTGAATGCGTTCCGGCAGGGCTTGGACTCGCGCGGCAGCTGCGCCGACGCCGCTCTCGCCGAGGCGCTCCGCAAGCAGACGGCGCTCTCCAAGCGGCTCTCGCAGACCTCATCCTCCATCGAGTACGCCGACCACATCCCCGATGAGCTGCCCGTTCCCGAGATCGATGTGGAGCGCCTCTCCAGCCACAGCCACACGGAGACGGCTGTCTAACGAGGCCGAAACTAGCCAAGGCGCCCACCCAGCTAGTGGCCCCGGCCTGCCCCGAGTCCTTCCCTCTCTGGAGACGAGATATGAGAACACCATTAGATTTAGCGACGGAGGGCAGCCGAGGGAACAGCTTAGGGCACAACTGGAAGCGAGGACAGTGCAGTTCGGACTTTATAATATATTATTTTTTAAAGTTACAAAAAAAATGAAATTAAACGGTCGAACGTAAAGAATAAATAGCGTCTAATGCGTCGTCTGTGTATCGATACGAGTGGGGCGATGCCGTCGCCGGTGGATGGACTGCCGTAACGCCGTTCAAGTGCCATTTGCGTTAAGCCGAAGAAAAAAAAATTAATAAAAGGTAAATTAAAGTATTATTGATGATTGTAATAATAATTAAAATTTAATAAAAAAATATGTAATAAAATAAATACCCTGTAAAGAACATATTGTAGGAAGCCTGCGATCGTTACACCTCCCTACTTGTACGTTTCAAAAACTATAATTTTAAGCGTTTCCAAGTTACCTTTTTCTAAAAAAATAAATCGTAAATATATATACAACAATACGTATATATACTAAGTATGATAAATTATATACAATCGAGACTTAATCATAAAGTATCTTACGAATAAATACCCTAGAAAAGATTTTGTATGAAATTTAATAGCTTACTTACTTAATTAAGTATGATATACGAGCAATTACCATGTCAAAAGTTTAGTAGGGCACGTGCTTCCGAAACTTCCGAAGCTTTTTCGAGCTTTCTTAAGTAATATTATTTATAAAATTGTCATCAAAACTTATACTAGCAATGGTAATTAATAATGGTCAAGTAAAATTTACCGATTTAACGAGTTACAAGCTAGATTCTCAAGTAAGCAAATCACGGTTATTCATTTTTGTCTTAGTTTATTATTTATATATCGTAAAATAGCGGATCTAAGACATTTATTATAAATATTATTTGCTAAAAACATTAAGTGCGATTATAATTTTTTTTTTTAATTCATCTAGAGATACTTCATGATTAAGTTTTATATACTTATTTCTTGACTATATAATCTGTAGTTGATATACAAATGAATGTAACTTCATTATTTATATTTCCACGCGTCGCGCCGTAGTATCTTTCTGACTGTACCGAGCAGTATAATGCTATACACCTACAATACTGATACACCGCATTCGACTAAATATTAATGTAAAATGTATTGAATTACAATATAACATATATAAACATTGAGAAAGTTTGTATAAAAAAGATTTAAATTAAATGAAATTGTGTGCTGTTTTTAAATGTAGGTGATGAAATAAATTAGTAGCATAGATTATTTAAACTAAATTGGTGAGAACGAATGAGGTTTAATTAAGGAAAACAAGGCATGAGAAAAGATAGGTTAGGCGTGACGACTCTGACATTCAACGTTTCAACGTTTGCTATTTGGGCGGCGACACGTAGAGGTTCAGTTGTCAGTGTCGCGAGTTGAAACGTCACATTTATGGCCGCCATAAGTTGTCAATATTAAACATAGTTATTTATATATTTAAACTTTGTTTACAATAGGATGAGTGTAAAATTGTCTTCTGACTTCATGCAAATGTATTTGAATATATTGAGGATTTTAAGTACACATATATTTATATAACGTTGTAAACTATATGTTGGAACAGTGAATGTCATAGTTCTCACAGGACAGCTTGCGGTCCATTCGAAAGAGGCATAGGTTCTCATAATTTTTGCTGCCAGCTATTGATAACATTTGTATTATTACGTGCTATAATTATTATTAATAATTTAAACAATTGTGTATAGAAAAATATTTTTAAATATATTGTGTTAAATATAACTATGTATAATCATTACTTTATATATATTATTATTATTATTATTGAGGCGTATATATTTATATATATTATATATATTTTATTTATATATCGGCCAGTTATTAATGTATTACCGATAATCGTTTAATATAATGTACGGCATAAGATTCTTTACTCAAGTGATGTTTGATTATGATAATAATGGAATATTTATTCACAAGTTAAACACTGTACACGGCTACACACATACATACATACATCATATACATTTATAATACGCGTCGTCAAAATATTTGATAAGAAATAATAAATTGTTAACTAGTGGTTTTAATTATTATTCGATTGTTTTGAAATATATTTATGATATTATATGCGCGTGTCGAAACGACGACGCGCGCATTTGTTGAGATAGTTGTTAGGAAATTGGAAAGAATGGCGTGCGGGAGAACTTTATTATTATTATTATTATTTTCTTTTTTCATTTTTTTTGCGTGTGAAAACAAAATAATGAGAGCTAAGCTGCTGTTGCTGAACTTTTCAGGTGTATTATTGATATGAACGTGAGGGCTGACGGAGTTAACGCACTGAGTATACATATGCATGAGCTGGACTGTTCAAAAAAAAATATAGTATATGCTTTTCGTTTGGCCAGAGAAATTTATTATGTACCAATCTTTGTATGTATAAAGAATATTTATATCTATATGTATATGTATATATTTATATATATATTATGTTACGTATAAATAAATATATACGCGTGCGTAGTTGCGTAAATGCATACACATTGTTGCGTTGATATTATTTGAATATACCATAGTATTGTTAGCAATATAAAGGTTTAAGTGTAAATAGATAGGGAATATATCTATAGATTTCTCCTCCGTAAAATATATCGTTCGAATCTTTGCAATAAGTTTTTCTTAATTTATCCTGCGCCCACTTCCAATAGTAATTATAAATATTATTATGTTATTACGAAATGGTCAACTTCGTAAGTTACCTCGGAATGATATAAAGTTTCACACGAATGGTAATATTTACCCCCGAATGTGATGCTTAGTTCAAGAAAAACTTAGATGACGAGGCAGCTATACATTTCTAGATGAAAACGTAGAGAAATTAACGTACTTAACATATTTAAATTGTTACATTTAATGATTTTGTACACCTTTTTCTAAATAAATAGCAAAGTATTGTATATTATAGAATTTTGAATATTATATAGCTAAGTTTAATTAGTTGCCTTAATAGTGATCAAATTACGTATTGGGTTTAACGGAAGTATATAATAGGGTTAGTTTCCTTACGCTTAAGCTCAAATTTAATTAAATGAACATTACGTTATCAAATTGTTGTTGGTTTTAAAAAAATTGTTCGACGAGTAAATAGTACGTACAGTCGATGAATATATCATTATGTTCATATCGTTCAATAGTCGACAGCGAGATGTAATATTACTCAATTTGTGTATTTATATACATGTATATAAATATATACATGCGTATATATACATATATAAAAATTAAAATTCATAGTCGATGTAGAGTAGAATTTTTTGAATTTTTAATCAGCGCAAAGCAGATTTATTAAACTTACACATAATGTGTATGCATTTATGTATATTATATATACGTCTATATTTAATAATAATGTGTTAATTTGTATAGTTAAGGTGTTTGTTAAAATTTTTTCATTGTCGTTTTTACTTTTTATTTGTTTATCAACCTTATATTGAATTCTTTTCCCTAATGTTAAGAATACTTCTTAAGTCATATCTCGAAGTAGGCGCGCGAGAAGGGTTTCCATAATTTGCGAACATACATAAGTCAACGTGTCAATCCTTTTTTTTAAATTTTTTTTCTTGGTTTTCGTCGGAAAGATGCGCTTGGAACGAGGTGGTATATTATCCAAATCGATACGTTTCAACTTAAATAGCTGAATTTATAATGCTAGTCTATTGTGGGTAAATTTGTCCTAGTAAGGAAATTTTTATTGAATTGTATCAATCAATATAGTTACGCCACGTAACATATTCGTTTATTGCGAATTTGTACGTACAGGTACAATACTTATGTACTGGATGTATACATGACAATCTTGGCGGTCACTTTGTTTCTTAGTGACCCCCTGAACTGTGATAACGTGGGACGTCGCCTAATTTCGACTAGCAATTGATAAATGTGGTCAGTGTGATCAGATATTTATTTCTCACAAATAATTTAAAAATGATAATAGATTAGTGTAATACTCAAAAATTCTAATTACAAATTTGCGATAAGTCTATAATTTAACAAAAAAGATGCTTCACTTCTTTTATATTTACAAATCTTCAATATCAACTTGTTAGAAGTTGAAAATACTTAGATCGAAAGTGCATCACTAATTGTAGTCTATGGGTAATATGATTAAATAATTTTGGGGGAGTCCCTCAATAAAAGCTGCCATGAAATATATTAGAATTATTTTAAATCATCCACTATCTTTGGTCACACTGTGCCTGTCTCTTAATACATAGTTTTGAAAACGTTACGAATATGATACAACTATTTAACAATACGCATTGTAAAGGCACTTTCACTTGACTCGTATATATATATTTATATACATATATATGTATATATATTTATATGCATATATATTTACCCAAATATATAAAATTTATATCAATATATGAACTTTTATTATATACATAACTTTCAAGATTAAACTATATATCTCTGCAATTACCTAATATAGAAAAAAAATTAACCTATAGTATGTACAATGGTAGTGGTTTTTTCTAAAAAAAAGTGAACTCTTTTTGGTTTATCGTCTATTTACTTTCCCCCACTCACTCGTAGGTTCTATTTACTTGTTTAAATATATAACGGTAACATTGTGTAATGGAAGGATTTAATATTTTCACGCTATAAGATAATTTTAGAATGAAACTGAACCAATTCTATTTATTTGTACGTTTGCTCTCGCCACCGTGAGATGCATCGCTCGTTGTTGACATATCGCAGGGTTAATTTTTTTATATTACGCTCTTTTCCCTTTTGAAAATGCAATTTGGAAAACTTTTTTCAGCCGAAGTGCATTTTCAAAAGTATTCAATATATTGAATGTTACCTAGCAAATATAATAAATATAAAAAGCAGATTCGTATAAAAATACTTCAAAGTTCGTTACTTTAAAAATTTGAATCTACGAAGAACTTGCTTAAAGTTTACATAAACAAAAAATGTCAAACAAACGGCGATGCGTGCTCTCGTTGGGCTTAGTGAACATATAGTTAACTACTATCTTTATATGGTTAAAGTTTCGAGCGAAGTTATTTCTCAGATAAAATCTATAAGATAAGAACTTAGCTTCAAATTGAATAAAAAAACTAATAAAAAATAAAAAACCCTTTCGACACTAGTTACATATTGAGCAACATACCCATGTAATGGTTGTAAACAATCTATTAATAAATTAACAAGAAATAAACGTTACATATTTCAATTGTTCGCTGGTAATTTATTTTTTTTTTTAATTTATTACGTTTCTTACTTGACGTAACGCAGTTTTGACTAATAAATTAATTTATAAAATAAAAAATAAAATAATAAGAATAATCTTTATGAAAGACATATAAACTAGGATATCAAGTGTAGTCGACGATATATAATTTAGCGCTCGGGGAGGGAAGGTGGTGGTGGTACGGACGAATGACGGGAAGGAGGGAGCGACACGGACCGGGGCACCCGCAACAGAGGTGCACGGTTCAGATGGGCGGGCGGACTTTGTTGATTTGAAATATAAATAAAATTGTTTTTACCAAACCTTCAGCCACTAACAATCTAGATTGTAAGTCCCATTGTTGTATTTTTCGTCTCACAATAAATGAAATCTATTTTATTGTTTTTAATGTCTTGTGTTTTAATACCGAACGTGTTTTATTGGTAAGTTTAATGGAGAGTTACGTGTCAAAAAAAGGTTAATGAAAAAATAACAAACAAGAATGAGACAAAATGTTATGACTGAAAAACAAAAAGGTTGTTTATATTTCTTTCAAATTCTAAATTAACACAACAAATTTATAAGATTTTTTAGCTTAAACAAGCGAATATGAATTCAGTTTTATCCTCTAAGCCAAAGTCGCTTCTTCAGTATGAAAAGAACTGGTGCCGACACATGGGGGTTCCATGTACACTTAGACAACTATTTATGGGCATTTCTATTATTGAACTTTTATGTATATTTTACATAAAACTCTAAACAAAATGGCTTTCCAATCCTAATATTCACTTTTTTAATTGATACCTCACACGATGTATGAAATTTAAAAAAATTGTGCTTTTTTGCCCTCTTTCAAAGACAGTCACTAGCTTACAACTATTAATAGTTATTATTAAAAAATCTTCAAGGTAAGATTTTGGAAATTATAATCGGTAATCAAAATATGGTTAAGAATACATATTTCATTAAATCAGCAATTATTTCAAAATAAAATATTAAAGATTCAGAAATTGTTTCAAGAGCATTTTATTAATTAAGAAATGAAACAATCCGTACAACAGATGAAAAAAATCACAAAAACAATATTCAAGAATATCGAAAAAGATTAATTGTTATACGACCAACCGATAATCAGATTGAATTGAAAAAAAAAAGCAACTGATCCCTGTTTACGTGTATCTACAGAAAACCACAAGAAATCATTTATTAACATGTCTGTTGATCAATGTATCGTCTGCTAGATTGACAGAGAATAAACAATACGAAAGCAACTAAAAGCACATATATAAAATGAAGAGTATGCGTAAACCCGATAATCTAAATAACTGTACTTATAGCAAAATATATTCATCCATTTTTGAGAAAGTAGAACTGTCTTTTCCTATGCAATACACATTATCTTAACATTTTTGAATGTGGCCCAATTAAAATATCTACTTTCTTTTATTAAACTGTAATAATATCTTTAGGGTCAACAAGAAATATAAAAATAGAAGACATGGTACTTTATATAAAACACATACTATATAATTTTTTAAAGTATTTTTATGTCCTTTCCAAACATAAAGTCAGGCTTGATTAAGGCGATGATTTAAGAATACGAAACCCTAAAAGTTTATATAGTGATTCCTTTAGCGCTAATGCATTTCATTTGGTTTTTACGCTAACCTAATCTAAATATTTTACTATAATTATGTGTGAGTTGATATAGTCTATCATTTTATCAAGTTTCTATATCAAACGGTTTCTTAAAAATGTGATTGTGATAGACAGACATGTGAGTGACCTAATAAATATACCACTTTTTCCTTTTAAGTTATGGGTCCCTAAAAAAATTTAAATAGAGTTATATTTTTGAATGTGTGTCATCTATGGACATTGAAAAATTGAAAAATAAACAGGAAGTGAAAAATGAAAAATGATTTTATATTTCCTTATCAAAATAAGAGCCTTTTTGTCTATATTATTTTTTCCACAATTTGAATTTTGAAACTGTCACCGTCTTCTGAAATTCGCTTATAATAAAGTTCACAATAATTTACAAAGAACAAAATAAAAAATTAAATTTGTTTATATTTGTAGCCAAATGTTACAAGTGTTTATGGTCAATCATTCTATTCATGAATAAAAATATTATTACAAGTGGCAGCTGTCAAAAAAAGATCTAAAAAAGTATGTTAGAAGGTATGTCATTGTATGATGTTCATTTTATGTTTATTTTTGTTTTTCTGTTTAGTTTATTTTTTATAGCAAGAATGACAGATATTCGGAGTGTGATCTAGCTTGTGTTACCTAATCACCACTTCTGAATTTGACACTGGCAAAAATTCTCTTTGGAGAGAATTATAGCCATAGAACAAAAGAATAAAGAATTATATAATAAGATGAAAAAATGTAATAGGAGACAGGCGTGTGATAATCTTCTTGGTTTATACCATTTCTACGTCTCTCACTTAGAGGAAACAAAAATTTAAATCAAGATTCTTAATATTGCAAAAAAAAAGACTTTGATTAACATGATTTAATTCTTTTGCATGAAGCGAGAAACTTTATAAAAAATTCCTTGTAAATAACCAGTAATGTATGTACAACCCGATTATGGAATTAAATAGATATTGAATATGAAATACGCCCTCATAATCTGTTTTCAGAAGTCGTTCCTTATCTAATTATTTGACACGACTAACAGATTAAAATTCCTTCTCTGCTTTACATAATAAATGTTAAAATTAGTTTCGTAAATATAAATTAAATTCGTTTTTTAATAAATGTACATTTCTAATAAATAACTTGTTCTCTGTTACATTGAAACAACATACAATAACAACAACTATAAAGAAATAAATCGATTTTTGCATTTATATAATAATTATCTTCCACTCAGTTTATAATTTTTTTTTTGTCTAATCATAATACTAATCTTTCGAACAAAAACATTTCTTCAAAATATAAGTAAGTTTGACTTTATAATAATGAGAAAGACTCTGAAGATATTTATACAAATTAAGCTCATATTTTTCTGCTTAGATAGATAATGGTATACTTACGCAGTCACTATTTAATAAGTACCTTCGGGTGTTAAGTATGAATTTACTTAATATACTTACAAAATGTGGAATGTGTCTACAAAACAAAATACGGGAAAGCTTAGATTAAAACAAAAAAATGGAAGATACGGTACACTCTTACTTTACGTAATTATAAAACGGGTATAGGTACAACTACACACACACAAACTCTCACAGCTGCAATCACAAATTACCTATATGTAAAGGTAAGCGAAAGAGACAAAGCGATGCATTGTGACTGTAGCACGAGTGAATCAGGGTATTACAGCAAATTGACAATTTGTACCGAACACACTGCTAGTACTATAGCTTCTCACGGTGTTACACTTGCGCATGCTGATGTCATTCAAACATGAAAGTAATAAAAGAAAATTTTTTTTAAAACTTACAACATTTTTATGTATGTATTATTTTATGAATGGTTGGTTAATACATGTGGTAGAGCACTAGAAGGCATTTTTGGATCTATTTGACTGAAAATAATGGCAATTTTAATTTCATGAACCCCACGTCTATGCAAATCGCCGGTCTGCATATGACTGAATTGAATAATATGCAACCAGGT
Source organism: Druceiella hillmani (assembly GCA_039881145.1). Classification (NCBI taxonomy): domain Eukaryota; kingdom Metazoa; phylum Arthropoda; class Insecta; order Lepidoptera; family Hepialidae; genus Druceiella; species Druceiella hillmani. The sequence goes on from JAYKKI010000031.1 coordinate 12,555,209, forward strand.
CCATCGGACCTGGTTTATGTGGACCGTGCACCGTTAAAACATACCGTATCTTCCTTTTTTTGTTTTAATCTAAGTGGGAAAGTAAGTATTTGAACCAGAATAACAAGAAAACTAGTCGAGGTTTCTCAGTTTATTGCAAAAGAAATTTGATAAATTAAGAGCAACATCTTGTTACAATAGTAAAGTTGAAAATTATCTGATATTTCCTGGACGCGAGGTCAGCTGATGCTAAATGTCTACTTATGTAAGTAGGTAAAAAGGTAATATTACATTTTTTAGTAACGTTAAGAGAAAACTAGCCAAGCACGGGTACAATTTGTGCTATGCGGATTCCATTAGGAGGAGGTATGCATTTAAGCATTTATAAACATTTAAGGACACATAGTATTTCTATTGAATAATATTAATAATAATTAACAAATATTAATTTTTCTCAAAATAGATATATTGCTAAGATACTGTAGTATCTTTCACAAGCGTTAAAATATTGTGCATATTTAAAAAATTATGAGATCATGGTTTATCACTATAGTTTTCCTTAAATCATTGCGTAGGTTTCGAAAAACCCAATATTTTTGGTAATTTTACATTAAATAGTTTTGGAAATAAGGAGGAAAACATGTTTTTTGCACATTTTTCAATATATCTCCAAAGATAAAGAAAAAAATTATTAATGAGGCTTGTTATTTAGGCCTTATATTAATATTATTGAGGCCTTTTACTACTCCACTCTATATATATAGAATTTAAAAAAAATTGTTTCAAATACTTAATTTGCATTAAAATTTCCATCTAAACACTATTTAGATATATGTGGGTACCTGTATGTTTCATTACTATGCTAAATTTCATATTTCTATGTTAACACGTTGAACACCAGAACATAGTTTTTACGTAGTTACGACCATGGGGGACACACGTGGTCAGCACTTGTCTATTCTTCTGGGGCCTTGGGGGAAACCATTTGACCGCGAGCTACAGCTTCTTTCAAACGTCTATGGGCTCATTGAATAAATCTCCTACACAAATCTCTGTATAACGTGACTCCTATGGCCCTATAGTTTAATAAATTTCAGTTGGTTTTTATTTACACCTAATTTAAAATTATAGCAAAATCAAAACCAAAATCAAATATTTTCAGACTATTTAGTAAGTTTTTTACACTTTTTCCATTCCAGTAATGTAATAAAAAATGGTATAAAATTTTACAGAACTGCAAATTTTCATATCGCCTATTTCAGTGTCGCTCATATCCCATGGCGTTCAATGTGTTACGTGGCTTCTAAGAAAATCGACTGTGACAGATGGACAGAAAGATAAGTGATCTTACAAGGGTTCTGTTTATCTGTTTGAAGTACGGAACCCTAAAAAAGCGACGAGTGAAACAACCTATTTTGTTTTCGGAACATTAATTTAGGGTATAAGCGATGCAGGTGTAGATACAAGTCAGAAAATGTTCATAGCCTCATCTTTCCATATACAACTTGGAACTTGCACTCTTATTATGGACATATGAATGTAAACTCTATTTAAAATAAATTCTTAAAGGCTTTTTATGTTTCTTAGTTTTTTGGATCCACAGAAAACAGTATAATAGGGTTAATGTATCATGTATAAAAAATATCTGATTAATGTATATCAAACATTGCTTTCGGGTTAAAAATAATGACTGTCTCACTGCAACAAAATTTTTTATCTAATGATGGAAATTGAATATAATATTGCCTTTTAAAACATGTGACTAAACACTGAAATACAAATTGTCATCAATCAGAAAGGATGATGTCAAAATACAACACACAGATCATGACATACTAATATATTGCAAACTTCAAATAATTGTACGAGCAAGATAGCATAATCACTTTTAATGTATTGAAAATGTCTAATTTTGTTATACAGAGTAATGAAGTTGCAGAGAGTGTGTAGAAACTTAACAGTTGCATATTATAAGTTATGAATATTTCCAAGCAAAATGATGAATATTGACTTGTACTGAGTTGTCATATATATATATATATATATAAATATGTATATATATATATATATATATACATACATATATATATATATATATATACATACATATATATATATATATACATATATATATATAAAGATCACTCTTTCAATTTGTAATCCTAAACGTTCGTTAGCGACATCGCGAAGACATGAAATTTACATTGATATGTAAATTCTATGACTTCACCCATTCTTTTTTGAACATGTTTTGACACTCTTTATTATTAACTGTTATCATAAGGAGCTGCCTTTACATTACCTGAATAAGTTTTGGAGTTCCCATCTCCTATATAATTGAGGTATTTAGCCTTGATTTTGTCATGGCTCTGGTCTGTCTGTTTAGTTAAAGTTATATTCTATAGCCTTCTTTCTATACTTTTCAAATAATAAATATGGAAGATCTAAAAATAATTTTTTTATTCAATGCCATAAATAAATAAAATAATTTTTTTATTCTAAAAATGATTTTTTTATTCAATGCCATAAACAAACAATATAATTTATTTATTTGCCAAAAATAAAATAATTGTTTTATTTATCTTAGTTTTATAAACTAAAGTATTACTATATTATCACATTGAATATCCACAAGATGATGTTATGTCATCTTGTGGAATATTCAAATTCCATCTAGTGAAAACGGATGAAATTTGAATTATTCTACAAGATGATATAGAAACTACATTCAAAATCCCAAAAAACCTCGTTCGGTGTTTTAAAATCGTAAATTATGTTATTTAAATTTGATACTGTCATGGTACAGTATTGATAAAAGCAAAGAGTCATATATTAAAACAAATAAATGTTTGACTTTCTAATAGATCTAAATGACAGCCATTGCCTTACGTCACAGTGCTGCCAACTGGCGAGTATCAAAATAAGCCATGTTGGGCAGTGGCTACTATGTTGTGAACAAAAATTTAACTGTTTTTTTCTCCATTATTACTTTTATTCAAAACTATTATTTTACTTTTTTGCCAGCTTAATTGTTAATTTTGGAAAATGTTTGCTATATTACCATCTAAGGTTTATTTGGTCGGTGACATATTTTGTTTTGTTTAATTGGATATTTGACAATTTTACGAGAAAGGGTTTTGAAATACTCTTAATCTACTTATTATACCCAAGATAATAACATTTTACTCAAATTCTTTATTGATTTATTAAATTAACTAACATGAACAATTATCTAATTTTGGTTTGAATGTGTAATTAATCTGATATGTAAATATCACAGACTTATATTACTTCGAAGGACAGGCCCATAGCAACCGAAAAATATCCCACTAGAAACGGTGCTAAATGGAGAAATTAAAAGCGTTTCGTTTCATTTGATTCTCGTGAATGTATTTAAACCGAAAACAGTCAAAAAAATAGTTGTATTTTCAGTAACTATATGAATTCCAAAGTAGTGACCTTGTAAGGATGTGTTTTCACACATTATTTTTTTTAAATATTCATTTTTCTTCGCTTTGACTTATGAAAATCTCTATTGAGTACGGTGCCGATAAAACAGAAAATCTTAGAAGTAAAATGAATTAGTATTTGTCCATCTGTCTGTCACTTCGAAAACTCAAAAATTTCTAAACTTAAAACTGGAAATGGAAGTATAAAATGTTCATAGATTTGAGTCAATTAGTGACTAAATATAGCCAAAGCATACACTTTTTGACCAAGCCTGTGCATGAAAGACACACATGCTTGCACACGCGTTGTGTTTTAATCATCATATAATACGCACCCACACACACGCACACACGCAGGTGTATGTATGTGCGTGTGCGCGCGCACCTGAAGAGGGTTAATATCACTAATTTTTGAGATTACTCCTTTCTAGAATAATCTTTTAGATAGAACCTTCCCAATAATAATTATCTATACATATAATAATGTTGTAACAGAGTGAATTCTGTACATGGAATATATTTTAAAAAGAGTGATTGACTTTATAATTATTGTCTGTGTGTTTATTACTTTGTGCGTCAATCACGTAAAATCTACTGGACGGATTTTGATGATATTTGGTATGGTAATAGTTTATAACCAAGAGCAACATATGAGAGAGAGAAAAAAATTCTAACAACGTACTCCGAAATACAACCGAACGAAGTCGTAGACACAGCTTGAAATATTTGCAAACGGCTCGACTTTGTCTTATTGCTCTCTAAAATCAATTTAAATTGATTGTGTCAAATGTTTGATTAATTTTTAAAGCAGGGAAGAGCCATTAGAAAGTGAACTTTTTTGTGAAGGTAAATAATACGGGAAAGTATAACGTCATTGAAGGTGACCTAGTAATATTCGGTATAACTTGAATTCTATTATGAAAAGTTGTGGAAAATTCGCGTTTTCTTATGTTGTCAGATAGAATTTAAATATGATCCTGAATGAGTTAGTATCTTTCTATATATCTCGCAAATTACCAATTTTGCATTAAAATAATAAACAAATATTTTAACTTAATAATATAAAATACGATAACAGGGTAAATTATTATCGAAAACGTATCGTAAATATGTATCTGTATGTAGACGGAGAGTATTATAACATTATAATTTTTTTAAGATAAATTTTGTTTTTTTAAATCTTAACCTTTTCATCACTGATGAAGTATACATAGGTTCATGCATAATCATCTTACCAACGCCGACAACTATAAGTACGCAGCCTCTCGATACAGTGAATAAATTAAAACTGATTGTCACAGAATGAAGTTGAGATAATTAAATCACTTTAATTTTGACTCATTCCTCACATATCTATGTAGTATAGTACCATTGTATCTACATATTATAGTGGCCTTTAGTTATATAAAAATAACTTTTTCATTACTTTACGTAAATTTCAAGCTATTTAAGCATTGTCATATCAATATACATGCGTACAAATTTAAAACCATTTTTTTTAAAAGTAATTCCACGCCAACATTTAATCTATGGTCGCAAATAGTCGGTCATGTGACTGGCGAAGTAGTTTCGTTTAATTGCAATAGATGGCGCACATGAATTGGTCTTGTCATTTTCGAATTAGTTTATGTACCTTTGACCGTATCTTGATATTTAGATCAATGGTAAATATATTATGAAAATATGGATAGCTTTCAAATCAATCACTATATTAACATGTCGAGTTGTAAAGTTACGTTTTTATTTTCATATTTGCTCTTAAGATGACAAACTCTATTAGTATTTTCATATGTATCAAAGAAAAAATTACATTATTAAGTTATGTTATCAAACTAAAATTGCCAAAGTGGAAATGTCAAACTAGAATCAGCTGAAGTTACTCAATAACTATAGAATACTAAGTGACTTAGTTAATGTCCAAGTAATACTAAGTGATGTAATTTAAAGTATACATTGTTACAAAGTCTGAAACTATTTATCTCAACACTTTTATACTCGACATTTATTCCCACTGAGCACATATGTTATATTTATTAAACTATTTACAGATATTAATATTACTGTTCACTTAATAAATATATTAGTTAGTATATGTATCTACATAAAAAAAAAGTGAGCCGTCACGGGACGCCTGGCAGATGTGAAACATCGTGTTCGTACAAGTAATATGCATAAAAGACAAGATTATTACAGGAATTATATATGGCATAATGAAAAAATAAAGTATTACGAATTTCTTACAGAAAATGGTGACTTTATTTAATAAACATTTATTTACAATTAATACAAAAATAATAAAGCACAGGTTATGTGTACCGTAGTAAACAACAGCGTCGAACTGAGTGAGGAGGGGGTCGCGTTGTCGGTTGCGCATGGCGACACGGCGCCATACCGTACACTCTACTACATATAGACTATACCTTAATATAGCGTGGCGACCCGACGCCACGGCAAGCGTCGCCACTCCAACGATCCGGTTTATACCTGCGCCTATAGATGTTCCACATCAAAACTGGGTGTGGTTAAAACGACACAGTAGAAGTGAAAATTTTGGCAACAAAAATAATCGTATTGTATCTGTGGGAAAGTTTGTTCACGCTCATAATTTATAAAAGTAATGCAATTAGATACAAAATACATCACATACATCATCACACAGGGCACAAGAAAGATCGTTCCAGATTACGGGTGCGGGATATTTCCAGATCCTATCTTTTATACCCTCAAAACCTTGGTCTCAAAATTCAATTCTATTTTCGAAAAGAAACCTCTGCAGTGTCTCGCATGCGTTTGGGTTATTGTTCTATTCCTACTCATATGGCTACGTTGCGTATCGGAGAATCACCAATTTGCGATTGTGGGCTTGGAAAAGGTGATCTACATCATCTCATTTTTGTACGTCCATTGAATAATAGATTTCATGCGTTTATTTACAAATTATTAAAATATAATTAATAATGACAATAAATGCCACATATACTTTTTTGACAACATATTTTCATCGTTAGTCCTTTCCACGTTCATACTCGCAAGCCATTCTCATCGTTAGTCCTTTCCACGTTCTCACTCGCAAGCCATGTTCATCGCTAGTCCTTTCCATGTTCACATTCGCAAGCGATTTTCAACGTTAGTCCTTTTCATGTCCACACTCGCAAGCTATTTTCATCCTTAGTCCTTTCCATATTCACATTCGCAAGCCATGTTCATCGTTAGTCCTTTCCATGTTCACATTCGCAAGCGATTTTCAACGTTAGTCCTTTTCATGTCCACACTCGCAAGCTATTTTCATCCTTAGTCCTTTCCATATTCACATTCGCAAGCCATGTTCATCGTTAGTCCTTTCCATATTCACATTCGCAAGCGATTTTCAACGTTAGTCCTTTCCATATTCACACTCGCAAGCGATTTTCATCCTTAGTCCTTTCCATATTCACATTCGCAAGCCATGTTCATCGTTAGTCCTTTCCATGTTCACATTCGTAAGATATTTTCATCGTTAGTCCTTTCCATGTCCACACTCGCAAGCGATTTTCATCCTTAGTCCTTTCCATATTCACATTCGCAAGCCATGTTCATCGTTAGTCCTTTCCATGTTCACATTCGTAAGATATTTTCATCGTTAGTCCTTTCCATGTCCACACTCGCAAGCTATTTTCATCCTTAGTCCTTTCCATATTCACATTCGCAAGCCATGTTCATCGTTAGTCCTTTCCATGTTCACATTCGTAAGATATTCTCATCGTTAGTCCTTTCCACGTTCACACTCGCAAGCATTTCTATATTTTTAAAGTTTCAAAAGGTAAAACGGAACACATATAATAACATTCACATGTCCGTCTTTCTGTCACAGCCGTTTTCCTCAGAAACCACTTGACACAGAAACTTGAAATTTTGTATAGTAGTAATAAAACTTATTATCGTTTTTTTATTTCTAACACTCAAATTTTATGTATTCATATGGCAATTTTAGAGGGGGGTAAATTAAGTTAATTTTTTTTAAATTCCATAATAGTGTGGGTTTATTGTTTCAAAGAGTTAATAATAAGGGTTTTGCGAAGATAATTTTTTCGTAATTTTTGGTTTTACATCTTCAGAGATATATTGAACAATGTGCTATAAACACGTCCACGCTCTCTGCCCTTATTTCTGAAACTATTCAATATAAAACTATGAAAAGAATAGGGTGTTCAGAAGCCTAGACAGAGATTATAGGAAAATTATAACACTAGTTCTAGATATCATAATTTTTGAAGTATGCACCATGTTTCTACACTCGTGGAAAGTGTAGTAAGCAATTTATTAGCGTTGTGATAAATAATTATAATATTTTTTGTAAATAATAGACATAGACAAACACTTAAACGAGACGAAACGATTTAGGTACCTATAGTACCTAAATCGTTTCGTCTCTATTCTGTACTGAATTGATCAAAAGGCATACGGCCTTTGAGGGCGCTGTGCACCGCGAGGACCTGGGTGCTATTCCCTACCGCTAGTCGAGCAGGGCTGGACTAATATTCTGATTGGTTGCAAGAGATTGCTCTGGTAGCAATAAGTCCACTTTATTTATCAATTTCCACTAAAATACATGGTAACGGAACCTTCGTAGCGCGAGTTCTACTCGTGCTTGACAGGTTTTTTATTGTATAATACCGACAATTTCTCGCAATCCAACTGAGCACTAATTGTTAAAAGTTATAATTTTTTCATTAATATCGAAAAAATATAAAAACTAATAAGAAAAAAAACCCGACTCGTGAAGGATTTGAACCTCCGCCCTCCGATGATAAATTGACATTTGATATCGGTGCTCTAACCTACTGAGCTAACGAGTCTGCTGTGCGTATTGTAATAGCCTTTAGTCCCTAGCGACTTATCTCGGCACTTCACCTATGACGCCACACGTCTGGACGCGAGCCAATTATCAGTTGGGGACCTGTTGGGTGGAGTTGCCAATGTATAAAATATTTATTTTGGCTGTTAACAACGACTTCGTTCGTGTGAAATTACAAATTAAACACGAACCATTTGAAGTTATGGTCATATTTGATTTTGGTTGAAGGGAAAAGAGAATAAACTCGCGCTTTAATACACCTCCCTAAAGTAACCTTCCGAACGGAGAAAGGGGATATCGACACAAGGATTAACAAACGGACTGATCTTGGACCACCTAATTATTTATCCCAGTCAGGGTTATCAATTTTACTTACCAATGTTAAGAGCTGATGTAGTCATTTTCAATATTTTTCGTTTATGTATCATGGATAAGGTACCTTTTGTTGACGGAAATTTTTGTTGTAAGCCCTTTTTCTACTATTCAAAACAATTGAAAAGCCAAAAGAGACATTTGAAATAAACACGGTGTCCAGGCATAAGCGCCGGACAAAGGAAGACGTTAATTGTCGTTAAAATAACATTTCAAAGATGACTTTTTTTCAGAAACTTGAAAATAACATTCATAATTATTTGTCATTTTTTCACACACACGATACTTGCCACATTGTTCAGCACCGCTAAGGGGAATAACTGAAGACATCGCCGCTGTGAGTAAACATCGTACTCCGGCCAAATATTGGGTGTGTTAAAAAGAGTTATGTGTAAATTTGTTTACCTCAATTAGAAAAAGGGCGTGTTTTACTTTTATTTCAACGACAATTTATTCCGAATTACAAATAGTATCTTTCTTTGTCCGACATCTATTCCCGAACACCGTGTATAATGCCGCATTGTTTTAAAGCAGGATATAGTGCTGATGATACAGCAAACGACATGTGCATGGTTTATAGCAACGATGCTAGCAGTATTCAGATAGGTTGCAGTTGATCCAAGAAGTTCGAAGCCGGTCATTTTAATCGAAACTAATATACTAGGTTACATTTTGATGAGTGACCAAATTTCAATGAACTTTTAAAAAATAGTAACTAAACACATAACAAAGAAAATAATTTTTTTTTAAACTTTCCTATCATTCCCGCTTTAACAACATGCTGAAACGTTAGGAAAACTTAAAAATTGTGTTTTGTAAAAAGTAAAATTTTACTATGTTTTTAAAACATCATTTTTTTTAACTTTTCCTAACACTCCCGGTTAGGAAAAGTTTAAGAAAATTATGGTTTTTTAATTCTTTTTCTTTATATGATTTAATTATTAGTACTTAACCGCTCCTTGAAATTTGGTCACTCATTATAGTGTTACCCAATATAAAGCAGTAAAATTTGTTAGTTTATTGTTTGTTTGCGCTAATCTCTTTAAACCATACGTCCGATTTCAAAAATTATTTGTGTTACGAAGCCCATACTTTGAGGAAGACCATATGCCTATATAAAATTCATAGGCTCAGAGCAGTGATGATATATGTGACAGATCAATGTCATTGGGGAATGCTGCTTAAACAGTATAAGGTAGAAAGAGACCGAATGATTTATTGACTGATCATCGCGAGTATTTCTTGCCAATATACGACCTCGACGACCAATATCATTTGGCAAACGGAGCGTATACGTTTTATAACCATAATGGAGGTGTAACAATGCAAATATTTCTGAAGCGGTTAAAAGTATCGATTTATAATATATTTAATATAAAACTTTTTCAAATTATTTTCTCATCATGTGATAGGTATTTAATTTGAAGATTATAGAAATATGTATTTTTTAATAAAGTAAAAGAATATCAAACTGATCTGATATTGATTCTACTCAGATAAAAAAATCGAAAGTCCATAATGAGTACAGAGGAATTTAGTAAAGTTCAAATTTGTAACATCACATTCTACCTGGATTTAAAAGTACGTCGATTCAATATTTAATTAATTAAATATTATATGCACAATCATCATCATCATCATCATCATCATATATATTAATACGCTAAGGTTAAGATGTTACACTCCCTTTTTAGAAAAAACCTCACAACTAATCCACATAAATTATATATCATTAAAATTATATATCATAAATTATATATATAGATAATTGCTTGCTCTACCGGCATCCACAACTAAAAAATTTATTATTGCTATTGTTTTTGCAAATTAATTAATTATTAAAATTATATACACAAAACAGCAATGCTGCCATCTAACGGCTTAACGTCAATATGATTGACGGTCGGTAAAATTTTTGTTTAATTTTAAATCCACTCACGTATAATAAAGTGGCGCTTTAGCTCAATGCTTTTGATACTTGCGCCTCTATATGTCAATTTTAGTAAAATAGAATAAACAATGCGAAGACTTCGCACGGGTCACGCTAGTAATATTAATATGACAGATATGTACTACGAATGCACATTGCTATATATGAAAACTCTTTCAATCAGTCGCTTGAGACTTTTTTAAATAAATTAGAAAATAAAAGGTCAAAAAACAATTTTGTTAAAAACATTTAAATAAAAACAATTTAAACAGCTCAATTAAAATAGTTTAACGCGGGTAAAGCGTGGGGCTACAGCTAACCTGGAATACCAAAAGTATTGTGGCCGTCCACTCGTTACAAACATGGACCTCATCGGAGCCATTGTCGAAGGAAACACGTAATACGCTGTTCGTGAAGTAGTCGGTGCATTGAAGTTATTGGAGATAATCATCTGACAATATTAGGTAGTCAATCATGCAAATATATGGCTTCATGTACTGAGTGAGCGAGCGAACAATAAATCTTTCTTGATATAAATATGCAGAACATTCAAGGGGTAATAGTATATGGTCAGAACACACGTCAAGTATTAAAAGAAGAGTTAATTAACTTACGTTAGTTAAGTAATAATTAATTAACTAAGTTATTTAGCCGTTAAGTCAAATATTTATCTTTGACGTAGACAAATATATTCCAATTAGACCAGATTATATTTTTACTCTATTACAAAATGACGGTTTATCATTTTATTAAAATGTCCTACATAGGTGTATACGAGAAAACATCACCTTCTTCTCTAGCGCAGTCGGGTCAAAAGATAAACGATGTAGATTTCGCAGGTCACGAATCTGTAATCATTTGAGTTGTTATCGAAGCTGATCCATTTTTTGAGGCCGAAGGGAAAGCGAAAATATATCTGTAACGATTATTGAAGTAAAACTTCTTTACGCACACTTGACTTGGGGAGTAAGCTGATGAATGCGTGGCGAGAGCGTTACGAAAAGTGTGATCGGGCGAAGTGAACGGAAGTTGAGAGGGAGATATAAGTTAGTGAAGACAGAAAGAGAGAGTTACGTTTCGTATATTACTGTAGGGACAAGAGAGAGAGATGCGAGCATACATTTTCATTCTCTCTTTCTCTCATAGCCAGTTATGTTTCGTATATTTAAGACACAGTGCAAGCCTATTGTCTGTATCACACTGTAGGAGCAAGAGAGAGCAGTGCGCGCGCACATTTTCTTTCTCTCTTCCTCTCACAGCCAGTGCATGATATATATATATATATATATATATATATATATATATATATATATGTGCGAGTTTGCTAGCGTTACGCGAACGGTGATTTTTTGATTATTTTGTAATTTCATTTCGTTCTTGAACAATTTTATAAATTATTATTTTGTTCAATACATTAAATATAATTAATAAAATTGTAAATTCATTTTAAAGTTCATATTTTGTGAATTTGAAGTTTTACTTCAGTCGTGTGGTCTAAAGCACACTCGTTTTTTACCAGTTTTTTTCGGAACGTTAAAATAAACGATAAGTATTTGTGGTAAATGCTATTTTTATTCTAAATAATCATAATGGAATGATTTATCACGAAAAATATATTAAATGGTCGCAATCTTATTTGTTATTCCGCTCATACCTCATCAGATAATTTTATTCTTCTTACATCTTAAATTACGTTATGTTTTCGTGTTTTATTTACCTTCACAAAAAATATTTGAGAGAATAAATTTAAATTGATTTTAGAAGCGATAAGGCAATGACGAGTTGTTTGCAAATATTTTGAATAATTTTTATTTGGAAGATTAATAATATAGAAGATTTATCGAAAATTTTGTAAAAATTTGTTATATTACCGCTCTTCAGGTGTGCGGACACAAACATGCGCGCACATATGCGCACACACGCATGTTTATACAAGGTTACATTTTGGTCAGTGGCCAAATTTTAAGGACCGATTAAGAGTCGGCAACTAAATGTAACTACAACAAAAAACAATTTTGTGATTACTTTAGCTAACATTCCCTTGGTAAATAAAAAAATTTATGCTCATACTACTATTTTAAATTAGGCGCGCATCAGCGACAAACAAAAATCACCCCCTTACCGCCCCCACCTGCACAGGTAAACCGCAGCCGAGATGAAATTAATTCAGTTAGCGCCGAGCACTTAGAATGCATGGGTGTTCCATGTGTGTCCAGCTCGTAAAAAATGTCTGTCCGACTGCAATAATTTACAAGTAAATTTGTGAAGTTTAAATTTTTTGGTGAAATACTGACGTGAAAGTTTACAAAACTTAAAAAAAACTTGCAACTTTCAGCGGTATGTTGAGCGAAATAGACGAACAAGGATTAAAATGTATAAACAGAAGTTAATCGGGTTTTAAATACACCTTAATGAAGTTATTGATTTAAAAAAAAATACATAAAAAGAAGACCAATGTTCTTCTTAAAATTTTATCTCTAAAAATAACTCTTCAATTTTTTTTCTGATTGAGAAATATTTCTGTACATGTATACATACATTAGCACGCCTAAGACTTTTAACTGATGAGATACCCCTGCTTTCTTTGGTCTGCGTGTTTTTTGTACTATTTACAAACTGGAAAATGATTTTATTTATTTATTAACTTTTATGTATAATACATATGGCGGACTTATTGCTACATGAGCAATCTCTTCTAGTCAACCATAACAATTTGTATTGAAATTTAGTTGGTAGACTGTAAGAGATTTTACAATAAAAATTTTTCAAAGCACATTAGACGATAAAAAAATTTTAAAAAATACAAAAGTAAAGTAAAAAAATACTATTGACATGATTTGGGATGGAAAAGACAGGAGAGGACAAGGACACAAAGGAAATGGTTTCAGGAGAGGCAGGACTTCTTCACTCGATCTTTGAAAATATTTAGAGACGTGATTTTCCTGATGTCAGGATCCAGGTCATTCCAATTTTTTGCTGCTTGGACAGTAAAGAATTTTCCGTAAGTGGTAGAGGTATGTTTAGGAATAAGTAGGGTGAGTGAACTTTCAGATCGTAGTCCAAGGCCATGAGCAAACAAATATCTAAATTTGTCAATAAGATAATTTGGGCTATGAGGATTTTTTAATATATTAAAAAGAAGTGTAAGTATGTGAAGTTGGCGTCGATCACGGATCTTGAGCCATTTGAGAAGTGACCTGTATTCAGAAATATGATCATATTTTCAAAGGCCGGTTGCATTAATTATGAAGACGTTCCAACTTGTACAAATATTCTTCATTAAGATCAGGATAACACACATCTCCATTGTCAATTAGTGGTAATAAAAGTATTTGAGAAAGTTAGATTTTCGTTTTAATTTTAGATTTTAATAACCAACAAAACATAATACATTGCTCGCAATAATTAAAAACGCAAGGTGTTTGTAAGCTCATGTGTCTTTCATCAATAGGTTTTGTCAAAAAGAATATGCTTTGGTTATATATAATCACTTAACGGATCAAACTTATAAACATTTTATATCTACATTTCCAGTTTTAAGTTTATAGGTTTAGTAATTTTTGAGTTATTGAAATAATATATATGGACCAATATTAATTCATTTTGCATCTAAGGTTTCCTGTTTTTCCGGCACTTTTTCATCTGTAGATTTTCAGAAATTGGAGCAAGAAAAAAATAATATTTAAAAAAATAATGTAATAAAACACTACCTTATTTAGGTATATATTTTATATTAATCTACTTGTTTCAATGTTATTAAAGATAATATAAACAAATTGAGAACCTAAATAGGGGAAATATATGATACCAATATAGAATACCATGTATTTCTATTCCAAATTATGTTTTATCTCATTTGTAATCAAACTTGCTTCTGTTATATACAAAAGCAAGTTTGATAATTTCCACTGCCAGTCAAAAGTTTGAAACTTCTCCATGAATACTAAGGAATTACAATAAAACTCATTCAAAAACAATAAATTATTCTTTTTTTCTTCTTCTTAATTATTATCAAACTAAAATCAAACTATATTTATCATAGAAAGTAATAATTATGTAAATGTCCCAACTTGATTTTTCATAAAAAAAATCACTTAATTTTTCCACCTATCTCGGAAATTGTTTCCTCCGAAATACTCTTCCAACTTTATCTAAAAATTTTATTATCTCGTCTTTTAATGTAGGACACTTTCCAAACTTTTCCATCCAATTCTTCCCACAATAATTCAATAGCGTTTAGATGGGATGATTACAGAGGCCACACCATATTTTTTTAAAACTCCTTGTTTTACTTTATATTATAAGGTCTCTACATAGTTTTCACATAAAAATATGTGTGAAAAACGAAAATTAACCGATGGTAAGATACATCCACTTTTTTTAATATTCTCGAAGTATAATTTAAATAAATTTTGACTACGAAGTCCGGCATAGTAAATTTTTGATAGTTTTCAGGATAAACGAGAATCAAGATGTCAACTGAAACAAAATGGTGCTAATTTTGATGTTTTATTTTATTGGACATTTTTCGGTCACCATGGGTTTGTCCTTACAAAGTAATGACTTATATTACTTAAAAATAGCTAGCTATAAAGGTTAACACCAACTGACATCATGCACCTCGCTCTTTTTTAGGGTTCCTTACTTCAAAAGGAAAAAATGAACTATAATAGGATCACTTCGTTGTCCGTCTGTCGGTCTGCCAATATCCTTTTTCTAAGGACAGCGTGGAGGTGTTAAGTTAAAATTATTATCAAATACTTAGGTTTACGGTCCCTTGGAGCTGTAAAAAATCAAGCTTCTAAGTCAACGCAATCAAAAAATACGGCTGTTTATGCTGCATATTTTGACATTCGTAAATAAATAAAAACCTACAGGGTGATTCCTGTTGACCTAGAATCATGAAATTTGGCAAGAAACAAGGTCTTATAGCATAAGTAAAGGAAAACATGTTAATTTGTAGTTAAATTTTTTTTTTTAAATATGCGTCTGTAAACAGTAGGCAAGTAAGATACAGTAGGCAATATAATTGAGTTCTAAAAAATTAAAATGTTGTGAATAGTATTAAGTACCATTAAATGTTTATAAATGCCTAAATGCGTAAGGAACCCTCATAGTGTGAGTTCCACTCGTGCTTGACAGTTTTTTTACATTAAAAATTATTTCTGTGTCAATCACTTCGTTATTTAAGTTTAAAAAAAAATT
This sequence comes from Druceiella hillmani, assembly GCA_039881145.1. Classification (NCBI taxonomy): domain Eukaryota; kingdom Metazoa; phylum Arthropoda; class Insecta; order Lepidoptera; family Hepialidae; genus Druceiella; species Druceiella hillmani. The sequence continues at coordinate 12,570,978 of JAYKKI010000031.1, forward strand.
AAGTTATTTCCAGTTGTGAAACGTCCTTTCGCTCTTGACCAAAATCTTTATATTCAAAGATTATTTATTAGTTTATTTTGCTTTAAAAACCTTTTTTTTATTTTTTAAACTATACTTTTTTCTTACACGTCATCGTCATTAGATATGTTTTTAAAATGGAACTGAGGTCTCTTTTATATCTATTTTTAATTTTTAACTTTCCACAACAAAATATTAACTGATAACATTTGAACATTTGATGAGAAGTTTTAATAAAAATTATTTTGGTTGAATTGCATCAAAAGCTTCAAGGCATATAGGCAAATATGGAACAAACACTTGTCCAGTCATTTCTGTCGTGATTATGCATCACTAAAAAAACCGACTCGTGAAGGATTTGAACCTCCGCCCTCCGATGATAAATTGGAATTTGATATCGGTGCTCTAACCTACTGAGCTAACGAGTCTGTTGTGCATGTCGATTTGTATTTAGTTCGCTACAACCAAACGCGCTACGTCATAGATGACGTTACGCATTTAAACGTGCCTGTGATTAACCAGCACCTATACAATCCCACCTGTAGTAGTAGGTGTTGAAATGACACCAGTTAATGCTGGGGCCACACTAAACGCAAATTTCGTTAATTAATGCGTTATTTGGCATTAAACGCAGATGTAACCGTCTCTGCACCCAAATTCATTATGGCATTTAAAAAGACAAACGATATATCGCGATAGGTTGGGTGGCGAACTTTTTGACAGGTCAAAGAGTTTTGGTGTGCATTTATTGCAATACAATACGTGCAAGAAGAACTAGTTAACTAACTAATGCATACATAGTGCTACCACCTAGTGTTAAAAATTTACAATTTTAATCTTGCTTTTAATCTAATACTCCCACTAAAATTAAACTCTATTTAATAACAAAATAGTTTAACTAAACAAATCAAATGTTAACCAAATAAAATCTGATGTCTTAAGTAGGCAATACTTTTGTCAAAATGTCAGTTAATTGACTTTTACTTGATAAATAATTAATTTTAACTAAACCCAATTCAATCTTTTTCCTTATGATTTTTTTTTCTCTTTTCTTAACCACGACTCTGCAACTGCATTAAAAAGACATGACTCTGACGAATCTCTAAAGAATCTGACTCTGCATTTAAAAAGACAATAACATATCATCCGATAGGTTGAATGGCGACCTTTTTGATAGGTTAAAGGGTTTTGGTGTGCATTTATTTATTATGTGCTCTGTGGCATTTATCACATCCTTCTGGCTACATTAGTGTGTATTAGTACATATTTACTTAATTCAAGTTTCGATCAAGCATTAAACAAAATGGCGCAAGTGAAACTGGACCTACACGCTACCAAGGAAACCTGTCCATATTTCTAAACAGGCGTTCGATTGAAATCCTCAAGATCTAAAATAAAGCAGCAGTTCTGCATTTTAAAGGTATTTCATAAAAATTAAGTACGATAATTAAAAGTAGACTTTACCATATTCATACCGAAAAACAGGTAGAATATTTGCACAAAACGAATAGTTGTTGATCAACAAATAAATTTTCGCATTTTTAGTATTATGCACGTAAATAAACATTTGTAAAATACGCGTAAATAAGAAGACGGAAAATAAGTCAGTACATTAAATATATCTCAGGGAAATTAAATGCGATAACTAAAAAGAAGCTATAAGGAGCGCCATACTATTTTTGGAATTTCGATCCGTCCTTTATTTAGCTGCTTTCAGCCATGTATATCCACATAGGTTTTACCTAAACACTTAAATACTTAACTGAAACATAAAGAAGTGCATTACGAATGCATGTGGTGAAATTTTAAGTTTTAATTCCCGAAAGGATAATTCGATCGTAAATGATCTCTACGGAGCGATCTAAGTAAACATTTTTAGAATTTTTATAAATAGATATTTGTTAACGGGCTCCCCGGCAGAAAGATTACAAAATCATAGTACTCAAAATGATGCAACGAATTGTACAAGCGTTGCTGTTTAAAAAGAAAAAAAGGAGTCTTTCATGGGTCACTAGGGTATTACATAAAAATTAATATTTATACTACCCTTATTAGACCAATAATTCTGCAAGGCAGTGAATGTTGGCCTTTAACAAAAACAGATGAAGATAGACTTCTTATTTTTGAACAACACAATACTTCGTAAAATATTTGGCTCTGTCAAAGAAAATAACAAATGTGGAATTTTGTTTAATCATGAAATTTTTAGAACAATGAAACAACCAAATATTGTCGAAGTCATTAAATCATTTCGTAACAGGTGGCTTGGGCACATTTTTAGATTTGAAGTCAAGAAAGTGACCTTTGCCAATGTGGAGGGCACCAGAAAAAGAGGAAGACCTCGCACAAGATGGATCGATAGCGTCGAGAATGATTTTAAACTTTTAAAAATTCAACGCTGGCGGGCGGTTGCCGCTGACTGGATCCGCTAGAGAAAGCTTGTCGAGACATCCTTGACTTGTAATAGGTTGTAGTGCTAACCAAGAAGAAGAAGGGTATTCATTTAGGTTAAACAAATATATCAAGTCTCTCAAGTGTGATGTGAAAACAACAGACATATGCATAATTATAAACTCACTAACTAAGCAGTGGGAAAACCAACACAAACCCGGCTTCCGCTATTGTATTTGAAACATATAAATGCTGTTGGATGTTACTAAGGTTTAATCTTTGCCAATACCTAAAGATTTTGTAATACAACGAAACCTATGTTGTGGTAAAGAACTTAAAGAAAGTAGAAATAATACTACATCACGTAGTTTCATTTAATGGCGAATAATGAATTTCTACAAAATTAACGCCAAATATATTCAATAACAGCCATATGCTCAATGAACTGGTTTACGTTTGTTATTGTGGATGCATTTGATATCATATGCTGTACGTAATTTTCGTTACATAATATTATATTATATGGTTTGCATTTGATACTACGTTCACTTTGTTTTAAGTTTTGGCCTTTTTGTTTTAGTGATGGAAAAATAATTTCAAACAATAATTATTAATTCTCGTATAATATAATAAGGAAACTTCGACGTTCATTTTACATTAAAGACATTAAAATGACATTAATCATCAAACGTAAGTGTAGCCACGCAGTGTAACGAATAGTATAATTATTGTTTTAGGCAGTTTAAAAGCGACAGTTAACGCATTTACAGATTTTAAATGTTAACGTTAGTGTGACCCCAGCATAACAGTAAGCGATGGTGTGAATCAGTGACCCAGTAGAAGAGTTGCCAATCGTGTTGTTTATTATGCTTCATATATTTTAGTTTTTTTATTAGCACAATATTTTTTCTTTGTTTTTCAATTAGGTACTTAAGTTTTTAGGTTTATGTACCATTACTTAGCTGATAGCAGCTAATTAAGAAACAGTTCAAAGTTCCAAAAACAGTATCGTGCTCTTTTATAGCTTTCTTTTAATTATCACATTTAATTTCGATGAGATATACTTAGTTTACTGACTTATTTTCAAGTTTATTATTTACGCGTATGCTTATTTACTGTTTATTTACGTGCGTAATGTTATAAACGTGAAAGTTTTGTTATTAATAAACAATTATTCTTTTTGTGCAAATATTTCACCTGTTTTGCGAAGTGAATGTGGTTATGCTTATGCTATGGTATAGCTTATTTTTTAATTATCATAGTTAATTGTTACAGAATAACTGCGCACCTCGCGGTGTCCACTTTATTATCGATCTACGCGTCAGCCTCGAGTATTGATTATAATTGTAATTATAACTCGGATAATTTTATAAGTAATCGACTTTCAATATATCTTTTTGGATAATATAGATCTTCTAAAAAACGAAACCATCTTTTAATTTTTTTTATACTTATCCTGACCTAATTTTGCCTTTCAAAAATGACATGTCTTTTCGTATCTTAATTTTTACCTATATACGTATGAGGACACGCAAATATTCACAGGTTTTGGTGATCATTTTTTTTGTATCTGCTAACTGTTAGAATAGAAGTGTATTAACTTTCAAAATGACTTGTGAAATAGTTTATTTTTTATAAATTAATTTTTATAAAATCTCCGTGTACCTTCGCTCTGCCCCCTGCTGCTTTAAACTTTTTTTTATTTTGATGTGAATACGTCTTTAAATTTGCTACCATACGGGGGCAATCAAAGAAACCTAATGACAACAAAATCGGGGGATACAGTTTGGCTTTGCAGTTTCGAATATATCTTCTACATAAAAAAATTATATCAATTATAACCACTGGATAGCTAAAGGATCAAAGAATTCATTACAATAAGCGAGAACAGTGACGCATCGCGCGCGGTGGAGGGGGAAGCGCCGCTATTTTGAGGTTATTTTGCTGCATATCGAGATTTGCAATTAGTATAACTTTTGATTCGGAAAAGTTACGATGTTCGTTTGTGTTTTAATCGTCAGCTGTCCTCAAAATCTATCGATTATATATAAAATATTCGTTTAAAGTGGTGACAGTGAATATAATAAGGCGTTAGAATAAAAAAATTGTATATGGTTGGAAAGAGCTTCTCAAGAGCGATCCATTAATACCTATAAAATACCATATGCTTACACGTATTCACGTAAAACACACGGCCGTGTCCCCGATACAGCCACGCCCCGATTTTTTTTCTGCAATTTTTTATTTAATAAACAATAAAATGCGATGTGTGAACTTTTGGTTTTGGCAACAATATTTCTTCTGCTGTTTTATTATATTTATGGAAATTGAGGCACAACATTAAATATATATTTGGTGATTAATAATCTTTAGATAATATTTATTTACATTTTTCTAATAATTATTTGACGGTAATTTGTTTTACGTTTAATATAACGTGGTCAAGAGTTACTTCGTGAAATGAGTAGAATTTTTGAACAAAACGAGTAATTGTTGAATAATAAACTTTTGTATTTCTAACAAAGTACGTTTATTAGAAATATAGAAGTTTATTATTCGGCAATTGCTAGATTTGTGCAAAAATTCTACTCATTACTCGAAGTGACTTTTGACCAAGTTATATTAAACGTAAAACAAATTATCTTTGTGCAAAAAGTCTACTCATTTCACGAAGTAACTCTTGACCAAGTTATATTAAACGTAAAACAAATTATCTTTATTCAAAAATTCTAGTCATTTCTCGAAGTGACTATTGACCAAGTTATATTAAACGTAAAACAAATTATCTTTGTGCAAAAATTCTACTCATTTCTCGAAGTGACTATTGACCAAGTTATATTAAACGTAAAACAAATTATCTTTTTGCAAAAAGTCTACTCATTTCACGAAATAACTCTTGACCAAGTTATATTAAACGTAAAACAAATTATCTTTGTGCAAAAATTCTACTCATTTCTCGAAGTGACTATTGACCAAGTTATATTAAACGTAAAACAAATTATCTTTCTGCAAAAATTCTACTCATTTCTCGAAGTGACTATTGACCAAGTTATATTAAACGTAAAACAAATTATCTTTCTGCAAAAATTCTACTCATTTCTCGAAGTGACTATTGACCAAGTTATATTAAACGTAAAACAAATTATCTTTCTGCAAAAATTCTACTCATTTCTCGAAGTGACTATTGACCAAGTTATATTAAACGTAAAACAAATTATCTTTCTGCAAAAATTCTACTCATTTCTCGAAGTGACTATTGACCAAGTTATATTAAACGTAAAACAAATTATCTTTCTGCAAAAATTCTACTCATTTCTCGAAGTGATTATTGACCAAGTTATATTAAACGTAAAACAAATTATCTTTGTGCAAAAATTCTACTCATTTCACGAAGTCACTCTTGACCAAGTTATATTAAACGTAAAAAATTATCTTTGTGCAAAAATTCTACTCATTTCTCGAAGTGATTATTGACCAAGTTATATTAAACGCAAAACAAATTATCTTTGTGCAAAAATTCTACTCATTTCACGAAGTCACTCTTGACCAAGTTATATTAAACGTAAAACAAATTACCGTCAAATAATTATTAGAAAAACGTTCAGCATCCAGAAGGACATTGGAAAGATAATTTATGCACTTGGGTTTATAAACAAATTGGAGAAGTGGCAGTCTTGTGAGTTATTAGAACATCGATATTGAACGGACAGAATGAATATTTGTGTTTCTTTGCTCCAACGTCAGGAAAATCAATCTTATTTTTAGAATGATTAGATAAGGTTGTTAAAAAATTGGCTATTCCCACAAATATAAACATAATTCTGCGCACAAGTTAAGTAAATGGTTCAGTTGTGTACCTGGTTACCGACTTTATCACACTTAGTTGTATTTTTATTTATTGAAACTTAAATTTGAGTTAAACTACTTGAGAATTAATATGAGAGCTAATTAAAATTTCTTAATTCCATGACGATTTTTTATTCCAAAATGTTTCTTAAATTTTATTTACTAATATATACGTACTAAGAGACACAAGCATGTTTGACATATGGAGATCAGACAAGGCAATTGAGAATAAAAGCTAGTGCCAGAGAAAGATACGGAGAAGTAGGTTGGGAAACAAGCTAATTAAAAGAGTTAATAACAAGACAGTACTATGTTCTTGCTGGAATTAGATGCGAAATGGGCCAGTAATTTATAAACGTGACAGAAGAATTAAAATGGCTTAGTTTCAAAGGAAGTATTATTTTATTTCAAAAGACCTATGCAGTGGCATTCGATGGTCGATTTTAGAATTTATAGAATTAAATAAGAAATAATATTAACTTTGAGGCCGATAATATGTAAAAATAAAATCATTAACAAACTATAAATTGTTTTTATTGTACAATTAATTTAAAATTTTGCTGTTGGAAAAAAGTTACGATTATATCGACAGTTCTTTAATGTCCAAATAAAATATTACTAACCAAATACAAAACATATTTTATCCCTATATTGATACAAAAAAAATATTACACAAGATAAGGCTTTTGAAATTATATTTTGGAGGTACGAGCTCCCCGAATGACCATACACCATTTTCGGGCAACGCCATCCACTGACCATTCGCGATAGCGAATTATTATGTTCTAGGAGCTGATAAAGGAAGTTTGGCAACGCTTGCAATACAAAGCCGCCCACTCGACTATGAGTCACAGTGGGTTCTCACGTACGAAAATACTATTTTTACAGAAATAAGGAATTTGAAATTTTGTGGAAATGGGAGATTGCGAACAATTAACTCTATTTTTAAAACGTCATTGAAGTGCGTCAGCCGTTGAGTCGAGAAAATGGCTTCAGAATGTTATTTCTTAAAATCAAACTCCGCTGTTGGCAAACTTTCTTATTAACATTGCTTGTGTATAGAGAAATGTTCCTTTTTCATCTTAAATAACTGTTGAAATGCCTTGCCTCGTGTATACATTAGCTGCGGCGTCCAAATGCCCATTTTATTGAGTAATTTTCTTCTTCATGTTCTATGTCCTCTTAGTGGGATCCTTGATAAAAATTTGGATAATAGAATCCTTGGAAAAGATATCCTTTGTTGGTTCGCGTCACTGCAAGTCTTGCAGATGCTTTTCAATTCAATCCTCACATTTAAGCGCCAGACGTGCTTTTGATGGCCTTCTCTTCTCTTCTTTTTCTTTTTAGGTTTCCAAATGAAAACTTGTTTAGATATATGGACACGTTGCCTTTGAAACTTGTGAAAAGTCCAGCTTCACGTGAGGCATTTTATTTAATGAATGATTGATACTTATATGCGTCTCAAAGACTTACAAGTCTATGTTACATACCTTCTTGGACCATAATATTCAGAGGATGTACTTAAGTTTCCATCCAGTACATTTGGGTAATACATCTAAAGCAGCGTTTGATGAAGAATTGAAATCGCTCCGTGCCTTAATTTTTTTATCTTTCGTGTCTCACACCTTTAGAGTAGCACAGATTTTATGTTGGACCGTAATTTTGTCAATAAAAATTTAAAACCATGATTGTAATGCTGAGGGAGTTGGGAAGCTTTTTTTGTTGGGACGATTAGCTTGAAATTTATCTTTGTCTTCACATCTTTGCTTTTGATTATTGTATGATGCATTACGCAATCAACAACGACCAAGAAGAAAAGCGGCGAAAGAAAGTGCTCGCGTCAAACACTCGAATTGTGCATAAAAATAATTGGATGGATTCGAATTGCACATAACATTAATTTGAAGGGCTCGAATTGTACATAATATTAATTGGATGGATTCGAAGTGTACATAACATTAATTGGATAGACCCGAATTGTACGTAATATTAATATTGGTTGGAATATTATATTGTACATAATATTAATTGGATGAATTCGAATTTTACAAAACATTAAATTGAATGGACAGTAATGATTACTTTCTTTTCCTACTGTTTATTTTGTAATATCCGTCCGTTTGTCTGACTGGACGCAGCCTCATAATTTCAACAAATTTAGACTTGTATACGTACATGAAGATTTACAAGTACATACTTTATATATAGATTAATAATTGTTTTCGGCTCAATCGGGGGTGATATTTTTTCGTGCATCCCATCATGTGGGGTGTTGTTGAATATGTCTTTTAAAATGGGACTGAGGCTTTATTTATCATTTTTAGCGTTCAGCAGCCAAACTAGAAACCTTTATATTTTTATCATATCCCTTTTTCTGTCTGTCTCTTCGTCTGTATGTCACAGCTGTTTTACTTGAAGACTATTGGTGCTATAAAAAAGAAATTTCGCATGGTTATAGATAGTTACGACATCTACTAAGTTATGAATAAAACCTTTTAAAAAGGTAGGGATGAATTTTTTTGCATACCTTATTATTTTTGGGTCTTTCAAAAATATTAGGGGTATATCGCCAACACCCTTTTGATACAAGGATCCGTTTAAATATTAGATATGTACAGCCATATTGTATTTGCAAACTGTGGTATAGTAATTTATTTAATGTAATGAATATTTTTTTTCTTAATCGTATTAAACTGATTACAAAAAACCACTTAGTTTAATTCGGATAAAACATTTTGACAATAATTATAATTGTTGTGTAATAGTGAACTGATTTTTCTATTTCAATAAAATGTTAATGTGACAATATATGGTATTTAATATGAGAATGTTTTGGTATATAATATCATAATTTATGATAAGCAAAATATTGCTGGAGATATATAGAATATCTCCCATTATATCATGCTATGAATATTTTTATTTTGTTGTAATTGTGACATTTAATTTCGTTTTAGGGCTCGGTAGTCAAATGGAGAAACAGAACCCTTATAACTTAGTCCTATCAGTCTGTCTGTCCGTATATCATAGTCATTTTACTCGGAGACTATTGGCACTAAAGAGATGCAATTTGGATGGTAGGTGTCTTTTATGAACTGCCATATAATGAAATAGTGAAATTGTAAAAAAAACTGTTTGTCCTTATGTCCTAGTCATTTTACTCGGAAATTATTGGCACTGAATAGATGAAATTAGGATGGTAGGTGTCTTAGGTGAACCGTTATATGATGAAATAGTGAAATTATAAAAAAAACTGTTTGTTCTTATGTCCTAGTCATTTTACTCGGAGATTATTAGCACTAAATAGATGAAATTTGGATGGTAGATGTCTTCTATGAACCGCTATATAATGAAATAGCGGAATTATAAAAAAAAAACTGTTTGTCCTTATGTCATAGTCATTTTACTCGGAGACTATTGGCACTGAATAGATGAAACTTGGACGGTAGGTGTTTTCTATGAACCGCTATACAATGAAATAGTGAAATTATAAAAAAAACTGTTTGTTCTTATGTCCTAGTCATTTGACTCGGAGGTTATTGGCACTAAATAGATGTAATTTGGATGGTAGATGTCTTCTATTAACCGCTATACAATGAAATAGCGGAATCATAAAAAAAACTGTTTGTCCTTATGTCATAGTCATTTTACTCGGAGACTATTGGCACTGAATAGATGAAATTTGGACGGTAGGTGTTTTCTATGAACCGCTATACAATGAAATTGTGGAATTATAAAAAAACTGTCCTTATGTCATAGTCATTTTACTCGGAGACTATTGGCACTAAGGAGATGAAATTTGGATGGTAGGTGTCTTCAATGAACCGCTATACAATGAAATAGTGGAATTATAAAAAAAAACGGTTTGTCTTTTTTCATAGTCATTTTACTTGGAGACTACTGGCACTGAATAGATGAAATTTGGATGGTAGGTGTCCTCAGTGAACTGCTATACAATAAAATAGTGGAATATTAGGGGTATTACTCCAGACTGAGACTGGGAGATGACTGAGAGATGAAACAAATCCAGTGCACATAGGATTGTGGGGTATCGTTAGATAGGTCTTAAATATGTTATAGAGGTTCCAAAATAACTTTTTTATTTAAGTCAATAGTTAGTGAGATATGCGCTTCTAAAATCTTAGACAGTAACTTTTCAACTAACGTGTTAAAATATTGAAAAAAATTTGGGGTAGTAGAACTTAAAATAATTTTTTAACGAAGATTTGTTCGAATAAGACATGTTGTGTAGTTTTTGAGATATGGGTTATTTGAATAAGACACGTGGGAGCACGTTTCAATAAGATATGTTGTGTAGTATTTGAGATATGGGATATTTTCGGTACCGACCGCAGTAATATCTAACATTTAAGCAGAATCCCGAATACACATCTTTACTGCAACCTTATATCACCACGTGATGACGAAGACACATTGGTTATGTTTTTGGAAGATTTACTTGCGGAGCTGGAATATATTACTCTTTATTCAGCCATCACAAACCTATATGGGCTCGCATATAGTTAAATAGTCTTCACCATTTTATGTTGGGTTGATCACAAGGCATATTGGCTTTAACGACGCGACACACTACGGGAACCCTTCCCTTCGATTCCCAGCCATTCGTCGAACGAGGCTGGAGTGGTGTTTGGTTGGCTGTAAGAGATTGCTCTCGTAGCAATAAATCCGCCATATGTATCAATTAGACACATTAAGTAGATAAATAAATAAATAGCACGATAGTACACATTAATAAAATCATTGATTTACTACATTCATGTATCTTGCATTTGGAAAACTATGTTCAACTTAAAATAAAAGACCATAAATTATTGTTAAACTTACTATTAACTTTAATTATTAATATATTTTTTTAAATTTTAAGGTGATGATAAGATAAGATATGCAATTCTAACGTCAACGTCTCCCAACCGTTCTAACTGTTAACTATACGTACAAAAGTCAAAATAGATTTCACTGCATACGAAATAATTTTAATTTTGTTAGTTTCTACGGAACCCTTCGAGCGCGAGTCCAACTCGCGCTTGACCGGTTTTGGTTTTGTCTATTCTTCAACTGGAGTGGCATTAAATTATTTTTCTTGTAATATATCAGTTGTATTGATATTTATATATTTCCTAAGTTACTTTCTTTATGTATATTTTCGTAAATCATTAATTTGTATGATTACTATAATAATTGGGTATTTGACTAACTTCTTTTATATCGTTAATCATAATTTCAAGGTACTGAATGTGAACTGAATGTGCTGATGAAGAGTGAACAATTTTTTTTAATAATTTTAAAAATTGACCGAGTTATAAAAGTTTAAATTTAATCTTTAGACAAGGACAAGGTTAAGAATTTGAATATAAAGTAGATATTATACAACAACACGTAGTTTCATTTAGTTGTGAATAAAAAATAAAATCTTTAGACATAATACTATTAGACATAAAACTGTTTACAAACAAGAAACAGTATCGTTTGCTAGCAACATTTCACAACTGACTGCTTTGTGATAGGTGTAAAAGTATACAAACAGAAAAAAAGTATACGAGTACAGTTTGTTTGTTAAATTTACTATTCGTACTATTGAAGTGTGGACGAGACAGTTTATATTATGCACTATACAAAACATATGTGAACGAAGAGAAGTTCGCCACTTCAATCCGTAAGAGTGCATTATGGGTAGATTGCAATACACTTATTTTTTTTTAAATCATACCACTTTTTATATTTAAAAATTGTAATAAGCCATTAACATAGAAATGCATCAGTCTATATCTTACAGCCATTAAACATAGCATAAGCTATATATTATATTTCGATAAACGTAAGAAATGTGTCAAAATTGCATGATTACTTTCCTTAGCGATTCATTGGTGAATTTGACTTTTCTGTCACTTTCATTTGCATAGTTTTATAAGAAAAAATTTAAAAAGAAAATGAGATCAAAATTAAATTTCAAGGTCAACTTTGTTTACATTTAGTAAATCAAAATTGTTGCCATTTGAAAATCTTTAATATCCATTCATAATTCAATTAAATATTCAAGGTTATAAAAGATATTATTATCGATTAAAAAAACACTTATCGGGATAAGTATTAAAGCGATATGTTTGATTTATGTAACAATCATTCGACATTTCTATATTGCTTTGTTAATTGATATCTGAATCTATGGTACACTCAACGATAATGTGCCCATTCAAGTAAAACAAAGCCTATTCCCCATATATAGCCAAACTTTTTTTGAAAAGAGAAATCTATGTTTTGGTTAGCGTTAAGCTACGTTTAGACTACGACACTTTGATGTAAACACTCAGTGTATTCATCGAGTGTCTGTGTATGAACACCACTGTCTGCGCTTGCGACATTTATTGTGACACTTGGTTTAGTGTCGCGACACCGAAACCGCCTTATGTGTGAACGGCACAGATATTAGTGTCAGATATTTGTGTCGCAACTAGTATCGTAATATACACGGTTCTTTATTATAGTGGCAAATTAATCTTTTACAGGTAACTAATACTGGGTGCTTAATTTTCAAGTCTTCCCTATTTTTATAATCTATTTTTATTACCCGTCACTAATCTGTCCAAAAACAAAATTTATTTCTCTGATGTGTGAGCAAAAAAAAACACATATATTCATTCTGTAAATTGGAATAACAAACACATATATTAATTCTATTAATATCTTTCTAATAACTCGTGTGACACCTAGGGGAAGTCCGGGCAAGACGCGTATGTTAAGGGAAAGTGTAAATAGAACAACATCCTGATAATCAATAGAACTCTTTGCACTTTTAAATTGTTATCTTTGCATTTTTTACTTGCACTTTGGTTAATCATCTTTGGAATATAACAATTAAAATTAAGATACTTAAACACTTCTGTAAAAATAATAAGCATTAAAAAATGTGTCAATTGCCGACCCCCGGGCAAAACGAATACGCCTCAAGAGCAAAAAGGATGTACTAATGGAATAGAAATTAATCTTGGCATTCATCGGAAAAATAACTGCCAGTTCCTATATAGGAGGTGTAGTCCTCACGAGCCCAACTTTGCAAAAGTTGGGCTAGTGAGGACTGATAAAAATATTAAGTAACTGATTGGTAATATAAAAAGTTAGGGTACAAACCTTCGCAAAAATCGTAGGAAAACAATAAAAATGATTTTTTTATCAACACAATACAAACTCGCGTTTATTGTTTTGGTTGAACTGACATGGCGTCGCCGGTCGCACGTACTAGGCCAAAAGTATAGTAACGCCATCTGTTGTAGATTTTTAGAAAAAAAAAACGATTATACTCTTTTATCTGCCCTACGCTTCTTGCCCGGGTTTCCCCTGCTTATCTAATTTATTTATATATCGAAGCTCGTGCAGTTATCTTATATAGTCCTGTATGCTGAAACGTCCCACATATTCTTCAACAATCATTTGTTTTCTTTTGAACGGAAAACAAATGACAGTTGGAAAATATTTTACAAGTTTTAAGTGAACAGATTAAAATAGGTCGAATTTTTGCACAAATCGAATAATACGGTAGTTGACTCAATCTAAATTTTGATATTTTTCGTAAAATATTGTGAAATATAAGTTAATTAAAAAACAGTCTTAAAAAAATTCAAGAATTGATTGAAAAATAAGCCAGTTGTAGGCTTCTAAATTTGAAGATACGGATAGAGTTGGATATATCCCTGTCTCTTTTCCTCTCGTAGAATATAATGTGCAATATTAAAAATGACCTCACAACACAGTATTGCCGTCCTTCTCTGAAGGTTAAATTTAAACTTTTATAACTCGGTCAATTTTTAAGATTATTAAAAAATTTTTTCACTCTTCATCAGCTTGTACCTTGAAATTATGATTAATGAAATAAACAAAATTAGTCAAATACCCAATTAATGAATAACAAACTTTTGCATTTCTTTTTTTATTTATTTATAATCTATGGGAAAACAGATAAAAATCACAGTGAGATACAATGAATGAGTCTTGCAAGGATTACGTTAACTTGTATCCTAACATTCCCACATCGAAATAACATTCTACGTACATATATTCTCAATCTTATATAAATATTTGTATAATTCATTAAATACTTTAAAAAATTATAATACATTAAATTAAATTATAAAATATGTAATATTTTAAATTATTGAAATCAGAAAACACTTTAGTATTTGTTATCATTAATAGAAGTAATAATAATATAGACTTAAAAAAATAAAATGTCATACCAATTCTTTCAAAAGACTAATGGTTGTAAGTATCCGTATAACAGATCATTTGTATTTGAATAATGAGTTTATAATATAAATATATATATGAGATATTGTACAGGATTCATATAAGAAATATGACAATAAGATATAAACTTTATATCTTATTAACATATTTGTTATACGAATCTTATACAACTTCTTATACTTATCTTATTTGTAATATTATACGTATGAATAAAATTAATCCAAGTTTATTGATCGGAAACAAGTTTTTTATTGAAGAGAAACAAGCTTTCCGTCCCAATTTCTACACATGTAATAAACCAGTAGAGGAAAAATAAGTCGATACGTTAAATATATGAATATTAAGTATGATAAAAAGTAACGTATAGACTACACCATATCCACTTCGAAAAACAGGTAGAATTTTCGCACAAACCGAATAATTGCTGAGTAGCAAACAAACATTAAAAGTAACTTATAGACTATATCATATTAATTTAGAAAAACAGGTAGAATTTTTCCACGAGCCGAATAATTGCTGAGAAGCAAACAAACTTTAAAACTAACGTGTACACTACACCGTATCAAATATTAAAAGTAACCTATGGACTATATCATATCCACTTTGAAAAACAGGTAGAATTTTTGCTCGAACCGAATAATTGCTGAGTAACAAACAAGTTTTCTGAGTAGCAAACAAAAATTAAAAGTAACCTATATACTAAACCATATCCACTTCAAAAAACGAACAATTTTTGCACAAATCGAATAATTGCTGAGTAACAAACAAATTTATAAGTAGCAAACAGACTTTCTGAGTAGCAAACAAACATTAAAAGTAACCTATAGACTATACCATACCCACTTCGAAAAATAAGTAGAATTTTTGCATAAACCGAATAATTGTTGAGTAACAAACACTTGTAATGTTTTACGTGTAAATAAATATTTTTAATAATATACATATATAAAGGTATTTCGTGAAAATTAAGTACAGTTATTAAAAGTAAGTATATACGATAGACTATATTTGGAGTTTTTTTGTTGATTAATTAACTGATATCAGTCAAATATTAAGACATAAATGATATCTAAACATTAAGACACTTAACAAAGAAAAATATTTATCATCTATTCTTTTAAGAAAAACTAAAATCTATGAAGCATAATAGACGACATGGTTAGTGACTCACTCCTGAAGGTCACTGGGTCACACCAGTACCTATTGTAACTTGTGTTCACGAGCAGATTTAAGCGTGTGACATCATCTATGACGTAGCGGGTTTGGTTGCTAGCGAACGAAATACAAACCAACACGCACAACAGACTCGTTAGCTCAGTAGGTTAGAGCACCGATATCAAATGTCAATTTATCATCGGAGGGCGGAGGTTCAAATCCTTCACGAGTCGGTTTTTTTTCTTTTTAAAAAACCTAATTTAATTAAAAGTTCTTATCAAATACTAGTATTAAAATATTTTATAATTTTCCAAACTCACAGTTGCGTGTTGGCTCATATTTTGTCAACTATGCAGAGGTAACAATATATGGAGAGGGTTAGAAATTAGCACATATACATATATATATATATATATATATATATATATATATATATATATATAAATTGCTATCTGTTAAACTTCATATACTAATCAAATAATTTGTATTTTGTAGTGTCATTTGTAATACTTATCTGTGCTATGTTTAAAACATTTTTTTTAAAGTACTGATTTATAACACGTATTTCCCCAGGAAGCCAAACGTTTTTAGAATTTGTTTTATGACATGTATTTCCCTGTTTACTAGGTTTTAAAACCATAATGTTTCATGTTTCATGGCGCGCAAGTTCCAAACGAATAGTTAAATTCCTAAAACTATATTTTCTCTAAAATTAAATTTCGCAAATGCAACGTTTAGCCATCATTGTGGACAAGAGTCTGCGCCCGTTTTATTAGGTGCAGTTAAGCAACTAAGTGTTTCCTTGTAGAATTAAACGCTTCACGTGTTTGCTAGATAACCATCCCAATACGAAAAAAGAGCAAATTTCAATAGGAATTTAGAATACAAAAAGCAACATATTCTCTGTAAATTTTAAAGGCATTAAATTAGACGGATTCGGAAAATATATTAATGTCGGATGGACTGTGTTTATTTAAATTTCGCAGTGATAAAAATAAAGTTTGTTAACTGTCGTCGATACAAGTATGTATATATATATATATATATATATATATATATATATATATATATATATATATATATATATATAACCCATTCACCTATTCGTCTATTAAATTTCGCCACAAGAGCCAAATTTAAGTGTAAAAAAGTTGGATCATTTTATTTGCTCAAACATTGAATTGTTCTATTTCTGACAATATAGCTACTGGCAATAGTTTTAATAAAACATATTCGTTTTGCTACTGAACTCGCTGAAAAGACTTTTTGATAAGAAATATACTTTTCAGAAGTTTTGAAAAATATCATTTTGAAGTTTAAAGTTTTATATTTTATCTTCTAAAGCTTTTCCTCTAACTATTTATTTATACGAAATGACAAGGAACCTGATAGGCAAAAAAACTTTGATATTTATAAATGACGTCGTGTGTCGTGTCGTCGTGTGTATATATATTATCGGCTAAACATATGATACATTCATTGTGACATAAGACACGATACGATTACAGTGGCGTCTATACGGTGACAGTTCGTGTGACAGTTGTCGTGACAGTGTTCTGCTTTGAGAATGTGGAGGTTCGTCAACAGTTGCCATCGTGGCAGCGCTACTACCCTACTGTGTATACACAGGCGAATCTCCATTTTGTCCTGGCTGAACACAGTCAAGATGATAACTGTCGTATCAACTGTCATCCTGTACCCGTACCTTACGTATACACGGTATATATATATATATATATATATATATATATATATATATATATATATATATGTCACGATAGTTGATGACAGTGACGCTGCCACTACGGCAACTGTTACACGAACTGTCACCATGTATACCGCTTACGGGTAATAATTGGGGAATAGACAATGAAAGGGTGATAAAAAGGACACGGTAGGGTAGTCCCCGCGTTAACAGGTTCCATCACGTTTATTTTGTCACAACAATCAAATCAGTTCGCCCTAGGCAAACTGGTTAAGCCTAAAGTTTTCAGGCCAAACTAGATTATTTAGAAGGACCCAAAAAGGCACTTTTATACCATAATTACATGGCAAAATAAAAACCAGCAGAAAACCTAACCAAATGCGGAATTTTCTATAATCGATAAGTTAGTCGATAAGTTATTTTGTTGAATTTTCAATAAAAATGTCATTGGCGATATCGCTGCACTGGTACGCGTCATTAGCAGGACATTTGATGTCTTTATCATGTAATTATCGATAACATGGATTTATTTGGAGATTGTCATCGTAATGAGATAAAATTTCACAAAGTAGTTGAATTTGCAATTATGATTAATCTACAGTATAATACTGATATGAAAATAAATGACTGACATATTTTTTTATTTATTGTACAACAATTTTTTTTTAAATAATAAATACGATCAATGAAAAAAAATATTGTACACATGTGTACATCTAAGTGACAACTTTTGTTTTACGACTCGTGGCAATTCGAGAAAGGGCTAAACTTTTAAATTGGGAACGTTTAATATTTTTGTCCTTGTATCGATTTTAGGTCTGAAATGAACAAACAGGTTGCCTCATTTAAATGTATGCTGTAAGTTATCCTCGAGTCTCCCTCGATAAAAGTGAAATGGATCAAAATCCACTGGATAGAGGAACTGTTTCCTACAAAAATAGGCTCAGTTTTCGCAGCAATTTTTTAGAAGTTGATTGTTACCTAAATGAGTTGAGTAGGAGATATTTGTACCCAAAAACAGTTCCAATTTTTACCCTAAAGCATTAACAAATGTTTGCTGGCCATGTCATGGATAAAATGGGAATATGTCTTTGGACTACTGGAACGGAAAACATTTTCATGTCTGCGTAGATGTAGGAGTTGATTTAATTAGTGACTCTGGCAAAAGATTAAGAGGCTTTTGTGTTTCTAGTTACGATATTTATTAAGATAAGATATTTGATTACATTTTTTTCTATCAGTATGGAGATACTCCTTCAAACCAACTTGCAACTGATTTAATGAAAGCAGTGGGAGAGAATTATATTAATTTTTGCATATTTTATTTATGGCAACACTACTTACTAAATATGTATGATTTTCCAGGTAATGAGTTACTTATTTTTTGTAATATTTTGTTAGTATATCTCAGTGTAAGCAACTAAAACTAAAATTACTTCGGTCATTACAAACTTTAACTTGTCTGAAAATTTGAAAGGCTTTGGAACTGATAATTTTTGGGTTGTACTTAATTAAATAATGTTTTCATATATATGCAGAAAATAAATATTTTTGTATCCATAACTATTTGAAGTTAAAATTAATTTTATTTTATAAAAAATAAGTTGAAAAATATCAACTCATGCTTTAGTTCGATATCGTGGTGAGCGATCGATAAATGTTTAAATAACAATAATATTTTAAAACATTTGTTGCGTGCGGGATATGTGTATGTGACTCAAGCGTTCAGAAACGAAAATAATTTGACCCTTCCATAATGATTTTGAACAGAGGTGGGGGCGTGAGCCACAATGTAATATGCGTGTTTAAAATAATTTCAAAATTCATTTGTTTCAAATTAGCTACATATTTTTCATGCAGTTGCCCGAACACACGGTATCTAATTTGTTTTTTTTTCTGTACGTATAATATTATCAATGCTTATTTAAAAGTTTTGTTGGCTATCAGAAATTATTTAGTTTGCCCAAAAATTTTACCTATTTTAATCTGAAAATTTCTCAAATATTCTCCAACGAAATTTCTGAATAAAATATAAAAAATTCTAAACGAAATAAAAAACTCAATAAAAATTATTTAAAATCAAATAAGATATTTTAAATAAATAGGTGAAATAGATGTCATATGAAACCTACTCCACCATTTTATTTATAAATCCAAGCTCATGCATTTATCTTTCGTGAGTTTTATGTGCGTACGGAAACCTTGTTAAACATTCTACAAGAATAATTTGTTTTCCATAATATAAACACATAAGTTATTATTGGGTTGGTTATGTCATATGACACCTACTTAACCTATTTATTTATAATTCCAAGCTCATGCATTTGTCTTTCGTATGTAGTTTCATGTGCGTACGGAAACCTTGTTAAACATTCTACAAGAATAATTTGTTTTCCATAATATAAACACAAAAGTTATTATTGGGTTGGGTATGTCACGTGACACCTACTTAACCTATTTATTTATAATTCCAAGCTCATGCATTTGTCTTTCGTATGTAGTTTTATGTGCGTACGGAAACCTTGTTAAACATTCTACAAGAATAATTTGTTTTCCATAATATAAACACAAAAGTTATTATTGGGTTGGGTATGTCACGTGACACCTACTTAACCTATTTATTTATAATTCCAAGCTCATGCATTTGTCTTTCGTATGTAGTTTTATGTGCGTACGGAAACCTTGTTAAACATTCTACAAGAATAATTTGTTTTTCATAATATAAACACAAAAGTTATTATTGGGTTGGGTATGTCACGTGACACCTACTTAACCTATTTATTTATAATTCCAAGCTCATGCATTTGTCTTTCGTATGTAGTTTTATGTGCGTACGGAAACCTTGTTAAACATTCTACAAGAATAATTTGTTTTTCATAATATAAACACAAAAGTTATTATTGGGTTGGGTATGTCACGTGACACCTACTTAACCTATTTATTTATAATTCCAAGCTCATGCATTTGTCTTTCGTATGTAGTTTTATGTGCGTACGGAAACCTTGTTAAACATTCTACAAGAATAATTTGTTTTCCATAATATAAACACATACGTTATTATTGGGATGGTTATGTCATATGACACCTACTTAACCTATTTATTTATAATTCCAAGCTCATGCATTTGTCTTTCGTATGTAGTTTTATGTGCGTACGGAAACCTTGTTAAACATTCTACAAGAATAATTTGTTTTCCGTAATATACATAAATGAATTATTATTGGATTGGCTAATAAGTAATGAGCGGTCATTAACGTTAAAAGTTTTTGATGTGAAACATCTATAGGCGCAGGTATAAACCGGATCGTTGGCGTGGCGACGCTTGCCGTGGTGACGGGTCGCCACGCTATACTAAGGTATATATATGGTCTATATGTAGTAGAGTGTACGGTATGGCGACGTGTCGCCATGCGCAACCGACTACGCGACCCCCTCCTCACTTAGTTCGACGCTGTTGTTTACTACGGTACACATAACCTGTGCTTTATTATTTTTGTATTAATTGTAAATAAATATTTATTTTAAATGAAGTCACCATATTCTGTAAGAAATTCGTAATACTTTATTTTTTCATTATGCTATATTTAGTTCCTCTAATAATCTTGTCTTTTATGCATATTACTTGTACGAACACGATGTTTCACATCTGCCAGGCGTCCCGTGACGGCTCACTGTTTTTTTTTATTATGTTTCCAATTGAAAATTAATTAATCATCCATATAATAATCACCATCGTTTTGTACTACATGTCCACAAGACACTGGCAGGGAGTGGAGAGTATCTATTTAAAATTCAGGTAGCTTGGAATTAAAAAAATGGCGTATGAACTGTCATAGGTGGACTTCAGCATCCAAGTTTTTTTCGCATAAGCCGTTGCTGAGTGATCTAAACTAAAAATAATCAGTGGGGAATATTGAGGGTGGGGGTCCTGTGTCCAACCAAAATCCAAAACTTTAAGAGGGTCTGTTTGTTTATATGAGAACCAGGTTATGATTATGGCTAGTCGGGGCTAAGTTCATGTGGTACCCACGCCATATTTGAAGCTTTTTCCCAAGCGGTGTAAATGATTCTCTATAGTTCCATGGGAGCACCGAGCTCAGTTGCTAGCCAGCGTGTCGTTAATCGGCTATCTTCTTCAATTAACAGTTTTAACCTGTCGCTATCCAATTACACCGGTTGACCAGAGCGTGGTTGATCACTCAGGGAATAATCACCACTACAAAACCGCTAGAACAATCGTTCTGCAATAGCTTTAAATGTTGCTTCGGAAGCTACGCATTGGCATATAATACGCGTAGCTTCGGTAGCAGAGCAACTAGATTGGTACTTGTAGATTAGACAGTGTCTCACATGCGTCTTAGCGTTGTCCATATTTTATGTCTGTCAACAGTGCAGTGTTCAGTTACTACTGAATCAGTGAAAGCGTGCCATACTTTTATACATCTCCGATCATGGAAGCTTCTAGAGCTTCTAGAACCGTATTTTTTAGATAATATTCGCAAAACGCTCATTACTTTTTAGCCGACCCAACGAAGGGACGATATTTAGTGGGCAGAATGAATATTTGTGTTTTTTTAAGCGTTAGTGACGGATTATAGAAAACTGGTTTTTCATAAAATTGTAAAGTGTCGAAAAGTCGTCTGTCGACATCTTCGATCCTGAAATGAGATATGCATCCAGGAAATTACTGCTCCATATTCAAACGATCAACGCTGATGTGTACTGTTCCAAGATAGAGAAACTAAGCGGAAAGTTGTAAATTAAACATCTGTCATCAGTCAACTGTAGCTGGTAGCATCAGTTAACTGTAGTAGGGTAATTTGCGATGATACTGCTAGATGATATATAGCTCTCTCTATTAAAAAAAGATCGGAATATGGCTAAATCGGAGGGGATACGGTTTGTTTTACGTAAAGGCATATGATTTAATGGGTTAGTCATTGAAAACTACGAACGTATTTTCTTGTCAACGAAATCCAGATGTACACATGATCTACGGATGCCACGATTTTCTGGCGTTCCCTACATTTTTTAAATAGGTAATATCGGGTTTTATGGACATCACTCGATTGCTGTTAGGAAACTGTTTCCAGTATACGACTTACTGTACACGATTTTGCACAACCCACCTCTCCTGCGTGCTATATGTTCTACGTTTCCGTCTTTCATGACACATTCTTTGTCCATTGGCTATCGAATGGTGTAATTAAATTTTAAATATAGAAAATAGATTTGGAGCTGCAATGCCACACTGCTATTATAGGGGTTTCTGGATTGATCCCGATATGGTGGCTAATTTAAAGACGCATTCGCGCCAAAAAATTGCTTGTCTTGTTGGCAAGACTTACCCCACCCTCCATATTGTTCCGACCTGATATCTGTGGTATCCGTTATTTTTAATCCTTCCAAACTAAAACTTTTGGTCAGAAAACTGTTAAATTCGAAGAGTTCTAACAGCAGCCGAAGAGTATTTTGATTCTAAAATTGATGAAGTTCACAAAAACTGAGTCCAACTGTGACAAAAATATTGGGAAACATTATTAATGATTATGGTGATTATAAAGACCAAGCAAAGGTTTTTTTTCTTACATTTTTTGTTTCTTATGCACTGACAGATTCGGATAGAGCTTTTGCACTAACATAATTCTTGCCCACAACTACATGAAACTACGTGATGTAGTATTATTTCTACTTTCTTTAATTTCTTTACCACGAAGATATTAGCAATCTTTGCTAATATCCCACCTGAAGATGTTGTAATACAACGAAACCTATGTCGTAGTAAAGAACTTAAAGAAAGTAGAAATAATACTACATCACGTAGTTTCATTTAATGGTGAATAATGAATTTCTACCAAATTAACGCCAAATATATTCAATAATCTTTGCCTTATAGAGGTGACTGTTTAGGTGAACGTATGGATGAAGGCATGCTTGTTACTTTGTAACTACGTAATTTCTGATCAGATCAATACGAAATTGGCATACGAATAGATTATAGCCTGGATAAACATATAGGATAACTTTTTATCTTCAAATTTGCTCAAGTCCCCAAGGGATAGTATCCATATTTTATTGTGTTCATCAGGTTTTTACTTGATTACGTAAGAAAATTCTGATAATTTAGTTTAGAATGTATTTTTCCCCCAGGATAGCATTCACAATTCATTCCCTTTTATAACTTGATCTCGACGTTACCGCGGAAAGCAAACATATATATGTATATATATATATATATATATATATATATTCATATATTCATATATATTAATACGCTAAAGTTAAGATGTTACTCTCCCTTTTTAGAAAAAACCTCACAATTAATCCACATAAATTATATATCATTTTATAGATAATTGCTTGCTCTACCGGCATCCACAACTAAAAAATTTATTATTGCTATTGTTTTTGCAAATTAATTAATTATTAAAATTATATACACAAAACAGCAATGCTGCCATCTAACGGCTCAACGTCAATATGATTGACGGTCGGTAAAATTTTTGTTTAATTTCAAATCCACTCACGTATAAATAAAGTGGCGCTTTAGCTCAATGCTTTTGATACTTGCGCCTCTTTATGTCAATTTTAGTAAAATATTTGTTAGATCTGTCATCTGAGTTTCATAATGGAATAAAAACGTAATAAGCAGTGTGCAAAATTAGAAATGAATTGAATACCTGCAATCAATTCTGATTTATTAAATTGAGCTGAATAATTTATAATGCGAAGACTTCGCACGGGTCACGCTAGTATATATATGTATATATATATATATATATATATATATATATATATAAATACATATCTAATTCTATTCTCTTGTTTTTTACGGCGCCAGTTGGTGGAATAAACTTAGGCCTTCCATTGTTGATTTCACACAGGCTGCCCGCGTTTTTATTCTTTTTCTAGATTTTTCACGGAATTTAAATATTGAACATCATAGAATATGTGATATTTCATCTGTACTCAACAAAGCATTCAATTAAAACTGCAAAGGTATTGCTTCCTATACCACTAATTAATCTATATAAAAAAACAGCAATTATGTTTTTTTTTATAAAAAAGAAAAAATTGTTTTTCACCTTGTAAATATACTGCTTTGTGTAAAATCACAGACGCAGTACGGATAATGACTTGGTTGCTTGTATGTCTAATTTATTAATTTGTATTGATCAAAGTAATTTTGTATTGAAGTATATTGAAAATGTTATTATTTTAAATATAATTCCGTACTTAAAACAACATGTCTGTCTGTCTATCTAGTACAGCCGTTTTTATCAGAAACCGCTTGATGAAAAAACTTGCAATTTGACATCCTTACATAGTATAAAATAAAGTCGCCTCCCGCGTCTGTCTGTCCCTCTGTAAGCTTAGATCTTTTAAACTACGCAACGGATTTTGATGCGGTTTTCACTATCATTCAGATAATTTCTTCCGGAAAGTGTATAATATATGCACGTTATATTTACAGGATTTTGATGTGGTTTTCAATATCATTCATATAATTTATTCCGGAAGGTTTATAGGTATAATACACGCTTGTTATATTTACAGGAAATATAAAAAAAGTCAATATTTCGTAAAAAAGTAGAATTTTGGGCGCTTTCATTGCTAACGCTGACTAAATTTTACGAGATATATCAAAATGTTGTACTAGGGAATTGTGTATTTTGAAAATATCTAGAAAAAAGTTTGCGATGGCATATATCTATATCCTACGGATAACCCACAATGACCGTTTTTATTATTTTTTATGGGTTATACTTTCGAAGTTATTTTGATCAATATTATATTAATCTTTATTTAATTAAATAAGTTGGTTTTGTTGGGCATTTAATGTAGATAATATTTGCTCTTTGCAGCAAATCATTGTCACTAATATTTTAGAAGATATCACAGATTTAAAATTAACTAAAATCAGTATTCGCGATGCCGATGCCGTGCACGGGCGGTTGTGGCGGCGGGCGGTGGCGGGCGCGTGGAAGACAGTAATATTATTAATCGCTCCACAATTGAGTGTTTGACTAAATTTCATTAATCATAATTTCAAGATACAAGCTGATGAAGAGTGAAAACATTTTTTAATAATCTTAAAAATTTACCGAGTTATAAAAGTTTAAATTTAACCTTTAGAGAAGGACGGCAATACTGTGTTGTGAGGTCATTTTTAATATTGCACATTATATTCTACGAGAGGAAAAGAGACAGGGATATACCCAACTCTATCCGTATCTTAAAATTTAGAAGCCTACAACTGGCTTATTTTCCAATCAATTTTTGAATTTTTTTCAAGACTGGTTTTTAATTAACTTATATTTCACAATATTGTACGAAAAATATCAAAATTTAGAATGAGTCAACTACCGTATTACACCTACATTGCATCCGTGCGAAGCCGAGACGGGTCGCTAGTAGTTAATAAAACGTATTGATCCGCACATGTGTGCACTGCTCCTCGAGTTAGGGTAAATGATAACCCCCATAGGGTTACTATTTGATTCCTGCTCCTTATGCCGAAGGGGAAAAGTCCCATTACAAGATTCATCAGTTACATCTGTCCATCTTTCCGTCTGTCCATCGGTCACAACCGTTTTTCTCAGAAACCGTTTGACGTAGAAACTTGAAGTTTGACATAGCCATGAAGCATATTTATCCGCATACATTTCAAATTTTTGGGGCCAAACGAAGTAACCCATTTATTTTCAAATTTCTTACCGGTACCGTCGAACGGGTTCAATGAAACAGAACCAGGAGTGAGATCGGAGAAGTGTAAGCACTTCTAATTATTGTATTATCATGAAACTTGACAGTTGAGTATAATTCTGATGATAAGACTAAACTGGTAACATCGGGTCGATTCAATGAAATGGAACGGGAAATCAGATCGAAAAATTGTATGCGCTTCTAATCGTTGTATCATCATAAAACTTGGCAGTTGTGTGTAGTTCTGATGACAAAACAATAAAAGTGTATCATTGAACTGATTCATTGAAACAGAATAAGAAGTCAGATCGAAGAACTGAATTGCCCTAAGCTTAACGTAAAGATGCCTTGAAATATTAATGCATTGGCAGAGATGGAGAAGATGCGGGCTCAGTCACTCACAGACACAGAATCAAGAAGAGACACCTCAACTTATTATGCTGTCCTGCTAATTTGAATTCTGTAGAAATTTTTTTAAATAAAATCATCATCATATATATTAATACGCTAAGGTTAAGATGTTACTCTCCCTTTTTAGAAAAAACCTCACAACTAATCCACATAAATTATATATCATTTTATAGATAATTGCTTGCTCTACCGGCATCCACAACTAAAAAATTTATTATTGCTATTGTTTTTGCAAATTAATTAATTATTAAAATTATATACACAAAACAGCAATGCTGCCATCTAACGGCTCAACGTCAATATGATTGACGGTCGGTAAAATTTTTGTTTAATTTCAAATCCACTCACGTATAAATAAAGTGGTGCTTTAGCTCAATGCTTTTGATACTTGCGCCTCTATATTTCAATTTTAGTAAAATATTTGTTTGATCTGTCATCTGAGCTTCATAATTGAATAAATAATGCGAAGACTTCGCACGGGTCACGCTAGTGTTAGTATATTAAAAGTAGTTCTAAATATAATATAAAGCAAGTTCAAAAAAGTAGGCATCCTCTCCTTTAATATAAGACTAAAGAGAATAAAAATAAAATGAAAGTTCACAATCAAATGGAACTACGTGATGTAGCATTACTTCTACTTTCTTTAAGTTCTTTACCACGACCTAGGTTTCGTTGCATTACAACTTCTTCAGGTGGGATATTATCAAAGATTTCTTTAGGTCGTGGTAAAGAACTTAAAGAAAGTAGAAATAATACTACATCACGTAGTTTCATTTAATTGTGAATAATGAATTTCTACAAAATTAACGCCAAATATATTCAATATTCAAAACGAAAGTTTCAAAAATAAATGATTTTGCTTCCCAAATATATATTATGCAAATGAAAATGCTTAACATTTCGGTTGGATTTCAATAAAAAGATCCCCACACTTCTACATTCAAATATTAAACTCAATGTCTGTTACATGGCTTACAGCTTTTGGCTAAAGTTTACCGGAAACTTATAGAAATAATTCTAAATATCATAATTTTTGAGAATTCACGATATGTACATACAACACAAGATATATATATATATATATATATATATATATATATATATATATATATATAATGTATACCATATTTTAGGTTGTTACATTTATGAAGAAAGCCAGTTTATATTGGTTCTTAGGTACAAAATAATGCAATTATCATTAAACAAGTTTTTATGCATATTTATTTCCGTGTTCA
This sequence comes from Druceiella hillmani, assembly GCA_039881145.1. Classification (NCBI taxonomy): domain Eukaryota; kingdom Metazoa; phylum Arthropoda; class Insecta; order Lepidoptera; family Hepialidae; genus Druceiella; species Druceiella hillmani. The sequence goes on from JAYKKI010000031.1 coordinate 12,598,704, forward strand.
AAATACGCTATATCAATACTAACTAAAGGGTTAAATGTTGTGCACTGTATAGAAAGGCGGCCGCCGCGTGGCACCATCAAAACGATACGACGCGTCATGGCGATTTACAAATAAATCCCTTACTAAAATTTGAATACGTTTAACATGAGCATTACTTGACAGAAATTAAATATTAGTTAAATTGATAATTCAATCTTTTCTTTGATTTTATTTCAAGACGGTGTTTTACGATAATAAAACCTGTTAAAGTCGTAATGCTAGAGAAAATATGTAAAATAAAAACAAAATTTAATTAAAAAACAGGTTGTGCCCCCGTAATAAAGCCTCAAATAAAAAAAATGTTAGCGATTACATTATTATAAATTTTTATATTAACATAATTTTTTTTATTAAATTAATCATGTCAGAGGGTACTAATAGATCGATGCTGTGCCAAATTTGAGGTAAATTAAATCAAAACTTAAAAAGCAGTGTTACATATAGACATCGGAATTTAAAAAAAAACTGATGAATAAACTGCCATCGTAACAATATATCTATTGAAAACTGTTGCTTTTGACGCAATACGAGACAATTGTGATTTTGGGCGCAATACCAAACGATCGTCGTCCCGCAGTGCGCCCACTCGCCCAACGTCATTCTACACTTCTTATTGACTACTTTTTGTCATTTTCGCATTCCATCAATGAATATGATGACAAATGGAGGTGACGTCATTCGGCAAATGCATTGATTTGATTCGTCTATTTTTGTGAGCGGCTCGCTAGCTCAGTGGTTAGAGCATCGATCTAAATACTAAAAATAATCGAAGGTCGGAGGTTCAAATCCTCCTCGAGTCAACTTTTTTTAAATAAACTCCTAATTTAAAGAAACTCCATAGGTTTTGAAGTAAATATTATTATATCGAACTGAAACTGGGTGTTTCCTAAAGCAAGTTAATTTTTTGAAAAGAGGAAAGAAATTAATCTACGGAACCATTGTCAATTAATGCTCAATTTACGAATAAATTGTGTAGAAATTAAGCTTCGTAGCTTAACCATTGTCAATTAATGTTTAGTTTACGAATAAATCTTGTCTTAATAATTTACTTTTTTATTATTGAATAAATCTCACATCTTCATAATTTACTAAATTTCATTCCAAATAACTTTTAAATTAAAAAAAGACAAATATAGCTAGAAGACATGGCTTTATGTGTATCAACAAAAATGTTATAAAATGTAAACATAAAAAAATACTGATTAGTTTTGGGCCTGTACTTTGGCGGTGTAAAATTTAAAATTTATTGGTTAAGTGATTCCTATTTTAGGATTTTAGGACATTTACAGTGATCAGAACTTGCAGTAGTCCTACGAGAGTTCCTCTTTACAAATTTCCACGTCTTCGGTATAGAGAAAAGATCACATATAGCTGAACGAACGAACATTTAATTCTTGAATGTATCGTGTGAAAGAATATTAAAAGTGAAAACAATAAATAATAATGAATATAAATGAGCTGGACTTGGTTTATAGAGATCGCCGTAAAACTTTTTACGCATCAGCCATCTCGCACGACCAGCAAAAAAAATGACGCTACATGAGAAAGCGAGATAGACATACCGCTTTGTCTCTTAGACTGTTTTCTCGCTTTTCCCTATAGAAGTCTCTTTCTCTCTCTGTGGTCATGCATAATCAATTGGGTATTTGACTAAATTTTTTTTATTTCATTAATCATAATTTCAAGGTACAAGCTGATGAAGAGTGAAAACATTTTTAAATAATCTTAATAGGATCGAGTTATAAAATGTTAAATTTAACCTTTAGAGAAGGACGGCAATACTGTGTTGTGAGATCATTTTTAATATTGCACATTATTTTCTACAAGAGGAAAAGAGACAGGGATATACCCAACTCTATTCGTATCTTTAAATTTAGAAGCCTACAACTGGCTTATTTTTCAATCAATTTTTGAATTTTTTTCAAGACTGGTTTTTAATTAACTTATATTTCACAATATTGCACGAAAAATATCAAAATTTAGAATGAGTCACCTACCGTATCGTGCGTAAATACTTAATGCCTTACTCACATACTCGCTCCAGTCTGACGAGAATATCGGACACGTATAAGTCTACGAGCGAATGTTCACATGCTTGGCGAAAATGAAAAACATTGAAATCGGTGTGACGTTGTACAGAAGAACTTATTTAATTATTTTGATATTTTACAAAAGAAAGATAAACAAAAGAACCTAGATATATACTTCCTCTTTTATTTATTATTCTGTTATAGAAGATTCATATATTTATGTAATTTCGTTAAACATAAAGCTGGTTCGGGCCAAAAAGCAAGATAGAGGCGAGCGTCCGAGATGGAACTAGACAAGCACAAACACATTGTTTATTTATTTTATCAATTATGGGGAAAAGAACAGATAAAAATCATAGTTAAATACAATAACTGAGATTTATAAATACTAAGTAGACATGTTTCCTAATATATTCGCATCAAAATAACGTACGACATACATAAACACTTAAACTTGTATAAACATTACTAGTAGTACATTAATTATGAAAAATTACAACAATACATGCAGCGTGCATTAAATTGAATTATATATTAAAGAATATTGAAAAAAAAACATGTCAAGAACGAGTGGAAATACCACTACGAGGGTTCCGTACACATTTAGGCTTTTATAAACATTTAATGGTACATAATATTTCTATCAAACCATTTAGATTGTTTAAGTTTTTTAGAACGAAAGTATATTGCCTATTGTATCTTTTACAGACGCATATTTAAAAAAAAATTTTTTTTCTTGTGATATAACTACAAATTCACAATTTTTCCTATACTTGTACTGTTAGATATTGCTTTTTGCCAAATTTCATGATTCTAGGTCAACGGGAAGTACCTTATAGGTTTTGATTTTTTGCAAATGTCAAAATATGCAGCAGAAATGGCGGTATTTTAGTATTTTATCTTGATTGCGCCCTTTTTGAAGCTTGATTTTGATATTAATAATATTGGCTTTAAAATAATGTAATGTCAGTTGGTTTCAAATGACTTATGTTCGTATACTATCGGTACAACCCTGTTCAAACAATCGCGCTTGGCCACTTCCGGCAAGCATGTGAATGCGCCTTAAAGGTTATACTTGAATACGTCATCGTGAATTTTGTTATTGTACTGACTACGCGAGATGAAAGGAATCAAAGACAATCGTAGAGCTGATTATGGGATTATTGGAAATGAGTAACAAGTTGGCGGTGGTCAATATTTGTGATAATTTTGTGGAAGAAACAAGATAAGTATTCGAACATCGTTCTATGTTGTACGTCCAGCTCCCCGCAGACAAAGTCTGATGATGCTTTTAAAGTAAATTGAACTTTACTTGTTAATGAATAGTTTAGTCTGACTGTCTTGATAAGTTTGATGAATAAGTTGTTTTCAAAACAAATAAAGTAATCGCCATAATCACCTTGTCAAGATGCAAGCCTATTTACAGTTTATTATTCTATAAGATATCCCTCCAAAGGGTTGATTCAGTCCATTATTCTGAATTTCTAAATTCATGTCCTTTAATGTACTTATCTAATTGATATATATGGTGAACTTATTGCTGCGAGAGCAGTCTGTACAGCCAACCAGAATACCAGTTCAACCCCGCTCAACGAGCGAACGGAAATCGAACCCGGGTCCCCGCAGTGTGCCACGACGTCAAAAGCCGTATGCCTTGTCATCAATCCAACACAGCACGGTGACAACGACTTTCCGATAGTTTATAAAGATTTATTTTTCTGGGCATAGTAATATTTGATATAATAAATGTATTGATGTTATTTTGTAACAAAAAATATATTTTGAAGTGAAACTTCTTTGGATGCGAAGAGAGTTAAATTTCAAGGTCGAATTTCGTGCAACGTTTCTATGCAACATTTAGTTGTAACGTCTGAATGTAACGATTCTATCGCAAGAAGGACGGAAAATAGGTACTTAGCTAACAACCGAGAGAAATAGATGAACACGAAAGAATAAGACAAAAATTGTACATATGCGTGAAAACAGAAAAAAATGACGCTCATTTCTGTTCGCAGCTGTTTTGTACGTTATGTGTGTCAGAAGTAAACTGTCAAAATTTTGTCAAGTGTACGCAAGCTATCAGCTATTTTGTAGGTTATTTGTATCAAAAGTCAACTGTTAAAATTTTGTAGATTTTTTTATCTATCTATGTTTAAGTTATTATTAATTTTGCGTGTACGGATAACGGATGAATCGTTAAAAGACTTGCAACATTTGTATTTAATTTATTTGTAAATCCACAATGAACCCATACGCATATTTTTCGTAAATATATTTTGCAATAAGTGCAATCAATATATTCCGACTTCCTTCAGCCGCGTTTAGCCGTGTTCTGGTACTGGCATCATTTAAGTTTTAATCTTCAGCTGTCATCAAAATCTGTCGATTGTATATAAAACTTTAGTTTAAAGTAGTGACAGTGAATATAATAAGGTGTTAGAATAAAGAAATATTATCAAAAATGTATAATGTCGGCCTATACGCGTCGAAAAGCCAAAACCAAATACAGAGATCGTATACGGCTGGAAAGGGCTTCTCAAGAACAATCTAATGGTAATAATAAAACACCATATGACCGAGTCAAGCAGTGCTGGAAACGTAAAAGAATGAATGCGGCCGAGCGGATCAACGACGGTGCCAGTACATCTCGTATCTTGTATGCCATTTGTGTCGTACTTTTCGTATCACAGACCTATAATTAATAAAGTTATATTGTAACACAATAATTATTTGTTTCCTTGCTTTTATCCTAAATACATAAATAAACATATTTTATTTAAAAAATATAAATAGTTACCAGTATTCATGTACAATACATGGCCGTGTCCATGACACAGCCACACCCAATTTTTTTCGTTGAAACTGCGGCAGTGATTTTTTGGAAAAGAAATTTCATATAGTTCCATATATCATATCATATAGGTAAAGAATTTTCATATACTCCCTTAACATTTTCTACTCGGTTTAGTGCACAGAATCCTAACAGACACTTCTTCTTTCTTTGTTACAACCTGTTGTATATCTTTTGTAACGTTGCAATTAAATTGTATTGTTATATTTTATTGTAGGGTTTGTAAACTATAAATTATTGCATCGCACCATGAATAAACCTTAAATTTTGTTGTACTTATGTTTTGTATGAAAGCTATCCACACCGGATTTTATCCGAGGAAATGAGTATAAATTATAATTGGAAATGTTTAAAGAAAACTGTTTTAGGCGTTTTTGAGACTATACATTTTTATTGTATTTTTTTTTGCATGGTAAGCATCCAAAACGTCGAAATTACAATTTATTACATACTATTATACACTAAATTTTAGTCTATACATTAATACGTCAAAAGAAAATTGTCTACCGCTTTTTAAGCATATTACACGCACGCAGGAGTGTGGCATTTAACATAGTTAAAGTTTATATGGTAAGGAGTGCAGAACATCGTAGCTTTTCCGAATTAAAAGTTATACTAATTGCAAATCTCGAAATAATGTCAAAATGGCGGCGCTTCCCCCTCCACCGCGCGCGATGTTTTCTATATTGGTGAAATACAGCTTGCTTAATATACACCTGTTGCAAAAGGAAAACTTTGTAGCAGCAGTCTGAATTGACTTACTCTCGTCTATCTATTAGTGTTTTCAACAAAGTGAGGAGGTAAGTACATTACGGTCGAATATCGACCACTGGGCGACCACTATTTCAAATAATTCCAGCAGTTTCCACGCTAGACACCTGGGTGTACTGACACAATCACGTTCATATTCAAATTTATATTATGAAGAATAGAAAAATGTTTTTTTATAATTTCAAGATATGCACACAAATGTGCAAAAAAGAGTTCATAACCCCCGTGGTCCACCCATTTCTGAAGTTACTAAACAAAATTTTCAGGAAAAGGCAAGGAAAATCACAGCAATGATTAATTTATACACAAAGTTATAGTTTATGATATATTAACAAAATTTTCACACTTACGTGACGAAAAATTAAATTTTCGTATTTGTAAATAGTTTAATAGAAGGGCTTAAGTGTAAACGGAACTCTCATAGTATGAACTCTACTCGTACTTGACAGGTTTTTTATTGTGTTTTTGCAGTAAAATCGTGTCGTCTCATTTTATTGCAAGACATATAAAGCTCTAATCATTGCAAGATATATAGTATAATTCCATTATATTGTAACAAAAAATTCATATGTATATTTTGTTAATACTCTTTTCATGATTTAAATCGATTTTCAACAAAATATTGATTTGGATTTTTTGGACGATTATGATATCAAATGCTGTCATTCGTGAAGTTAATCGAAAATATAAAGAAAATATTAAACGCCGTCTGCAATGCTTGGTGATGGCTTTCCTTTTCCCCGATTTTGACGCTATTGTTCGCCATTTTCCTCTATTCCTTTAAAACAAACAATGTCGCACAACAGGCATGAATTTACCTCAGCATAGCATAGATGTTTATTGGTTGTTCCATTGTCACGTTGCTATGTTCCAAGCGACAATCGATTTAATTACCAGTCAAGGTCCGAGACTCAAGTCGTTCTCGCATTCCTATTTTTCTTCAGTTGCGGAAATCTCTAAAAAAAATCGTTAATCACACTAATATTTTGAAGGGGAAAACTTCGTTTGCTTGTTTTTTAAGGATTCGCGGGAAAAATATTTTACTTCACAATAAGCTAATTTAAAATTTTACAGATTGCCACAGGCTATATAGTATGAAAATACATTCTATAATTTTCGAGATATAGTTAATAATGTAAACATAGTTGGAGAAAAAGTCACTGGTCTGGGCGTTTTCCTAAAGAATGCTGGTAAAGCTATTCAAAATACGCTAATAATATATATGGAGAGATTATAGGCCTTAAAAACATCTAAAAAGTCTGGCACAACATATATCTATATTTTATGGATAAACCACGGCAAGTGTTTTAAGTTAAAAAGCCGGAAAATTTAGGTCAACTTATTAATCCTAATTAAAATAAATAACATACCCATTTTTAGCGTTGCCGTTGTTATGTTCATGGACAGGTCATATAAGACCATTGGGGGTTCACACTGCTTTGGCAATCTTAAGACAATTGTCTTTATATATGACTTCATAAAGAGAATCACTGATTTGCTTTATTTTCGCTGGGATGGCGGGACAAGAGGAAATATGATTGGGGTTCAGTTCTGTGTCGAGACACTTTCTGCAGTTACAGTAGTTCTAGTTCCATCCCTCTGAATTTTCATCCCTCAAGAGTTCTACTTGCGTTTAATTCGCAGATCTGATATTTCAACTTGACCGTCCTATCATGATATTTTTACTTTGCTAATGATTTTATATCCCTAAGAGTCAGTACATTCTTTGTGCATGTTACATATTTTACTGAATACTGTGTGTGCTTAAGTATTTGATACTTAAGTATTTGCCCTAAATATTAAGCGTATTCCATAATTGAATATATTTGGCTTCAATTTTGTAGAAATTCATTATTCACAATTAAATGAAACTACGTGATATAGTATTATTTCTACTTTCTTTAAGTTGTTTACCATGACCTAGGTTTCGTTGTATTACAAAATCTTCAGGCAAAGATATTTGCAAAGATATTTGCTAATAGCCCACCTGAAGATGTTATTATTAGTTATAAAAGCGTTTATTTAGATATTTTTCTCTACTTTACAATAAATAACAAGGCGAACAATCTAAAATAACTTAACATGATTTTCTCGAAAACACGAATAATAGCATTTTTCTTCGGGAAAATTAACAAAAGAACAATTGATACGTAGTTAGGAACACAGAATAAAAAATGCATGTTGTATAATTCACAGCCGATGTGTTTCGTTATTTTTATATTATTCACGTAAACATTTACCAGAGACGTTAATTTAAAGTGTACAAATAGACGCGCCTGTAAAGTTGCGGACACCAGACGGCGCTGATGTCACGCACCCAGCCAATATATGTATATTAATATTGAAGAAATATATATATCAATCAATCCATTAATTAAATCAAAATCAATCTTTCATGTCCTATTTATAAAAATTTGTAATTCTTTTCCTTAATTGTAAACCCGGTGTCCGGAAGTGGGTGCATCTACAATTGCATCTCCGCGACAACCATGATTGCATTTACTCAGCAAAAATCTGTCGCTGTAGCCACATTTATGAACTCAAAAACTATAAATCAGAAGCAAATAAACAATAAACAAAGTTGATAAGATTCCCATTGAAAGACGAAATCAAAAGAAAACACCTCTGAAGTAACAGGGACGCCGAATTCAAAATAAAGTATTCCCCAAGCCAAAATAATGATTAAAAGATGCCTTTTTTTCAGAAAATTGAAAATAATATTCATAATTATTCATCATCTTTTCCGTACACATGATACTTACGCACATTATTCAGCGCCACTCGGGGCAATAACCCGCGAGCAGCTACGAAGACATCGCCACTGCAGGTAAATACGACACTTCTTGGGTGTGTTAAAAAGAGTTATGTGTAATATTTTTTTGCACTCAATTAGAAATAGGGGCGTGTTTTACGTTTTATTTGAACGACAATTTATTTCTTTATAGCGAACGAATAGCGTCTTTTTTACATCTATTCCCGGACACCGTGTATATATGTGTGTATTCAATTTTGAGTGAATAAATACATCAATTAATTCATTAATTAAATCAAAATTAAAAAGCATTGACTCGCGGTGGATTTGAACCACCGACCTTCGATAGAATCAAATATTTAGACCAATGCTCTAACCATTGAGCTAGCGAGCCACTTAGAATACTCCATCAATGTAATGAATATATGACGCTAATATGACATCATCTGAGATAATTTCTGAATATCAGAATTCATTTACTTTACAGATAGTAATATCGAATATTGATTAAACAGATAATTCTGTGATTTGTCGCTTTTCCAAATTCGGCGAAAATATTTTTCCCAAATCCATGGGGGTTCCAGATTTTATTAAGATTCAAAGTTGATATTCTTTTTAAATTATTACCATATTTTCCACATTTTTCATTCCCATAAGATAAAGTAACATTCGAAAACTCAATATTACCAATACAAAATTTTCATTCTTTAAAACCAAAGGCATATCGAAACAAATCAATTATTTACAAAAATATTTAAATTAACTTTGTATCGCAGCATTTCAAGTTTGAGAAATGCGTATTAAATATTTTTTTATTGAAACATATTACGAGTAACGTCATTTTATGCAATTTCTTTGTTTATCTCATAAATCATAAGGCGATTATGTGACTAAACCTCAAGCGGACAAGCTTTTCATTTTGCAAACACATACGATTGCGAAATGACAAAATTATGAACAAAAATAAACAGCTTTTGAAAGTGTTTTTACTGTTTTTTTCATTTTGAATTTTTATGCTTGTGAAGTAGCAAACAGAAAAACAAAATGTGTTATATCATTATCTAAAAGTGTTTTAATTTTTTAATTGCAAGAACCTACGTAATATATAAAATAATGAAAAATGCAATGCATTTTTCATTATCTTATATTTTTCAACCCTTGTAATATGCATCAAAATCCATCATGAAAGGTGAATATACAGTGAAATAGGCTATAAAGATTATAAAAAACGAAGTTTTGGAAAAAATAGAACTCAGCCATGATTATTTTATCACAAAAACTGATTTAAAAAAAATGGCTCACAATTTACATCTTTATTTTTTTTATCGCTGAAGTATTTGTCCCTCTTTTATTTTAAATTTTTAATCATATACTACACACTCAACAGGCATCTACAGAAATATTAAGAATAAAAATTAAACCAGAGAAAAATAAAAATTTACAAGGTGTTCAAAAGGTAAATATTAATAACTTTTAAATATTTAATATAAATTGTTTAAATTATATTAAATTAAATAAAAATTAAATTATAGGAAATATAAATTGTTTAAATTATTATTTCATGGATCCTCTTTACTTACTTTATATTTCATGTTTTTTGGTTTGATATATTAGTGATATTTTCATTGTTGATAAAATGTATTTGTTCAGAATTATTAAATTATAATTAAAAAAATGAAACCGTAAATTAAAGATTTAATAATAAATTTTGAATGTTCGACCTTCTTCGACGGTTCGAAATTATGAAGGAAGACGTCATCTTTTTAAAACTTTTTAAGTTTTTTTAAAATTATTATTTCATGAAAATATTTAAATTTCATGTTTTTCGAATTGATAAGCAGTAAATTTTCATCGTTGCCAAAATGCATTTATTCCCAATTATTTATTTACAATTAAAAAAATAAAATCGTAAACTAAAGATTTTGAATATTCGACGTTTTTCAAAATTCTGGGGGAACATGTCATCTTTTTAAAATTTTGTAATTTCTTTCTTGATCTCTTATTTAACTTTTTTTTATTATTATCACAATTCATATTTAGATGTTTCTATCATATATATACATTATAATATCTAATTATAAATTAAAGTAAAAATTGTGAAAAATGTATAATACAAAAAAATTAGATATTATTACGAGTAATTTTTTTATGCAATACATTTTTCATAATAAAATAATTACAACAAAAACCATTTTTTTAAATATGTTGTTTTTATACATATTTTTCATTAAAGAATGAGTGAACTTCGCATTTTTGCCAAACTGCATGTGTTCGAAAAGTAAACATGACAATATACGTAAGTAAATTATATTATCTATCGTCATATTTAACAGGAGCCTTTAGATATTTCCATTTCTGCCACAGCGAGCGCTGCTGTCGATTTCGTCACCCCCACTTTGTAATTCGCACCCGGGCAAAAGTAGTGTTTACAATGAAGAAGGATTACCAGTTGCTATGAATACGACATGAAGGAAGAAAAACGCTGGGAATGAATGTATATAATTAAATAAAGAGAAATAAGACTGCTTCTGCACCAGCTTGAAAGGTTTTAACCAAAGGATGTGAAACTAACTTTTTAATGTAACTTTATTCAACCTTTTTTCGGCTGTTGATAATATTGACTGTACCGCATTATTTTTGAATGCGTTATAATATATAAGTCAAAAGAATGAAATTTGTTTTATCGTGCTTTCTCTTTTCATCTCTAGCTTGCTCGGCCGTTTTCTGGTTTAATGTGTTTTTTTATTCAAAATCATCAATGTTAATGAGCATTGATTCGATAATAATAGATTGTCGGTGTTTATATCGTCATAATGAAAGTTTATAGATATTAAGGTCGATGATTTTTCCACACCGCTCATTCTCATTTCACAAGGCTTCACGATCTCTATTTTGAAAACGAATAGTAGCTGGCACTTTGGGATCTAGAAAAGTAACAGTGAATGTATGAGACTACATAAGCTGAAAAAGAAAAAAGGACGACTCGTGAAGGATTTGAACCTCCGCCCTCCGATGATAAATTGACATTTGATATCGGTGCTCTTACCTACTGTGCTAACGAGTCTGTTGTACATGTTGTGGATTTTTCTAATCCGACCAGCTGAAGGTTATATACGTCATGGATGACGTAACCCGATCGTATCCAATCATGAAGTATTGGCTCTTTGGCTAGAGTTGCCCACAGTAATGTTGATTGAATTGATTCTTTTTACCGGATTGCACGAGTAAGGAAGGATAATATCTGTGGGTATGTATATGTGACAATTTATGCTGCTATAGAGCATAAAATGGCTGCATGGATTTTGACGTTTAATTTGTCTTTGGATTCGTGATAGTTTCGCGGGTGATATGATACAAGATGTCAGTAGAATTTCAATATGGCGGATGCTGGTGGCCATTTTGTATTGATTAGCTTAAAGATTTTAACTACTATTTGGAAGTTTCGTGAAGTGCCGTCAAATAAATAATGAATTACAAACTTTAAAATTTATTGGAGGATATTCCTTTATTTTGTTTTACTATTAATTAAATTTTTTTTGTAAACTTTTCGGTTCCGATAATTGAGTTTTCCTGAGATAAACTTATAAATTGTTAGAAAAATAAAAACAAATCATTGATTTTTTACATATCTCAATTCTAAATAAAGGGACAGTCAATGTGGTTTACAAACGACAAGACTCATATAACATGTGGATTTTATCATTCGACATTAAATGAAAACTCAGTCAGTATTAGTTTTCATAAATACTTTAAAATAGTGAAATAAACAATTAAGCCAAGAATAAAAAAGAAATTTTTTCAGACAAATTAAATAGCATTTTAATATAAACAAAATGTTAACACCATTTGCAATGTTGATGTTAAACGAAACCGGCGACGACAATGGCGCGCTGTTATATTTATGTTTGAAATTACCTATATAGTGTTTGAAATTACCTACATAGTGTTTGAAATTACCTACATAGTACAGGTGTCCAGTGGCAGATTTCAATGTTTTTAAAAAATTGTAAAAAGAAAACTACACCTCTAATACAAAGTAGGTTTATTTTAACTTTATAACAACAAGTGCGGATTTCATTTTTTAAAAACCACGTTTTCCAAATGTCGGCCATCGAGTCTGACACGAGCGACTGGAGTATCCTACTGACTTCGGCTCAAAATATTTGAGCCGAAGTCAGTAGGATACTCCAATACTCATCTTTAAGTTGTGTTACAGTGCTCGATTTTTTGTAAACAACGGATTTTAAGTATCCCCATAAGAAAAAGTCACATGGGCTTAAATCGGGTGACCTGGGTGGCCACGGTACGGTACCGTTTCGGGATATGTTTTTTTCTGGAAATAACTGCCGCACTGCATTCATGGACACATTAGCAGTGGACACATGCAGTGAGCTGTGGCCCCGTCCTGCTGGAACCATGTGTTTTGGTTGAAGGATGGACTATTCTGTAGTTCTACTCTGAAAAAGTCATTTAACATCTGGAAATATCTCTCCGAATTCACAGTTATAGTTTGGCCACGTTGATTTTCAAAGAAATAAGGCCCTATGATTGCAGATGCAGACATGGCACACCAGACTGTTACTTTAGGCTTATGTAAAGGCTCTTGATGCATTTGTATTGGGTTATGGAAATCCCAGTAACGAATGTTCTGCTTATTCACATATCCTCCAATGTGAAAGTGAGCTTCGTGACTAAAGAATATGTTGCCCATCCGGGTAGCAGTACGAAATCTCAACAACATCACCTCCGCGTAAGATTTTTTTAATTCAAAGTCAGAATCGTGTAAATCTTGAACAATTTGAATTTTATATGGATGGAACTTGAGCTTTTTTCGCATTATTACCTGTATAATTGATATCGGAATTCCCAATATCGATGAACGTATACGCAGTGATAAACGGGGATTTTCAACGACAGAAACCATAACCCGCTAGACATTTTCATCTGTGGCTACCAATGGTGTAGGTTCTGGCCTGGGCCTATTTAATGTTGATCCTGTAGCTCTGAACCTTGCTACCCATGACTGAATGAGGTTGATCGATGGTCCGTCACGTAATCGACGAAAACTGTAACGATTATTAAATCGACGGCGTGCTACATACAGCGAAAAACCACTCGAAATGTACGCCTCGACGGCAAAAGCGCGGTACTCTCCATTTCACTGTTCCATGGCTACTAAAACATTCGCCCCGCTTGCGCTTCTAACTACGCCCCCCGCGCCCCTATTATGTGTTGCGTACATAGTGTTTGAAATTACCTACATAGTATTTGAAATTACACACATAGTGTTTGAAATTACCTACATAGTGTTCGAAATGATATACATAGTGTTCGAAATTACCTACATAGTGTTTGAAATTACCTACATAGTGTTTGAAATTACCTACATGTGTTTGAAATTACCTACATAGTGTTTGAAATTACATACACGGTGTTTGAAATTACCTACATAGTGTTTTAAATTACCTACATAGTGTTTGAAATTACCTACATAGTGTTTGAAATTACCTACATAGTGTTTGAAATTGCATACACAGTGTTTGAAATTACCTATATAGTGTTTGAAATTACCTACATAGTGTTTGAAATTATATACATAGTATTTGAAATTACCTACATATTGTTTAAAATTACCTACATAGTGTTTGAAATTACCTACATGTTGTTTGAAATTACCTACATAGTGTTTGAAATTACCTACATATTATTTGAAATTACACACATAGTGTTTGAAATTACCTACATAGTGTTTGAAATTACCTACATAGTGTTTGAAATTACTCACATATTTTTTGAAATTACCTACATAGTGTTTGAAATTACATACACGGTGTTTGAAATTACCTACATAGTGTTGGAAATTACCTGCATAGTGTTTGAAATTACCTACATAGTATTTGAAATTACACACATAGTGTTTGAAATTACCTACATAGTGTTTGAAATTACCTACATAGTGTTTGAAATTACCTACATAATATTTGAAATTACCTACATATTGTTTGAAATTACCTACATAGTGTATGAAATTACATACACGGTGTTTGAAATTACCTACATAGTGTTTGAAATTACCTGCATATTGTTTGAAATTACCTACATAGTTTTGAAATTACACACATAGTGTTTGAAATTACCTACATAGTGTTTGAAATTACCTACATAGTGTTTGAAATTACCTACATAGTGTTTGAAATTACCTACATATTGTTTGAAATTACCTACATAGTGTTTGAAATTACATACACAATGTTTGAAATTACCTACACAGTGTCTTAAATTACCTACATGTTGTTTGAAATTATCTACATAGTGTTTGAAATTACCTACATAGTATTTGAAATTACCTACATAGTGTTTGAAATTACCTACATAGTGTTTGAAATTACCTGCATAGTATTTGAAATTACTTACATAGTGTTTGAAATTACCTACATAGTGTTTGAAATTACCTACATAGTGTTGGAAATTACCTACATGTTGTTTGAAATTACCTACATAGTATTTGAAATTACCTACATAGTTTTTGAAATTACATACACAGTGTTTGAAATTACCTACATAGTGTTTGAAATAACCTACATAGTGTTTGAAATTATATACATAGTGTTTGAAATTGCATACACAGTGTTTGAAATTACCTATATAGTGTTTGAACTTACCTACATAGTGTTTGAAATTATATACATAGTGTTTGAAATTACCTACATAGTGTTTAAAATTACCTACATAGTGTTTGAAATTACCTACATGTTGTTTGAAATTACCTACATAGTGTTTAAAATTACCTACATATTATTTGAAATTACACACATAGTGTTTGAAATTACCTACATAGTGTTTGAAATTACCTGCATAGTGTTCGAAATTACCTACATAGTATTTGAAATTACCTACATAGTGTTTGAAATTACCTACATAGTGTTTGAAATTACCTACATAGTGTTTGAAATTACCTACATAATGTTTGAAATTACCTACATATTGTTTGAAATTACCTACATAGTGTTTGAAATTACATACAGTGTTTGAAATTACCTACATAGTGTTTTAAATTACCTATATAGTGTTTGAAATTACCTACATAGTGTTTAAAATTACCTACATGTTGTTTGAAATTATCTACATAGTGTTTGAAATTACCTACATACTGTTTGAAATTACCTACATAGTGTTTGAAATTACCTACATAGTGTTTGAAATTACCTACATGTTGTTTGAAATTACCTACATAGTGTTTGAAATTACCTACATAGTATTTGAAATTACACACACAGTGTTTGAAATTACCTACATAGTGTTTGAAATTACTTACATATTTTTTGAAATTACATACGCAGTGTTTGAAATTACCTACATAATGTTTTAAATTACCTACATAGTGTTTGAAATTACCTACATAGTGTTTGAAATTACCTACATAGTGTTTGAAATTACCTACATAGTGTTTGAAATTACCTACATAGTATTTGAAATTACAAACATAGTGTTTGAAATTACCTACATAGTGTGTGAAATTATTTACATAGTGTTTGAAATTACCTACGTAGTGTTTGAAATTACCTACATATTGTTTGAAATTACCTACATAGTGTTTGAAATTATATACACAGTGTTTGAAATTACCTACATAGTATTTTAAATTACCTACATAGTGTTTGAAATTACCTACATAGTGTTTGAAATTACATACACAGTGTTTGAAATTACCTACATAGTGTTTCAAATTACCTACACAGTGTTTGAAATTACCTACATAGTGTTTGAAATTACCTGCATAGTGTTTGAAATAACCTGCATAGTGTTTGAAATTACCTACATAGCATTTGAAATTACCTACATAGTGTTTGAAATTACCTACATAGTATTTGAAATTACACACATAGTGTTTGAAATTACCTACATAATGTTTGAAATTACCTACATAGTGTTTGAAATTACCTACATAGTGTTGGAAATTACCTACATATCGTTTAAAATTACCTACATAGTATTTGAAATTACCTACATAGTGTTTGAAATTACATACACAGTGTTTGAAATTACCTACATAGTGTTGGAAATTACCTGCATAGTGTTTGAAATTACCTACATAGTATTTGAAATTACACACATAGTGTTTGAAATTACCTACATAGTGTTTGAAATTACCTACATAGTGTTTGAAATTACCTACATAATATTTGAAATTACCTACATATTGTTTGAAATTACCTACATAGTGTATGAAATTACATACACGGTGTTTGAAATTACCTACATAGTGTTTGAAATTACCTGCATATTGTTTGAAATTACCTACATAGTGTTTGAAATTACCTACATAGTGTTTGAAATTACCTGCATAGTATTTGAAATTACTTACATAGTGTTTGAAATTACCTACATAGTGTTTGAAATTACCTACATAGTGTTGGAAATTACCTACATGTTGTTTGAAATTACCTACATAGTATTTGAAATTACCTACATAGTTTTTGAAATTACATACACAGTGTTTGAAATTACCTACATAGTGTTTGAAATAACCTACATAGTGTTTGAAATTATATACATAGTGTTTGAAATTGCATACACAGTGTTTGAAATTACCTATATAGTGTTTGAACTTACCTACATAGTGTTTGAAATTATATACATAGTGTTTGAAATTACCTACATAGTGTTTAAAATTACCTACATAGTGTTTGAAATTACCTACATGTTGTTTGAAATTACCTACATAGTGTTTAAAATTACCTACATATTATTTGAAATTACACACATAGTGTTTGAAATTACCTACATAGTGTTTGAAATTACCTGCATAGTGTTCGAAATTACCTACATAGTATTTGAAATTACCTACATAGTGTTTGAAATTACCTACATAGTGTTTGAAATTACCTACATAGTGTTTGAAATTACCTACATAATGTTTGAAATTACCTACATATTGTTTGAAATTACCTACATAGTGTTTGAAATTACATACAGTGTTTGAAATTACCTACATAGTGTTTTAAATTACCTATATAGTGTTTGAAATTACCTACATAGTGTTTAAAATTACCTACATGTTGTTTGAAATTATCTACATAGTGTTTGAAATTACCTACATACTGTTTGAAATTACCTACATAGTGTTTGAAATTACCTACATAGTGTTTGAAATTACCTACATGTTGTTTGAAATTACCTACATAGTGTTTGAAATTACCTACATAGTATTTGAAATTACACACACAGTGTTTGAAATTACCTACATAGTGTTTGAAATTACTTACATATTTTTTGAAATTACATACGCAGTGTTTGAAATTACCTACATAATGTTTTAAATTACCTACATAGTGTTTGAAATTACCTACATAGTGTTTGAAATTACCTACATAGTGTTTGAAATTACCTACATAGTGTTTGAAATTACCTACATAGTATTTGAAATTACAAACATAGTGTTTGAAATTACCTACATAGTGTGTGAAATTATTTACATAGTGTTTGAAATTACCTACGTAGTGTTTGAAATTACCTACATATTGTTTGAAATTACCTACATAGTGTTTGAAATTATATACACAGTGTTTGAAATTACCTACATAGTATTTTAAATTACCTACATAGTGTTTGAAATTACCTACATAGTGTTTGAAATTACATACACAGTGTTTGAAATTACCTACATAGTGTTTCAAATTACCTACACAGTGTTTGAAATTACCTACATAGTGTTTGAAATTACCTGCATAGTGTTTGAAATAACCTGCATAGTGTTTGAAATTACCTACATAGCATTTGAAATTACCTACATAGTGTTTGAAATTACCTACATAGTATTTGAAATTACACACATAGTGTTTGAAATTACCTACATAATGTTTGAAATTACCTACATAGTGTTTGAAATTACCTACATAGTGTTGGAAATTACCTACATATTGTTTAAAATTACCTACATAGTATTTGAAATTACCTACATAGTGTTTGAAATTACATACACAGTGTTTGAAATTACCTACATAGTGTTTGAAATAACCTACATGGTGTTTGAAATTATATACATAGTGTTTGAAATTACCTATATAGTGTTTGAAATTACCTGCATAGTGTTTGAAATTACCTACATAGTATTTGAAATTACCTACATAGTGTTTGAAATTACATACACAGTATTTGAAATTACCTACATAGTGTTTTAAATTAACTACATAGTGTTTGAAATTACCTACATAGTGTTTGAAATTACCTGCATAGTGTTTGAAATTACATACACATTGTTTGAAATTACCTTCATAGTGTTTTAAATTATTTACATAGTGTTTTAAATTACCTACGTAGCGTTTGAAATTACCTACATATTGTTTGAAATTACCTACATAGTGTTTGAAATTACATACACAGTGTTTGAAATTACCTACATAGTGTCTTAAATTACCTACATGTTGATTGAAATTATGTACATAGTGTTTGAAATTACCTACATAGTATTTGAAATTACATAGTGTTTGAAATTACATACATAGTGTTTGAAATTACCTGCATAGTATTTGAAATTACTTACATATTGTTTGAAATTACCTACATAGTGTTTGAAATTACATACACAGTGTTTGAAATCACCTACATAGTGTTTGAAATTATATACATAGTGTTTGAAATTACCTACATTGTGTTTGAAATTACCTACATAGTATTTGAAATTACCTACATAGTATTTGAAATTACACACATAGTGTTTGAAATTACCTACATAGTGTTTGAAATTACCTGCATAGTGTTTGAAATTACCTACTTAGTGTTTGAAATTACCTACATAGTGTTTGAAATTACATACACAGTGTTTGAAATCACCTATATAGTGTTTGAAATTACATACGCAGTGTTTGAAATTACCTACATAGTGTTTTAAATTACCTACATAGTGTTTGAAATTACCTACATAGTGTCTGAAATTACCTACATTTTGTTTGAAATTACCTACATAGTGTTTGAAATTACCTACATAGTATTTGAAATTACAAACATAGTGTTTGAAATTACCTACACAGTGTTTGAAATCACCTATATAGTGTTTGAAATTACATACACAGTGTTTGAAATTACCTACATAATGTTTTAAATTACCTACATAGTGTTTGAAATTACCTACATAGTGTTTGAAATTACCTACATAGTATTTGAAATTACAAACATAGTGTTTGAAATTACCTACATAGTGTGTGAAATTATTTACATAGTGTTTGAAATTACCTACGTAGTGTTTGAAATTACCTACATATTGTTTGAAATTACCTACATAGTGTTTGAAATTACATACACAGTGTTTGAAATTACCTACATAGTATTTTAAATTACCTTCATAGTGTTTGAAATTACCTACATAGTGTTTGAAATTACATACACAGTGTTTGAAATTACCTACATAGTGT
The DNA here is from genome assembly GCA_039881145.1 of Druceiella hillmani. Taxonomy (NCBI): domain Eukaryota; kingdom Metazoa; phylum Arthropoda; class Insecta; order Lepidoptera; family Hepialidae; genus Druceiella; species Druceiella hillmani. Next base: position 12,618,558 of record JAYKKI010000031.1, read on the forward strand.
TTCATATTACCTACACAGTGTTTGAAATTACCTACATAGTGTTTGAAATTACCTACATAGTGTTTGAAATTACCTGCATAGTGTTTGAAATTACCTACATAGCATTTGAAATTACCTACATAGTGTTTGAAATTACCTACATAGTATTTGAAATTACACACATAGTGTTTGAAATTACCTACATAATGTTTGAAATTACCTACATAGTCTTTGAAATTACCTACATAGTGTTGGAAATTACCTACATGTTGTTTAAAATTACCTACATAGTATTTGAAATTACCTACATAGTGTTTGAAATTACATACACAGTGTTTGAAATTACCTACATAGTGTTTGACATAACCTACATGGTGTTTGAAATTATATACATAGTGTTTGAAATAACCTATATAGTGTTTGAAATTACCTGCATAGTGTTTGAAATTACCTACATAGTATTTGAAATTACCTACATAGTGTTTGAAATTACATACACAGTATTTGAAATTACCTACATAGTGTTTTAAATTAACTACATAGTGTTTGAAATTACCTACATAGTGTTTGCAATTACCTGCATAGTGTTTGAAATTACCTGCATAGTGTTTGAAATAACCTGCATAGTGTTTGAAATTACCTACATAGCATTTGAAATTACCTACATAGTGTTTGAAATTACCTACATAGTATTTGAAATTACACACATAGTGTTTGAAATTACCTACATAATGTTTGAAATTACCTACATAGTGTTTGAAATTACCTACATAGTGTTGGAAATTACCTACATATTGTTTAAAATTACCTACATAGTATTTGAAATTACCTACATAGTGTTTGAAATTACATACACAGTGTTTAAAATTACCTACATAGTGTTTGAAATAACCTACATGGTGTTTGAAATTATATACATAGTGTTTGAAATTACCTATATAGTGTTTGAAATTACCTGCATAGTGTTTGAAATTACCTACATAGTATTTGAAATTACCTACATAGTGTTTGAAATTACATACACAGTATTTGAAATTACCTACATAGTGTTTTAAATTAACTACATAGTGTTTGAAATTACCTACATAGTGTTTGAAATTACCTGCATAGTGTTTGAAATTACATACACATTGTTTGAAATTACCTTCATAGTGTTTTAAATTATTTACATAGTGTTTTAAATTACCTACGTAGCGTTTGAAATTACCTACATATTGTTTGAAATTACCTACATAGTGTTTGAAATTACATACACAGTGTTTGAAATTACCTACATAGTGTCTTAAATTACCTACATGTTGATTGAAATTATGTACATAGTGTTTGAAATTACCTACATAGTATTTGAAATTACATAGTGTTTGAAATTACATACGTAGTGTTTGAAATTACCTGCATAGTATTTGAAATTACTTACATATTGTTTGAAATTACCTACATAGTGTTTGAAATTACATACACAGTGTTTGAAATCACCTACATAGTGTTTGAAATTATATACATAGTGTTTGAAATTACCTACATTGTGTTTGAAATTACCTACATAGTATTTGAAATTACCTACATAGTATTTGAAATTACACACATAGTGTTTGAAATTACCTACATAGTGTTTGAAATTACCTGCATAGTGTTTGAAATTACCTACTTAGTGTTTGAAATTACCTACATAGTGTTTGAAATTACATACACAGTGTTTGAAATCACCTATATAGTGTTTGAAATTACATACGCAGTGTTTGAAATTACCTACATAGTGTTTTAAATTACCTACATAGTGTTTGAAATTACCTACATAGTGTCTGAAATTACCTACATTTTGTTTGAAATTACCTACATAGTGTTTGAAATTACCTACATAGTATTTGAAATTACAAACATAGTGTTTGAAATTACCTACACAGTGTTTGAAATCACCTATATAGTGTTTGAAATTACATACACAGTGTTTGAAATTACCTACATAATGTTTTAAATTACCTACATAGTGTTTGAAATTACCTACATAGTGTTTGAAATTACCTACATAGTATTTGAAATTACAAACATAGTGTTTGAAATTACCTACATAGTGTGTGAAATTATTTACATAGTGTTTGAAATTACCTACGTAGTGTTTGAAATTACCTACATATTGTTTGAAATTACCTACATAGTGTTTGAAATTACATACACAGTGTTTGAAATTACCTACATAGTATTTTAAATTACCTTCATAGTGTTTGAAATTACCTACATAGTGTTTGAAATTACATACACAGTGTTTGAAATTACCTACATAGTGTTTCATATTACCTACACAGTGTTTGAAATTACCTACATAGTGTTTGAAATTACCTACATAGTGTTTGAAATTACCTGCATAGTGTTTGAAATTACCTACATAGCATTTGAAATTACCTACATAGTGTTTGAAATTACCTACATAGTATTTGAAATTACACACATAGTGTTTGAAATTACCTACATAATGTTTGAAATTACCTACATAGTCTTTGAAATTACCTACATAGTGTTGGAAATTACCTACATGTTGTTTAAAATTACCTACATAGTATTTGAAATTACCTACATAGTGTTTGAAATTACATACACAGTGTTTGAAATTACCTACATAGTGTTTGACATAACCTACATGGTGTTTGAAATTATATACATAGTGTTTGAAATAACCTATATAGTGTTTGAAAATACCTGCATAGTGTTTGAAATTACCTACATAGTATTTGAAATTACCTACATAGTGTTTGAAATTACATACACAGTATTTGAAATTACCTACATAGTGTTTGAAATTACATACACAGTGTTTGAAATTACCTACATAGTGTTTGAAATAACCTACATGGTGTTTGAAATTATATACATAGTGTTTGAAATTACCTATATAGTGTTTGAAATTACCTGCATAGTGTTTGAAATTACCTACATAGTATTTGAAATTACCTACATAGTGTTTGAAATTACATACACAGTATTTGAAATTACCTACATAGTGTTTTAAATTAACTACATAGTGTTTGAAATTACCTACATAGTGTTTGAAATTACCTGCATAGTGTTTGAAATTACATACACATTGTTTGAAATTACCTTCATAGTGTTTTAAATTATTTACATAGTGTTTTAAATTACCTACGTAGCGTTTGAAATTACCTACATATTGTTTGAAATTACCTACATAGTGTTTGAAATTACATACACAGTGTTTGAAATTACCTACATAGTGTCTTAAATTACCTACATGTTGATTGAAATTATGTACATAGTGTTTGAAATTACCTACATAGTATTTGAAATTACATAGTGTTTGAAATTACATACGTAGTGTTTGAAATTACCTGCATAGTATTTGAAATTACTTACATATTGTTTGAAATTACCTACATAGTGTTTGAAATTACATACACAGTGTTTGAAATCACCTACATAGTGTTTGAAATTATATACATAGTGTTTGAAATTACCTACATTGTGTTTGAAATTACCTACATAGTATTTGAAATTACCTACATAGTATTTGAAATTACACACATAGTGTTTGAAATTACCTACATAGTGTTTGAAATTACCTGCATAGTGTTTGAAATTACCTACTTAGTGTTTGAAATTACCTACATAGTGTTTGAAATTACATACACAGTGTTTGAAATCACCTATATAGTGTTTGAAATTACATACGCAGTGTTTGAAATTACCTACATAGTGTTTTAAATTACCTACATAGTGTTTGAAATTACCTACATAGTGTCTGAAATTACCTACATTTTGTTTGAAATTACCTACATAGTGTTTGAAATTACCTACATAGTATTTGAAATTACAAACATAGTGTTTGAAATTACCTACACAGTGTTTGAAATCACCTATATAGTGTTTGAAATTACATACACAGTGTTTGAAATTACCTACATAATGTTTTAAATTACCTACATAGTGTTTGAAATTACCTACATAGTGTTTGAAATTACCTACATAGTATTTGAAATTACAAACATAGTGTTTGAAATTACCTACATAGTGTGTGAAATTATTTACATAGTGTTTGAAATTACCTACGTAGTGTTTGAAATTACCTACATATTGTTTGAAATTACCTACATAGTGTTTGAAATTACATACACAGTGTTTGAAATTACCTACATAGTATTTTAAATTACCTTCATAGTGTTTGAAATTACCTACATAGTGTTTGAAATTACATACACAGTGTTTGAAATTACCTACATAGTGTTTCATATTACCTACACAGTGTTTGAAATTACCTACATAGTGTTTGAAATTACCTACATAGTGTTTGAAATTACCTGCATAGTGTTTGAAATTACCTACATAGCATTTGAAATTACCTACATAGTGTTTGAAATTACCTACATAGTATTTGAAATTACACACATAGTGTTTGAAATTACCTACATAATGTTTGAAATTACCTACATAGTCTTTGAAATTACCTACATAGTGTTGGAAATTACCTACATGTTGTTTAAAATTACCTACATAGTATTTGAAATTACCTACATAGTGTTTGAAATTACATACACAGTGTTTGAAATTACCTACATAGTGTTTGACATAACCTACATGGTGTTTGAAATTATATACATAGTGTTTGAAATAACCTATATAGTGTTTGAAATTACCTGCATAGTGTTTGAAATTACCTACATAGTATTTGAAATTACCTACATAGTGTTTGAAATTACATACACAGTATTTGAAATTACCTACATAGTGTTTTAAATTAACTACATAGTGTTTGAAATTACCTACATAGTGTTTGCAATTACCTGCATAGTGTTTGAAATTACATACACAGTGTTTGAAATTACCTACATAGTGTTTTAAATTATTTACATAGTGTTTGAAATTACCTACGTAGCGTTTGAAATTACCTACATATTGTTTGAAATTACCTACATAATGTTTGAAATTACATACTCAGTGTTTGAAATTACCTACATAGTATTTTAAATTATCTACATAGTGTTTGAAATTACCTACATAGTGTTTTAAATTACCTACATAGTGTTTGAAATTACATACACAGTGTTTGAAATTACCTACATAGTGTTTCAAATTACCTACACAGTGTTTGAAATTACCAACATAGTGTTTGAAATTACCTACATAGTGTTTGAAATTACATACACAGTGTTTGAAATTACCTACATAGTGTTTGAAATTACCTACATAGTGTTTGAAATTACCTACATAGTGTTTGAAATTACATACACAGTGTTTGAAATTACCTACATAGTGTTTCAAATTACCTATATAGTATTTAAAATTATATACATAGCGTTTGAAATTACCTACACCGTGTTTGAAATTACCTACATAGTGATGAAATTACCTACATAGTATTTGAAATTACACACATAGTGTTTGAAATTACCTACATAGTGTTTGAAATTACCTGCATAGTGTTTGAAATTACCTACATAGTGTTTGAAATTACCTACATAGTGTTTGAAATTACCTACATAGTATTTGAAATTACACACATAGTGTTTGAAATTACCTACATAGTGTTTGAAATTACCTACATAGTGTTTGAAATTACCTACATAGTGTTGGAAATTACCTACATGTTGTTTGAAATTACCTACATAGTATTTGAAATTACCTACATAGTGTTTGAAATTACATACACAGTGTTTGAAATTACCTACATAGTGTTTGAAATGACCTACATAGTGTTTGAAATTATATACATAGTGTTTGAAATTACCTATATAGTGTATGAAATTACCTGCATAGTGTTTGAAATTACCTACATAGTGTTTGAAATTACATACACAGTATTTGAAATTACCTACATTGTGTTTTAAATTACCTACATAGTGTTTGAAATTACCTACATAGTGTTTGAAATTACCTGCATAGTGTTTGAAATTACCTACATAGTGTTTGAAATTACCTACATAGTGTTTGAAATTACATACATATTGTTTGAAATTACCTACATAGTGTTTGAAATTACCTACATAGTGTTTGAAATTATATACATAGTGTTTGAAATTACCTACATAGTGTTTGAAATTACCTACATAGTGTTTGAAATTACCTACATGTTGTTTGAAATTACCTACATAGTATTTGAAATTACTTACATAGTATTTGAAATTACACACATAGTGTTTGAAATTACCTACATAGTGTTTGAAATTACCTACATAGTATTTGAAATTACCTAAGCTGCAAATCGATTCTAATATTACTCATATCCAGTATTTTAAACACAAATGCTAAAGGGTTAAAGAGCTAAACTTTTTAATACAGAATATTAAAAAGTTATGAACAAGAAAATCAAAGTATTGTTGATAAATTTACGAAAGGAATATACTCATTTTAAAAGGGATTTTGAGTCCAGGAATAAAACTAATTATGAACAAATTAAACTTATGTCATTTTAAAGCTTAAAGTGATTACAACAATACTTAATAAAAATTAGTTGACCCGTGCGAATAAATCACCACAAGTCACCGAATGTTAATATAATATATAATCATTTTTTTTGACAAATAATATATAGAATATTAAAAAATTAATTCTGAATTGTTTGTTTATTTTTATGTCATTAGTGATGAAGGTAATCTTCAAAATTATAGTTCAATCATTGCATTTTATGAAGTATTAAAAGGGATTTGGAGAGCCGAGCAAAAACAAACCTTTCTCTATTATTTCTATTCGTTCGCAATCATTGTCAACGAGACGAAATAAATTGTCGGTCATTTCATTCTTCTTACACTCGTACACATAAATGACACTTATCAAAAGACATCATAATGAAAACTTTCAATCCGGACAGTTTAAGTTTTAACATTACAATATTATTGTAATATTAAAACGTATTTACATTATTAGTTGTACGAGTGTACGTCTTCGATTTTTACCTATTCAAAAAAATGGAACAAAGAACCTGTATCAAATTGTGTGTGAAAAACGAAATTAAGTGCGAGGATACATTCCGAATGTTGACTGTGGCATACGGAGAAGCTACCTTGGACCGAAGCAACGTTTATGGGTGGTACAAAATGTTCTCAGAAGGCCGAGAAGATGTGAACGACGAAGAGCGTGCCGGACGCCCGAGCACTTCAACAACAGACGAAAAAATTGATGAAGTGAAGAAAACATGGTATTGGCCAATCGTCGAATCACCGTTAGAGAAGTTGCTGAGGACCTAGACATATCGATTGGCTTGTGCCATTCGATTTTTATCAATGATTTGGGCATGAGACGGGTCGCCGCGAAATTCGTACCAAAATTGCTCAATTTCGACCAAAAACAGCATCCCATGAACATTGCTAATGAGCTGTTGGACTCTGTCCGCGACGACCCAAATTTGCTCCAGAGGGTCATAACTGGCGACGAATCGTGGGTTTATGGTTATGACGCGGAAACCAAAGCTTAATCATCTCAATAGAAGCTGCCGCACGAACCAAGATCAAAAAAAGCGCGCCAAGTTCGGTCGAATGTGAAAGTTTTGCTTACAGTTTTCTTCGATTGCAGGGGCGTGGTGCATCATGAGTTCTTGCCACAGGATAGAACGGTCAATAAGGAATATTACCTGCAAGTTATGCGCAATTTGCGCGAAGCAATCCGCCAGAAACGACCGGATTTGTGGAAGAACAAAAATTGGCTTTTGTACCACGATAACGCCCCTGCACACACATCGTTGCTTGTGCGCGACTTTTTGGCCAAAAACAACGCACTAATGATGCTGCAGCCACCGTATTCCCCAGATCTGGCCCTGTGACTTTTTCTTGTTCCCGAAACTGAAGAGGCCCATGAAAGGACGACGCTACGCTACGATTGACGAGATAAAAACGGCATCGAAGGAGGAGCTGAAAAGACAAAAAAAAATGATTTTTTGAAGTGCTTCGAAGATTGGAAAAAACGTTGGCGCAAGTGTATAATATCACACATTACTTTGAAGGAGACAAAATAGATATTCATAAATAAATAAATAATTTTTGAAAAAACACAAAGTTCGCGATACTTTTTGAACACACGACGTATATACATAATTGTTCACGTTTTCTACTATACATTAAAAACTACGCAGAAAGTATTATTCTACGGTATTTGGCTAATGGCGATATTTTTTTGTAAAAATGTTTTAAAATATAACTTAACGCAATATTTAATGAGATACTAAAACATTTAATAAACTTCCTTATAATGAATGGTAAATAACTGGCCAGTGACGTAATAAGCCAGTCGTGTTTTGTATGGGGCGTTTTCGTACGAATCGTAGTTCGTCAGTTTTTAAGTCGTTATAACTTTGTAATGAAAAGTCCTAGGTACGATATATTAATTTTGACTGTTATTGATTATTATATTTTAGTAATAAAAAAATATAGTCAACTACATCTGTGATACCAAATGAAAGAGTCATTGTATATACCGTTGGCAGCCCAATTGCGCCTTTATGTTACAACAATGAACACTTTATGCATTTTATAGTCATTTGGTTTATTTAACAATATACAAATCAGAATCATATCACTGAATATAATCAAATTACTATATTTCCATTAGTACGGCGTATGCGGTGATTATAACAGAAACATCAAATACAAACGTCCTTATACAAACAGCCGATAGATAGCCTTTGTCACCTTTCTGCTACAACAATAAACATATGATGCATTTCAATCATTTTGTTTTATTATCGGAATTGAATCACTAAACACACATAAGAAAAAAAAGATAGATGTGGCATATTCACCAAAATATGTGAAAACACGTATCTCCACTTAAAACAAATGAATTGAAAGTAGCCAATCAATCAGCACACGGCCCCATCCTCACCAAAAATCATGAAACCATTTCTCGTTTTCGCACGTTTGAGTAGTCACATCTGTTTATTTTGCTAGCAACCAACATTGCAGAAATTTAAAATCGTTCTAAAATTTTAGTGTTGTTTACGTATTTATCGACCACCCATCACGATATCGAAATAAAGTGATAGTAAAAATAAGCCTATATATCAAAATTATTTTTTTTTAAATTTGGATTCTAATTCAAATAAAAAGACTCCTCTCCCAGGATAAAGATTAGTTGTGCTACATTTTTTGTAGAGGATGAAGTCTTTCCTTTCCAATATTATATTATGAAATCATATGCAATTAATAGTCAAGGTTCCATGGGATTTCGTAACTACAGACTCTCTATCGCGGAAAATAGTGGAAAACGCCTTTGTTATTATGTATATTTAGAATATTATGGAACCGTTTCTTCTTGCAAAGTATAGAATCTGTAGTTTTGGCCGTTTGAATTTTACATAATCGGTTATTGTTTGAAAAATATTCTGCAAATGTGTTCGCTCTGGAAGGAACATTCGACCGAAAAAAATTAGAAACTGGTAAAATAATACATGGAAGTAATAATACATGAAAGAATGTGAAATAATACATGAAAGAATAGCATGTAATACATGAAATCGAGCAGCGGATAGTCTGCAGCCACTGATTCAAAAAGATGGTAATAACCACTCAGAAAACACCAAAGAAGTACGCAAAGAGTAGAGGGTAAGCAACCAAGGGGAAGTTCCTTGGCAATACAGATTAGAGTGAACAATGAAGCTGGAAGAAATAAATTAAAAAATTGCGAATTTTTTTACTTACCGCTGATAAATTTCTCCTTGTCCGCCTGCACATTGAGCTTCCTTGCGGAAATTGCAGCAAATTATAGAACGACCATTTAGATATTTGCAATTCCTCAATGCCCTGGCCAGATTTTGTCTTTCCGGTTTTTTTAAACTCACTGTTAAATTGATTTCTTAAGTTGTAAATTTTCCTCTGAGCACATACCACTGCCATACTGAATTCTTCTTCCATTTCTTTAAGGCATCATCTTTCTCCACTCTGTCTTCGTAAATACCGCTTGTAACGTCCCAAAGCTCCGGTTTATCGTCTTACATATTAATTAATTCCTCGATGTTAGCTTTAAACTCTCTCTCTATTTTTTGTCACCCATGTTTACATGACACTTATTGCATAATGCCAGCAAAGGAGACTAAAAGTCAACTATTGCGATAAGTGTCAAACGTGTTTGAACTTTCATTTCATCAGCGTTAACATCTGTTGGTGTAGATGTGTCGACATAAATAGCTGGTGGTTGATACGTATATCTCTGACATAAAATCTTCATTGTTTACATTAGTCACAATTTGTATCTGACATATATATCATGCAATAATTGTCATATGTAAACGCAATTTTGTGATTGTATCATTCCACATGGATATACGGGTGAACTGGGTTATCTATTTAATCAATATTCGATATCGTTATTTATACATTAGATCAGTTTTGATATTCTGAAATTATCGTTGATTACGTCATAATATGAGGTATGGCATTAGATATTGATTACATTGGTCAAGTTTTCTAAGCGGCTCGATAGCTTAACGGTTAGAGCATCGATTTAAAATTGTTCATCGAAGGTCGGAGGTTCAAATCCTCCTCGAGTCAATGTTTGAATTCTTTTATTTGATAGTATGCAGTGAGTTATCCATTTTGATCAGTATTCTATATCGCTATCTGTACATTAAATCAATTCCGATACTCTGAAATGATCGCACATGACGTCATATTTGCGTTGGAATCTAATATTCCAAAAACACACTAGCACAGTGGTTAGAGTATCCATCTAAAATTGAAATGCATCGACGATCGGAGGTTCAAATCCTTCTCGAGTTAATGTTTAAGTTATTTTGAACTTTGTTTATTTAATTATGACTCCCTAAATGACCTATATGAACCTCAGGTGTTGATTTCAACTTGCTGGAGGCCCACCTCAGCAAAAAAGAAATGGGGTTTCTGAGATGTTAGTAAGGAGGGACTCCATTTATATCAGTCATCATCAACATTTGGGTATTCCAGAAATGACATCATTTTCTTTACATGGATTGCGTATTCTATAGAGGTACAATTAAGTTACTTATTTCATATTTAATAAAATTGTTTAACTATTTACTCTGTGGTGCTCTACGTTCATGTGCAAGTTTTTAAAGTATTTAGATCAGCCGCAATGCAAGTTTCTTCAAGTTTTGCTATCAGCAGTTTTTGTTTCAGAAAGACAAGCTTGTTCTTTAACCTGCATAGTGGATTATTGCAAAAACCTTACGGAAAGGAGTTTAACAGTGGTTATCAATTTTGTTATGAAGAACATACATAGATTGTAGTGTGTTTGAGTGTTGATGTGGAGGTTTGAGAACACCTAAATAACGTGGAGCCAAATATTGGACCATTATCATCATTAAATCATCAAGCCCATTTTTCCTATCAACACCATTTTTTGTAATTTTATATAAGAACTTCACGAAGTTCCGATTTATTTCTTCCCAAATCAAAATATTTCCGTACATTGTTTGTCTTTTCAATAAATATTTGATTAAAAATTATACTAATTTTTGTTACATTGTCCAAACTAGAAAAAAACCCGGTCATAATGAGTAGCATCTCGAAAAACACGTACAATGTTATCATGTTTAGAAAAATCCAATATCGGGTAGGTAAGAGGTCTATGGAAAAATCAAATCGGCAAGTGAGCTACGGAGCAAAAAGTTGTGTAACCTCTGATCTTGAAAGTGCCACACAGCGACAAAAATATTAAATTAATTCATTGAGCGTTCAATAGAAGTTTCTGTGAAACTATAGGAAGTCTTTCAAATCCTGTTTTTTTTTCATTGCAGTAAGTGTCTTTGAAGATTACCATTAGAATTGGTATTGCGAAAAAACAAACCAATTTAGTGTTTACCATCGAGGCTGGTTGACCTCCAGGTGAAATTCAGTTGAAAAAGTAATTGAGTGCGGGTCGTATATTATTTAAAATTGCATACATTTTTATACAACAAATATAATTTATTTTAATTTAATGTTTTTAATATGAAGAGATCAAGATAAGGCTACACTTTTATCACTCATAATCTGAAAACTGTAATAGTCGAACGTAATTTTAGTATTCTTTGTTAAAATACCGAATGTTTTTTTATTTACAGACCAGGACTTCAGACTAGTGCCCAGATTTCGGGGTTATCAAAATAGATTTGATCTAATTTCAGCAACGTTGCGGACTTCCCATACTGTTATTTAAGAAAAAAAACGTTTGTTTTTCATTCCGGCGATGCCCAAGGCTGCTAACCCTCTCGGAATTCCATGAATAGCCCTGAATTAGTCCCATATTTCTAAATTTTCTCCTTTTAATTACTTACTATAACATGAGTGCATAGCCTTTGTGTTTTAGTTGATTTACATCTCAATAGCAAAAGTAACAATTGTGTTGTTCAAGGTTATTTTTCCAACCGAATTTTTCTCCTTATAGCGTGGCATCCGTTCTGATATCCCATAGGCCTAGATAGAAAAACATTCTTTTTTCAACACACTTTCATATGAGTACCCCTAAAATTAAGTTTTACAACGTTTTATGAAAAGCAATAATACCAACACAACTCTATAACTTACCTTATTCATATACACTCTTTTATATTCACATGGTTGCTCACGTTATCGTCTTTTAGATAACCCTCAATTTAGGTGACCCATGTTCTTTTGGATAAGATGTGTCTTTCTAAATTATTAGTGTCTGTCTCGGTTATCCACACCTTCCTGGGTTATCAGCATTATTTTTCACCTTTGTATCTTCCGTGTATATATTTTTGACTGGTTTTTCTTCGTCCTCAAATTCAATACAGCCAAAAATATTCCACATATCTTAAATTCTATCGTATAGAATTTTTTCGCATTGTTTACGCAACAATTTCTTTTAAGTAATAAGTAATATACTTTAATGTTTCTTTTGTGTTATCTAAGACAAATCTCATTATTCAAAATTAGTCTCCATTCGACTTTATTGGCATAATTATGTGCAATTATTTTCTCTTCCTCCGATGTAATTTCTTCTGGTGTCTATATTTGAAAATGGGTCCAGTATATTGATTTTATGATGAGAAATTCATCAAATAATTGGTCATTATTTTTAAAATAGTCCATTAATTTGATCCGAATTGGAAATCGACAGAAAGGAAATGACAAAATGTTTTTGATGACAGAAATTCTTAACTGGCACCGTCGTAGTAGTTTGCAAAATTAACTAAAGTTCTTGAATTGATGGAAAATTGAATTCGAATTTTAGAAGAAATGGTTTCCAATGAAGAGCAGGTAACGACAAGTGCAAACACATAATGCTTAATTGTTAATCTTAACCGAGAAGATCTTCGAGTTGTTAAATGAATATAATTTATTATTTAACAACTCGAATTTTTCTTGATTTTTTTAAGTTATCCGCTTCAAATAAATACCTCGCTTTACGTGTTTAAGCTTTATGCATTTGTTTAAATATTTAATAGTTCATATTATAACTATTATATACCTCTACCTGATAGCTTTTTGAAGTGAAAACTTCTTTAGGCATGTTAAAAATTTTTGGTAGGGGAAAATCTTATGGATTCGGGTCAGCAACATGCTAATATTAACAATATATCTGTAGCTATAAGCATGACGTGTTGTGCACCATTAGTGCTGTGTTTATCTATACATATATATATATATATATATATATATATAAATATATATATATATATATATATATATATATATATATATATAATATATATATATATATATATATATATATATATATATATATATATATATTGTTTAACAGAATCCGTGAAAAAGAATATTGGAAGGACATGCGCAATGATATTGAAAATTAATTTAAGTAGTTCACGGCCTGTCAAGTGAACAAAACTTTACGAAGAATGAACAGGGTTCCTATGTATGTAACGAAATATTGCCGGCACCTTACCGGGATCTGGTATGGCCAACTGAACTGTATATTGTCTATACAAATTAACGTCACAAATTTTTTATGACCTATCCGAAACATGGTGTTTAATCAGAAGAGACGAGTAAATGTTTCATCATTTTCATCTCCCTACTTGGCATAACCTAAACTATTCTCACCCAACAAGAGACAAATTTCACCCTAGATCTGTAAAAAAGTCTGAATTTCTTAAAATTAGCAGCTATGATCTTTACTATATCACCCTCAAGATCCAAGGTGCACTCGAGCACAGTCACTATACCCTCAAGGAGTACCGGAAGTCTTTCGTTAACAGCAATAAAAATAACTGACCGATAATGTATACACAGTCATGTTGGCATATAATACTAGTGTAAATTTTACAACACATGTTACACCTTATAAACTTCTAATTGGTAAAAATTCGTTTCTAGATTCCAGATTCAATCTATAATTCACTTCCTGACACTACATATCCGGAATAAATAAAAATATTGCAGCATATATGAAAGCTCTGAAGGACAAATATAAAGCAAGTGACTATATATATTAAAATATCATTAACGACTGAGAAAAGCTTTGTAGCCTCTTTTGATATATCTTTATGAATAAAAAAATGATGTGCTTAAGACCACACTGTAGAAGCGAAAACTTTGGCAATAAATATAATCGTATTGTGTGTGTGGGTAATTTTCAATACAAAAATTTAAAAAACAGAAATAATTATCTTTAATCCTTGTACTACCTATGCACTCATGGAGAACAAATTACAAAATACAATACGCACAGCTGATCATATTTTATCCAGTTTGACACCATTGATATCATAATAAATATTATATTTCAATGCACATAAATATGCTGAATAAATAAACAAAAATTTTGCAATTGCATAAAAATACACAACACAATAAATAAATACATTACTCTAAATAGAAAATGTACGTTGTCATTATAAACGTGGTCTTTATATATTGAATATACCTCGAGCGCAGGGAAGAGGTAGTTTTATTGGAATCGAATTTATAAATATATTTATAAAAAAAAATAACAAACACATCCAAGAAGACAATGCACAAAGCATCGAGATTTGAACTCAAGCTTCCATCGCGTTCCGTACGTAACTAAGCTGTTTACTGCTGCGCCAATGATACGCTACAGGACAAAATGACGAAATGAAAACATACTTACTAATTCTGCTATTCGGTTTGGCTATATTCGGCCTAACACCGAGTTTACCCGAATTTAAGCATCAAATAATTGGGCCACATTCGACTTATCACCGAGTATATCCGGAGCGCGTCGCTATGATTATCAGACTCGCATTATCTTTCCCATTAAGTAGTTTTAACTTAACTTTTATCACAATTTTATTAATGAGCCATGTACTTTCTGATATCAATTGTTGGTTTTGAGGTGTCACATTTTTGTGTCGGTCTTGAAATTTTACTCTATCTTGAAAGAAGTTTCACTTAAAAAGGACAAAAAAACCGACTGTAAAAAGAAAAAAAAACAATGAAATCTCTGGAAACTTCGTATTAAAGAACGATGGGGAGTTTCTCATCATAAAATGAATATATTGGACTCATTGTACAATGTAGAGAACAGAAGAAATTACATCGGAGGAAGAGAAAATAATTGCACATAATTGTGCCAATAAAACCGAATGGAGACTAATTTTGGATAATGAGATTTGTCTTGGATAATACAAAAGAAACATTAAAGTCTATTAAGTGCGGCTGAAAAGAAATCGTTACGTAAACAATGCGAAAACAATCTACACAATAGAATTTAAGATATGTTGAGTAAGTTTGGCCGTATTGAATTTGAGGACAAGGAAAAACCAGTCAAAAATATATATAAAGAAGAAACAAAAATGAAAAATAATGCGGATAACCCAGACAGATACTAATAACAGACACATCTTATCGAAAAGAACATGGGTAACCTAAATTGAGGGTTATCTAGAAGACAATAACGTGAGCAGCCATGAGAATATAAAAGAGTGTATAAGAATAACTGAAGTTATAGAGTTGTGTTGGTATTATTGCTTTTCATAAAACGTTGTAAAACTTAATTTTAGGGGTGCTCATATAAAAGTGTGTTGAAAAAAGAATGTTTTTCTATCTAGGCCTATGGGATATCGGAAGGGATGCCACGCTATAAGGAGAAAAATTCGGTTGGAAAAATAACCTTCAACAACACATTTGTTATTTTTGCTGTTGAAATATAAATCAACTAAAACACAAAGGCTATGCACCCATGTTGTAGTAAGTAATTAAAAGAAGAAAATTTAAAAATATGGGGCTAATTCAGGGCTATTCATGGAATTCCATGAGGGTATCGCCGAAATGAAAAACGAACTTTTTTTTTAAATAACAGTATGGGAAGTCCGTAACGTTGCTGAAATTAGATCCAATCTATTTTGATAACGAAGGTATCTGGGCACTAGGAAGTCCTGGTCTATAAATAAAAAATATTCGGTATTTAAATAACGAATACTAAAATAACATTCGACTATTATAGTTTTTAAATTATGAGTGATAAAAACATAGCGTTTTTTGTTTATATTAAAAAAAATTAAATTAAAAATAAATTATATTTGTTGTATAAAAATGTATGCAATTTTAAATAATATACGACCTTTACTTTTTTAACTAAATTTTACTTGGAGATCAACCAGCCTCGATGGTAAGTACTAAATTGATTTGCTTGTAGTAATACCAATTTTAATGATAATCTTTAAAGACACTGCAGTGGAAAAAAAAACAGGAATTTGAAAGACTTCTTACAGTTTCACACAATATTTCGAACATTTGTAGAAACTTCTATCGAACGCTGGATGCATTAATTTAATATTTTGTCGCTGTGTGGCACTTTCAAGATCAGAGGTTACACAACTTTTTGCTCCGTAGCTCTTTGCTCCGTAACAAATGGAGTTACAAACTATTGTACATAAAGATTGAAACATTAGAATTTGACAGTAAATAAAATATCACAAAGAATTTTCTACCAGTAATAATATCAACAGCCTGCATAGAGTCATAATGCCTGGTTCACATAAGTTAATTTAATATTGACTAGCTCGTTTTAAAGTGTCAAGTATTGTGAATAGCTTCAACATAGTATTTTATTTTGTGCCACTTTTCTTGAAATAAACAATCAGAAACATAAATACACTTAAATAGTGAACGAATAGAGTACGAACTTTTGTACGTGATGATGGAAAAGTAATAACTTGACAGTTAAAGAAACATCTCGAGGAATGTGGTGATGAAAAAGTCGATAATTGGACAGTTAAAAAAACATCGCGAGGAATCTTATGCAGGTAGTTGATTGGCTCTTCACGTTTTAAAGTTAAAACGTTGTGATTTAGTTTATTTTCTGTCACTTTTGTTGAAGTGAACAATCAAAAATATAAATATTCTAAACTCATTAATTACAAACTACGTACTTCAAGTGATCATTGAAACAATATAATTTGGCAGTAAATTAAATACGCGAAAAATGTTTTCCCGGTAATAATGTTGATTGGCACAACTAGTTTTAAAGTTTCGAGTATTGTAAATAGCTAAGACTTGCAAATTTAGTTTTTGTTACTTTTGTGGAAGTGAACAGTAAAATGTATGAATATGCATAAGTACTGAACAAATAGAGTACGAACTACGGCACAATACAATACAATAACTCTACAGTAAATGACTACCGCAAAATACAATAACTCTACAGTAAATACCTACCGAACCTACACGCCCTGCTGAACCTATATGACCTGCTGAAATACAATAACTCTACAGTAAATGACTACCGCAAAATATTTTCTGTCGGTTATAATACTGATTTGCTCGATTAGTTTTATAGTTTCAAGTATTGTAAATAGTTAAGACTTGCAAATTTATTTTTTGTTACTTTTGTGGAAGTGAACAGTAAGATATATGAATATGCATAAGTACTGAACAATTAGAGTACCAACTACTGCACGTGGTGATTGAAATACAATAATTCTACAGTAAATGACTAACGCAAAATATTTTCTGTCGGTAATAATACTGATTTGCTCTACTAATTGTAAAGTTTCAAGTATTGTAAATAGTTAAGACTTGCAAATTTATTTTTTGTTACTTTTGTAAAAGTGAACAATAATAAATACGAACATGCGTAAGTGCTGAACAGAATACGAACTACTGCACGTGGTGATTGAAATACAATAATTCGACTATCGTAAAATATTTTCTGCGGGTAAATATTAATAATAGGCTTTGAAATTAGTAAAATTTTAAAACTTCTAGTATTGTAAATAAACAAAAGATAAATTTGCAGGTCTTAGCTAGACTTGCAAATTTATCTTTTGTTACTTTTGTTGATATTAACGATAAAAATATGTCATTTTGATTTCGTAGAATACTCTACTTTTGAAACAGTTTTTAAGCATTATGTATTTATATTCCTTTTGTAAAATTTATATAATTTTTGACGTAATATTAACAGTTCATAAGATATTTAGCTCTAAAGTTTCATATAAGATCTCAGACCTTGCCAACTTGGCAAATTATTCAGCACGTGACCCTTGACAATATTGCCAAGAAACTTACGCAGAATAACCATGCAAAAAATACAATTTTGTTGGACTACATCAATATATGAAAATACACTTTAAAAAGTTCCATGCCCATAGACAAAATCACATGCCTGAAAATTCCAAACGAAGGTTCTTTCCAAATACTATTGTTTGCGGTTATATCATTACCTGTAAAGTGATTTATCTATTTAATCAATACTCTATATCACTATCTAGATATTGAATCATTCTGATACAAGAGAATTATCATATGACGTCATTTTGATATGACGTTATATAATGACGTCATATTGGCGTTAGATATTGATTATATTGGTCGAGTGTCCCAAGCGGCTCGATAGCTTAACGGTTAGAGCATCGATTTAAAATTCTTCATCGAAGGTCGGAGGTTCAAATCCTCCTCGAGTCAATTGTTTTGTTATTTTATATTTTATTTATTTGATTATCTAAACATAAATACCTCACAGCTCCAAAACTATTAAAATAATTTATCCATCGTTAGATTAAAGGTTCTCCAGACTTTTCGACACTATGTCAATTTTTTAATTTATAGTAAGCGCCTTCAAAGGTAGTCGTTAGAATTGGTAGTTTCTATAAAAAACTAAGTTAGTACTTACCATTGAAGCCAGTGTTACTGATCATTAAGTTCATCAAAGGTAGGAGGCTCACATCCCCCCAAGTCAATATTTAATTCATTCTGAACGGTATTTCTTTGACTATCTAATCCGTGTCTTCTATCAGCAAAGCCACAACATTCGATGGATAACGATGAACTATGATGATGAAAAGCCAAACTCCAATGTTGCTACACATCTTTGGCTTCACTTATTCTTATACTCACATTATGATCTTTTAGACGTCTTTCAATTTAGGTTAACCGTGTATTTCTAGATTGCATGCGTCTTTCTTGGTTATCCACGTTTTTCTGAGTTATCATTGTTTTCCTGGGTTTTATTTTCCGCGTTTACTTCTTCCGTGTCTTTCCTTTTGACGAGTTCAACATTGTCAAATCGTCTCAACACATCTTTTCTTTTCTTCGCAATTAACCTTTTTCTACATTGAATCTCATCGAATATCTGCATTTTGAATTCAATCGCATAGAATTTGTTCGCATGACTTCTGTAACGATTTCGTTTTAACTGCATATAATTGACTTTAATATTTTCTTCTTAAGCATCTACTTCTTTAGCATCAGTTAGAGTAAGCTTGCAAAACCGGCACACAAATTATGACGTCATGAAATTAGTAATAGGTGTAAAACAATGCATGGCCCATGAATAATATTGTAAGAATGAAGTTAGAACGTTTTGAAAAGAAGGAGAATGTGGGTATGATTGTCTGACCAGAACGTTAATAAATAGATGTCACCGTTTACTAAAGGTTTGTGCTATTTAGTTGTGATATATATATATTTATATATATATATATATATATATACATATATATATATATATATATATATATATATATATATATATATAATCACCGCCACTTTAATATCCAATTAACTGAACCTTTCCCATTATTCTTCTTAAATGACTTTTTTGTCAATACAACCGACAGTTAATAAACAACACCGTGTTTTTGTCACAGTGCTTTTTACACGAGAAATAAAGATGAAAGAAATGTGAATGCGTGATGGTGTGTCGACTCGAACTGTAAACGACGATACGTTTTCTGTATCGTCTAGTTTTAATCGAGATGTATACGGTTACTGCTACCATAGATGTTGTCGTCTCGCGATATATTCGTAATAGGTTGCTTAAGAAATCTTGCCAAAACGTATTGTTAATTAATATTTTTCAAAATAATAATTAACATTTATATTCTTGCATACGCACGAACCATTAAATACCATTAAACATTTCCTCTTATTGGTCCTTTGTAAGAGAAACCCAGGGCTCAATAATTGGTCCTCAAATATAAACTTGACTCTTTATTACTATTTTATACTATTGTACTAACTATTATATATATTTTTATACTATTGACTCTTTATCAGAGAAAGTATTGTAAAATTGCAGGGTACAATTTGGACGATGATTTGAGATTTTGAAACCAGATTGATCTAAAAATCACGTGTTGGAGCTGTTCGATGGACCCCGGAGCATTATCGTGATGGAAGTACCACGTGCTCAGACGTAACTTCGCTCACATCTCGTTTAACGCAGTTAAAACTTGAGGTAAATGCAAATACTTATTGCGAGTAGCAGTGATATTCTACTAGGAGTCTAATATACCCCTTTTTATCTATTTAGCAAAGAAATTAGTTATCATTCTTTTCTTTACTGATTTCTACTCTTTAACCATTGTCGGTGTGGGATCATCTTCGGGTGCCCAGACTTTTAGTGAATTTACCGACAATTTCAGTAAAATATAACCAAGTTCATCTGACGTCTGTTGAACTTTCGTAACTTATATGTTACACACAATTCTTTCTAATAAGAGACCGCGATCTTGATCACTGTATATTTATGTGATGTACATCTATTAAAAGTTTGAAGAAAGAATGAGGAACATTCTTTATAACAAAAGACTTACTTATTTTTTTATTTATTTTTATTTATTCATACTTTAACGTACATATAATACACACATTTAGTGGACTTATTGCTACAAGGTCAATCTCTTACAGTCAACCACATTGATTAAATATAAACATATTATGTGGACGTAACGGTGCGGTGTGAAACTAAGGTGCGTATGAATAATACAAAACAAAAAAATGGTTAATTATAAATCTTGACATGGTTGGGAACAAGGAAAATGGGGAACAAAATGGAATTAGGAACGGTAGGACAGAGGAATTATGAGAGGAAGGATTTTTTCAGGCGATCTTTGAATACATTTAGGGATATGGCGAGTTCCTGGTATCCGGATGTAGTCGATTCCGAAATCTTACAGCTTGGACAGCGAAGGACTTTTCATAAAAGGTGGTTGTGTGTTTGGGAAATAGACTGAGCTGGTTTTCAGGGCGTAGCCCTATACCGTTTGCAGATAAGTTACTAAATCTGTTTCTAAGATAAGTTGGATAAGTAGCATTATTCAAAATATTATAGAAAAGTGTAAGAATATGAATATTGCGCTGAATACGGACTTTCGTCCATTTAAGTTGCGCTCTATGATCATGTTTTTTGCAATAAAAAACAAAGCGGATGCACAAATTTTGTAGGCGTTCTAATTTTCTAAGGCGATACTAAGCAAGGTCTGGATAGTATACATCTTCGTAGTCAAGCAGTGGTAGTAAGAGTGTTTGACAGAGGTGAGCTTTGGTTTGAACGTCCAGAAAATTTTGAAAGTGTATATTCTGCTGAAGTTACGCCGACTAACATCATTTATTTGAGGCTGCAGTTAAGATTTTGATCGATCAGTAGACCCAAGTCTTTAAGAGTCGACGTAAATGGAATTGGTGTGCCATTTAATGTTAGATACGATAGCCTAATTTTAGACAACAGTCTTTGCCTACCAATTATGATAGTTTGAGACTTAATTCGTTTAACTAACAGACCCAATTTATGAGCCCACTGACCGATTGAAGCTAGGTCTTCATTGAGGGTATTGATAACGTTTGCTATGGAGTTTGCAACAGTATGGGTATATACTTGGAAATCATCAGCGTAGAGCTGATAATTACTATGTATATTCCCAACAACCCCATTAATGAATATTGAAAAAAGAAATGGAGAAAGAACTAACGAGAACTACATGTGTTCTATAAAGCATAAATTATATATATATATATATATATATATATATATATATATATATATATATATATATATATATATACATATATATAATTTGATTATTTCATTATTTTGGTATTATTAGAAGACTCCTATATTTCGTAGTCAATTTTCAAGCAATTGAAAAAAACAAACCGTTCATCTTATGAAAGCCAAGATGATAATTAAATCTAATGGATATCCACAATTAAATGAAACTACGTGATGTAGTATTATTTCTACTTTCATTAAGTTCGTTACCACGACCTAGGTTTCGTTGTATTACAACATCTACAGGTAGGATATTAGCAAAGAATGATCAACATCTTCACACAACATCTTCAGGTGGGATATTAGCAAAGATTCTTTGCTAATATCCCATCTGAAGATGTTGTAATATAACGAAACCTAGGTCGTGGTAAAGAACTTAAAGAAAGTAGAAATAATCACATAGTTTCATTGAATTGTGAATCATTAATTTCTACAAAATTAACGCCAAATATATTCAATATTTAATAGATATATTAAATCTAAATAGACAAAATAAAAAGTAATGTTCGTAAATGAAATTCCATTATAAGTTTCTTCTCGCTCGCTTGCTACTTTAACTTAGTAGCTACTCTAAGTCAGTTATTGACATATTTATCTAAATACAATTTTTTGAAATTAAATAAATATAGATAGAATACAGACAATTTAGGATATATCATATTACTTAGAAAAATATCTAAGTATATACGTTGAGTTTTGAAGCATTCATGTAAAGTATACTTAAGTTATAATTCTAATGAATTTATAAATTTGATATTAATTTATGTATACACACACATTTATCGTTATATTGCAGGTAACCTATTCGTAATGATAAGAAATGAATGGCTAACAAAGTTTAAACTTTTAGATTAAACATGAATACAAAAGTAGACAAGAACCACAAAATATAACGATGACACAATTCGATAAATTTACTTTCACTCATCATAAAAAAATGACACTCTGGTGCGGCCGGAATCAGGTGGTTGAGCAGTTGAACATCGCAGGAAACTGGAGAGTTCCGATATAGTTCGTTTCTAGAAGGTTGTACAACAAACAAGTGATGATTGCGTGAACGCAGGAAGTTGTCAGGTATGAAGAATGAAAATTTAGTCAATAATACAGGGCACCGAATTTTTCCTTTTAATAACTGGAAAATAAATGTCATTAGTGCAACATCTCTTCTGAGTTGCAAATAATGGAAAACTAGCATACCTGAGAGGAAATCGATAGGAAATAAAAAGGGGAAGTAACCATACTGATATCGAAGATATACAGATATCGAAGAAACGTCTTTTGCACACTTTCAATTATTAAGCTGTACTTGGCTTCGTGTGGTCTCCAAATGATGGAGCCGGATTCTAATCGACTCTGCCCCAATTAAGTGTATAGGAGAGAAATTGATGATATAGATTTAAAATGTTTTGTATCATTTAATACGAATCCAAGTTTTCGAAATGACTTTTTTGCTACATCCGCCATGTGCCCATGAAACGTCAATCGCGAATCAAATCTGACTCCCAACGACCTCACACAGACGATGCAGTAGTTTTGGGTAAAATATAAAAAATAATAAAATGTATAATTATCTTTATTTAATAAGAATCACCTCTTACCAAATAAGAATCACCTCTTACCAAATAAGAATCACCTCTTACCAAATAAGAATCACCTCTTACCAAATAAGAATCACCTCTTACCAAATAAGAATCACCTCTTACCAAATAAGAATCACCTCTTACCAAATAAGAATCACCTCTTACCAAATAAGAATCACCTCTTACCAAATAAGAATCACCTCTTACCAAATAAGAATCACCTCTTACCAAATAAGAGTCACCTCTTACCAAATAAGAATCTTTAATAAGAATCACCTCTCACCAATAAGAATCACCTCTTACCAATAAGAATCACCTCTTACCAAATAAGAATCACCTCTTACCAAATAAGAATCTTTAATAAGAATCACCTCTTACCAATAAGAATCACCTCTTACCAATAAGAATCACCTCTTACCAAATAAGAATCACCTCTTACCAAATAAGAATCTTTAATAAGAATCCCCTCTCACCAATAAGAATCACCTCTTACCAAATAAGAATCACCTCTTACCAAATAAGAATCACCTCTTACCAAATAAGACTCACCTCTTACCAAATAAGCGTCACCTCTTACCAAATAAGAATCTTTAATAAGAATCACCTCTTACCAATAAGAATCACCTCTTACCAAATAAGAATCTTTAATAAGAATCACCTCTTACCAATAAGAATCACCTCTTACCAATAAGAATCACCTCTTATCATATAATTATTCCATATTAAGATACTTATTCACGTAACATTGTTAAAGATGAATAGTTACCGTTGAGAATGGCGGTGAAATTCACGATTTGTCCTTGGAAGCAACAAGTATTAAATTTATACGAAGAAATTAATTATTTATCAGAAGATATACTAAATAATCCTTATCAAGTATGTCAAATACATGATAAGGCAACCACACGAATTGTGCCCAATATTTTTAGTCACCAGATATTTGAGAAATCCGGGAAAATTGTCCCAGATTTCCACAGGCTATATAGCATGTGTATATATATATATATATATATATATATATATATATATATATATATGAATGCTGGAAAAGTAAAGTCATGTATTTCACATACCTGATAAGGCAACCATTCGAATTATGTACAATATTTTTATTCGCCAGATATTTGATTAATCCGGAAGCAAAAACGTTTTTCCTGAATGGGTAAAATCATTTATAATGTATAAACAAGAAGAATTAAGCGTAAAACCTGCATTACACTACGCCAAGTTGATCGAAGTTAGGCGATGAGAATAGTGTAGAGAGGTACATCTATTCGCTTTGTGCAACCTCTGTTCGCTTCGGGGGACTTCCGATCGCTGTCGGTTTTTTACGCCCGAGTCAAAGGACTTCGCGAGGTTAGCATATGGGAGACTAACGGCGACAGAGTTCCTCGCTAGGTTGTACGAATGTGTAGTCTGGTACTTCAGATTGCGATCAACTTTGAAGAGTACTTCGTCGAGGTAACTTCGCGAGTAGTGTAGAGGGCGTTTAAGATTTTTTAGATATTTGCAAAGTTTAAGCTACAACATAATAGAACAACGTTGATGAAAATTATAATGGTCGCGTTACAAAGTAAACTTCTAATTATAAATAACAACTTATGACATATGGGTAAATAAATCCATCTAAACTTCTAATTATAAATAACAACTTATGATATATGGATCGATAAGTCCATCTAAACGTCACCACGTTTGTTGTACAAGACATTCTTTTAACTTAAAACAGCTATTGTGTCTTATCTATATAACAACTTTTACATATATGCGGCCCAGACTTTTTAAGACCTTTTTAATATCTATATTTCCCCCATACTTAGGGTTAATGTAGTACCATATATATCTTGAGTATGGATCGATAATGGTAGTACCGTATATATCTCGAATAATACTTGATGACACAGAAAACGTATTGTCATTTACAGTTCGAGTCGACACGCCACCACGCAATCACGTTTCTTTTGTTTTTATTTCTCGTGTAAAAAGCACTCTAACATATTATTTGGTTTCCCAGGTCCTTCAAAAGGTACATTCATAACACACGTGTCGCAGACGGTTCCATAAATCTTGTAATATGAGCTATTTCTAGACTGAACTTGTTTGGTTGAGTGCATAAGTGATAGTATACACTTACAAGTTTATTCATGTAAGCGCTTCATTCCTATTAATCAGTCTTGTTTTAGTAATTTTGTCCATTTAACTATACAAAATAATATAAAGGAATAAAAATAACCCCTGAATGTGAAGAAACTTACGTTTTATTAATTAAAAATAATAAGTTACTATTGAATCCTTTGATGGTTCAAACTCTTTTTGAGCCAAAAAATGACATAATGGCCTTCATGGCATGAATATAATTTGGAATGAGGTATTCCAAATTATATTCGATTTTTTATTAATTATTCATATCTATGTTAATAAAAAAATATATAATATAATGCGGCCTTTCTATAATTGCAATGTAGGATAATTGATCCGGTGAATGAAAATTCCCTGGCGAATAAACAAATTACTTATTTTTCATAAATAAAAAGAATTATAATAAAACATAGCTTCAAATAATTTCCAAGTATAATTTAAAATTATTTATAAAAAAGCTTGAAATAATTTTGAATATAACCGGAGAATTCATAATCTTCCTGACCAGGTTTTCCTACACTTCCTTGCAAAAATGGTTCCTCTCTAGATTTCTGTTTTCTTTCGTTCTGTTTTTTTTTTACTTTATCTTCAATTAATCTTGTTCTTCCTCTTTTCTTTCACTTATCCTCTTCCTTGATCGATTTTTTTCATTTTGTCAATTTTTTTATGCTCACTCTTTTCTAGATTGTTAAGTTCCTTTCCACAAGTTCCTTTACTCTTCCCTTTACCATATACTTCTCTATTTTCTTTTCGTTCCTTCTTTTTCCAATTTTTAACGCTACTTCTTTACTAACTCTTCAAGTTCTTTTTTCTTAAATTAATTAATCTGGACGACATGCCTAACAACGACCGAGGCTTAAATTAACATCAAATTAATCTGTATGATATCCATATAAGATCCGTATTTAAAGTAGCGAGTACATCCCTAATATTTATATTTAGTGATATATATGGCTGTGCAGAAATCAGATCTATTTCTAAAAGCAAGCCGTTTTTTTTTTTCGAATACAATATTAAATCTTTCTCGTAAAACAATTAATAAAAAAATATTTGTCACGGAGGATCAAGATCTTATTATAAAGATATAATTCGCTGGTTAGTTAATATCTAATATTTTAATGTGCCAATATTTCTATGACTCCTGCTTGTTGCAGGATGATTCAGCCTTCCATCGTCATCCAAACTATATTTATATCTTTGAAATTCCTTGTACCAACGGATTAATTCAGAAAAAGAAGGGCACTCTCGAAATATAATACTTTCCTTCATGGCAGCCTTGGCATGACAAAACCATGTTTAAAATTAAGGTAGAAAGTTACTCTGTAGTCATGGTGACAGAGATATTCTATTTTTACAATATCCTCCTTGAGTTACTAAAACAAGACTAATTAATAAGAATGAAGCGCTTACATGAATAAACTTGTAAGTGTATACAATCACTTTTGCACTCAAACAAGTTCATTCTAGAAATAGCTCATATTACAAGATTTACGGAACAGTCTGCGGCGCGTGTGTTATGAACGTATCATATAACCTTTTGAAGGACCTGCCTGCTTACGTAGCAAAAAATATTTACAGCCCGCTCACCCACTCAGCACATCCTGGTTAAAACGGATACAAAGGACTCCTTTCATTAAATTCAAGGAAGTGTCATTAGAAGTTTAAATATCCAGAGACGATTTACTAGCCAGTTACGTAGAATAAAGCGTTCCTTTCATAAAACTTAAGTGTTCTGCATTGCAACTCCACACATCGTTAGATATAAAAGCCGTCTTTAATAAGCTTAGAGTCATTATTATATCAAACTTTGTTAAGTCGACACCTTTTGTATTTAGCTTCTCAATAAATCAATATATATATATATATATATATATATATATATATATATATATATATATATATATATATATATGTGTGTGTGTGTGTTTGTGTGTGTGCATGTGTGTGTGTATACACGGTATCCGGGATTAAATGACAGACAAAGGAAGACGTTTTTCGTTAACGGAAAAATAGTTGATTTTCGTCAAAATAAAATTTAAAACTTGACTTTTTATTCAGAAAATTCAAAATAATATTCATAATTATTTGTTATTTTTTTCGTACACACGATACTAGCGCACGCCAATCAACACCGCTCAGTGTAATGTAGTGGTTGCGTACGACTAGCGTGAGCTTGTGTGCGTGCGTCAGCGGTATTGGGTGTGTTAAAAAGAGTTATGTGTAATATATTTTGTTGCATGCGTATATATACGGTGAAGTGAGTTGGTTATCTATTTAATCAATATTTGATATCGCTATCTGTACATTGAATATATTCCGATACTAAATGTAGATGACGTCATATTAGCGTTATATATTGATTACATCGGTCAAGTTTTCTAAGCGGCTCGATAGCTTAACGGTTAGAGCATCGATTTAAAATTCTTCATCGAAGGTCGGAGGTTCAAATCCTCCTCGAGTCAATTGTTTTGTTATTTTAAATTTTATTTATTGGTTTAATTATCTAGACATAAATATCTCGCAACCTCAAAAAAAAATTTATAATTAATTATCCATGGTCAAATTATAGTTATCACATATGTTTAAAATCTGTGGCAACTTCAAAGCTTTTAAATTCCTATTTTTTTCAGTGTTGTAAGCGTTTTCAAAACTTGCACTCAGAATTGCTGTTTGTTGTAAGCAAACTGTGTAAATACTTACCATCGAGAAGGTTGATAGCACTGAGTCAAAATATCGGCCAAGTGCGGGTCGTGTATTATTTAAAACCGCATGCATATTGACACAACAGACATAATTTTTTATAATTTATATGCGGTGATGTACATTGTTGTGTAAATGCTTATCATCGAAAAGGTTGATCTCAGGTGGCACTGAGTCAAAAAATCGCCCAAGTACGGGTCGTGTATTATTTAAAACCGCATGCATATTGACACAATAGACATAATTTTTTATAATTTATATGCCGTGATGTACGTTGTTGTGCAAGTGCGGGTCGTGTATTATTTAAAACCGCATGCATATTGACACAACCGACATATTTTTTTATAATTTATATGCCGTGATGTACATTGTTTTTATATTTGATGCATAGAAAAAATCTATGTTTGCATCGCTCATAATTTTCAAACCAAAATCCCTAATGCGTTGTCAGCGAAATTTGCTGAATTTTTTAAATGTTATTCAAAGAATAAATATCTAACTTATTTTAAAATTTAACAATAATTTGCCTTTAGTTTTAATTTAAAAAAAGCGTAGAGCGATTTATCTAAAAAACAAAGTCAATTTAAAATATGCTATGTTAAAATTAAAAAAAAATTACCGTTTAGTTATAGTAAAAATCGCCCTTATAATTCAATTAACATTATAGGAAAAGTAGTTATTTCACAACATTTCATTGTATTTAAAAAAATAATAAAGCAAAAATGATTTTTTTTACAAATTGTTAAATAAAGTTACAAACGTATTGACTGTTTGGAAAATAAAAGAAAAATAATTTTCAATAAAAAGTTTTATAATAATTTTTTAATCTTACTGTTACACGACCACTACCTTAAACGTAATGTTGGTATCTCCTTTTCAAATTCAAAACATTTTTATTTCACTATAGAATAGGACTTCCAAGTGCCTACCAGCCTTATCAAAATAGATCTGGTAACAAAAAAGTTTAATTCCGACAACTTTGCAGAATTAGACCTACACCGGAAACCTACACTGCTATTTTTAAAAGAAAAAGGTTAAAATATATATCTACTTATCTTTTAATCAAAAATTTCATTTGGGTTATACCTAGGGTTGCCAATCCTCCTGTAATTCCGAGATTATCCCGGAATTAGTCTCCTAATTTTGATAAACTTAAAATTTATAAAAAAAATCCCTTTTTTAATCACTACATCACGTTATACATCCAAAATTATTAGTAAAATCTCCATGACCATGTCTTACGGTGGAACAAGAGCTTCATAGGGGGCCTTGTCGTGCAAGGTGCAGTAGAGAGCATCTGACAGCAGAAATGGCGAGATGTCGTGAGGTGGGTTGCATCAGCACCTGACTATACCGCGTGATGGACACGACCGGTCTGTCAAGAGCTAACAAATGAGGAGAACAAATCTTTTTTTGAAGAATATTTTACCACCCCAATTTTTTTTCTCGTGAGTTAGCAAACCTGCTGATACCCCAGAAGCCTAGATAGAAAACTATTCTTTCAGCATACTTTTTATGATCCTTTTCAGAATTAAGTTATATAATATTTTAAATACAATGTTCAGTTTTGAGTTAAAGTTACATATATTTATATTATGTGAATGAAGAAATACATAACTTTTTCTGTCTTTGAATTGGAGATTTCTCAGACGTATAAAGAGCTTTATATGTCTGAAAAGTATTGCAGTGACAATGATAGGGCTCCGTTCAGAGCCTTTGGCTACATGGAACACTAAAAGTTCTTTTACCACAAGATCTAACTTTTTCACATAAATGTCGTGGTTTACTGGAATATGTTGTTGCTGGAAGAGAGGTATCTTCCACTATGAAAAAGTGTATCTTTTAGCCTTACATTTGAATGATTGAAAATACCAGATTAGTAAAGAAATTGTGAAAATTATGTAAGAACATGTGTCGATTTTATATTTTTGTGTGGTGAATATATAATGGTGACATGATGATACATGATGACAATGGCAATAGAGCCACTCTTTTCTATCCTGACACATTTTCACTTCATTTATTCATGTATGTGCTCTGATATTTTTATGGTTGGCACATCATTATCTTGCAGGTATCCTTTAATTTGGGTTACCTAAGTTTTTTTGGTTTATCCATGAATTTCTCGTTTATTGATGTTTTTCTGGATTATCCAAGCCTTTCTGTGTTATCCGCAATATATTTTCCGTTTACTTTTTCCACATATATATTTTCGATGCGTTCTTCTTTATCCTCATGTTCAACGCGGCCAAACTATTTCAACATATCATTTTTATTTTCGCAATCAAACTTTCTTCACGATTTTGAATTTTATAATGTAAAATTGTTTTGCATGATTTGCGTAACGATTTAATTTCAACTGGATTTCATTGATTTTGATTCTTATTTTGCGTTAACCAATATAGATGGCATTACCCAAGACTAAACTCCATCCAACTTTGTTGATACTATTACACAATTATATGCAATCATTTTAGCACTATCTGATATATTTTTTCCGGGGTCTATATGATAAGGTTAGCTCGTAATATTCGTTTTAAGGGTCCCATAATTTAAAAGGGAAAACAAAACCCTTATAAGATCACCCATTTTTTGTTCATCTGTACCTCACGGCTTTTTTTCTTAGTAATACTTGAAGTGGAAACTTGTAATTTGGCATAGAAATAAACATGTATCTTAATATCTAAAACTCAACAGTATTTATTTGGGATACTGAATATATTTGGCGTTAATTTTGTAGAAATTCATTATTCACAACTAAATGAAACTACGTGATGTAGCATTATTTCTACTTTCTTTAAGTTCTTTACCACGACCTAAGTTTCGTTGTATGACAACATCTTCAGGTGGGTTATTAGCAAAGATAAAGATCTTTGCTAATAGCCCACCTGAAGATGTTGTAATACAACGAAACCTAGGTCGTGGTAAAGAACTTAAAGAAAGTAGAAATATTACTACATCACTTAGTCTCATTTAATTGTGATTTATTTGGGAATTTTAAGGGTTGGGGCCGTGACTTAAATACTCGATAAAATGTGTTTTTAATTCCATACATAATTTTGGGTGTCGTTTTAAGGGCTGGTTATAAGGGTCCCAAAATATTATTTATATAGTTTTTTTCATCATTTTAGGTATTATATGTTTAGAGGTATACTAAAAAAATGTGTAAGAAAAACATGTTCCCCTCCCTTATTTCAGGAACTACTCAACCTGAAATCATGAAAAAATAAAGGAAATTTGATAGGCAATATATTTACATTGTGGAAAGACAATATTTATCGAAATATCGAAACAAAGCAAAATTATAAAATACATTAAATAAATATTCATCGTTTTTACGACAATGTTCGTATAATATTGTTTGTATTTTTCTTGTTTTGTTATTTTTACTGAACAAGTACATAATATTTGCAAATAATTTAATAAATATACTATGTGATCTTAAACGTTTATAAATAACTAAACATGTTCGGAAACATCGTAGTGCGAATTCTATTGTCCGACAGGTTTTTTTATGATGCGAAAGAAAGCAAAATTATAAAATACATTAAATAATGTTCATTGTTTTTACGATTATATTCATATAATATGAATATTTGTCTTGTTTTCTTCTTTTTACTAAATGCTTGCAGTTGAGTTTGAAGTGAAACTTCTTTTGTGGTGAAGGTAGTAAACTGTCTTGACAGTAAAAAGGGTCCGTACGTATAACGCATCAATTTATAAAAAATCATAGATCAAAACCAGTTTAGAAGTTTTTTTCTCTCTGATACCTTTACAAATAAACAAACCGTTTTTTCTAACGACGTAAGAAATAAAGAAGATTTTGACACTATCGTAATTGTAGCTACAAGCCACGAAGAGCCCCGACCTGCGCCACCACTTCACGCTAATCCACACGTGTCAGCTCCTCATGTCCAGAGCCACCAGATCGTCAATGTGCTCTCTGTCGCCCCGGTCTCCTTTTGCCTCCAGGCCAGTCCTGCAAGACCTGTCGGACCGTTTTGTCCTCTGTTACGAATTTAATTTCACGTTTCCCAGCCACCTGAGGCTTACCTCTCCAATCTTGTCAATAGAATTAGGGTCCAGGTAGAGGTCATAGAGTTCATTTGTACCTTAGTCATTGACTGGATCGTATATATTCCTTAGAAGATCGTATATCTTCCTCAGAAGTAAAGCAAATGTTATAATTGTTTTATAATTTTTATTGGAATTTTTAATTACAATCTATTTCATCATATCATCATCATCATCATCATCATCATCATCATCATCATCATATATATTCATACGCTGAGGTTAAGATGTTACACTCCCTTTTTAGAAAAAGCCTCACAACTAATCCACATAAATTATATATCATTTTATAGATAATTGCTTGCTCTACCGGCATCCACAACTAAAAAATTTATTATTGCTATTGTTTTTGCAAATTAATTAATTATTAAAATTATATACACAAACCAGCAATGCTGCCATCTAACGGCTCAACGTCAATACGATTGACGGTCGGTAAAATTTTTGTTTAATTTCAAATCCACTCACGTATAAATAAAGTGGCGCTTTAGCTCAATGCTTTTGATACTTGCGCCTCTATATGTCAATTTTAGTAAAATATTTGTTTGATCTGTCATCTGAGCTTCATAATGGAATAAATAATGCGAAGACTTCGCACGGGTCACGCTAGTTTATTATAAATAATTTAGCATTGATTTCCGAATATATAGTTGTGATTTAGTGACATTTCTCCGCATTGACACTGACGGTTCTAGTTTGTGTTCCTAAAAAGGTAAGCGCGATCTATAAAAACGAAACAGTTTTGTTTGGAGAAATATGGTTGAGCATACTATAAACAGTAAGGAAGAAGCCAAAACGAGCGTTATTGTTCCCGGTTCTTAATTTTATCAGTGACCAATTTAAAAATAAGATAATTTAGAGTAGTAAAAAATATAGTACTTATAATGTTGACTGTTGAAAAATACAGATAAATTGGGTATTTGACTAAATTTTGTTTATGTCATTAATCATAATTTCAAGGTACAAGCTGACGAAAAGTGAATTTTTTTTAATAATCTTAAAAATTTACAGAGTTATAAAAGTTTAAATTTAACCTTTAGAGAAGAATGGCAATACTGTGTTGTGAGGTCATTTTTAAAATTTGACATTATATTCTACGAGAGGAAAAGAGACAGGGATATACCCAACTCTATCCGTATCTTCAAATTTAAAAGCCTACAACTGGCTTATTTTTCAATCAATTTTTGAGATTTTTTCAAGACTGGTTTTTAATTAACTTATATTTCATAATATTGTACAAAAAATATCAAAATTTAGTATGAGTCAACTACCGTGTTGTACGCCCTTTAAACTAAATACAAAATGCCACCTAAATAATCCCTCGTCCTGACTTTACTCGGGTAAAAAAGGGAACATGACTTTTTTTAACATCTTTTTTATTAATAATTATTTTCTGTTATGTATTAACGATATCTCAACGATTTATTTATTCATATTCTGCTTTGGTCAAGAATAGAACTATAATACGCAAAATAAAATATAAACAATAAAAACGCTTACAACATGACATTCCACAAATACCTTTTATAAAATACGCAAGCATTCTTTCTCTGTTCGTAACGATTCAACTTCTATAAGCGTAAAAGAAACTAAGCGATTACGGACATACGCAGGCTATTCCTTTCATCGTATATATCTCTTTTCAGGAAAGAATGAAACAGAAAGCGTTCCGTATAACAGGCTCATATCCGTAACACATCATAATCTTGGGCAAGCTAGTATTCTATATACTAGTACTTTATGCTTGCTAAGTATTGTCTAGTCCGACTAAACTCCATTGCGTATCAACATTTTGCCCGCATATGCTCATTCTTAGTATCTGAACGCTCGCGACAAAAGTTTTAAACAATAGGACCCCATTTGATTTTATTTTCGTAAACTTTTCCCTAGCTTAACCGTTTGAGTGCCGACGAGCGCCATCGCGCTCGTGCACGTACTAACTAAATTTGCCATGAGCGCGATGGCGCTCGCGAAATCAGTTGCTGTTTAGCGCGCGGTAGGGGCGGTCGCTCGCCCGCATCGCTAATTTTTTATCTTTCTACGTGTTACATAAAGTTCAAATTACAATATTATTAGTAATTACAATATAAAAAGGATCCAGGAAAAGAAAATGTTTAACCCATAATGTCGGAATATGAAAATAATTCGAGTGAAAATGATCGTTTTTCAAGTTCTGAAGGAAGTGGGAGTGACATTGTGGTCCGCTCACAATTTGACGTAAAGCAAATTTTGAGTGATACTGATAATAGTGACGGTAACAGTTATTTTACTGATACGGAGGATGTGCCGGACTGCGAAAATATGATGTGACCTTGATGTCAGTTTTTGTTATAATTTTAGTTCACAATATATATTTCCATAATTTTCTTTGTATTTTATTATCCTTGTACAAGTTTTTATTAAGAAAAAATTATTAAAATTGGATAATTTTTGGAAGAGATACAGTTTTTTTTTCGAGACAAAGGTAACTGACATCAAAAACAAAAGATTTCTTTGGCACTTTGCCTTTGTATATATGAGTAAAAAACCATGGCACTAAAATGGTTAATTAAAATAAGTGTAAGATCAAAATACGTTTAAATATATGGACAGTAATTGGTTAGTGATAAAAACTTTGCAGAGCAATTGAAAATGTTGAAATCCGTCAGCCGTAAAAATACAATCGCTTTGAATGCGATCAATGCATTTTTACATATATTTTCATCTTCATTTTTAATCCTAAACCTGTATTAAGGAATGTTTTTAATGTCTTATATATCATCGTTGTGTATAGATGCTGCTGAAAATCCCGATAAGTAACAGGCAAAAAGACATTGAACATTTTACGTGTTTACATTGCGTATTTTCAACCGAATAGCCGACAAGCAAGTATGATTACTGCGTACAACCTAGTATTTTGTAACAGGTATAGATACGTACCTTTTATTTTTACGTACTCATAACAGGGTCCCTTAGTATGAAAAAATACTAAAATAGCAAATCTCTTGACATTACAATAACCTTCACACGTTATTGTAATGTAACTATACTCGTCTGAAAGTTAAACTCAAAAGCGCACCCAGCACAATGTGATTCCCTTCATTTAAATCGTTATTGTTAATTATATACATATTCTAAAATATATGATATGAGCTCCACATCCCAGGTGATTTCTTGTGAGAGACGAGCCAGTATCTGATCTTCCAATCACCAAAACAATGCTTTTAAAAGCTTTAAAGATTGAGAAAGCTTTAAGTGATTCTGCTAGCTAGAGAACATTTTTGTATTGTTGATTCTTCTTATTATAAAGTCTGTCCGGCAATCAAGTTGTTCACCAAAGCATTTAATTTTTTTTATATTCGCCTTTAAAAAAGTCCTTATTTTGTTTCTCGTGATGTCTCCATTTTTCCAATATAAGCTTTTTTATCCAGTAGATGCAATGATTGAAAACATATTAGTGACAGTTTTGGAGCACGCGAGTAGTTCAGCGCATAAGCAATCGTGATGACTTGCCTCGCGCGAAGTAAAACTGTTGATAGAGTAGATACTAAATTGCTATCTCAATGCAAAAAGAAGTAGTATATCGGAAAAAATATATTAAAAATATTGTTGTGGATTTAACTTTGTTACTATCGAAAAACCTTTCATTTGGGGGACAACAATATCCTTGCATCTCCATATTGTATATACGTGTAATTTAAATTTGGTTAAAATATTTTTTCCAATTATTTATTAATCGGACATTATATGTAAACCATTGTTTTCTTAATTAATTTATTTTTAATTGCATTAATTAATAAATAAAAAGTGCAAATTTTGTGAGAGAAATTCAAATAGTCGAAATGCAGTACTATTGATTAGAACAAAACGTGACGTCAGAGTTTATGTAAACAAGGTGGTATTGTTGACAATTAGTGTGGTATTTGTTGTGTTTATTAAGAAAAATAGCATTCTTGCAATATCCATTTTTAACATCCTAGTGAGATTATGAATCATCTAGAATGATGACTGAAAGTAGTTTTGTAAAAGCACATTCGATAATCTGCCGAGAGTAGATGCATTCATGATGACATCACATTTTTCTTCAAATCCAGAATTTACGTCCACTATGGTCAAAGCAGTGAACGCTGCAAGGTAATTGGTTTACTACATGATTTATAATCATGCATTATGTACGTCTTTATGCAGTTTTTTTAGTCTTATATCAGTAAATACTCAGAGCAGTAAACATAATCTACAGTTTACAATTAAATGAAACTACGTGATGTAGTATTATTTCTACTTTCTTTACCACGACCTAGCAAAGATCTTTGCTAATAACCCACCTGAAGAAGTTGTAATACAACGAAACCTAGGTCGTGGTAAAGAACTTAAAGAAACTAGAAATTATACTACATCACGTAGGTTCATTTAATTGTGAATAATGAATTTCTACAAAATTAACGCCAAATATATTCAATAGTTCTGTCATGTAGAATCTGTAAACGAAAACACACATATTTGTTGTATAAGGAGCGTAAAAATAATATACGGATGCAAAGAAATATCCAGAGTGCATCCATATGTATAATATCATACACGTCAACTGTTAAAAACCTGGACCTACTGATCGATCACAATCTTAATTGGCGGCCTCAAGTAAATGGTGTTAGTCGTCGTGTTTTCAACAGGATACACTCTTTGAAACGTCTTCAAAATTTTCTACCGACTAAAATGAAAATCTACCTTTGTCAAACACTTTTATTACCATTAATCGATTATGGAGGCGTGTGCTATTCTGATCTTAATGAAGAATATTTGTGCAAGTTGGAACGTCTTCAAAATTTATGCATTCGGTATATCTTCGGCTTCAGAAAATATGATCACATTTCTGAATACAGGTCACTTCTCAAATGGCTGAAGATCCGTGATCGACGCCAACTTCACATACTTACACTTCTTTTTAACATATTAAAAAATCCTCATAGCCCAAATTATCTTAGTGGCAAATTTAAATATTTGTCTACTCACGGCCTTGGGTTGCGATATGAAAGTTCACACACCCTACTTATTCCTAAACATACCTCTACCACTTACGGAAAATCCTTCACTCTCCAAGCAGCAAAAAATTGGAATCACTTGGATACTAACATCAGGAAAATCACGTCTCTAAATATTTTCAAAGATCGAGTGAAAAAGTCTTGCATATCCTGAAACCTTTTCCTTTGTGTCCTCGCCCTTTCCTGTCTTTCCCATCCCAAATCATGTCAATATTTTGTTTTCTTTTTTAATTTACTTTCGTATTTTTTTTGTCTAATGTGCTATGAAGAATTTTCATTGTAAAATCTCTTACAGTCTACCAGCTAAATTTCAATACAAATTGTTATGTTGACTGGAAGAGATTGCTCACGTAGCAATAAGTCCGCCTTATGTACTGTACATAAAAGTTAATAAATAAATAAATAATAAATATGTACTTTAAGAAAATATATGAAGTTAGGATCTTTAAGGCTGGATAAAAAGATTAGTCAATATGAACTAATTAAGTTAGATATAAATTCTGATAGACATTTAACCATTGACCGGTGACAGAAATCTTAACTATTAGCAGTTGGACCTTAATGGCCACACTATTTCTTTAAACGTTTGAGTGCCGACGAGCGTTATCGCGCTCGTGCGCCTACTAACTAAATTTGCCACGAGCGCGATGGCACTCACGAAATCAGTTGCTGTTTAGCGCGCGCTAGGGGAGGTCGCTCGCACGCATCGTTAATTTTTTATCTTTCTACGTGGTACATAAAGTTTATATTACAATATTATTAGTAATTACAATACAAAAAGGATCCAGGAAAAGAAAATTTTTAACCCATAATGTCGGAATACTAAAATAATTCGAGTGAAAATGATCATTTTTCAAGTTGTGAAGAAAGTGATAGTGGGAGTGACAGTGTGGTGCACTCACAATTTGGCGTAATGCTAATTTTGAGTGATAGTGATAATAGTGACGATAACAATTATTTTGCTGATACGGAAGGTGTACCGGACTGGGAAAGTACGATGTAACTTTGATTTCAGTTTTTGTTAGAATTTTTGTTCACAATATATATTTCCATAATTTTCTTTGTATTTTATTGTCCTTGCACAAGTTTTTATTAAGAAAATACCGAAAAAATTATTAAAATTGGATAATTTTTGGAAGAGATACAGTTTTTTTTCGAGACAAGGGTAAATGCCATCAAAAACACAAGATTTCTTTGGCATTTTATGTATATATGAGTAAAAAACCATGGCACTAAAACGGTTAAACGTAGATATTGATAAAATAACATCCTTCGTATATACGAGCTAACATGGAGATTCTAGTTATTTAATGGTTAGTTAAACATTTCAATTATCAGATTTGAACCATTCACATTATATTTCTAACAGTAAGACAGTTAGACTCCATCGGCTACTAAAATGTAATAAATATCCAACTTTGGTCAAAAAAAAGAATAAACAGTAGCATAATGTGAAAATAAGGTACTTCCAAATATCTTAGATCTTAGCATTGGAAATGGCTAAGTACGTTGATACATTAATGCATGTTTATGCATACATATTCACGTTACACACTCTTCCATGCTGGGGTAGTTTTTGAAATTAAAAAAATATATATTCCGCAAAAAAATCTTACATTCATTTCTATAATACATGTGTGCAAATTTTCACGGAATCAAACTCTTCAAAACTTGTACAGAATCATGTTCAAATTGACTGGCCAATGTATAAAACCAAACGCATAACATTTTAAACATCTTCACGTGTTATTTTTAACGTTTTATGTACCTTATTATGTTTTCCATTTGCATCTATTCTTAACCAAAAAACAAAAGTCGTATTAAAGTTTTGTAAACTAGTTTATGTAAACAGTTATCTATTGGTTATGAGATTTAAAAATTATACAAAAATTGACAAAGTCTCTACACGCGAAGATGGGTGTATACCCTCACCTTAAATCCTTATCTTCATGGGCTGGAATGTTATGTTATGGGTAATAATTCAATAAACATATCTGTTTAGATATTTTTCTCTAATTTACAAAAATATAACAAGACGAATTGCCCTAATATACACAATTTCTATCTGAATCAAATCAAATCTAAAACCCACATAAAATAACAAAACGTACCACATACACAACAAAATAATAGTTCATATATAGTTAGGGAGAAAAAATAACGAAAATTGGCTTATAATGTTAATCACAATCGATATTTTTATGATTTCTATATTAATCACGTAAAACATTTACCAGAATCGTTAATTTGACGCGCATAAGGCCTTGCCAAATAAAAAGCGAATCAAAAGCGAGTCGGAGCGAGAACGGCGCGGAGGCGTCACAAGTAGATGCCAATGTGA
The DNA here is from genome assembly GCA_039881145.1 of Druceiella hillmani. Lineage (NCBI taxonomy): Eukaryota > Metazoa > Arthropoda > Insecta > Lepidoptera > Hepialidae > Druceiella > Druceiella hillmani. The sequence goes on from JAYKKI010000031.1 coordinate 12,658,562, forward strand.
ACCTACTAATTTTTTTTTAGGAAAATGTGTGGTAACAATATTATATAATACAAGATATTTTTTCATATAATGAAATAATATTTTTCGGTGGCCATCTTGTCCCCTTTTGAATGACTTGTAAATAAACACAACCGGCACGCTTCGCATCGAGTCTTGAGATCGCTCTGTTTAACGTAGTTATAGACTTATTATATTAGATAGACGTACAAAGGTGCGATATAGCGCGATGATGTATAATAGTAATGTTATGTGTTAGAAAGAGATATCGAATTAAAAACCGTTAGAACCGTTTTTTCAACACAGGTGGCCACAGAGTCACAGGAAAAATTGCATTCGCCCATTGTTGGGGATTGTGAATTTATTCATCATTTTATTGTCAAAAAAAGTACATATATAATTCTAGATATCATATTTTTTAAAATATTCACCATGTTTTCATACTTGTAAAAGTTATGGCAGGCAATATATTTACGTTGTGAAAAAATAGAATTTAGTATTTTTATTAAACTTTTGAAAATAGTTTAATAAAAATACTATGTTTAATTTTATGTTTATGTTTAAGTGCCTAAATCTGAAGATACTCTCCTAGTCAGTGCTATTAATTCTTGACAGGGTTTTTTTAATAAAACATGTTTTATTTAAATTATTTTCTTAAAGTATTCGCTTTGGGCCATCTTCCTCTATTATTATTTTCGAACACAATTTTTGCTCGTCTTTAAAACGATTGTTTCCAACATTAGTGAAATAATAGGTAAACACGGTTGTTAATTTATTTACTTAACTAATTTAAAAAAAAATAGTTTTGCGTATTCAAATGTTTATGATCTAAATTGAAGAATTTAACATTTCGCTTAGTTGAAAGAAAATATTTCTTCTGGGCGAAAGCATTTTTCAAATATTTTATTTAAAAATAGGTCACAGCCGTAAATCAAGAGATCGGGACAGTCCTTGACAATAATGAATATGGTTAGTTAAATATTCTCTTTAAGATGAAACTCAACTAGGGTTCATATTTATATTATTTATAATATCTGAATGATTAGATATAGGATGAAGGTATTGGATTAGCTTTGGTTAGACTGTTGAAACCTTACGAAATTATGAAAACCTAATCGATTCTGTAAACATTATTTCACGGACGCATACTAGCCATATAATCTTGAAAAATGAAACACTATAATTTGTAAAAAAAAGAAATACGTCAATATAATTTCTGGGACGTTTATTTATTCAATTTAATATTAAATTAAAAATGATATCAACATAAATATTTAGAAAGATTTTTCGATATCACTCTAAGTTATTTAATTATTTTAATCTTCTATTTAAATTTATTTTCATATTTTTCCCAAATTTAAAGAACATATACAAAATTGCCTGAAAGAAATTCTTCAATTTCAACGCGACAGATGGCGCTGTACGTCGGATATTTCTCTGTTTATTGATCTGCTGTGCAAACTTGATACGTCAAAGTGCCCGCCGCCAGGTTCGAAGCGTTATAATTTTCCTATGCCGGTAGCGCGTATATACGCTTTCATTCAATAAGATATGAATTGGCTAACAATTATTTATAGCCTTCGATTAGCCATCAACATAAACTCGGAGTTGCTCGTTTATTTTTACATACTCTAAGTGCATTTTTCATCTGATGTAACATATTAAAAACCTTATCACTTGCGAAGGATTGTACCGGCGACTTACTACTGTTTCTATCTATCAAGTAAGTGTTATTATGGTGATTATATTGATGCAAATAAATTGGATTTCAGTGTAATGAACGTCTATGTAAAAACAAAATACATTAACATTTTTACTAAAGCGATTTACGTATATTAGTGTTTGAGAGTTGTTCTATGTATGTTGGTCGGTAAGATGGCTCGATAAAAACGCTTATGGATTGACCTTTTACACAAATTGCATCGATTTTTTAACGTAATTTCATTGAAAAGACTTCAATATCGCTGAAAATATAATGTGTGTTCAGATGCGAACCTGAAGTCATCGTTTTATTCTTGGTAATATAATTTAAAAATAAGTAATATAATAAAAAACAATTTTGTAAATATTTAACAGGCATTTTGGATATTATTAAAAGGATAAAATAGTCAACATTTTCACTTAACGATATATTCATATGACCTTCAGAAAAAAATTTCCAATATCGTAAAAGTTTATATCAACAAGTGGTTTGCACCCTTATACGTCAATCCAATCAATGTTGATTATATTGATAAAATATGCATTATTTTTTTTGGTTATTCTGTTTTAATTTTTTTCCTTAGAGTTAACTTGAAGAAAAATCCGCCTCTCAAGGTCTTATACTCATCATCCCACACAACAGATTGTTTACCTTATTGTTCATGTCTTTCCACGCTTCGCTTGCATTGAACACCGTTTTGTTTATATTTTTAGCTTTGGTACTATTCATGTTCTTAGTTATTGTTTGTGTTACTAAAGGTTAATAAACAAAGGTAAAACTGTCTGTATAATATTTTTCTTTCTGTCATGGAATTAATCTATATTGGTACTAAGTGACATTCCAGTGCAAACTGAGTGTACTCGAAGTATGTTTCTATAAAAAACATGAAATTTTTTTCATTTAAATTTCTATTATGAAAGTGATTTTTTTAGGAAACAAGAATTTTTTTTTATATAGTTCCTTGACATTTGACACACAGAATCACTTGTATGAATGATAGACACGATTTTGTTACACTTGTATCCATGTATACAGTTGTGTAATAAGTAACACGGGTGTTGTGTCAGTTATATTTACGTATTTGATTAACGATTTTTATGCCCGATGTTCGTTTGTCCTTGGAAAAGCTTTACACGTTCCATTCGCTAATGAAAGTGTTTACATTGCCCATGGCCATTATGTAAAAGATTATGTACAAAATATTATTATGTATTCACATAGTGTTTTATAAACTAGTATTGACGAGTTATCGATTACGTGTGTATATTAACGAATGTAAACTTTGTGTTTTGCTTTGTAGCCAACATTTTTTTTTTCACTGTTTTTGTCATTATTTAGAAAATATATTTACGTGTAGCTATTTTTTTTGTTTTAAGCCTTCGTTTTTAAAATAATTGTATTTAATCATTCGATGGAATAACCGAAAGGCAATTAGTTCTTTTTTCCTTAGACATCGCTTCCACGGCCTTTCGAAGGCAGTCACTACTTTTTCGGCATTCAGGAATATTATTCTTGTCAGTTTATCTTTTATTCTTGGGAAGAAATAGAAATATCATGGTGCAAGGTTGCGGCTATAGTGCGGGTGACCCATAATGTCTACAGCCGAGTTAGATATATAATTGATATCTGGCTTAGTATGCAAAGGGGCTGTCGATATGAAGGATTCTACTGTAAGGTCGTAGACAATTATCGGTGACCAGTTTAGGGCAACTGTTCTTTTTATTTTCCAGAAGAATCATTGCATAATAAGCCGTATCTACCCAAAGAGGCAGGCGACCAGGAAACATCCACTAAGAGTTAGTATTGGATTCTTAACACCACCAGTTCCAACTTTCGCTACCAGCAACGATGTCGAATACAAATATATTTGAGTGATCTCCATTGCTTTTTCTAAATTTTTTCGACTTTTTGGTGAGATTAACCTTTTCCGTTTTTGAGCTCTGTAGCAAATCATGGGCTATCCACCTAGCACAAAGGTTCCTGACGCATAAACGTTCATGAAGAATTTTCCGTGACTCATATCAATGCCTAAACTAGCCCGAATCTGATCCACTTAGCACAAAGGTTCCTGACGCATAAACGTTCATGAAGAATTTTCCGTGACTCATATCAATGCCTAAACTAGCCCGAATCTGATGATAAGCTACTCTCAATGGCTTTACTTTTAAGGACCACTTTTAATAATTTTTTTAGTCACAATTTTTATTAAAACTAGTTTACAAAACTATGGATTAATTAGTTTCTAAATTAATACACTAAGAGCTGTCTAAACTATTTTTATTGAATCACTTAGTGTTTTAATATCTGGCAAGTTCAAATGGATTTATCCTTTCTAGTTATTTAGTGATATTTTGCACATCCAAGAGGCTAGACTCTAGACGCTTCTACGTTGATGTGGGTTTGGATTGTCTTTAGGTGAGAACTAGCCAATCTACTGATAACAACCTCGATCATCTCAACCTCAAGATCGCGATGGCGTTCACAGTTACGAAAGTATCAAGGCGTGTTAACAACACACTTAGCACTTTTTTTTAAACCTTTTTGTCACTTGGCTATTGACACAGGTCCATAGCTGTATTCCATAATTCCAAACTGGACACAGGGCTTACTTATACAAAATAAGCTTGTTGTATGTTGATAGCTCAGAACTACGACCAAGAAACCAATATATTTTTCTGAACTTGACGTTGAATTCAACGCGTTAATTTTTAATATGTCCTTTCCACTGAACCTTGGCGTCCATAGTCATACCAAGATATTTAGCTAAGTTGGCATATGGTAATTGAGTGCCATCAATGAAGACTGGTTGCTGTGCTATCTTTTTATTTGTAAAATTGATATATGTCGATTTGGATTCGTTTAAAATAATGCGCCATTTTTTAGTCCAGATGACTACTTCGTTGAGATCAGGTTGCAATTTTCTAGTTGAACCTTCCACTGCCGTGATTGCTGTATCATCAGCAAGTGTCTGTTGTATTATTCCCGTAATTTCCACCCGGGTTGTCTTGGGTCCCTCCTGGAATCCGTACCATCCACCTCATACAAAAAAGGGACCATCGAAGGTCCCTTAATATTGTCCCGTATATACAATCTCAGCGCTTCCACCCAACAGGTTTAAAGGTTGTCCCTTCTCAATGAATCATTTAGGATCTCCAAAAGGTCGGCTGTATAATGTTGTTGAAATATCATCAACGCACAGTAAGTTTAAAATTGGGTCTAGGACAGTACCATGAGGGTTCATAGACTTAATCGCCGTGTGGCAAATCAAAACGATACGACGTGACGTTACTACTTATTAGTCTTTCAATATTGAGCAATACGATTATAGCCTCGCATAAAAAAATCGATTATTGTGACAATGCAATGTCTTTCTTTAGTTTTTTTCTTTATCGCAGGTTTGAATAATATTTTTATTCTGATGTAATAATTTTGTGTAATACATGGCTATATTTAGTGCAATATTTTAAAGCTAATTAGCAAAAATAAACAAAAGAGATTAGTTTACCTAATAAAAACAACATTACAAACTTAGATTAAAACAAACAAGGGAAGATACGGTACACTCTTCCTTTATGTAAAACCAAAACAGGCATAGGTACAACTACCCGCACGCAAACTCTCACAGATGCAATCACAAATTGTCTCTATGTAAATTTAACCAAAAGAGACAAAGCGATGCATAGTGACTGTAGCGCGAGTGAATCAAGGTATTACAGCAAATTAACAATTTGCACCGAACACACTCCTAGTTCCATAGCTTCTCACGGTGCGGCGCTTGCGCATGTTGCTGTCATCCAAACACCATCATGGTGTTGAAAGAAAATATTTTTTTAAAAACTTATAACATTGTTATATAATTATGCATGAAAAATAACTCCTGTGCCCTGTTTTTTTTGTGAATGGTTTAATGCATGTGGTAAATACTAGAATGCACTTTTGGATCGATTTGACTGAAAATATTGACAATTTTAATTTCAAGAACTCCACGACTACACGAACCGCCGGTCTGCGTACGACTGAATTGAACAAAACACAACCAGGTCCATTGGACCTGGTTTACGCTGACCGCGCACGGTTAAAGCGTACCGTATCTTCCCTTTTCGTTTTAATCTAAGATTACAAAATGTTTTATCAGTTTTCTTCGTACTTTTAGTTAGGTTTACAATTGAAATGACGAATGCGCTTTTAAATTTTGTTGTAAGTTGCAAATTAATTTATTAAAAATCTTTTATAAAGAGTTATTAAATATTTAATTTATTTCAGATAGATATACTTCATATAACTGATGGTAAGATTCCGCGCTCGGAATTTTCTTCATACTTTTATTTAGGTTTACAATCGAAATAACAAATGCGCTTTTCAATTTGGTCGTAACTTGTAAATTAATTTATTTCATGCTGATAGGTTTTGACATCCGTTTTTCAATATTATAGATGACGTAGAAATATTTTCACGGGGAAAAATCGTGTGTTACGTCGAATAAGTTTTTTTTTTAAATTCTGTTAAATACGTCGTACAATTAATTATTTCCGATAAAAAATGTTAAAATTTGCAGTAAAATAACTTGCTTCAGTGACTGATGATTTAAATCGACATGGTGTACAAAAATTTGGTAGAAAAAGATACAAAATAATTTTGAATTTGAATGCGTAACTAGCTGTCCGTCCCGACTTTGCTCGGGAAAAAGGGAATATCGCCTGGTTATGATTCGATTCGCTTTGATATAATAATAATTACTTAAAGAAAGAGAAACAAATGTTTCTTTATTTCTATCCGAGAGTCTGAATACAAATATTAACGTCTAACTTTAATTAATTCGATATTCGAACACAATTTTCCACCCCAATTTTCATATCTTCGGGGGTTGAATTCCGAAAAGTTATTTCTTAACGACCACTTAGAAGCCAAGAGAAGTTAAAAATTAAGAACAATATTTTAGTCTTTGAAAAATATTGTCCAAACAAATGATCCAATCCAATCCAGACTATTTATTATTTCTGAAAAAAATGTTGGCAGTCAGTTTTTGCAATCAATAAAATATTATTACAAATTCCAATGTTGAAATTTTTGACTTTTGAAAAATATTTGTCTTGACAAACGATCCAATCCAATCCAGACTATTTATTATTTCTGAAAAAAATTTTGGCAGCTGGCTTTTGCAATCAATAAAATATTATTACAAATTCCAAACTTGAAATTTTTGACTTTTGAAAAATAGTTGTCTTGACAAACGATCCAATCCAATCCAGACTATTTATTTTTTCTGAAAAAATGTTGGCAGTCGCTTTTTACAATCAATAAAATATTATTACAAATTCCAATCTTGAAATTTTTGGTTTTTGAAAAATAATTGTCTTGACAAACGATCTAATCCAATGATCTAATATCAAAACATATTTAAATTTGTCCTACTTCAAACTTCAAAACATAATTAGCCATTGTTCACAGTTCGAAGTTGTCACTTGGTGGTATTTAAACAAATAAAGTCTGGTGGCACTCGCCGCCAATCTCCAAGTAAACATATCAAATATTAAACAACTTTAATAATTCAATTCAACTGATTGCGACTTGTTCGAATCGAAAGATTCGATCCGATTAAACGAAACTACGTGATGTAGTATTATTTCTGCTTTATTTAAATTCTTAACCACGACCTAGATTTCGTAATATGACAACATTTCAGGTCAATCTTTACAAATTGCCCACCTGAAGGTGTTGTCATACAACGAAACCTAGTTCGTGGTTAAGAATTTAAATAAAGTAGAAATAATACTACATCACGTATTTTCATTTAGTTGGGAATAAAAATTAAGTGATTATGAATTTCTACAAAATTAACGCAAAATATATTCAATATTCGAACTGATATTAGTTATATTTGTATGGATTCAACCCGGTATCGCATTTGTTTGTATCGTTCTTAAATATCGAAGTATCACATGATGTTGGATCGATACTTTAAAGTATCGTAACGAATTGTGAAACCCTAATCTTAAATATGTTGGAAAATGTGACTACACGATTTCTAATGTATCTAATAATATATGCTTCCGTTTTGTGACTCACTTAACAAGTTATAATTATAAAGTACAGTAACTGTTGTGTCTATTAAACGCACGCACGAATCCTGTGCCTCGCATGATTCTATACACCCACTGTCGCTCTCGTGAGTCATTAAGCAAGCCGAGAAAGTAAATAAGCCACAACGTGAGTTTCTCAGCCTAAACATTTATTAGTATTTGAAGCTATCCTATAATCAAATCGATCCTATATTTCTATAAGTTTCATAAAAAAATTATACATGTTGAAATTCTCGTATCGTGGTTGACGTTTCCTACACACACTCCTCTAATGGAGAATCCAAAGCGACTGTGCAACTAAAGTGATACTTTTATCACTTCTTTGTACGAAATACAAATAATTCGAAATTTCAAATAATTCTCGTGTTAATTTTTCTCTTATTCCCGCATAGACAACTAGAACGATCGACAGCGAAACAGACGATTATCTATTCTGGCCCCCGTTAACTTCACCTCTCCTCTGAGCTGCCGCCGTGGTAGCCATAAAAATATTTATCGATAGTGCAAGTAAGCCCCCCGTGCACTAGCAAAATGATCTATGGTATGGATATTTTCTAATATAGTGGAGACATTATAAAAATATTCCCTTTATTTCCGAATAAATGAATTAATATTTGTCGTTTACCAAAGACCCAAACAAAGTTTTTACACATTTTTTCGCGAGGTACTGTTTTTTTTACATCCTTCTTGCTATGCTGTCTCCAAAACTATGACCGTTATAATAACAGTCGTTGGCAAATAAACGTGATATTTCACAACGCGCGGTATCGATGCCGGCTTCAAAGATGGGCGCAGTGAAGAAGCATTGAAGCTACAAAAGTTGGTCGGACTGACAGAATGAATAATAAAACTGAAATAATGACTCAGAAGGTATTTTACGAAAAAGAGGAAAGGACTTAGATGAAATTATCAGTCTAGCGCGGAAAAATTCGCGATACGAGTGTATTTACCGGGCACTTGCCTTGTATTTTAATCATTGCTTTCGATTATTGTTTTAATTGATATCTCACGTCTCTTATTTTAATCGACATCCCTATATTTGTTCACTCAACTTCTCCAGTCACTTATTTCTTAACACTTATTTCATCAACATAATTCCCCTTCACTTAATTTAATCAATTTCTCTTGGCACTTGTTAAAACGACTCCTTCCGCCACTTAATTCAATCGATTTCTCTTAACACTTATTTAGTTCACTTCATCATCATTTAAATTAATCGACTTTTCTTGACATTTCTTTAATCGGCTTCTCCCACCATTTATTTAAAACAATTTCTCTTGACACTTTTTTAGTCGAACTAAATAAGTATTAGAGAAATCGATTAAATTAAGTGACTGGTGATGTCGATGAAACGAGTATCAGGAGAAGTCGATGAAAATAAGTGACTGGAAAAGTCGATTAAACAAATGTCGAGATGTCGATTAAAAGAAGAGTGGGGAAAATCGATTAAAACAAGAATTGAAAGCAATGATCAAAATACACGGCACGTGCCGTGGTAAATATACTCAGAAGTGACACGAGTTTCGATTTAATGTACATTGGTTCAGATATGATTCCTGATTAACTATAAAAAAATATTATAGTTTATATATCTATATAATTTCATCTAAGTCCTTTCCTCTTCTTCGTAAAATACGTTTCGAGTCAATCTTTCAGTTTTATTATTCATTCTGTCAGTCCGACCAACTTTTATAGCTTCAATGCTTCTTCACTGCGCCCATCTTTGAAGCCGGCATCGATACCGCGCGTTGTGAAATATCACGTTTATTTGCCAACGACTGTTGTTATAACAGTCATAGTTTTGGAGACAGCATAACGAGGAAGATGTTAAAAAACAGTTAAATATACCTCGTGCAAAAGATATCTAAAAAAATTTGTTTGGGTCCTCGGTAAAGGGCAAATAGAAATTAATTTATTCAGAAGTGAAGGGAATATTATAATAATGTCTTCACTATGTTAGAAAATATCCATACCATAGATCGTTTTGCTAGTGCGCGGGGGGCTTACTCACACCATCGATAAAGATTTTTATGGGTACCACGGCGGCAGCTCAGAGGAGAGGTGAAGTTAACGGGGGGCGGAATAGGTAATCGTCTGTTTCGCTGTCGATCTGTTGTCTATGCGGGAATAAGAAAAAAATTGACAAGAGAATTATTTTAAATTTCGAATTATTTGTATTTCGTACAAGGAAGTGATAAAAGTATCACTTTCGTTGCACAGTCGCTTTGGATTCCCCATTAGAGGAGTGTGTGTAGGAAATGTCAACCATTGTTACGAGAATTTTCAAAATGTGTATTTTTTTATGAAAGTTATAGAAATATAGGATCGATTTGATTTTACGATAGCTTTAAATACTAATAAATGTTTAGGCTGAGAAGATCACATTGTGGCTTATTTACTTTCTCGGCGTGCTTAATGAATCACGGAAGTGACAGTGGGTGTATAGAATCATGCGGGGCATAGGACTATGTCATTATATTTAATATCTAGGTTCGTGCGTGCTTTTAATAGACATAACAGGTACTGTACTTTATAATTATAACTTGTTAAGTGAGTCACAAAACGGAAGCATATATTATTAGATACATTAGAAATCGTGTAGTCACATTTTCCAACATATTTAAGATTAGGGTTTCACAATTCGTTGCGATACTTTAAAGTATCGATCCAACATCATGTGATACTTTGATATTTAAGAGCGATACAAACAAATGCGATACTGGGTTGAATCGATACAAATGTAACTAATATCGATTCGAATATTGAATATATTTTGCGTTTTGTAGAAATTCATTATCACTTAATTTTTATTCCCAACTAAATGGAAATACGTGATGTAGTATTATTTCTACTTTATTTAAATTCTTAACCACGGACTAGGTTTCGTTGTATGACAACATCTTCAGGTGGGCAATTTGTAAAGATTGACCTGAAATGTTGTCATACTACGAAATGTAGGTCGTGGTTAAGAATTTAAATAAAGTAGAAATAATACTACATCACGTAGTTTCGTTTAATCGGATCGAATCTTTCGATTCGAATGGATCGCATGAATAATATAACCAAGTCGCAGTAAGTCGAATTGAATTATTAAAGTTGTTTAATATTTGATATGTTTACTTGGAGATTGGCGGCGAGTGCCGCCAGACTTTATTTGTTTAAATACCACCAAGTGACAACTTCGAACTGTGAACAATGGCTAATTATGTTTTGAAGTAGGATAAATTTAAATATGTTTCGATATTAGATCATTGGATTAGATCGTTTGTCAAGACATTTATTTTTCAAAAGTCAAAAATTTCAAGACTGGAATTTGTAATAATATTTTATTGATTGCAAAAAGCGACTGCCAACATTTTTTTCATAAATAATAAATTCTCGATTGGATTGGATCGTTTGTTAAGACAATATTTTTCAAAGGCTAAAAATTTCAAGATTGGAATTTGTAATAATATTTTATTGATTGCAAAAAGCGACTGCCAACATTTTTTTCACAAATAATAAAGTCTGGATTGGATTGGATCGTTTGTTAAGACAATATTTTTCATAGGCTAAACATTTCAAGATTGGAATTTGTAATAATATTTTATTGATTACAAAAAGCGACTGCCAACATTTTTTTCACAAATAATAAAGTCTGGATTGGATTGGATCGTTTGTTAAGACAATATTTTTCAAAGGCTAAAAATTTCAAGATTGGAATTTGTAATAATATTTTATTGATTGCAAAAAGCGACTGCCAACATTTTTTTCACAAATAATAAAGTCTGGATTGGATTGGATCGTTTGTTAAGACAATATTTTTCATAGGCTAAACATTTCAAGATTAGAATTTGTAATAATATTATATTGATTACAAAAAGCGACTGCCAACATTTTTTTCACAAATAATAAAGTCTGGATTGGATTGGATCGTTTGTTAAGACAATATTTTTCAAAGGCTAAAAATTCCAAGATTGGAATTTGTAATAATATTTTATTGATTGCAAAAAGCGACTGCCAACATTTTTTTCACAAATAATAAAGTCTGGATTGGATTGGATCGTTTGTTAAGACAATATTTTTCATAGGCTAAAAATTTCAAGATTGGAATATGTAATAATATTTTATTGATTGCAAAAAGCGACTGCCAATATTTTTTTCACAAATAATAAAGTCTGGATTGGATTGAATCGTTTGTTAAGACAATATTTTTCATAGGCTACAAATTTCAAGATTGAAATTTGTAATAATATTTTATTGATTGCAAAAAGCGACTGGCAACATTTTTTTCACAAATAATAAAGTCTGGATTGGATTGGACCGTTTGTTAAGACAATATTTTTCAAAGGCTAAAAATTTCAAGATTGGAATTTGTAATAATATTTTATTGATTGCAAAAAGCGACTGCCAACATTTTTTTCACAAATAATAAAGTCTGGATTGGATCGTTTGTTAAGACAATATTTTTCAAAGGCTAAACATTTCAAGATTGGAATTTGTAATATTATTTTATTGATAAAGAAAGCAACTGCCTTAAACTTTTTCAGAAATAATGAATAGTCTGGATTGGATTGGCTCGTTTGTAAAGACAATTATTTTTAAAAGGCCAAAAATTTCAAGATTTAAGTTTGTAGTAATATTTTGTTGATTGCAAAAAGCAACTGCGAAAAACTTTGTCAGAAATAGTAAATAGTATGGATTGGATTGACAATTATTTTTAAAAAGCCAAAAATTTGAAGATTGGAATTTGTAGTAATATTTTATTGTTTACAAAAAAACTGCTAAATTTTTTTTCAGAAATAATAAATAGTCTTGATTGGATTGTATCGTTTATTAAGACAATTATTTTTAAAAAGTCAAAAATTTCAAGATTGGAATTTGTAGTAATATTTTTTTATTGATTAGAAAAAGCAACTGCCAAAAACTTTTTCAGAAATAATGAATAGTCTGGATTGGATTGGATCGTTTGTCAAGGCAATTATTTTTAAAAAGTCAAAAATTTCAAGATTAGAATTTGTAATAATATTTTATTGATAAAGAAAGCAAATGCCATAAAATTTTTCAGAAATAATGAATAGTTTGGATTGGATTGGATCGTTTGTTAAGACAATATTCTTCAAAGACTAAACATTTCAAGATTGGAAATTGTAATAATATTTTATTGATAAAGAAAGCAACTGCCATAAACTTTTTCAGAAATAATGAATAGTCTGGATTGGATGGGATCGTTTGTAAAGACAATTATTTTTAAAAGGCCAACAATTTTAAGATTGGAATTTGTAGTAATATTTTATTGCTTACAAAAAACAACTGCTAAAAATTTGGAAATATCGTGGATCATATCACAGATATGTATCGTATCATATAATTACGGTCCGGATCGCTCCAAGTATTGATGCAAAGGGAAATATCGTGGATCATATAACATATATGTATCGTATCATATAATTACGGTCCGGATCGCTCCAAGTATCGATGTAAAGGGAAATATTAAGGATCGCTCCAAGTATCGATGCAAAGGAAAATATCGTGGATCATATCACAGATATGTATCGTATCATATAATTACGGTCCGCATCGCTCCAAGTATTGATGCAAAGGAAAATATCGTGGATCATATCACAGATATGTATCGTATCATATAATTACGGTCCGCATCGCTCCAAGTATTGATGCAAAGGAAAATATCGTGGATCATATCACAGATATGTATCGTATCATATAATTACGGTCCGGATCACTCCAAGTATTGATGCAAAGGGAAATATCGTGGATCATATCACAGATATGTATCGTATCATATAATTACGGTCCGCATCGCTCCAAGTATTGATGCAAAGGGAAATATCGTGGATCATATCACAGATATGTATCGTATCATATAATTACGGTCCGCATCGCTCCAAGTATTGATGCAAAGGGAAATATCGTGGATCATATCACAGATATGTATCGTATCATATAATTACGGTCCGGATCGCTCCAAGTATCGATGCAAAGGGAAATATCGTGGATCATATAACATATATGTATCGTATCATATAATTACGGTCCGGATCGCTCCAAGTATCGATGTAAAGGGAAATATTAAGGATCGCTCCAAGTATCGATGCAAAGGAAAATATCGTGGATCATATCACAGATATGTATCGTATCATATAATTACGGTCCGCATCGCTCCAAGTATTGATGCAAAGGAAAATATCGTGGATCATATCACAGATATGTATCGTATCATATAATTACGGTCCGCATCGCTCCAAGTATTGATGCAAAGGAAAATATCGTGGATCATATCACAGATATGTATCGTATCATATAATTACGGTCCGGATCACTCCAAGTATTGATGCAAAGGGAAATATCGTGGATCATATCACAGATATGTATCGTATCATATAATTACGGTCCGCATCGCTCCAAGTATTGATGCAAAGGGAAATATCGTGGATCATATCACAGATATGTATCGTATCATATAATTACGATCCGGATCGCTCCAAGTATTGATGCAAAGGGAAATATCGTGGATCATATCACAGATATGTATCGTATCATATAATTACGATCCGGATCGCTCCAAGTATTGATGCAAAGGGAAATATCGTGGATCATATCACAGATATGTATCGTATCATATAATTACGATCCGGATCGCTCCAAGTATTGATGCAAAGGGAAATATCGTGGATCATATCATAGGTATGTATCGTATCATATAATTACGATCCGGATCGCTCCAAGTATCGATGTAAAGGAAAATATCGTAGATCTCTATTAAAGATATTCCAAAAATTTTCCCGCTACTTCCACATCAAATGGTTATTATTTTCTGTTTCTTGAGGATATAAAAGATACCTTTAAATTTTTTTTGTCTTTTGTTCCATTTGCAACACCCTCCTTCCATTAAAAATGATTAGTTCTAAATACCTTATTTTTTCGATTGTTTTTATTCCATAATGGAAATTTTTAGTAAATGATTTTGCTCGTGTAGTACTGATAAATTGTTTTAATTCAGTTTATTTTTTGAATTAGAAATAGGAATTTTCTTAACAAAGTAATATAATTTCTCTTTTGATCATCTTATTTCTTATAAGTTATTAGTTTTTGCCCCGCGGCTTTGCCCGCGTAACATTGGGAAAAACATTTTCAAATAAACTGACTATATTTACTTGCTTTTACACGATATGTATTTCAAAAAGTTTTCAAAAGTAACATCCCTATGTTCAGCAATTGTTGGGCCGTTTAAGAATAAAAGAAAGACAAACAAACAAATTAACAAATAACATTTCAATTTTATTATACTGTAACGTAATTATATATAGTCTATCTTTTAATCTAGGTTATATATATATACTACATACAAATTTCATTGAAATTCGTTGGGCCGTTTAAGCGTCAACGAAAGACAAATAAACAGACAGCGTTTCATATTTATTGTACTTGTTAGCGTAATTATATATAGCTTATTTGTTCTTGTAATCCATGATATATTTTTATATACAAATTTCATTGAATTCTGTTGGGCCGTTTAAGCGTCACCGAAAGACAAATAAACAGAGCATTTCACTTTTATTGTATTTGTTAGCGTAATTATATATAGTCTATCTTTTAATCTAGGATATATATTATCTATATATAAATGTCATTGAATTCCGTTAGGCCGTTTAACCGTCAACGAAAGACAAACAGGCAGTGATTCACTTTTATATAGCGTAATTATATATAGCCTATTTTTTCTTGTAATCGAAATATTATCTATATACAAATTTTATTGAAATCCGTTGGGCCGTTTAAGAGTGAAAGAAAAACCAAAAAATTATAATGTTTCGTTATTATTATACATGTTATTTCGATCAAGGGCTTTGAAAAGAAATGGCGTTGCAAAATGATTTAAACTGATATGTTACGTTTATCCAGAGGACTAACGCCAATATCCACCACACACGGTCAAGACTGTCAGTCGGACTTACTGACAGTTAAAAACGTATTTCTGTTTCTCATTAACTGCCAGTTGAGTCGGAACAGGAGTCAAATTTACCGACCGTACCATATTACGCTGTCCAATTCTTAAAATAATTGCACGGTCCAATTCCGAAAGTACAAAATACGTTTTTAACTGTCAGTAAGTCCGACTGGCAGTCCTGACTATGTGTGGTGCATACGGGCGTAATAGATCTTGTTAATTTTATTGGAAGTATGACGGCTACTTACAAGTATATTTAGCTGATTTAATTTTGAAAAATACTACAATGGACGTTTTTAACTGTCAGTAAGTCCGACTGGCAGTCCTGAACATGTGTGGTGCATACGGGCGTAATAGATCTCGTTAATTTTATTGTAAGTATGACGGCTACTTACAAGTATATTTAGCTGATTTGATTTTGAAAAATGCTATGATGGACGTTTTTAACTGTCAGTAAGTCCGACTTGCAGTCCTGACCATGTGTGGTGCATACGGGCGTAATAGATCTTGTTAATTTTATTGTAAGTATGACGGCTACTTACAAGTATATTTAGCTGATTTGATTTTGAAAAATGCTACGATGGACGTTTTTAACTGTCAGTAAGACCGACTGACAGTCCTGACCATGTGTGGTGCATACGGACGTAATAGATCTTGTTAATTTTATTGTAAGTATGACGGCTACTTACAATATATTTAGCTGATTTGATTTTGAAAAATAATACTATGTTCTTGATTAAATATTTTCTTATTACCGTTTGCTTCACATAGTTTTCTTTTTGGTTTTTCAAGCGGACTTTTCAGCAACAACGAGAGTAAACTTTCAAGGCTTACGGGGATAATGATTCATGTATAAGATCACGCGAAGTTTAAAATATCAGAGAGAAAGAGAAAGCGAGTGTTACAGTGCGAGAAAGCTATTCGTGTACGCGTGTTGTGCTATGTAGTGGTCAGATTTTCCACTTTATAATAGATTTAACTACACTTTAATATGCAGTTTAAATAAACATACTTCTCTATTTCCAGAAGATGATTCCTTCGTCGTATGCCTATTGTCCGTATGCAACACACCCGGTCAGGACTGTCAGTCGGACTTACTGTCAGTTAAAAACGTATTTCGTATGGATATTTCAGCGATTTGTCTGTGCAATTTGTAAAATAGATTCTTGATCCGGCTCAACCGACAAAGAGAATTTTAACTCTCAGTAAGTCTGACTGAAAGTACTGCCCGTGTGTGGTGCATATGGGCGTATAAGTTCAGTAAACAACACCGTATTTTTGTTAGTGTTTTTTCTGCGAGAAACAAAAGATGAAGCAAATGCGAGTACGTGATGGCGTGTCGACTCGAACTTTAAATGACAGTGTGCTTTCTGAGTCGTCCAGTTCGAATCAAAGTTTCATATTCGTAGCACGTTCAAGTTTGTACAATATTAAATAATAAACTTTGTATACTTGTAATAGTAATGTAATAAATTAATCATTTACTCGATTACTTAATAAACGTCTTATCGTTTCCTATATTTTTTTCTCGTTTACATATAACTGCTTTTTTAATTCAAATATCACTCGATATTATTCCGATAATTAACTACACATTAACATTACTTTAGTTAACAATTTGTACATTAACAATTAAATAAACGGATAAGTAATTTCAGTGTGACAGACCGTGCGCAGGTATACTCGTTACAAAAGAAGTCGCAGGTGTAGAAAGATTAAAACAACATTTCTGCACATGACAGACTTGTTGCTGAAAGAGCAATCTCTTCCAGTCAACCACAAATAAGAAATGGAATTAATTAGTTCAGAGGTGACGTACGAAAGATTATATTACAATAAAAAAGCCTGTCAAGCACAAGTTGAACTCACACTACGAGGGTTCTGTACACAATTAAGCACTTATAAACATTTAAGAATACATAGTATATTTATAAAACTATTTATAAATGTTAATTTTTCACAAAGTAAATATATTGCCTTCTATACCTTTCACAGGCATTAAAACATGGTGGTGCATATTTCAAAAATTATAAGAGCCAGAGTAGTCGCTTCAGTTTTCCCACAGTTGTTGCATGGGCTTCCAAAAACCTTATTTTAAGTTGTGTCGTTTCAAAAATAAGAGACGGCAAACATATTTTTTTTTAATATACAGATCATACAGTATACACGTCTATAGATATGCTACCTAAAATGAAGAAAAACTACTCAACACTATACTATACACAACACTATAGATGGTGTTCAGGAATATATGTCGGACAAAGAAAGATGCTATTCGTTGGCTATAAAGGAATAAATTATCGTTGGAATAAAACATAAAACATGCCCTTTTTCTAATTGAGTCCAAAAAATATTACACAAAAACCTTTTTAACACACCAAATACTTTTCTGGAGCGCGGTTCTTATCCGGGCAGCTAAATGTCTTAGCAGCTGTTCGCGGGTCATTCCCCTGAGCGACGCTGAATAATGTGCGCAAATATTGTGTGTACCGAAAAGATGACAAATAATTATGAATATTATTTTCAATTTTCTGAAAAAATTTATAGGCTATTAAAGGCTATTATTTTTGCTAATAGCCCACCTTAAGATGTTATAATACAACGAAACCTAGGTTGTGGTAAAGAACTTAAAGAAAGTTAGAGAAATAGTACTACATCACGTAGTTTCATTTAATTGTAAAAATTTTCCCTGTTAATAATTTTTGAAAAAGATCCAAATCTATTTAGTATTGGAGAAACTTTGTTTAATAAAGTTTATCAAATAATTGAATTGTTTCAGCACCTAAGTAGCTATCATTGCCCAAAAATAAATCATATTTATTCATAAAAGTTTTTAATAGCAGAATAAGAATACTGATTTTCTGATGGTTGGAGCTGCTATTGTGGTTCATCCTCTGTATTTTTCAAAATTAAATATTGCCAAATATATTTTAATAATTCGTATTAATTTGCATTAAGCACATTGACAAGCAAACTCGGTTATCCAGTAATTTTTACTTGCATTATTTCTCGAGAGATCCATAATTAATGAAGTTGAATTACTCGAAATAGTTCGATTTGATAGTACATATCTAAAACATAGAGAATTTTTTCCAGATCTAAATAGGAAAAAAAATTTTTGCTACGAACTAATAGAGATAATCATCTCAAGCATATATTCCTAAAATCTCATGCATATAAGTCTAAAAAAGGAGAAACTACAAGGGTGTTACAGAGGGACAGATACACATATGGACATTATGAAATTATAATCCATGTTTGGCTATGGAACTCTAAAAGCAAAACAAACATTTATTTTTAATTTTCAATCTGTCGTATATGGACATTATAAAATTATAAGTTCCATGTTTCGCTATGGAACTCTAAAAGCAAAACAAACATTTATTTTTAATTTTCAATCTGTCGTATATGGACATTATGAAATTATAAGTCCCATGTTTGACTATGGAACTCTAAAAGCAAAACAAACATTTATTTTTAATTTTCAATCTGTCGCATATGGACATTATGAAATTTTAAGTTCCATGTTGACTATGGAACTCTAAAAGCAAAACAAACATTTATTTTTAATTTTCAATCTGTCGTATATGGACATTATGAAATTATAAGTCCCATGTTTCGCTATGGAACTCTAAAATCAAAACAAATATTTATTTTTAATTTTCAATCTGTCGCATATGGACATTATGAAATTATAAGTTCCATGTTTCGCTATGGAACTCTAAAAGCAAAACAAACATTTATTTTTAATTTTCAATCTGTCGCATATGGACATTATGAAATTATAAGTTCCACGTTTCGCTATGGAACTCTAAAAGCAAAACAAATATTTATTTTTAATTTTCAATCTGTCGCATATGGACATTATGAAATTATAAGTTCCATGTTTGGTTATGGAACTCTAAAAGCGAAACAAACATTTATTTTTAATTTTCAATCTGTTGTATATGGACATTATGAAATTATAAGTTCCATGTTTCGCTATGGAACTCTAAAAGCAAAACAAACATTTATTTTTAATTTTCAATCTGTCGCATATGGACATTATGAAATTATAAGTTCCACGTTTCGCTATGGAACTCTAAAAGCAAAACAAATATTTATTTTTAATTTTCAATCTGTCGCATATGGACATTATGAAATTATAAGTTCCATGTTTCGCTATGGAACTCTAAAAGCAAAACAAATATTTATTTTTAATTTTCAATCTGTCGCATATGGACATTATGAAATTATAAGTCCCATGTTTGGCTATGGAACTCTAAAAGCAAAACAAATATTTATTTTTAATTTTCAATCTGTCGCATATGGACATTATGAAATTATAAGTTCCATGTTTCGCTATGGAACTCTAAAAGCAAAACAAACATTTATTTTTAATTTTCAATCTGTCGCATATGGACTTTAAGAAATTATAAGTTCCATGTTTGGTTATGGAACTCTAAAAGCGAAACAAACATTTATTTTTAATTTTCAATCTGTCGCATATCGACATTATGAAATTATAAGTTCCACGTTTGGCTATGGAACTCTAAAAGGAAAACAAATATTTATTTTTAATTTCCAATCTGTCGCATACTATATTTGTACCATACTTTAGGCTAATGGGGGATTCAGGTATTTGTGCCTACAAATAGTATTTATTTTTCTCAATTATGTGCTGATTGTGCAAAAAGTATTCAATACACTGAATTCATTTACTTTCATATTCAAGTTCGTCTATTATAGCTAAAACCTAAAAGAGCTTATTAACCCGTCTTAGGCCCAGTCTAAAATTAGCAACTAAACGCAGAAGGCCCCTGTCTAGATTTTGCATACATTTTGGAACTGAAATCGGCCAATAGTATAGATTTGTATCGGAGCCAATATCGGTCTGTTGAATTAACAAGATTGAATTAACTTTCTTATTACTGTTCTATTCCAGGTCACATACGGTAACATTCATCAGTTGTCAGTGCTACCATAACATCTAGATGAACTTTTAGAAAGTTATAGTCCCTTGTCTCGACAACCGTTTAGACAACTCCCTCCAACATGTTGTGGTGGGTGTGGTTGCCTGCATGGCTGGTGGCCTTGGTCAGTGTCCTGCTGGCACTCTACGCCAGCCTGGATCTGGCTTATTTCGTGCGCATGATGCTGACAGTGATGCGAGCTCGGTACTGTAAGAAGAAAGCGTGTATATTGGAGACGACCCAAGTTAAGTGTGAGTGGTCTTTAATATTTTTGGTAACTGAGGAGTTGAGAGCCAAAACAATAAAAACAAAATTTTTCTGATCTGTGTTGATGTGTAGGTAAATCATTTACTTTTAATGTAATGATGAATCAAAATTGTGGATTTAAAAAAGATTATACCGCATATAAAAATTACTAAAATAAAATACTATGGAATTAAAGACGTAATATTTACTAAAAAGTATTAAAATTATACATTTTTTTTACATTTTGGAATAACTAACTTTCAAATTAATATATAAAAAGTACCAGCGAAAATAAAATAAAAAATTGCAACATACTAACTTATGCACAAGGTTTACCTTCCAGATATATTTATTATATATTATTTCTTCTTTAGGCTCTCTCAACAAGCTTTCTACAGCGGATCCGGTCTGCGGCAACCGCCCGCCAGCATTGAATTTTTAAAACTTTAAAATCATTCTCGACACAATCGTTCCATCTTGTGCGAGGTCTTCCTCTTTTTCTGGTGCCCTCCACATTGGCAACGGTCACTTTCTTGACCGGCTTGTGTTCGAATTTAAGAATGTGTCGAAGCCACCTGAGACGAAATGATTTAATGACTCGGACAATATTTGGTTGTTTAAATTTTCTATAAATTTCATGATTAACCAAATTCTCCACTTGTTATTTTCTTTGACAGGGCCAAATATTTTACGAAGTATTTTGTTGTTCAAAAATAAGAAGTCTATCTTCATCTGCTTTTGTTAAAGGCCAACATTCACTACCTTGCAGAATTATTGGTCTAATAAGAGTAGTATAAATATTAATTTTTGTTTCCGGTTTTAAAAGTTTAGACTTCAGAAAATTCCTTTGGCTGAAGTAACATCTATTAGCCATATACAATCTATTGTCAATTTCAGGCTTGATATGGTTTCTATTAGTAATGACAGTACCAAGATATGCAAAACGATCAACACATTCGAAGACATAAGAATTTATCTGCAGGGGGAGGGAAGTATAACATCTACTTGTTACCACCATAAATTTTGTCTTTCCCTCAATTTTAGTTAGTCCAATATCCTTAGCTGCAGCCACTAGCGACATAAAGGTATCCACAATACCTGCTTGCTTCTGCCGATAATGTCAATGTTATCAGCATAGGCCAAAATTTGTAAGTACCTCTGGAAAATTGTGCCTCTTGTTATAATTCCAGCTTATCTAGTTGCTTTTTCAAGAGCAATGTTAAAAAATCGGCATTTGGCATGTGCCCTGTCTTAGGCCTCTTTTAGTGTAAAAAGCATCCGACATAACTTAAATTCTTTTTAGAGTCCTTCTAGTCAGGTCAATATGAGAGTCATTCTAGAGAAGTCAATAATTATATATTAATCGTTTGAGTGCCGACGAGCGCCATTGCGCTTGTGCGTGTACTTACTAAATTTGCCACGAGCGCGATGGCGCTCGCGAAATCAGTTGATGTATAGCGCGCGGTAAGGCAGGTCGCTCGCACGCATCGCTAATTTTTTATCTTTCTACGTGTTAAATAAAGTTCAAATTATAATATTAGTATAAAAAGGATCCAGGAAAAGAAAATGTTTAACCCATAATGTTGGAATACGAAAATAATTCGAATGAAAATTATCGTTTTTCAAGTTGCGAAGAAAGTGATAGTGGGAGTGACATTGTAGTGCGCTCACAATTTGGCGTAATGCAAATTTTGAGTGATAGTGTTAATAGTGACGATAACAATTATTTTGCTGATACAGAGGATGTACCGGACTGCGAAAATACGATGTGACCTTGATTTGAGTTTTTGTTATAATTTTTGTTCACAATATATATTTCCATAATTTTCTTTGTATTATCCTTGTACAAGTTTTTATTAAGAAAACACCGAAAAAATTATTAAAATTGGATAATTTTTGGAAGAGATACAGTTTTTTTTTTCAGACAAGGGTAAATGACATCAAAAACAAAAGATTTCTTTGGCATTTTTATATACGAGTAAAAAACCATGGCACTCAAACGGTTAATGTCATTGTATTTATATATTTTTTCTGTAAAGGAGACTATAAAAGCAAAGGTAATAAATTTAAGTATTTTATTTGCTAAAATCATCACATTTCCAAAATTTTTGTTTTAGATACTCAAAGTGTATATAATATACAGAACATTATAAATTTTCCTCGAAAGATATCATTTCCTCTAAAAATATCTTCATTTTAAAATTGGCATATAGCACCTATAATATTGTAATATTTATGAACAAGTAATATTTTGACACACAAGTAGTTTTAGAATGTATCAATTATGTGCCATTCATTACTAAATATTTTTTTCGTACCTTTATGAAAATTTTATTGTTGCTTGCACCAGAAACTTCAGGAATTCATTGGATCCTACTAAGCAAGGTCCAAAAGTTTCCGGCGTGGACTATGAAAACACGAGTGAATCTTAAAATCTTAAATAACTATTTTTATTTTTCAATGTTTCACATACTTACTTTTTTTTGTTAAATTTCTTTACTTTCAAGTTTAATTTTAATTTTGAGTATTAATAAAAGTCGCTTAGGGCCAGGTTGGTACTATATGGTGGATGATCCAGTTCTGTGAAACCACATTCCTTAATAGCAGCTGTAGAAATACCCGATCTGTGGACCAGCACATTGTCATGCAACAGCAATATACCTTACGATAGTTTTCTTTGACATTTTTCTTTAATAGCGTCTCGTAATTGATGTAGCGAGGAAGCATAATAATCGCCCATTATTGTTGTATTCATTTGTTTAAAATCTGTCAAACAAAATACTTCAACATCCCAAACGATTCAAGCCATAATCTTTTTCCGTGATTGTGTCAACTTTTTTTGGTTGCGGTGAGTCTGGACGACGCCATTCCATTGTCTCTCTTTTAAACAAAGTATCATGATAAAGAACCATCGTTTCATCATCCATAACAATGAATCTAAAACTTCTTTCGGTCAGCCTCCAGGGAGGGATAAAAATTGAGTACAGTACCTCATACATACTTGTATCTGAATACCGGAGAAGTTTGGGGACCCGTTTTGCACTGATTTTATTCATATTCAAATGTTCATTGTGTCTTTACACATCTGTCTTTCACTTCTTTTGCACATTTCCTCCACTTATTCAATATTTTCTTCCGTGATGGACTCGGACAGAATGTGAGTCAGCTTTGATTGATTTTCTACCTAAATGAAATTGTTTTGTTCAATTTACAGTGGAATATGAAGGCGAAGAGTGCCTGTACACAACATCGAAATGTTGCTTAATTTCCAATGGCATATTCCCTTACTTTGTTAAAAATGATCATAGTCCGATATTAGATTTTCTACATTTTCAATTTTTAAATTGACAGTTTTAATTTATTAACCAATATCTTGACAACGAAAAGATTTGATGCATTCTTTTTTTGTGGGTATTTGTAGAATAAGTCACTGATAGAATGACATTAAAAATGTGTATCACTGATTAATCTAAAGTCGGTAGGCCAGAAGCTTTTGGACCTTACCTCGTAACAAGCTCTTAAAAGTTTGTAAGCAATTGATTTTGGCCACATCTCAGGTTGAAAAGTTCTGATCTCGGACAGGAGGTGGAAAGCACAGCGGCTTCTATAAATGAAGGGAGGCAACGAAAAATCGAATGTTGTTTCAAAAATTTATTTAAATATTGGAAAATAAAATTTTTTTTTACTGAAAAATTTTGCGTAATCTAAAGGAAACATTATTGGCATATATTATTAGTATCTACTTCGTTAAATATTTTATTCAATCCGATAAATTGAACATTTAGAAAAAAGAAATAAATGAGACGTCTTCAAAGCTTTGTTTTTCTATTTTTTATTTTTTTTATTGACAATTACGAATGGATTCTTTGCCTTTAGATACTTCGTATGTTCCTTTTTACTATATTATTGGTATACACAATTTCAAGGAGATATGTAACGTTTGAGTTTTTCTGCTTTTGACACGACTGGATAACATGACTCGTCCATGCTATATGAGTATTAGTTGGTTTGTAAAAGAGATTCGGAAAAGTAATCTGTACTTTATTTTATCTTATCCGTTACTCATAAGGGACGGAACTTATGAATAGCCTGAGCTCTGACTGTTGATTTCTGTGGCTGTTTTATTGATCATTCCAGTTTCATATGGAGAGATTCGTTTGGTCCGTTTTTAGATCTGGTAAATAGACATCCAAATTAAAAAAAAATACTTATATCAGTTAAAATAGTTAACTAATTTAACGGCAGTTAAATAAATCTGTGTCTAGGGTATTGACTGGACCCACCCCCAATATATTAAGTAGAGTCACAGTCTACTTGCTGGCTTTTAGGGGCAGAAATTTTTTAATTGAAATATTTCACATATAGTGGTAAATAAATATATAAATGTTTCTACTATCAATTCTTCAGCGTGGTGCTTCATTAACGACGTGGACACCTTACTTTACCACATGAACAATGCTCGCTACCTGCGAGAGCTGGACTTTGCCCGGGTTGACTTCTACGAGAGAACGGGCTTGTATGCGGAGATCAGAGCGGCTGGTGGCAGTGTCCTGCAAGCAGCTTCCACGATACGATACCGGAGACTTCTGAAGCCCTGTACAACGTTTTATATTACGTCTAAGGTGAGGGTGTTTTTAGGATGATAAATGACAAAAATGGAATTCATCACATCAGTATTTGTCTACCCGTCCATATGTTACTGCATCATAGCTTTTTCAGTTTAAAACAAATTGTGATGAAGTTTAAGAGAAAAGTTAATTTAAATCACATGAAAACATGGAAATAAAATATTTTTTAATTTTGTCAAATATTTTTTTATGACATTTTTTAATTATTGATATTTGGGATGAATTTTTTCTCATGGACACATGAGTTTATACACTCCTTTTATCCTTTTGTCACTATGAGGGAATACACTCCTTTCATACAACGAGTTTATATACACTTTTTATCCTTTTGTCAGTAAGAGAAAGGAGTGAGGGTACACACTCCTTTTATACTACAAGTTTATACACTCCTTTTATTCTTGTGTCGAAAAGAGAAAGGAGTGAGGGAATACGCTCCTTTTATACTACGAGTTTATACACTACTTTTATCCTTTTGTCAGAAAGAGAAAGGAGTGAGGGAATACACTCCTTTTATACTACGAGTTTATACACTACTTTTATCCTTTTGTCACTACGAGGGAATACACTCCTTTCATCCTACGAGTTTATATACTCCTTTTATCCTTTTGTCGGAAAGAGAAAGGAGTGAGGGAATACACTCTTTTTATCCTTTTGCCGGAAAGAGAAAGGAGTGAGGGAATACACTCCTTTTATCCTTTTGTCACTACGAGGGCATACACTCCTTTTATACTAGTAGTTTATACACTCCTTTAACCCTTTTGTCCGAAGGAGAAAGGAGTGAAGGAATACCCTTCTTTTATCCTTTTGTCACTATGAGGGAATACATAACACTTCTTTTTAGGTAGCTGTGTAAAAAGCTAAACTGAGTAAAACATAAATTGACAAAGTTTCATTGTTATGACTGACAAAAAAGCGATAATCATTAAAGATGCTTTTAGAAATGTTACACAGTTTGGTTTTAACATTAAGAAAATCTATAATGTTTATTTTTCCCAAAAGGTTATATGAATTTTTAATTAAGTCTATATATATATATAGACTTAATTAAAAATTCTATATATAGAGGCATTAAACTATAGAGGCATTAAACAAAACTGAATCAAAGAAAATGTAACTTAAGCTACTGAAGCAAGACTTTTGTATTATATTTTGATTAAGACTTGTATTTGATCTCTCGATTTTCTAGGGTTCCATATCTCAAGAAAAAATGGTAACCTTGTAAGATCACTTACATTTCTTTTTTTCTGCCACAGTCGTTTTGCTTAGAAACCACCTGAATTGAAAACTTGTAATAACCCTCACATATCTTAATTGTTAACACTTATAATTATATTGATCGGGAAATTTTAGGGGGTACAAATTCAATTAGGAAAAATTTTTTTTATCCCCACATGTGTTCGATATTGTTTAAAAGATTTATAAGAAGGACATCAAATATATTTTTTACATGATTTTAGGTAGTATGTACTAAAAAACTATTCAAAAAATTATGTTCTCCCGGCCTTTATTTCCAAAACTACCTAATCTAAAATTATAGAAAAACAAATAGGGTTTTCAGAAACTTGCGTAAACATTAGAAAAAAACTATAGTGATTATCCTACATATTATAATTTTTTATACAATGTGTTTGACGCCTGTGAAAGATATAGTATATATATTTCACAGGGCTAACGTAAATATATTGTTACGTATTGCTATAGATATATATAATACGTAACAATATATTTACGTTGTGAAAAATTTGTATTTCTAAATAGTTATTATGTACCCTAATATATATTTATAAATGCTTAAATGTGTATGAAACTCTCGCAGTACCTACTTGACAGGTTTTTTTAATTTTCGTAATTTTTAATTGTATTTACAATTTGCTTTTTTTTTTAAATTTTACCCTTTTCCCAAATAAAGAATTTAATTACAAGTTCACAAATACAATTTTAGCTTGAACCATTCTGTAAGCTTAGAACGATTCTACAGATAGTCAAACAGAAGTTACTTTTGAGTTACTATGACTTGATAAGTCTCTTCTTTACTCACAGGTTTATCATGGTACCGCATTTATTGATTCAACATTGTTACTGCAAGGATCAGAATATCATCAACTTCTATCATTCGAACTATGGGACATTTTATCCAATTCTGGTTCCATATTTGATATTAGGAGATTTGAATTCTCATCACTCGTCTTAGGGTTCAACTCAAAGCATCAGCTTATTGAATTATGGCTCTCCGACACGAGTTCCTGTTAAGCACAGAACCGGGGCTCATTAAATATCTCTCTTCGCTCCTCGTCTCATTGGTATTTTTAGCTTCTTGGAATATGCATTTTAGAAGCTACCTATTCACATTATAATTTTTATTAAAAGAATGTTCAGTATTGTCCGAGGAATTCCAGGCTATTGTGGAGGCTTATGCTTGGTGTAGATTCGCAAACTCCTTATCTTATATTCTTTTCTCCTTTCTCGCTAATTAATTTTCCGCAAATTGTAGTTTCCTGACTCTTCTTGATTTGGATAGATTGGTATCACACGTCATAATTGTATGCATACCTGGTCACTACGGCATAATAAGATTCTTTGAGAATTTCACTGTATTTTAGTGTCTAACACATAATCAATCTATCAAACATAATAATTATGTCTGTCTCGATATAATCTGCACCATTTTCCTTTCGTTCACGTCATTTTTATCTTCATGTCTCATTCTTTTCTTTTTCCTACTGACATGCTAAATTTGGCTTTTTTTAGTGTTCTATGCTTCGAAAGGAAAAACGGAACCTTTATAAGATCAGTAACGTGCCTATCATGCCATCTGTCACAATCGTTTTTCTCAAAAAACGTATTAATCTGTACATATCTCAATAACTAACAAAATTATTTATATGAAAACTTTAGGGGGAGTGGAGTCTGGGGCAAGTTAAGCACTCAAAAAACATTTTTTTTACTTCTATATACATGGTGTCCGGGAATAAGTGTCGGACAAAGAAAAATGTTATTTGTTGACTGAAAAATAGTTGATTGTCGCTGAAATAAAATTGAAAAGATGATTTTTTTTCAGAAAAT
Source organism: Druceiella hillmani (assembly GCA_039881145.1). Classification (NCBI taxonomy): domain Eukaryota; kingdom Metazoa; phylum Arthropoda; class Insecta; order Lepidoptera; family Hepialidae; genus Druceiella; species Druceiella hillmani. The sequence goes on from JAYKKI010000031.1 coordinate 12,687,178, forward strand.
GGAAAATAATACTCGTAATTATTTGTCATCTTTTTGTATGTACTTGCGCACATTATTCAGCGCCGCTCAGGGGAATAACTCGCGAACAGAACGAAGACATCTAGCTGTCCGGATAAACACCGCGCTCCAAGCATGTATTGGGTGTGTTAAAAAGAGTTATGTGTAATATTTTTTTTGCACTCAATTAGAAAAACGACATGTTTTACATTTTATTTCAACGACAATTTATTTCTTTATTGCCAACGAATAGCGTCTTTCTTTTTCTGCCACTTATTCCTGGACACCGTCTATAATATTGTGTGTAGTATAGTGTTGAGTAGTATATTTATATTTTTTCTTCATATGCTACCTATATGATGTGGACAGTAAAAAAAAATATGATGACCCTCGTATTTTTGAAACGACTCAACTTAAAATAAGGTTTTTGGAAGCCCACGCAACAGCTGTGGGAAAACTAAAGCGACTATTCTAGATCTTATAAGTTTTGAAACTTGCACCACCATGTTTTAATGCCTGCGAAAGATATAGCAGGCAGTATATTTATTTACCTTGTGATAAATTAACAGTTATAAATAGTTTTATAGAGATACTATGCATTCTTAAATGTTTATAAGTGCTTAAATTTGTACGGAACCCTTGTAGTGTGAGTTCTACTTGTACTTGACGGGCTTTTTTATAGTAATATAATGTTTTGTAGGTCACCTCTGATATAATTAATTGCATTCCTTATTTGTGGTTGACTGGAAGAGATTGCTCTTGCAACAACAAGTCGGCCGTTTGTAGAAATGTTGTTTTAATCTTTCTACATCCGCGCCTTCTTTTGTAACGAGTATACCTGCGCACGGTCTGTCACACTGAAATTACTTATGCGGTTATTTAATTGTCAATGTACAAATTGTTAACTAACATAATATGTAATAGGAGGACATGTTTATGTAAATCGAACGAAAAGAAATAATGATACTACTAATTAATGTTTATTACTAATTAAAGCCTTTTCTCACAGCCTCTTGAAATAATAATTTTTTTTAGGTCCTGTCAGAACTCGAAACAAAATGATTTTTCTCATAAAATCAAACAAAAAAGACCTAATTACTTAACCGTTATAGTGCCAACGAGCGCCATTGCGCTCGTCCACGTACTAATTAAATTTGCCACGAGCGCGATGATGCTCGCGAAATCAAGTGTTGTTTAGCGCGCGGTATTTTTTACGCTAATCGCTAATTTTTTCTTTCTACTTGTTACATAAAGTTCAAATTATAATATTATTACTAATTACAATATAAAAAGGATCCAGGAAAAGAACATTTTTATCCCATAATGTCGGAATACGAAAATAATTCGAGTGAAAATGATCGTTTTTCAAGTTGTGAAGAAAGTGATAGCGGGACTGACATTGTGGTGCGCTCACAATTTGGCGTAATGCAAATTTTGAGTGATAGTGATAATAGTGACGATAACAATTCATTGGCTGATACGAAGGATGTACCGGACTGCGAAAATGACAATGTGACCTTGATTTCAGTTTTTATTATAGTTTTTGTTCACAATATATATTTCCATAATTTTCTTTGTATTTTATTATCCTTGTACAAGTTTTTATTAAGAAAACACTGAAAAAATGATTAAAATTGGATAATTTTTGGAAGAGATACAGTTTTTTTCGAGACAAGGGTAAATGATATCAAAAACAAAAGATTTCTTTGGCATTTTTAAGTACATATGAGTAAAAAACAATGGCACTAAAACGGTTAAAAATGATAATATGGACAATCACATTTTCGGAAATATTTTAGCTTGAATGTGTTCGAAAAGCAATCAGAACACACCATAACTGCATGCTCTAAATAAAACTATTTTTTGCATAATGTGAAAAATATTTTTTGCAAAAAAAAAACAAGAGAAAAAACCATGACACAGAGTGTCATTATTTTTTTTTCCAAGAATGATTTGAACATCGACCAACTTCTTTGCAATGATCAGATGATATACATTAAGGATTATCTAGTTTACGTGTCTTTAAAATCCTTTCCCTCGGAATTTTAGGCAAATTTAGGTTCAAAACTTCGCCTTATGATATGAGACTTTATGAGATCATACGAAACGGTCTCCAAAAAATTTCTGCATATGCAATGTAAGAGCTTAAATTTGCTATAATCATCGGTTTATAGAATACAACCATAGGTCATCGGCTAGTACCATTTTCAAAGTTGTAGGTTTCGCGCATTTTGTCATTGTATCAACACCTCCTTTAGTCGCATTATAGTTTATAATTAACTCAGGTTTTTCATTTTCCTCATTACACTAGAACCTTTGTGCATGCTCAATATAAGGAGACAATTTTTGTTCTTTTAAACACCGGTGGAATAATTGCGATAACCAAATAAGCAAGACTTTTCTTGATGAGCTCCGTTTTAAGTAAATTTTTTTGGAAGTTCTCTTTTATTCTTGCGGATGGTTCCAACAACAATTAGTTTGTGATCTTGCAACAAGCTGTCATTTAGAGGAATACTAGTTTCGATATTTCAACCAGTTCCATGAATACAGTCACTAAGACGTGTGACCAATACCCAGTGTTGACGTTATATGGTTGGATTGATTGTTCCCAATGTAAACTTCAAAATATAAAGTGTAAAACATTTTGGCATCAGTTGAAGCATACATTTTTGTACCGTTTTTATTTGACTTCTATGGTATATATTGCTCGAAGCTAGCGGCCTTCTTGTTTTTCATCATTTGTCTCGAATGAAGAAGCAATGAATTACTTCTTGAAGGATGACACAAGTTCTTCAAATAGGCATCATATAGGTGCTAATTTATCCTCAGCAGCACGCTCGATTCTTGCATCCGTGCCATTAGACTTCATATACTGTATTAGAAGATAAAATTCATGCCAGCAATTGAAATATTTCTGGAGATGAATTGTCCATTCTGAACAGTTCTTTGACATTCAAGCAGTTATTTCTCCTAATATCACCAAAAATCAGAACTCCGATGAAATGCTTTATTTCTATTTCATCAGTTTTATGGCAACCCCTTTCTTATTTGAATACACTTGACAGGTTTTCAATGTGCCGATTGGTGTACTTAGTTATTAGACTGATAACATTATTAGAAAACAGCTTCCAAACTACATCTGGTTCTTTGGTTCATCTTGCTTCTCCCTTCACAATGGGAAAATGGGTACCGTGATATTTCTCACACGTATTCTAACAGATAATGATGAATGTTGTTTGTTCCATTTTGTTACTCATGTTTCTTCGCCGACATAATGATGAGAGAAGGTTTTCAACGCTATTTCAGAGTCGGCCTCTTTGTTCAGTCTCGCTGTTTTCTTCCTGTACTTTAAGGACACCTTCCACTTCGCTATCGTTTCCCTCGTCGTAATCCGAATCCAAATCAGTCATCTTCAGCGAAGATTTATTTATTTATACTTTAACGTACATACAACATATACGTTTGGCAGACTTATTCCTATAAGAGCAATCTCTTCCAGTCAACCACATTGATTAAATAAAAATACTTTGTGATGTGGATGACTGTAAAAGAGATTAACCGTTTTAGTGCCATTGTTTTTTACTCATATATACTTAGAAATGCCGAAGAAATCTTTTGTTTTTGTTGTTTCGAAAAAAAACTGTATCTCTTTTATCAATTTTGATAATTTTTTTCGGTGTTTATTAATAAAAACTTGTACAAGGATAATAAAATACAAAGAAAATTATAGAAATATATATTGTGAACAAAAATTATAACAAAAACTGAAATCTAGGTCACTTCGTATTTTCGCAGTCCGGTACATCCTCCGTATCAGCAAAATAATTGTTATCGTCACTATTATCACTATCATTCAAAATTTGCATTACGCCAAATTGTGAGCACACCACAATGTCACTCCCACTATCACTTTCTTCACAACTTGAAAAACGATCATTTTCACACGAATTATTTTTGTATTCCGACATTATGGGTTAAAAATGTCTTTTCTTGAATCCTTTTTATATTGTAATTTCTAATAATATTATAATTTGAACTTTATGTAACAAGTAGAAAGATAAAAAATTAGCGATGCGTGCGAGCGACCTCCCCTACCGTGCGCTAAACAGCAATTGATTTCGCGAGCTCGATTGCGCTCATGGCAAATTTAGTTAGTATGTGGACGAGCGCAATGGCGCTGTTGCACTCTAACGGTTAATAATAAAAATGAAACTTAGGACATAACAAATCGAAACTTGGGACATAACAACTGTAAAAAAAATTTTCCTCAAAGGTTCTTTCAAAGATTGCATTCGTTCTTCATTCAGTTTGATGTGTAAGTACAATAAATACAGAACTGTAAATATGCAATTTAAGAACATGATTTGATGCAATTTAGGAACATTATAAATGTAAAAAAATACGCAAGTTATATTTCATGGCATAATAATCGAAAATGATAAATTAGTCACTAAAAAAGTAGTATGTATACCTGTGCTGGTACCACAGGCCGATGAGTATGTAAAATATAGACATGAGTGCATGTCTTGAGCGTCTGTATCATGCATAATATCACATTAGGAAACTGCACGGAGACTCGAAGTGGTCGCATTGCTGAATAATGAAAAACGACAATAAAAATGATTCGTTGGTCTCACAGACTAATGCACGGCAATAGAAAGGTTAAAGACTTATAAATAAATAATTGACTATTTAAGTCATCATGCTTTTGCAGAAAAGAAATTGTCAGATTATTAAACCCACTACATTTTTTATTCACAGGCCGTGTATTGGGATGAGCGTTACCTCTTCATGGAACACCAGTTCATAGGAGCGGGTGGCTTTGTACACGCTGTGGCCCTGTGTCGGCAGCGCGTTCTTGATGCGAGTGCTGCTGCCTTAGCCGAAGGCTTGGCTCGAAGACACTGCGCGGGAGATGCGGACGCAGTGTGCAGGGCTCTCCCGCTGAAGATGCCTCATGAGGTTAGCGACTGTCGAGTGTTTACTCAAGTTTATTAGTTACTAGCTCCACACAGAGAAGCAATCATAGTTTCTGTGTTTCCTGTAAAATTCAGAACATTTCTTTCGGTTTAACACTAAAATATAATCATATATTCATTCGGAGTCCTGTATTTGTATAGTTGGTTTGAAGATTGTCCATCGAGTTGGTACTATCAACTAAAATAAACCATAAACCTGCACTACACCATTAGCGAAGTTGGTTGAAGTTAGGCGAAGAGAATAGTGTAGAGAGGTATTTCGATTCATTTTGTGCAACCTCGCCTTGTTTCGGGCGACTTCGTGAAGTTACCCGAAGTATCTCACTACACTACTCAGCGTACTTCAGTTTCCAGATAGACATCGTACTGTTTACACGTGGGTGCGTGTGGGCGACTCACGGCTACTGAACTCCTCGCGAGGTTACACGAGTGTGTAGTTACGTACTTCGGACTGTGATCAACTTCGACGAGCACTTCGTTGAGGTAACTTCGCGAGTAGTGTAGAGGCGTAATAGCTTAAATGTTATCAATTTACCTGTTTGTCTAATATTGACAGGCTGTTTGAATCTTGGATATGATATTAGATTGTGCTTGGGGCTTCAGGTGCGTGAATTTTTTATTTTTGTTAAAATTAGGTTTTCATGACCACGATGAGCATATCACCGTAGGTAGTTTATGCAATTCCTAAGGGTATTTAGTATCATATCCCTTAAAGGTCATGTTTCTATGATTGTAAGTTGAGACTAGGGTGTTTAGCGTGTTATTTGGGAATGTCGCATGTCATTAGTGAAAATCTCATTTTTCACTAAATATTTTGTTAGTGGATGTTTGTGGTCTAAAAGGAGGTCTGATGGAAAATTTCATACATTTAGACCCAACAATTTGGGCTGCTGATATACCAGTCAGTCAATTACCTTTTTATATATACAGATTAATACAAGAAAAGGTTTTTCTTTAGATGGTATCGAAATGTACGCTACTTAAGAATGAAACCTATGCTTCGTTTTTTAGTTTTTTTTCAAACAGATAAATGACATATTGAATATATTTGGCGTTAATTTTGTAGAAATTCATTATTCGCAATTAAATGAAACTACGTGATGTAGTATTATTTCTAATTTCTTTAAATTCTTTACCACGACCTAGGTTTCGTTGTATTACAACATCTTCAGGGTGGACTATAGCAAAGATTCCATCTTTCCTCATTCCATCTTCCATCAATTCAATCTTTGCTAATAGCTCATCTGAAAATGTTGTAATACAACGAAACCTAGGTCGTGGTAAAGAACTTTAAGTAAGTAGAAATAATACTACATCACGTAGTTTCATTTAATTGTGAAGATAATTGACAATTCATTTTGACATTTGACAATTTAAATAATGTGTAATGTTGCCAAACTGGCAACAGGGCATTTGGCTTATGTTGTAAAAGTCTTTTAAATTGTTCTCTATTGAATTATAAGCGCATTACTAATTTTTTTTAAATCAGTCGGCCCGTTAATAATATAATTAATTGAAGTTAAAACTTTGTATGAAATCATTATTGTGTGTAAAGTTAGCACTCTGCTTCAATTGCGCTAATTATCAATTTGGCAAAATGTAACTCTGTCAAATGTCAAAATGAAATGTTATTTATCTGCTGGAAAAAACTAGAAAATAAAAGTATAGGTTTTGTTCCTAATTAAATCGGCATAATTTACTTAAAATATATAATGGTAATAAGTAGTAAATTCTTGAAATAAAGTAAAAGAGATGTGAACTTAATTTGTTACATTTACTCGTATATTTTATTAATGTACTAAGCATGCATTTCATTTCACGGCATCTGTATTTGTATTTGAAAATTAGTCTATACACGTACACAATAATTAAATATAAAATTATTTTGTTTTAGAATGTATTTTTGCACTTACCTAAATTTTATCCTAAGGGCTTCATTAGTATTATAAATGCGTTCGGTATACACTCAAATCATGTGCAAATATTCACTTGCACTAAAAATGATATATTTGCTAATTCCACTCACTTGAGAACGTAGTACAAAACTTTAACAAAAACCACTGAAACGTACTATGCAAACACAAATCATCTGTCACTGTTAAAACAATAACTGTCTTCAAAATGATTCAAACCTTCTAATTGGTTTAAATAGACATTTATGAGTGTTGCCATTTTAAATAATAAATAAACCATAGAGACTTTGGATTTTGAATTTTGAATTAAAATTACAAAGAATTTAATTATTAATTTAAAACAAAATTAAATGAATTCGTAATTAAATTTATAAGTATATAAAGATATATCATAAGAATTTACCAAATTTTTATTCACTAATTCTACTCACTTGAGAATGTATTACAGAAATTTAACAAAAACCACTGATACGTACTATGCAAACACAAATCACTTGCCAATGTTAAAACAATTACTGTTTCTTCAAAGAGATTCAAACCTTCTGATTGGTTTAAATATACATTTATGAGTGTTGCCATATTAAATAAAAAATAAACCATAAAGATTTTGAATTTGTGATTAAAATTACAAAGAATTTAATTATGAATTCAAAACAAAATTAAATGAGTTCGTAATTAAATTTATAAGTATATAAAGAGATATCATACAAATTTATAAAATTTTTATTCACTAGTTCTACTCACTTGAGAACGTATTACAAACATTTAACAAAAACCACTGATACGTACTATGCAAAACAATAACTGTCTCTTCAAAAAGATTCAAACCTTCTGATTGGTTTAAATAGACATTTATGAGTGTTGCCATATTAAATAATAAATAAACCATAGAGGTTTTGAATTTGTAATTAAAATTACAAAGAAATTAATTACAAATTCAAAATAAAATTAAATGAATTCGTAATTAAATTTATAAGTATATAAAGAGATATCATAAAAATTTATTAAATTTTTATTTACTAATTCTACTCACTTGAGAACGTATTACAAACATTTAACAAAAACCACCGATACGTGTAATGCAAACACAAATCACCTGCCACTGTAAAAACAATAACTGTCTCTTCAAAAAGATTCAAACCTTCTGATTGGTTTAAGTAGACATTTATGAGTGTTGCCATTTTAAATAATAAATAAACCATAAAGAGTTTGAATTTGTAATTAAAATTACAAAGAATTTAATTACGAATCCCAAAACAAAATTAAATGAATTCGTAATTAAATTTATAAGTATATAAAGAGATATCATAAAAATTTATTAAATTTTTATTCACTAGTTCTACTCACTTGAGAACGTATTACAAACATTTAACAAAAACCACTGATACGTACTATGCAAAACAATAACTGTCTCTTCAAAAAGATTCAAACCTTCTGATTGGTTTAAATAGACATTTATGAGTGTTGCCATATTAAATAATAAATAAACCATAGAGGTTTTGAATTTGTAATTAAAATTACAAAGAAATTAATTACAAATTCAAAATAAAATTAAATGAATTCGTAATTAAATTTATAAGTATATAAAGAGATATCATAAAAATTTATTAAATTTTTATTTACTAATTCTACTCACTTGAGAACGTATTACAAACATTTAACAAAAACCACCGATACGTGTAATGCAAACACAAATCACCTGCCACTGTAAAAACAATAACTGTCTCTTCAAAAAGATTCAAACCTTCTGATTGGTTTAAGTAGACATTTATGAGTGTTGCCATTTTAAATAATAAATAAACCATAAAGATTTTGAATTTGTAATTAAAATTACAAAGAATTTAATTACGAATCCCAAAACAAAATTAAATGAATTCGTAATTAAATTTATAAGTATATAAAGAGATATCATAAAAATTTATTAAATTTTTATTTACTAATTCTACTCACTTGAGAACGTATTACAAACATTTAACAAAAACCACCGATACGTGTAATGCAAACACAAATCACCTGCCACTGTAAAAACAATAACTGTCTCTTCAAAAAGATTCAAACCTTCTGATTGGTTTAAGTAGACATTTATGAGTGTTGCCATTTTAAATAATAAATAAACCATAGAGATTTTGAATTTGTAATTAAAATTACAAAGAATTTAATTACGAATTTAAAATAAAATGAATTATTAATTAAATTAGTATATAAAGAGATTTCAAAAAATTTTATTAAATTTTGACTATATCAATTTCTTGCCTGATTTTCAATTATTTGACAATATTTTGGTAACTACGGGAGTTTTTAATATACAACAATCTTAAATTTTATTTCGCCATGTATTATGATAGTACTACCAGAATCTCTGTGAATTAGTATATTTTACTCTAATTGTGTATTTCTACCAAAAATAATTATAAACTTTGTTCTTTCCACGGTGCATTTTAGGCGAGCGTGAAATATGTTTTTTGGTTGGAAATACATTTTTTTTATTATTTTATCACAAAATCTAAATCTATCTATATCTAATCTATAACAAATTGTAATCTAGAACAAACTTTGAATATGTAATATTGTTATTATATAATAATATTGTTATTATATACTCAAGTTCAAGGTATACAAATCAAATGAATTGTTATAAAGTTAGAGTTATGAGTTGACCCGCGATAATCCGGCCTCTGTCTAATCCGGCACCCCCTATAATCCGACATGCCAATAACAGTACATACAAAGCATTTTGTCAGATTACAAGGTACTCCTTTTCGAAAAGCTTCTGGACTACAAGGGGTCGGTCGCAATACTCTATAGTCCGACAAATTCGATCATCCGACACCGCCTTGCCAAACGTTTGTCTGATTACCGCAAGTCAACTGTATTTGAAAAGAAACAAAGTTAACAATGACAATCTGCAATAAATATAGTTTATTTTGATATATACGTTGTAAAAACTTACCACGCTAATTGTTCCATTTCCAACAGAGATCTCGCCAACAAATTGCATAGTTCACGAACAATGATCGACTGGTTTCAATTATTTCTTTCGCTGCTCCATCCAAACTATAACAGTACTAAGCCAATTAATATACAATTTTTATTTCAATATTGCATAACAGAGTTTACAAGTCATATTTCATTCATATACAAGGGAACGTTTTTAAGTCCACGGAATGGAAAGATAGACCATTAGTAAAGGTGATTAACGGAATGATAGCTAGTTAAGTAACTCATTAGTATAAATACCAAGTTTTATCATAATCGGATCATTAGTCTTTGAACTATCGTCGAACAAACAACTCAATCTGGAAGAAAGTCTGAACTATGGAAAAATCGAGTACTGCGCCGTTATAAAGTTCCTTACCAAGTAAAGAAAGTCGGTTCCAACCATACTGAAAGAGATGGCAACCGTTTACAGGAACTATTGCCCGAGTAAAACCATGGTTTACAAGTAGCATAGTCTCTTTAAACAGGGTAGAGACTCACTTGAAAACAACCCACGCCCCGGTAGGCTGATCGAAATGACTATTCCGGAAATTATTGAAAAAGTTGAGAAATTAGTATTGGAAGATGCCAGACTAAAGAAGAAACAACTTGCAAAGATGGTTGTAGTATCGGATACAACAATTTTTAAAATTCACCATGATCATCTTGGCATGACAAAGGTCAACGCAAGATGGGTGCTGAGAATGCTCACACTGCCTCAAAAACAATGCCGCGTGGAGTGTTCTCGCGTGTTTTTGCACCTTTGTAGTGAAGACAAGGATGGACTATTGAGTCGAATTGTTATTGGAGACGAAACCTAGGTTCATCATTATGAATCTGAGTCCAAACAAGATTCAATGCAGTGGCACAAAAAAGGCACACCACCACCCAAGGAGTTTAAGGTGTCACAGTCGGCTGGAAAGATCATGGCGACAGTCTTTTGGGGTTCAGAAGGGATCCTGTTGATGGATTATAAAGATAAGGGTGTTTCCATAACCGAAGAATACTATGCGTCAATTCTAGAGAGGTTGAAAGAAGGAACCAAAGAAAAAAGAAGGGAAAATTGACCAAAGGTGTCCTGCTTTCGCACGACAACGCGCCAGTTCACCCGAGCCGCGTTGCGCTGGCCGCCCTGCACAATGTGGGCTTTGATATTTTGGAACACCCACCCTACAGTCTTGACCTGGCTCCTAGTGATTATTATTTGTTCCCAAACTTTAAAAAAGAACTTCGTGGAAAGAAGTTTTCAAGCGATGAAAAAATGAAGGACGCAGTTTCAGCTCATGTTTCGGACAAAGACGAAACATTTTGTTATGTAGGTATACATAAGCTAATTGAAGGATCTGAAAAATATATTAGGGTAGCAGGTATATATAGGTATATATAATATATTAGGGTAGCAGGTAATATATTCAATATTGAAAAATAAAAATAATTTTATATTTTTATTCTCACTCCTTATCCTCCATTCCGCGAACTTAAAAACACCCCCTAGTAAATTGCTTAAAATCATTTAAATTTCGGCCTGGGCGACCATTCATTTCTTGTCTGGTATAGGGTGCCTTGGCCATCTGTGTAACTTTGTATTTTGGCTGATATTGGGAGTTTGAGGCACCTATTGCTTAAAAAAAAAGATATTTGGCAATCTACCTATGATGCACTATTATGGTTTGAAGTAGTGCTATTTAGTAAAAATACGTACTGTATATTTCCGTTGAAATGAGATAAACATATAGACAATTATATATCATAAGAAAGAGATGGAAATAACGTTAGAATGGAGGTACAATATTCTATGCTATAATTTTTTATAAATTGTGCGTGGACTGTATTTTATTTGGAAATTTTTTTTTATGGTTACGGAACCAGTGTAAGTGCATATCTGTAGTTTGATTTGTAGTTATTATTGTTGTTATCTCTATTTTGGATTTATTGGTATATTTTTGTCATAAAGAGTTTTTTTCTACAATTGACAAAATATATGATGTAATGTCCTGAAATATTATGCTCGTCATGGTACCAAATTTTTCAAACAAATACTCAATAAGAATCTACATCAGGTCAAAATAACTATATATATATATAGTTATATTATTGAATGAAATGAAAAAATTTATTATGAAAATGGAAAAGTAATATATTTTTTATTAATTACAAAATAATTCTCGATATTTTTTTATATCATTTTACGTATGCGAAGTTTAATATCAGTTTTAGTTTTGTTTATTTTTTCTATGCGACATACGTATTTTCCTTATAAGAAACAAACAACATTCCTAATTTATAGCGGTTTGTAATAATTTTGGTGTATTCATAAATAAACAAATTGCGTAATTTTAAAAATCTTTGTTTTTTCCACTTTCTCTAAGTGTTTAAAAGTTTTTAAAGTTTTCAAATATGTTAGGGCGTTACGTTTTAACGTTGTATTTGGTTATAGTGGACTCTTCCATTTGTTGCTGTCAGTCGTCGTATGTTGCGGGCAGAACTGAGATGGTTTATTAAAAACTTAACGATAACATATATTTTTATTAGGATAAGAGATTTTTTTATTTAACCGTTTTAGTGCCATTTTTCACTCATATAAACTTAAAATGCCAAAGGAATATTTTGTTTTTAATGTCATTTACCCTTGTCTTGAAAAAAAACTGTATCTTCCAAAAATTATCCAATTTTAATAATTTTTTCTGTGTTTGTGTGTACAAGGATAATAAAATACAAAGAAAATTATGGAAATATTATTGTGCACAAAAATTATAACAAAAACTGAAATGAAGGTCACATCGTATTTCCGCAGTCCGGTACATCCTCCGTATCAGCAAAATAATTGTTATAGTCACTATTATCACTATCATTCAAAATTTACATTACGCCAAATTGTGAGCGCACCACAATGTCACTCCCACTATCACTTTCTTCACAACTTGAAAAATGATCATTTTCACTTGAATTATTTTCGTATTCCGACATTATGGGTTAAAAATCTTCTTTTCCTGGATCCTTTTTATATTGTAATTACTAATAATATTATAATTTGAACTTTATGTAACACGTAAAAAGATAAACAATTAGCGATGCCTACCGCGCGCTAAACAGCAACTGATTTCACGAGCATCATCGCGCTCGTGGTAAATTTAGTTAGTACGCGCACGAGCGCGATGGCGCTTGTAGGCACTCAAACGGTTAATTACCGCTCATTACTTATTAGCCAACACAATATTTAAAAAATATCTCCTGTGAGTATCTAAAATCGTATTTATATTTAGGAAAAATTGATTATATTGTTGCAAGATTTTTTATTTACTTCATTAATTCTTGAACGGTTTAGGTCCAATTAAATGTATAAAATAGTAAAAATACAAAACTATTAATATAATGTGGAGCCCTAAAATGAAAACTGTCTCATCCACAGGTATCGTTATGGGTCCAAGCAAACGAAGTGAGTTCTGCAAAGCTGAGGTGTCGATGTGAGGCGAGCTTTGTAGGCGAAACTGGAGGCCCGGACTCCGAGGAAATGAAGGAAGGCAAGCCGGTGTGCACTTGCGTAGCCGCCGTCAGCTCCTAGCTCCCCTGTACTCCCATGTCTAGTCACACTTCACAACTTCAAAGCGCCGTGCGCATACTTCGGTGTGCGACGCGGTGGACACACTGTGTTACCATTATGCTTTATTGTTGGTCATAGTGCATTTGATGCATATTGGATATACGCTTAGTTACAAATTTAATATAGAAATATAGACTCTTAAATATTTAATTTAATTTACGTTGTTTTATTTTGCCAGTGAGACTTTAGAGAAGAGGTTCCCAAACTTTTTTTTCTCGTAGATCACTTTCTAAATTTTATTTGTTTCGGTGGGACCCCTGTCGCTACATTTCTACCATATTCCCAAACCCAAACTTTTTTCACGCCAACGTAGACCCCCCCCTCAGTCCCCCGAGGACCCCGAGGGTCCACCTGGAATCACTGCTTTAAAGTGTGGTTAATGCAATGACAAAGTGATCATTTTAATGTCCATCTGTATGTTACACATGAAAAATAGGATAAAACTAGTAAAGTCCGTCAGTCATTCCACAAAACAAAGTTATCACACTTTTAGGTTCATTAGACTTTCAAATTTTCAAGTTATTTTTATTTTTTATTTATTATTAATTTATTTCAAAGTTTAATGGAAACATAAAATATATTCTGTTGACAGCTTATTGTTACATGAGCAATTTCTTCTTCCAGTCAACCATAATGATTAAATATGAAAATTTAGTAACGTGGAAGACTACAATATGTTCACCAACCTACTCTATTGCAATATTTATAAATTATAATATTAATAAAAATCAAAAAAAAGAAAAAAAGGACTGGTTAGGTATTTTAGGTCTATTTTAAAAAGGATACCAGTAAAAATCCATATTCGTGAAGGGTTTAGGCGTATTAAATTACCTGCCTCTGATGGCCTCCAGACCAATAAACCACAACACTCATTATTGCCCCCCCCCTTTTTGTCTTTACTTTCATGTTGACCTTACTTCCCACAGGGATTCATGCCAGTAAAAACCTTCCTCATTTGCTGCGAACCATTCATCGAGCTGTGTCCTGACATTTTCGTACAAACTAAAACACTGCTCAGCAAGTGCGTGACTCATCGATGCAAACAAGTGGTAATCGGAAGGAGCCAAGTCTGGCGAGTTAGCCGCATGCGGTAGAACTTCCCAGCTGAGTCCTTCCAACGTGCCGGGAACCGATTGTGCCGTATGTGATGGAGCATTGTCATGAAGAAAAAAAACTTTATGTTGCCTTCTTCGGTATTCTGGTATTTTCAAGCAGCGAACGGTTCAAATTGGTTAATTGTTGTTGGTAACGTTTAGTATTAACCATCTCTCCGGGTTTCAACAGCTCATAATAGACCATGCCCCTTTGGTCCCACCAAACACAGAGCATTCATTGTCTTTCTGCCAAAGTGATTCGGTCTTGCGGTCGATGTGGATGGTGCGCCTGAGTCTGCCCATGATTTTTTACTCTTAGGATTATCACAATAAATCCACTTCTCATCTCCTGTCACTATATGATGCAAAAACGACTTCCCTTTGTATTGCGAAAGCAAAATTTCATACATGTTTTTGAGTTTTTGCTATTTGTCTGTCGTTCAACTCATCACATGAGTTGAACCCATCTACCGGTCATTTGTATTTTTCACATCACTCATAGACGACTGGAAACAGCTTATTGAGTAACTCTCAATTGCTGTGTAAGTTCTTTTTGTGTTTGCGAATCATCTTTATCCAACAATGCTTGTGATACCAGATCTTCGTATTTTTTGGCGCTTTTCCATGTTCCTTATTTGCAACATCGAAGTCACCACTTTTGAAACACTGAAACTATCGTTCACACATATCTTGCAATAGAACATGGTCACCATAAGCTTCTGGAAGTAATTGACGTTAAAAAATTGTAACTATCCCTAATGCTCTTTATTCGTTATAAATTTTGACATATTGAACACAATAACACAATACTATGCACACACATACTATGCACGCACTGTTCAATTTAGCACCGTCTGACACTTGTTGATGACACAAGAAAACGGCGCAGAGGCCAATTATTATAACACAAACCACATTGAAGCACCATCTGTTGTCTGAAATCGCATTTCATACTTGTACATCTGGTACATTCACCGCGCTTTTCAACTATAGTTGACGAGACTTTGGAGTGATACTAGCCCTTTCATCAACTTAACTTAATATGTTAGAAAGAGTACATCTTCTAACATATTAACATCAGATCTATGTTCAACATTCCAAAATGCATTCACAATAAACACATTATGAGAAGACCTGAGGCTTAAAACAAGAAATGTGAAGCATAAAATTGCCATCCACAGCCAAAACTACCAGCAAAGATTAACCAAACCTCCTTTTATATTGTAATCATCATCATCATCATATATATTAATACGCTAAGGTTACACTTCCTTTTTAGAAAAAACCTCACAACTAATCCACATAAATTATATATCATTTTATAGATAATTGCTTGCTCTACCGGCATCCACAACTAAAAAATTTATTATTGCTATTGTTTTTGCAAATTAATTAATTATTAAAATTATATACACAAAACAGCAATGCTGCCATCTAACGGCTCAACGTCAATATGATTGACGGTCGGTAAAATTTTTGTTTAATTTCAAATCCACTCACGTATAAATAAAGTGGCGCTTTAGCTCAATGCTTTTGATACTTGCGCCTCTATATGTCAATTTTAGTAAAATATTTGTTTGATCTGTCATATGAGCTTCATAATGGAATAAATAATGCGAAGACTTTGCACGGGTCACGCTAGTTACTAATAATATTATAATTTGAACTTTATGTAATACGTAGAAAGATAAAAAATTAGCGATGCGTTCGAGCAACCTCTCGCTACACAGCAACTGATTTTGCGAACACCATCACGCTCGTGGCAAATTTAGTTAGTACACGTACGAGCCCGATGGTGCTCGTCGGCACTCTCACGGTTGATATCAAAATAAACTAAACTTAAATAAAAGTATTACGAGGAACTTAGTGCCGTAACTAGGGCAGTATAAGCAGTACTGCAGCCCAAGATGCATACTACGAGGAGCACAGAAATAATCGTCGAAAGAGTAATCAGACATTATAAATAGAAGTACTACCGGGTGTCATTCACGACAATGGTGAAACTAACTGATAAAAAACAAACCTGATTAATGCAGTGTTTTTTAGAGCGAAGGCATTGTTGCGGGAGATTCTTGAACTACGACCGGACCTCGCAAATGAGATGTGCCAGTGAATTATCAGATTACGATTGGAAAGGTTTAATTAAAATATACATCTGAAGTATTTCATATGGGTAGGTTTTAAATTGTATAGTGCAGAGGTGTAGGTATCCTTCATTGTCTATGACTCCTCTCGATTTTGTACTTCTTTCAACCATTTCATGCCAGCTGTTCTTATGATGTCATTGTACCAATGCACATTCAACAGAGCTTTTCATAACACTGTCTCCATTCCGTGTTCGCACCATGAGTCCTGCTTTTTGGCAACGTGGCCAGTCCATTGCCACTTAAGTGTCGCAATATGTTTGATAATGTCTGTGATACTGCTCTCCCTCTGAGCCACTCGTTCATCTTTCGGTCTCACTACACGACCCCAGCCAGTTTGACTCAGGTCTTGCTGAGTCTTTCTACGGAATACTAAAAACTTTTCAAAAATATTGTATTAAGTTTTGCTTTCATAATTGCTAAAAAATACTGTCAGACTTATTGTTTATTAGTATTGCTTGTACATTAGTTGCATAGTGAAGAAAGTGGGCTCAAAACACAGTATAATCTGGCGGCAATGTTTTTTTTATACGACTATGGCAGAGAAAGGGTTAAGAATTTCACAGTCTATGTATGTATGTATGTGAGTAAGAGTTTCCTCGTAGAGACTAAACTACGTTATTTGAACAAATGAGGTGTCATTAGATTCGTCATGATCCAGAGTGTCCTAGGGTACGTAGAGTTACATAAAATTCAGTTTCAGGCTTTTATTTTTTTCTGTAATTGGATTTTAGTTTTTCTCTTGTTTGATCGGGATGCATTGTTGGATCCATTATGAGTATATAGCAAAGTTGGTGTTGTACGGGTAGAGTGTGCTTCAGTTGCCATATTGATAAATGTTTCTTTGCAAATAGCTTGATAACTAGTCCTACGAAACAAATACAGAATTTTTTTGTAGAAAACAGATAGATATTTATTTTTATTTGAAACATTTTTTTGTGTAATCAATATTTTTAGAGTAATTTCACTACAAAATTGTTATTTTGTATAGAATAAAAACTTTGTGGCAAAACATGCTCTGAAAATATCGCTTTTGTAAAAAAATTAAATATCTTCGTTCTTTTAACAAAAATATTTCTAGCTCTTTTCCATAGAAATTAAACAATTTTTAACACAATTATGTTGAAGCTATTTACTTTACAAAGAAATATTTGAAATTAAATCGAAAGATCATGCCATTTTCCACTAAATTATGTCTCTTGTACTTTCTTCATTGGATCAGCCATTCTCAATAAATACTTGAAAAGACGTTTATCAAGATGTCTTCTGGCATGGCTGGCCTGGCAACCCCTTCCCCACTCTCCGCCAATTTAATTTTATACTCACTGACTGACTTAAACAATTCCAATAAAAAAATAGCAAAAAAACTTTGCCATCTATACTAGGTATTAACCAAAACTCTTATGTGTATATTAAAATCAATAAGTAAAGGCAGTAACATATTTAACTGTAACTTTGTTTAAACTGAATATTATACATTTGTTTTCTTAGACTATTCAAAATAATAATCAAATATTAGGCATTGTAATTCAATATGAAAGTTTTTTTAATATCAATTTTAGGGTAATAAAAAATAATGAGAAGCGCCATCTGTGATTTATAGTTTAAACTTCAACGGGAACTTCAGAATTTTTGTTTATATATTTCCAAACTTACTTAAATGTACACATAAAATTATATATATATATATATACATATACATTTGGTGAACTTATTTCTACATAAACAATCTCTACCATTCAACCAAAATTATTTTCTTGGACTATTCAAAATAATAAATAAATATTAGGCATTGTAATCCAATATAAAAGTTTTATTAATGTCGATTTTAGGATAATAAAAGATTTTGAGAAGCGCCATCTGTAATTTATGCTTTAAAGTTTAATGGGAACTTCAGAATTTTTAATATTCAAAAACCTACTCTGCTAAGACATTTACAAATTAAAATTAATATTTTATTTTTGTGTCCTAATAATTTAGGAAACAAAAATACCATAAAAAATAAAAATATGTAATGTATTATAAACAACACTGCAGAAATAAATAGTTAGTTATACAGAATTAACAGAATGGTTATTTTAAGAATCATATTGCCTATTAGTTTTAATTTTGCCCAACTAAACATGATCATTTTTCAGGAGGCTAGCAAAAAACTATTCAATTTTGCCTTTACTAAGTTTACAAATTTTTTTTAAGGCGTTGTGTTTGAAAATATTTTAAGTAAATGACCAAAGTAAAATTTTCTGTGAATCCACAACGCAGGTTTTGATTCCCAAGCCAAAGCTATCAAATTGTCATAATCTCTGTTTTATGACTTAAGCCATTTTAGAACTTAGGGGATGATGCATGACGATGTTATCGTAGTAATGTTTCGACAAAATTTTTTTTTATTAATTCTCTTTTGATATTTTTAAGGTTTAAAACAACCTGTATAGTTTAAACTGATTTGCGTTTCAATCCTTGATTTAATATACAGTCTGTTCAAAAAGAATGTGACCATTATTATTTAGAAGAAATAAATCAGACAATTTTTTTTATATATTTTATTGAAGTACATGTTATTGGATATTGCGTAATTAATTAATATTTTGTCGAATCGCCGTCATTATTTATTATAGCTTGACACCTTTTTTCCGTGATTTCAACAAGATTTTCACATTTTAGTAACGATTGTCACATTTTTAAAATTTGCTTTTCCATGTACACTGGCTTTCCTCTGAGGTGCATTTTGATGTCGGACCACATATTTTCTATAGGATTTGGATCTGGAGACATCGGCGACCACTCCATGGTTGTAATGTTATTTTTCCGTTTCCATTCACTGTATAGTTTATACAATGTTTTTGGTCATTGTATTTTTTTTTGGGTCAATGTTTTGGGTTTGATGTTTTGGGTCATTGTCATTTTTTATAAATTTTGTATATTCTTTAGCATTCAAAACACAAAAAGGCAACCAAATCTACATTTGGAGAAGCATCCCCAAACATGCATGTTTATAGTATGTTTTACTGCACGTTGAAGTAACCTATTATGTTTGTCCAAGCATTCAACACTCAGATAAAATCTGTGAAAATAACGTTGCCCCAATCTCAATCCTTTGCCCGGTTGAGTCGTTTTTGAACATGTTTTTCAGATAACAAAGGTTTCTTCAAAGTAGCCTGAAAAGATACATCATGCAGGCGACACAGTGAAACTGAATGAATCTGAACGCAGTAAAATGCAGTGAATCTCAAATAATGAACGGTATTTAGAATTATTGTATTATTATAAAAAAGAAAATTTTGTTTAGTTCTGTATTTTTTAAGGCTTTCTCGAAAGCAGCTTATCCGATTGATATGGAACTTTCACCATCATATAACTTAGTGTCCAGATGGATATAGGTTATACAACGTGGATTTCACTGTTCAACATTAAATGAATCCTCATATATTAGTTGGTGCTTCTCAACCGTACACCAATAGTAGTAGTTACACCAATAGTCAATTAACAAAACTCATTAGTTTAGTTACAGGAATAGTTTTAAGTGGTTTGTGATTTCAAACAATGTATATTCACCAAGAATTCCTTAGGCCAATATACGTTGCCACGTCGACCACCTTCATATAAAGTTATTTTATTTCATAATTAGAGGCAAATAGTAAAATAATTCTTATGCTTGTGTCGTAAGAGTCACAATACGATACGAGACTCTTGTGAAAGCAAAAAGTGTGTTTCGTTTATTTATTCGAACATAGTTTGAATTGTGAATGTGTAATTTTATCTATTGTTGTTTGATTTGAAAAAGGCAGTAACACAAACATTGCATACGTATTTATGTTTTGTTTAGTTTGTTCTTGGTGTAATTGTTTATTTCATTATTTTAAAGTATTTATGACAACCAGTACTGACTGGGTTTTTATTTAATGTCGAACAGTCAAATCCACATGTTATAATATTTCTTCAGATTGTGGAGGTAAAAAGCAATATTGATTTAAGTAGAGTGTCGAAGTGTATTGCATGCATTTTTGAGTTAAACTTTTAACCCATAATAAATATGTTAACAAAATGTAAAAATACACTCACTGTAAACAACACGAAAATTACAAAAAAGTTCAACAGTACAGTAACTTTAATAGTAATGGTCGTTTGCTGTAACGCATTTACGATCATAATTTCAGAACATACTGTGTTCTGATTTTACAATTATTTCACGATATTTGTGAATTAAGCCAATTAAACCTTTATAGCAAAATAATATTTTAAGGAATTGTGTATGACAATGAAAAGTTCCAAGATATATGTATATTGCTAATTATTGTAGATGTATATCTAAGTGTTTTATGGTTCATGTAAATATATTAACCGTAAGCAGTTATTACGTGAAAATAAAGTAATTTAAAAAGATGCGGCTTTGGTTCATTTTTGCCCAGGTAAAGCCGGATAACGTAGCATGTTTTATAATAATTTCAGTATACAATGATTTTGATATTGGTTAATTTAAGAAAAATGTTAATGGTTAATTTAGGAATTGAATAAACTTTCCAAAACCGAAGAGGAGTTTTCTTTATTATTTGGTTTTCTAGTTCTCAATTTCATTTAGAGAAATTGTCAATTGCAGTAATGTAAGGAAACCTAATTTTTTTTGTTAGTTTTGATTGTATTTATATAAGTTTTGTAGTATTATCAATAAAAAAAGCTTTAAAGCCGAGCATGTCTACAAGTTTTTGAATATTTTTTTTATAGCAAGTGTAAAACTTTATCACAACATTATGGTTTTTTTTGTATATTTTATTAGGTTTTTTTTTCTAAATTATATATTAGAAATACTTTATTATTAATACTTCTGTAAAATTGACAGGGATTTTATTTGTGACTAAATGTTATTTATTCTAAAATAAAATATGTAACTCTCACTATATTTGCTGTCAAATTGAGTACATTTTTAGTGCAATTTGATTTTAGATTATTATATTTCAAAATGACTATAATTATACTAATGCAGAAATTAATGTAATATGAATAACGGGAAATCGGAACGCCCAGAACAAATTTATGTGATATGTAATACTATTTCATGTATCTACAGAAATGACATTCCGTTTTATGATTCCAAGTATTTTATTTTGCATGGTTTAATTATCCCGCAATAAATTTAAGATATAAATCAATTTTCTTTTTTGTCTGTTTCTGAATGAATCCAATTTTATGATATTTGGAAGTTTTCCCATATTTTTACTAGCAATCTCCGCATTGACTCATAATTATGTTTATTAATAAAAATTGTAGTAGCCATACGATCAAAAAAAGTTGTTGAATTTAAAATGATAATAAATTTTAATATATTTAGAATATTAACTTAAAAAATTACCTAAATTCCACATATTTCATGAGAAAAAGAAAAGGATCAGGCAACCTAGGAAAGTTTGTATTGATGACTCATTGCCTAGATCTAACGAATTTCATAAGTTGGCAGCGTAAACAAAGAAAAAAACGTAAAATGATAATGATTAAGAAAATATTCCACAAATACTGAGGTCAGTGGAAGATTCTATTTTGATCAGAGCTCTGAATATTATTATCATCGTTGAAAGAAAAATTACTTCTACATTACAAGTTTTAATATCTTGGCCTTAGGTAATATCTCGTTATATACTATTTAGTTCTATCTGACTGAATTGATTGTAAGTTTGAAACTGAATTTAAAGATCTATTTAGGGAATGCTTAGGGTATTCATAGATAGAAGATGGGTTGAATAATACGGAAAAAAAAACTAGTTTTTGTCTTGTAAATATTTAAATGTCAAAAATATCCTAGAAAATAGGGACTGTGGAAGAAAGAAATGCAAACAAACATTTATAGTGCCATTGGTGACAGAAATAAGAATTATTGAATTGTTATTTGTAAATGCTTGCCCAATATTTTTCTTTTAAAATGCAGCGAAAATTTTCAAATACGGTTTTAAGTCAATAAATAGGGACCAAAGATGTAATATTGCTTATGGTAAAGGGGAGAAGCTATTAAAGCAAGCCGTGTCATTAATAAGTAGAGATATGTAACTCATGAGTGAGGAATATAAAAGATATAGCTCATACGTTACGCTCATATCTACTTCACTCACTTAGATGAAGTCAAAATGTATCATTATATCACTAGCTCGAGAGCGTTCAGTGTCTTTTTCGTTTCACCAAATCAATCATTTCACTCGTCTCATAAAGACAGATATAAAAGTATATGTTTTGATTATATATGATAGAAAAAAGAAAACGATTGGTCTTGACTGAAGCTATGTAGACCTAGCTACTAGCGATTGAATGTGAACGCTGTGCCATATGAAGGTAAAGTATATTTTAGTTTGCTCAAAATAATTGCGTAAACAAACACTTCTTTTTGTTTTATTTCATAATTCGAATGAAATTTTTTTAAATGCGCCAGCCTATTCCAATTTATTTAATTACCATTAAAGTTAATTTATATATAATTTGAATCTAGGTTGATGGTCCTAAATCCTGAACCTACAAAGTATGAAGCAAAATCAAGCAAATACTCGTGTAGAATTTTTTCTATTTTCAAACAATAGTGCGTAATGTTCAGTCATTACTTTTAATCACCACGTTGCATGACCATTGCCTAACCGTATGCGTAATAAATAATTTCGTTAATAACTTGGAGTACTGAGCTAAAGATATAAATGAGTGATATGTATCTTTCGAATGATATCACTCTTTTCTTTTCACTGATACATTTTGCGCACCTCTATTAATAAGTATTAATGTTACTGACCAAGTTGTTGTTAACGCCATTGACACAAGTTGTTGATATTAATAGCCCCTTGCAAAAGTAATGTTAATTACTTACAATTTTACAAAAATATTTTCATTCCGGACGAAAGCAACAAATTTCTGTTGAAATATATGCTTCGATGTATGTGACAAAAACAAATACGATAAAGCGAGGTTATATCACAAATGAATACAAGTGAATTTTTATTAACAAAGACTATATTGTTGCAATGAATTAAAGTAACTCTGTGGAAAAACATTAATTTAAATTTTCTATTAGCAAAAATCCTTCATTTTAATTTGTCTGGTGCAAACACACTGGCATTCGGGAAATTGTAGAAAATTATAGATGGATCTTAATTCCTTGAGTTTCTATGTTTGTTTGGACATCCTTTTCTAGAATACACTGCATCGCATTTAGACATTCTTAGTAATATTGAATGTTAAAATATGTACTCTATGGGGATGCGCAAAAAAAGAAACAATCAAGTGTTTATTGACCTGCCACAAGATGGCGCATTTATGCGCATATTTAGGCGCAAGATGGCAGCTTTTTGCTAGATTCCTATATGGATTAAAAATCCATCTCATTAAAATTTATTCAAATAAAAGGTGATTAATTGTTGTTAGTTTTATAGATAAATATTTTTATTTAATACATAATAAATTATATACCAGAAATACAGTTTATTAGATATTAAGTAAATTTTATATTTAACTGTAATAAATCATAACTTTCTGGATTATTTTATTTTTTTTAAATGTCAACTTAAATGTGTACTGTAAACTCTAAACTCATGTTTGATATTGTTTTTTTGTATTTAAGTGATGTTTTAACGAACCTGTAGGTTTTTCCATTCTTTTCATTTGTATTTTTGGGTAAGGCTTTATTCCAGGTTTATTTAATTTTTGTAACAAACACAATTTTTGTGTAACATTTTAATGTTATATTTTTAATTTCCTTATATTTACCTATCCGAAATCAAAATTTTTAAAAATTTTTTAAACGCATTTTAGTATCAGGGATATTTCGATAATTTTTTTGTTGTATTCAATTTTGATAACTAATTTTTATTACAAATACTTAATAATCCATAACAAATTAGGCTTTTAATTGTGTAATAAGTGCTTGGTGATAAAAGGATAATTGAAATAACTGGAAAAACAAGGTGAAAATAACAAAATATATTTCCAAAAAAGGTTATTATTTTGAAGTTTAATAAGTGTATTTCCTAAACGATATATATCCTTTAATCACAAGTTCGCTATTTATGTTTAGATGACTAGTAGTTTCTTTTATTTTCTACACCTTTCCAGAAGTATACTTTATATATATATATATATATATATATATATATATATATATATGTGTGTGTGTGTGTGTGTATATATAGAGTATATTACTGTAAATAAAGTATATGATACAGTGTTTTGAATTCTTCCCAATGTAAGACAATACTTAGTTTTTGAGGACTCAAGATAATACAGGATAAATCCATTTCACCCTTTCACTTCAAACTAATATGTAGTACAGCATATGAATAAATGTTAATAATTAAAATGAGTAGAAATTCTTAGAGGCAATAGGCAATGTGTCTGCGACACGATCATGAAAGGCGGGCTGAGCTCTAAATCTTCATCAATGTCCATGACTGTCACTCGAAGAAGCTACAATTCAGCCCAGTATAATATTATTGAATGTTTTGAAATACAGAGGTACAAAATTTTTTTTATAATAAATAATCATCAGATGCAGAATTTTTTTCAGGTTAGTCGTTTTTAATATATATTCTTTCCTATGGTTTCAAAAATATTGTCAAAAAGTTCCTGGTTCTAAACTGCATTTATACCTTCAAATTTTACTAATACTACATAATCAGTTATAGGGAATCAAATTAAATAAGTCTTCAGAATAGGATAAACCACTTTTGGTTGTGTTATTGAGCATCTCAGGGATGCTCTAGTATTTTTTGACATTTTAGTAGCTACTAATATTCATTTTAGTATAATTTTAATGAGTGAAGTAAATTAATTTGCAATGACATAGAAGTTTATTCTTTCTTAGTATAAATTAATTAGCGCTTAGTGGGGCATGAATTCGAGAAATTCTAAATTCTGAAGTTTCGTACTCATTTTTCCGATATTGCAGACTCGAAATTGAAAGTTTGATATTAATAATTCCAGTATCATTAGAGAAGTTTTTTAACAAAAGAAATGTGTACTTTACATCATATTTCCATAATTATTTTTTTTACATTACAGTCGCTCCATTTTTCCCCAATTTACTCAATCAAGTAATTCTGAAATTTAATAAACTCTCCACTAGACCTAGCAATTACACATCAGATGCTTAGGCGGTGTCGGTGTGGACCGAATAGTAATATACGACCGAAAAACAATTTGGTTTGTTGTTTGCGATGCACATATTTATTTCTCGCACTAAAATAGAAAAGAAATAATAAAGAAATAAACATTTTTGCACAATTGTCGCTATCACCGGGAGTGAGTTTCATGGACATCATTTTGAAAAAGACTGTTGAGAATATTGATTCATATTTAATAATAAAAATCCTTTTGTACCGTTGATCGCATTTGATTATTATGTGGCTGTTTCTTTTCATTTTAGTAAAAATTATACTAACCATAAAATGATGTGAAAATTGTGTTTTATTTAGAAAAATATCAATTCCAGAACAAATTCTAGAATTCCAGAATTGTGATCCAATATTGTGCCTAGAACACAATATTACCAGAATTGAAAAACGTCCGACAGTTTGGTACAGCTATGTACTTTAAAGCATTATTTTGAGACATGATCATCTTGATAAGATAGATGTCTAAGGTGGTTTGTTAAGAGTCCGTGACTTGCTAAGAGTGGTTTGTTTGCTAAAATCTACCTTTTTAAACTATTTACAACTCTTTATATTATAAACTTTCATCATAAACTTTTTTATTCTATTATTGTATAACTTAAAGAGTTTATGATAAACATTTAGAAATAAACCCCCTGGATAACATTTTTCTTTTATTTATCCTTCTTTTACTATTACAAGTTGAAGTCTTTTTAAAACAATATAATGGTATATCATGTGACCATTTATATATCATAAACTTGTTTTGTACTATTATTGTTAAATTTAACAGTAAAGGCTAATATTTGGAAATAGACTTTGGAAATAATTTTTCATTTGCTTATCTTTCAGTTATTTTCACAGTTTAAGCTCCTCTAAAACACTATAATGGTACCGTTACAATTTGTACTGTTACAATTTGAGGTCTTTTAAAACAATATAATGGTATCTCATGTGACTATTTATATATTATAAACTTGTTTTGTACTGTTATGGTTAAATTTATCAGTAAAGGCCAATATCTAGAAATAAACTTTGGGAATATAATTTTTCTTTTATTGAAATAAAAATGAATAAATTCTTGAAACAAATTGGATTTTCTTTAATTGTGAAATATGCCTCCACGCAATAATATTTGGCCATTGAATACATATATACAGATATAAACATATTTATTTATATAAATGTATATAAATATATGATATTTAATACTTTCATATTGTCCAATTTTATTACAAAAAACAAACGGTTCAAACTATAGAAGAATCATCTATTATTTTATTTCTTTTCGTCTCATGTTTTTTGCTTTCTTTATTTTTAATGACTTACTTCCCAGGGAACAGTTTAGGAGAGTATTAAAACGCAGATAATATATATTTGTAACATTTTTTAATAATAATCTTAGTAAATATTCTATAAATATTTATAAGTTAAATATTTGTTTTATTACGAACGAAACTATTGAAAGTAAATAAAATAATTAACATTAAAATATGCAGAAACATGTTTATTATTCACCCGAGTTAAACCGTCAGAGATCATATATAGACTTGTTTGTGTTTAATAAATATTTAAAATATTGTTTATTACATAATATATATAATATTTAAAATATTATTTATTATATATATATTTGATATAAATCAAGGAATAAAACATGCAATCTAATTTTATTTCAACAATAATTAGTTAAGTCTCAAATAAATAGTTTAATTTCTAAATTATTAATTAAATTATAAAATTTAATTATGTATACCTAATTTAATGCTCGAGATAAATATTTTAATTTTTTTATAAATCTACTGTTTTAAAGTATTCCTATTGTTGTTGACATAATAAGAATTTTTTGTACAAGATTTCACGTTAAATTTTAAAGAAGAAATGAATGAAAATTTGAAACTTTCATATTTCTAAAAACTCATGAACAAACATGCCACGACATTTATTAGTTTTAAAAATTGCACATATAATAAATAAAAACTGAAACTCCCAATTGAAAATATATATATATATATATATATATATATATATATATATATATATATATATATATATATATATGATTTGTAGCAAGTTTTTACTATATGTATACAAATTTAATTGTCAACAATTAAGAAAAAAATGTTTATTACTAATAACTAATTAAAAAAAACAAAAAGTTACGCAATAGCTGGCATTCTCTACGAAATAATCATTCAAAAAATGTTTTTGTCTAAAATATTAAGTTAACTTTCACCAATAATTTTACAATTTATTTATTTTTATATTATTTTTTTAATCTTATTATTACATAAAAAAGACAGTTTTCGCTATATTAATTGAAACAGTAATATATACACTATTGGTGAAATATTTTGTCACTAAATATATTTAATTTTTTTATAAGGAAATCTTACATTTTGGGAATCAATAGGTATTCTCGTGCCCTTTTTATGTTTAAAGGAGGTCTACTTGCAAAATTTTAGCTTCCTAAATTATTTTTTTTAAGCTTTTTTATTGGTTATCGGAACTGGCAATTGTTAGTATAATATTTGTCAAATGTATCTTAAATATAATAATTTATTGAAAATGTAATTTAATATATAATAAGACACTTTACACATATTGATTAAATTTTTCATTGCTACTTTACATTCTAAAAATAAATCTCTTAAACAGTAATTTAAAGTGAACTTATATTAATATCATAAATTAAATTAAAAGGCTAAAAATAGCATAAAAAATGGATCAAAGAATTAATAAGATAAAACATAGATGGAGTTCCAAGATTAAATATGGATAAATTATATGTATTATATATTTGTCATTTTATAGGTCAGCCAGAAAAATACAAATGTATGGAAAGAAACACAAATTTTCATTATGAACTTGGTTTAGTTCTTTAAATGACAGATACGGCCATTTTGTTTTTGGGGTTCTCATAACACATTAATACACTTTAGACAGTTGTCAAGTGACATTAAGGCCCAAAATTTAGTATAAAATGTGTTATTGAAAATAATTTTTTTTCAAAATTTTAAAATAACATCATTTTTGATTGACTTATTTTTAAGATAAATCGCTCGATGCGTTTTTTAAATAAATTTAAGTGTGGTTAAATTTCATATTATTCCTGTGATGTTAATTGTATAATTTTTGGGAGGGATTTTTACCAAAACATAACAGTAAATTATATTTTTTCTCAAAATTTAAATATGTCATCATTTTATATTGACTTAATTTTTTAGATAAATCACTCAATGCTTTTTTTAAATAAAATTAAAAGTGTGGTGAAATTATTACTTTTCGTCTAATGTTAATTGTAGAATTTTCGAGAGCAGTTTTATCAAAACTAAACGGTAAATAATTTTTAAATTTTAAAATAAGTTAGGTATTTTTAGTTTAAATAACATATCAAAAATTAAGCAAATTTTGTCGGCAACTCGTTTTATTTGACAACTACCTTAATATAACACAATTATATTTTTCTTTACAGTATAAAATGTTACCAGAATTAAATAAAAATGTTTTGATAAGAAATGCAAAAGAAAGGTAAACAGTAAAAAGATTTTTTCCACAAATATTTCAATTTGTTTTATTTACTTCAGAAATAATTATTGTAAAATAAGTATCAAACTATAACCTTGAGTACCAAGAAAATTCCATGGTACCAAAATCAAATGGTACCCAGAAAATTCACAAGAAATTATTTTGTAATGGTATCAAGCAAATGGTACCAGGAAAAAAGAAGTCACGAAAATTAAAGTTTGACAATATTTTTAAATGAAATTTTTCATTGTGTGAACCTAAATAAAAAGTTAATACAATTTTTGCAGCATTTTAAAAAGATTCAGTATTCTTGGAAGTAATTTAAATAAAACAATCCTGAAAACAATACCCATTTATGAATTTATTTAGCTTGTCAAGTTTATTTATACATCTATATATGGGTTAGTACGTCGCCAGTCACATGTTGGTATTTTTATTTAGCGTGAGTGGAATAAATGGACTATTTAAAAACATTTTGATCGCTGAATAATTTAAATGGATTATTTAAAAAAATATTTTGATGTACTTAATATGAACACGACTGAGCAGCTTATAAATTCAACATATAAACTGCTTCAAAATTTCCTTCACATTGTAAATATGACAACATCATTTATATATTTTCCTTTCTTTGATCCTTCAAAATGGCACTTTAAAAATCAGTATAAGGCATGTTGAATCCGTTTGTCACTTGATCGCATATGACCGGCCTGTAATAATCTTGCACCTCACCCCATCCTCGCGGTGCCACATTGTAATTCTTTCCATTCCATAGCGACATCACCTTCGGACTCTTCGGTGCAGCGTAGATATTATTCAGTTTAGTCGGCGCGATGGGAATGCGGTAATCTGATAGCGATGTGGGTGCAGTTGCAACGATGGGAAAGGGTTCAAGTTTGGGGAGATTGCTTGAGTTCTTGAGAGCCGATTTGGGATAAGTGTTATATTTTGTGTAGTTATTGGAAGCGGGCTGCCTGTAGGCTGCGCTGGAAGGTGGGCGGTATGGCGTATCATGGTTTACGCTTGGTGTCGGCGTCACGCAGACATTTGATGTGTTGCGACCTGAAATTGGTGAGAAGCTCAAATTAATATTGTACCTTAAATAGTATTGAATTCTTGATTTAGCTTAAATGTATTTTCGAGTGCAAAAACATCTTTAGAGTTTTATATCGGTACTGAGTAGTCAAACAGAGTGAAGTCCAGCAGAGAACAGATCTAAATTGCTATATCCCATATGAAAGGTATTTGGTTTTCGATCCATTATGTTTCAATTGACATTAGTATCTGAGTTGTAACTACAAATGCACTATTTTAAATCTTATTCTGATCAAAAATCTTTTTTCTGATGTTTTGTCAATGTAACATTACAATGCCATTTAGAGTATAAAGTAATAGAAAAAAACGAGTGTGCTTTAGACCACACGACTGAAGTAAAACTTCAAATTCACAAAATATGAACTTTAAAATGAATTTACAATTTTACTCACTTTAAACGTAGAATATTTAATGTATTGAACAAAATAATAATTTATAAAATTGTTCAAGAACAAAATGAAATTACAAAATAATCAAAAAATTGCGTAACTCTAGCAAACTCGCAACCGAACTACTGACTGAGATATATATATATATATATATATTTCATATACTGGCTATGATAGGAAGAGAGAAAGAAAATGTGCGCGCGCACTGCTCTCTCTTGCTCCTACAGTGTGATACAGACAATAGGCTTGCACTGTGTCTTAGATATACGAAACATAACTGGCTATGAGAGAAAGAGAGAAAGAAAATGTGTGCTCGCACCTCTCTCTTGTCCCTACAGTGATATACGAAACGTAACTCTCTCTCTTTCTGTCTTCACTAACTTATATCTCTCTCTCAACTTCCGTTCGCCTCGTCCGATCATACTTTTCGTAATGGTCTCGTCACGCATTCACCAGCTTACTCCCCAAGTCAAGCGTGCGTAAAGAAGTTTTACTTCAAAAAGGTTATATTCAGCCTTAACATATAAGGAGTTTACGACAAGCTATGTCCATCAGGAAGTGTAGAGCTTAGATCTGAGTGCCTGTTACGGATAATAACCATTAACGTGTCATTTTAATTATAGATTTCCTTTAATAATTTAATTTAAAGTAAGATTTTCTTACAAAAAATTATCCTTTTTTGTCTGATGGATGTGGTTTGTTATAGGCAATCAAAACAATAGCTAATTATTAGCCAATCAACATATACTTTTACAGATGACTAACAATCATCCGTAAAATTATACGCACATTTGTAAACATTAATAAGACTAAAATACATATCTCGTTTATCGTTTATAGTCTATATTTCTAGATTTATAGGAACTAGTATAGAAAGAGTGAATTTTCCAATTGAAACATAGCTAGATAAAACGCAACATAAAAATGTTCCTGATATTCCGAAAAGAATTACAAATGTTGTGTTGTTTAAAATTAAAAAGAAAAGCGAGCAGAAAAAAGAAATGAAAATTAATAAATTTCCGGTGTAATTTCTTCTAAAGAAAAGCAAGCTAGAAAACGTTGTTTAAAACTTTAAAACTAAAGATGTGAGGAATTGTAATACAGTCCTATTTAGGTAATATGTAATGGTATAAAAAAAAATATTATTAACCGTTTGAGTGCCGACGAGCGCCAACGCACTCGTGCGCGTACTAACAAATTTGCCACGAGCGCGATGGCGCTTGCAAAATCAGTTGCTGTTTAGCACGCGGTAGGGGAGGTCGCTCGCACGGATCGCTAATTTTTTATCTTTCTACGTGTTACATAAAGTTCAAATTATAATATTATTAGTAATTACAAAATAAAAAGGATACGGAAAAGAAAATTTTTAACCCATAATGTCGGAATACGAAAATAATTCGAGTGAAAATGATCGTTTTTCAAGTTGTGAAGAAAGTGATAGTGGGAGTGACATTGTGGTGCGCTCACAATTTGGCGTAATGCAAATTTTGAGTGATAGTGATAATAGTGACGATAACAATTATTTTGCTGATATGGAGAATGTAGCGGACTGCGAAAATACGATGTGACTTTGATTTCAGTTTTTGTTATAATTTTTGTTCACAATATATATTTCCATAATTTTTTTTGTATTTTATTATCCTTGTATAAGTTTTCGTTAAGAAAACACCGAAAAAATTATTAAAATTGGATAATTTTTGGAAGAGATACAGTGTTTTTTCGAGACAAGAGTAAATGACATCAAAAACAAAAGATATCTTTGGCATTTTTAAGTATATATGAGTAAAAAACCATGGCACTAAAACAGTTAAATAGAAGCTGTGGTTTGTAAAATGTTTTCACCATAGTAAAAAAAGGCGATCGGGACGTTTGAATTGGATTTAAAAACTCGTAATAAAATTTCTATAAAACTGAAAAGTATTTGCATATATTTTATATAAATATTTGCAGGACTTAAGCTATAAACCTAACTCTGTATAGATCCAGATTACTAAGTAGACAGAAAAACACTAGAGATGATATCTTGTGAGAATTTATTAATGAATAATTTGTTTAAATGCTCAAATGTTTTCAAATATACTTCGAAAGATAATACATAAGAGTGACTGAAAAAGTTGGCAATTTTAATGAAGACTGTTCCATTATGAGAATTAGTCGGGACTTCTGTAATAATCATTAATAACGTGAATCGTCAACTTACCTTTTCCTTCATGCACCCACTTGACGGATCTTTTCTTTCGATTGACATACATGGACTGACCCTTGCTTAGCTGATTGCTGGAGTCCGACAAAGAGCGGCTGATGGCTCGGGCCAGCTCCATTTGCTCTTTCACGGTGGGATGAATGCCTGGTACGTAGAATGCTGAAGAAGCGAACGTCTTCTCTGGAATTTGGAGGAAACATATGCTGAAGATTGTTGTTCATTTAAAAGGTCATTCTGTCAAGAGCAATAAGGTTAATCATGTTCATGTCATAAATTAATATTTTGCAAATTTCGTCAGTCGACTAAATCATATCTCTTTGAACGGTAAAACTACTTTAACCATTGACTGGAAATTGCATCTGGTTTAATTTTTTTTAACCAGAAGTTCTCTGAGTCGCAGAAAGATGGCAAAAAGTCATAAAATAAAATTGAAAACATATAATTTGTTAAAGTTCATTCTTCGTTTAAAAAAGACCGAGTTTTATTACGCAATACAAAATTGATATTACTTTTTTGTTAAAACAGTAATGTAGAATGTCTCTAAACTAAATAAACTTATTAAAACAAAATCATTGAACTAAATGAACAGTATTTATAGTTTTCAGTAAGTATTGGAAGAAAAAAAAACACTCGTTAGAAAATATTGTATTTTTAATATATTGACCATTGTTCGAAAGTTGTAAGGCAGACTATCGCCTTACTTTCTTAAAATAATTCGAAAATAGAGCTTCTTTACAAGTCATAACTCCACTTGTATCCATAATCTTTGATAGATAAACTCCGTAAAAAGTGTATCTTTCACTAAATGGTTTTCATATAATTTGGTTCACTTATCCTATGTTTATTGTAAAATTTAGTCTTTATTCTTAATTTTGCTATCTGCGGATATTTCTCTTCGAAATGGTTTATTCCTATTTTGTGGTAACTTCCATCTTTAATGACCAGTTTTAATATATATGCTTTGTGTTTATTAATTGAAGTGGCGGAATGTTTCCATGAACTTGGAAATATCCGTTACAGGAATGTACTTAGAAACTGAGAGGAACATTCATATGAAATTTCAAACTTATTGTTTTTATAATTCTGGACATTCTGTAATGAGTCAGTGAATCAGTGTGTGAGTCGTAATTAAATTTATCGATTTACAGCGAAACAATTTCTAAAGCGGTATTTTTATTTGATTCCTAGTTTTCGAGGAATTACTGTTTCTAGAATTAATTTAGTTTCTCAGAAATTAATAGTATTGGCATAAACCGTTCGAATTTAGTCAGTAAATTCTTAACTGTTGTAAGCTATATGAAATAAAATTATTATGCGCGCAATGAAGTACACATTGAAAGGGAACCATAATAATGGACACCATGTGTTTCATTTCTTTAGAAATATCAAAGATAGAATATATTTTTTAAATATTTTTCTGACTTAATTACGAATATATTTTGAAAATAATATGAAATTAAAAACATTTTGTACAAACTGTTTCACATATTTAAAGTAACTGAGTGATATAACAATTGACATATGCTCATATATATATATATATATATATATATATATATATATATATATATATATACACATATATATTTTACAAGAGATAAATAAAAAAGAGCTAAGTAAATACATGAGAACCAAATATAACTGAATAAACAGTAGTGAATTGGCAATGAATAGCCTTAAGGCTTAACAACAATGACTTTATATTATAGACAAGCGTCTTGGCCATAAAAATGATCCAGCCAGGCAATTGAAAATGCCAAAACTCTCTTGTCTTGGCAATTAGACTTTGGTCTCTTTTGTATATTGAGCTTTCTATCTTTGTACATAATACTTTTCCTTACCGTTCTAATTCTAATGATGCTCATCGCCGTATTACTGAACATTATTATTTTAATGATTTTTTAAGTATATTTTAATTTTCATGCTTGGTATTCGTGGTAATTACTGAACACTTTGTGAATATACACATTTATTAAGATTAAATATGGAATCAGGTTCCCTTGAGATGAAATTTGGAAAAGTTGTTGGATGAAAGAATGAGAGAAGATAGACATGTTGAGACGTAGTGTCCATCAAGCGTGTTGTGCTATAAACAGCTCATTGCAAGCGATCACTATACAACCAAAGCCGATGGAAAGTTATTTCAAAAGACAGCACTGTAAGTATATTTTGACATTTATGCTTTTCGTCAGATTATAGCTCCACAAATAATTTTCGCATATCAATATTCCGTGCAATTTATGTTAAGAGTTCCTTTTTTACACTACAGTACACACCAGTTACTTCTAAGTTTGAGCCAGAATCATCTAGCAGAACAAGTGTCGAAACATCAAGGGTTAAGACAACAGAAGACAAAGGAGAAATTATATTGCAGGATGTTATTTTGTTTGACATTGATTCTATTTTATCAACATTGAGGAAAAAATATTTAAGGTGAAAAATTCTGAGGTCATGTTTAAGAAACGTGCAGCCAAAATACTGCAACTACAAAGACAACTGGCGCTTACACAGGAAATACCAAGTTAAGTAATATTTTAAATACATTAAAAAATTTAAAATTATTTAGAAGTTATATTCTTACAATTGTCTGGTAATTGAAGTTTAAATTTATTTAATATTATTGTATTGAAAAGAAATAACAATAGAAAAAAATGGGGTGTGGCTGTGTCATGGACACGGCCGTGTGTTGTATGTGAATACGTCTACGTAACGCATAATTTCAACCGCCCCAGCTGCAGATGTACTGGCACCATCGTTGATCCGCTCGACCGCTTTCATTCTTTTACATTCCCGGCACTGCTTGACTCGGTCATATGGTGTTTTATTGTTACCATTCGATTGTTCTTGAGAAGATCTTTCCAGCCATATACGATCTCTGTATTTGGTTTTGGCTTTTCGACACGTATAGGCCGACATTATATATTTTTGATAATATTTTTTTATTCTAACACCGTATTATATTCACTGTCACTACTTTAAACTAATGCTTTATATAGAATCGATAGATTTTGACGACAGCTGACAATTAAAACTTAAACGAACATCGTAGCTTTTCCGAATCAAAAGTTAAACTAATTGCAAATCTCGATACGCAACAAAATAATCTCAAAATGGCGGCGCTTCCCCATCCATCACGTGCGATACGTCACTGTTCTCGCTTATCATAATGAATTCTTTGATCCTTTAGCTATCCAGTGGTATAATTTAATTTTTGATGTAGAGGATAGATTCGAAACTGTAACGTCAAACTGTATCCCCCGATTTTGTTATCATTAGGTTTTTTGGATTGCCCCCGTACGGTAGCAAATTTAAAGACGTATTCACGTCAAAAGGTTCTTGGTCAAATATTCACCCATTTTTTGTAAGTTAGCTTCGACTAAGTTGTTACTCATCTACTGTGCAAGTTGTAAGAAAGTATTGAGACCCAATCTGAATTCACCGTGGAATCATTCGATGTCTTTAAGTTAATGCACAAAACACAATCCACAGTGCAATTACATCACAGGCATTCGTGTTAATGCTTGTGTCCATAAAAGAAAATTGAATATTTCCTTTAGGTTACCTTTTTCATCAATAGTTTGACAGCCAAACAATGAGCAAATATTAGAAAATCTGCTTAGAAAAATCCTATGTTGTAAATATTACTTTCTATGAATGTAATGGAAATATAAATGCCTTAAGTGTACTTGCAACATTATTAAATTTCAAGAGATCTGTTTAAATATGTTTAATGCGGAAATACATTTAAAAAACAAAGTGAAATAAATTCTTACTGTTCTTTTTAATTATATGCTCGTCAGCATCCGGGGCCGGTGTGAAGATTTTGTTGAGATCAACTTCCTTCTCTCCAACGATAATGGATGGCTTGTTTTCCAGATCATCCTGAAAAGCGGTCATCAAAAGCATATTCCATTATTCGTAATAAACAATTCGTACACAACGCCACAAAGGACATGCATTTTCATGGTTTTAGATGCAATGAAAAGTTTGTTTATGATAAGTATTTGGAGTAAATATTTTCTTTTATGGCAATTATTTTGGTTTAAGTGTAGTTTTAATTTTGGATAAATTGCATAAGTGTTACCGTAATAAAATTGTTTAATAGTATGTTCCCTTTGAATGTAATGTAGAAGACTTTGAATGTTATTTGTATAAATATTTCTGTATTTGATAATGTCAGGTCAGCAATGAATATTGTAAATTTTAGTGAGATGTTGACGCTTAAGATTTCTTTTAGAATATATTTTGTTCTCGAGTAAATTTGTTTCTCGTGTTAATAATAAAATCTTATTACAGAATTATTCAATTTGTTTAAAACAAAATAAAACTATGAAACCGTTCATCAGTGTGATTCTTGTTGTTCAAGTTTTACATCAATAGTTGAAGTTAGTTGAGTAGACATAAATTATAAGAGAAATAAAGTCATCAAACCGGCATAATTGTATTCTTTAGGTAGAAATTTTATAAATTACGAACATTCTGGTTCTAATGTTCGTGATTTCGTCTAACCTTAGATATGAAAAGATATTGAAATATCTATTCAGTTTCCAATTGAATATCTGAAAATCACAATGCAAAAAATATTGATTGCAATAACAGAGAACACTTGTAAATACTATTTAATTAATTACTATCCAAACTTATAAAAACATTGGTGATAAAAAAATAATTCTAAAAACTTCATTATTCTCGATGTGAAAATAATTCTCTCAAGAAATATTGTCTGCATAGATTGCGAAGCAAAACAGCGGTATTAGATTCATTATTTTGGTACTGTTCCAGTTTTTTTCCACGTATGAATGACTATTTAGGTACGGTGGCCTTAATTACACTAAATAATTTGACAACTTAAAAATTAAATATAGTTTTCTATCGAAATTGAAGATATAAAACTTCGTATTTCATATTGTGGATTTGTATTTTACGTATTAACATTAGTCATACGTTTAGAATGAACAATTGATTAACGATGCAATTTTGTAAATATTATGGATAACTCATCTGAACTGTTTATATTTATTTTCTGTAAATATCTTCTTGTTTTATATTTTTGCAACACATTCCTCAACATCAAACATCTTTCTGAAGATGGCTAAATATACATTCATAGGTAGATATATTATTGTTGGGAATAGACTTTCATGTGGTTCTCGTGATAGATATCAAAAAGAGAATTAAACATGGTGCATATGTCTACTGTAGTAGCGAAGAATGTTGTAGTGTGAATTATAGATAATTGGCTATTGTGCATAACTTAGTACGTATTATTAGTTGTCAATACAAACAACTATGAAATTGACGATACCTGACAACAATATATTTAAGACATATTTTAGTTTTCATTTATCGAACGAATTTAAAGAATTTTCATATTTAAATAATTCAGTACTTAACAAAACATTAACATTTTCCTATTTCTTTCAAATTTTCTTCTATCCATGTGTGCAAGAATTACATGAGAATATAGATTCTTGAA
Organism: Druceiella hillmani; assembly: GCA_039881145.1. NCBI lineage: Eukaryota > Metazoa > Arthropoda > Insecta > Lepidoptera > Hepialidae > Druceiella > Druceiella hillmani. Next base: position 12,725,683 of record JAYKKI010000031.1, read on the forward strand.
TCGAACAGAATATAACTCAAAATAACCTAAAATGTGACTTAATAAGTAAAAAAATATGCATCGAATTGCTTACTTTTTTTGAGATTATAGTAAATAAAATAATACATAATTTAAATCAAAAAACTATAATAATGGATTTACAACAGAAAATTTGTTTGTTTTTTCTTCTATAGAAATTGTCATCCCCCTGGGGTTTGAGAAGTTAATTACTTAGTTATTTCATAGTAAAATCTATTTCGGTTACAAGGAACAACTATAATCGTTAAAACATAGCTTTACTATCTACAAAATGATTCACTAGTTGCCGGTTCTTATTTAATATTTACAGTAAATACAAAACATGATAGTTCTCTAGAAAAGTTTATTAGTCTGAGTTACGCCATGTTACAACATGAGCCTAAATATTGAAGAAATTACCGTGAAAAGGAGGTATAATCAGTAGAAAGAAAGAGAACAATCTATATGGGCTATTAAATATAACAATTTCGAAATCTCAATATATGTATGTCAATCATATATGTCAATTTTGAAATCTCGAGATCTTGAAATACCAATTATTTTTTGCAATTTTATATCGGAGTTAAATTCTAATTCCAAGACTTACACTGTATTCGATTCATAAACTGTACCATTAAAATAAATGTATGACTTTGCTATTGTCTCTGTGCGTAAAGTGCTTCGTGTTAAGATCGATGTGGATCGATATGGAGGAAAAAGTATATACACATGACCCACCTTGTGCATCCTACACTTCTTTCTTAGTATAATGCTTTTATGCTTAATTGAATTTTTTATTACATTTAATACTGAAGTTTCTGTTGAAAAACTTATTCAATAAGTGATTGATCTATTTTAATTACAATAAAAATTGTAATTGTAAAAATTTCTTTATTTCGTAAAAATATATCTTCTTTTACAGCAATGCTGTCTTGAAAAGATTTCAAAATTAAAATATGAATTACATCTCAAAATACAACTGTCTTAGTAATTAATTAATATCCTAATGACTATAAACAAGCCAAAACATCATGTTTATATCATGAGTGAGTGAAAATTATTGTGAATGTATAGAATGCGTAAATGTGTATTTAACATAAAAAAAAGTAGTTATCACATGTTGTGTTTTTATGATAAATGTAAGTAGTGATATGTATATATGTTTAACATGTATAATATATAAAATATGAATTTAATGAAACAAACGGACATTTTCGTACACAAATCAATTCTAACATATTTTAATAACAATGATTTAAATAAAATTGATTGATGAGTAAGTGATATATTTAGAAAAATTTTAAAAAATCATTTAGCATCTAATAGAAAAACTAAATAAAAATAAAATTTTTGACATGAATAAATTTTCACACAATTTTGTACATATTTACAAATGGAATACAGCCATGATAGATCACCACTATAATATTAATTTGTTCAGAATCTGAATTATGTAAAAATATTATCCAATTAATTGATTGAAATTATTATTAATTAATTAATTCTATCAATAATAGAAATTGGATGCTGAACAAACAATATTAACATGATTAAATATGTGGATGGGACATAGAGATGACACAAACTCATTTTCCTGAACGATTGTCAAGCCAAATACTTATGAAGTAAAGCCTTACTGGTGCACCTCCTAAATATGCAATTGGAGATTTTTCTCGCGATTCACATCTGTTGTTCTGTAAAATTAAAATATTTCAAATGGCCGTTGATTCTTAAATGATGAGATGGTGTTTTGGCCCTAGTTAATTTATGATGTCTATAATCATTTTATGACACTTTATTAAATTTAAGCATTAAATTGTTATTTGCAAAGCTTAGGATAAAAAAACATAGAAAAACACCATTTGATTTTTATGCAGATTCAAGTTTATTACCCTTTTTGCATTGCATTTTGAAGGAGTAGAAAAGGACCTTAAAAGGATGTCTTTGAGGTCCATGCCTTTGTATGTAAATAATACATAAATAACTTGGGATCTGTTAAACTTATTTATAAAATTCATTTGTTTTTATTTTTTTATTGTCCTAAAGAAAACAAAACCGTTTCCACCTTATTCTCAAAAACTATATCATGAAAAGTTTCAGTTTGTTATGTCTGAATGGTAATAATATTAAATTATCAAAAGTAAAGCTTTTTATTAAGAAAACAATGTATTTAGACAGAAATTCTAACATATTTGATATCAATTTACGTTCGTTCCATTTGATAAAGATATTATAAAATGTAATACAATCTATAAAATATTAGAGAAATTCATCAGAAACAAACCATTACTAGGTTAAAAAATAAATGGAAGTATTAAAAATCTGTATTAATCACAGAAATGTCTAGAGTATATTAAATTATAAATCAAGGAAACAAAAAGGTCTGGAAATTCTAAATTGGGACCAATTAGTAATATAAATTTAAATTTTAAATCATATACATCATTTAGAATGCGAAAGTGCAGTCCAAATATTTCTCAACAAGTTTATATACTGAAAACTTTTCTTTGCATTAAAGCGATCAAGTGGTAGCACATCGGGTTAGCATACTACTGATCTCGGGTTTGATTTTACTCTTTGTCTTGTAAATTTGTTTCAATTAATTACACAATGAATTTTTTTTAAATGAAATAAATATTCTGTTTTATTACAACATATAAATATTTAATTTAAAAAAGAAAATTGTGTCCTTTCGTAATTTTATTTCCTTATATGTCAGTGAAAATTTTACATCAAGGTTTTTCATATCTTGCCGTACATAAGCAAAATGTTAATAATAATTTTAACAGTCTTATTATCATACAATTATTTTTGTGATTTTTTGAAAAATATCTATTGGGAAATAAATTTTTTTATTGCCATAGTTTTCTTAAAAATAAAGGTGACTTCTTTTATTTGGTTGTAAAAATACGCATACTTTTGTTTTTCATTAAAGATTATATATATATATATATATATTTTTTTAATTTAATTATACTGCAACCTATCTCAAAGACATTTAGCTTTAGGTTAAGAAAGTGCAGGAAAAGATTTGAACGGTGTGTATCCTGTGACACATCCGTATTCTTAACATTGTCTAGTAACTGTAATACAGTAGATCTTGTGTATCCTTTCTTTTTAGCCCGACAAAGGTAGATTTAGCATCCATAAGGTGACAAGCGAGTTAGTGGGCGCGATTAGAAGCCTGCTTTTTATTTAGCAGCTTAGACTTTATTGTGGATTCCTAGGTCATGATGTAGTCTGTTATGGGTAATGTAAAAAAAACAGGCATCAGCAATAAAATGTGTAGTGTTTCGGACATAAATCTTTGGAGAATTTCTATGTTCGAGTTAACAGCTATACTTCAGTTGTACTCCAAAGGTCCATATTGATTTCTTGGCTTAATAAATTAGTAGTTTATGTTCTATTGATAAAAAACTGAGGATTTTTTTCAAAATTAATTATTATTTTTCGCTATTAATTATAAACTTTAGTTCGTGGAATATATTCTTTCTTAAATAAAACTGTATACTTTTTAAAATGAAATGAAAAAGAGCTTAAAGAGTTGTCTTAAGTTTTTTAAATTTCTTATTTTTGAGCGAAACATTAAAAAATTGTGTGGGCCTAAGAGAATTAATATTTTAAATATTAACTACAGACGTATTTTATGTTAGTGAACTACGAATGTATTTTATGTAATGTTATGGTAAAGAACTCGTAAAATTAATCCATTGAATAGGTATTGAAAACGTAACGAACCTATATTTCAGCTAAGAGGATTGACAATAAAATGTTGGTAATACTTTCATAACACATGTTTTGTTTGTTAGATACATTAAAGTAGATAAATAAATAAGTAACACACCTCAAAACTTACATACATATATTGACATCCTAAAGGTACAGTCTGTCAACACAAAAGTTGTGCCCAAAGTAAAATTCTCTGACTGTGCCATATCTCTTGAGTACTTAAGACAAATTCCTTCTTACATATAAGTATATTATTGAGTTTCTGGTATAAATATAGTATTCTAGGTAGAAATTTCCGGTAGAGCGTGATAAATTATAAATGATGAGGAGAAACATATCTCGTATACTTTAGAAACATATCTCGTTTGACTTTAAGTTCCAAATAAAATTATAAAATTATTGGTACTGAAATTCAGTTTACGCATCTATTTGCATAAATACAAAGCCATGATTTTTTTCTATTTTCAAAACTCACCAAAATATACAGCGATGGACCATTATGGTTACTGTAACGAGATATTATAACTACAGTCAAAACTTGAAAATGAAGGGTATGTTTGAACAAATGAAACTCTGATTTCATTAAAAACGGTCTGATACTATACTGCTAGTGTACATGGTCGAGAGTTTTAGAAAAATAATGTCACATGTGTGAGTGATAATATTTCAATTTGAAAGCCTATAGATAAACTCTAGTGAACGAAAACTAAAGGAAAGCCTTAGACAAACGTGAGAATTTTGATTTAGTCTTATAACCAATGTAATTCTAATAGATGAAATTTGAAACTCTCTTCCTATCATTGTCATTATGCATCGTTACCTTGTGACACTAAAGAAGACATTGTTTTTTGTTAATTCACTTTTTAAGCTAGAGTAAGTAGATAAAGAAAATTGATAACAGAGCCTGAATCATTGTAGCTAGCTGGGACTAATGACTGATAAATGAAGAATTTGAAAGTCCGTTAAGTTCAACTATGGTTTTGTAGACAAACAAGAAGGAAGAACAAAAAGTTGTGAATTTTTGTATGAGTTGGTAATACAAAATCAAACACTATGAATAGATATATATCTATAGTGACAAATAACTGCTTAAGTTTGGAAATGAGTCTTTAAAATTTATGATATCTATTATCATACATACACGTGCATATTTGTGTGTATATATATATATATATATATATATATATATACATATATATATATATATACATATATATATATATACATACACTTCCGAATAACCCATTTCTTCGGGTTCTGACATATATAATTGGTGGAGATATAGTAATGTTTACGAAAATTTCACACGTCGAAGTGGGGTTAATGGCATCATTACCTTACAGCAAACTCGTTAAAAAATTGCTAGCTAAAAATAAGCGAAAGTAGAAAATTCTGAAATTATTTAGTTGTCTGTGGTTTAGAGAGTTTCTTTATCCATAGACACGTTTTACTATTCTATAAATTAGTTTTATCAAAATCAATAAAAAATGTCAAAATCAATATAATGTAATTACAGATTTCATCAAAAAATTAAGTTTTTAGTTTTTTGATGAAATCCATAATTAAAGCAGATAAACGGATTATAATTTTGAGAGAGCATAGTTAAAGCTGTCTGACACATTTTTTTATTTGTGCGGGTATTTAGATTTTTTTCTAACATACTAATAAAAAAAAGTTGACTGTCAACTTCATCCAAGAGTAGTCAAAGCTAGGCCTAGTGATACATATCTAAATGCACACACTTCCTTTTCTTTCGGTTTCAATATATATTCTTCTATTTTTTCTTTTTTTATTAATTATGAATTAACTAATAAAAAGAAGTTGACTGTCAACTTCATCCAAGAGTAGTGCTAGGCTTAGTTGTATGTATTTAAATGCACACACGTTTTTTTCCAGTTTTAATTCATTTTCTTCTATTTCTTCTTTTTTTATTCATTATGAATTAACTAATAAAAAAATGTTGACTCAACTTCATCCAAGAGTAGTGCTATTTAGGCCTAGTAGTACATACCTCAATGTATACGCTTCCTTTTCTTCTAGTTTCAATACATTTTCTTCTATTTTTTCCTTTTTTATTCATTATGAATTAACTAATAAAAAAATGTTCACTGTCAACTTCATCCAAGAGTAGTGCAAGCTAGGCCTAGTAGTACATACCTCAATGTATACGCTTCCTTTTCTTCTAGTTTCAATACATTTTCTTCTATTTTTTCCTTTTTTATTCATTATGAATTAACTAATAAAAAAATGTTCACTGTCAACTTTATCCAAGAGTGGTCCAAGCTAGGCCTAGTAGTACATACCTCAATGTACACGCTTCTTTTTCTTCTAGTTTCAATACATTTTCTTCTGTTTTTCCTTTTTTTTATTCATTATGAATTACCTAAAAAAAAAAATTTCACTGTCAACTTCATCCAAGAGTGGTCCAAGCTAGGCCTAGTAGTACATATCTCAATGCACACACTTCCTTTTGTATAAAATTTCAGTATTTTTCTTCTTAATGTAATACCCTGTAACGTTTTTAGCTCTACTGCGCTCAATTTGTTTTCAACCTTGAGTTGCATTACCCGAAATTTATTTGCTACGTAATTTTTGGCACAAGTGCATCATTGTTTACAGCTATTCTATTTTGATGTTTATAAAAATTATTGTAGATAGAAATGTGATGTTAAAAATATATTTCTGTAAAGATAAATAATGCAATTAATTTTATGATTGCTCAACGCAAATACAAGTTTTGGCTCACGTCGACTGTATTTTCCATAGCTCTGAGTGGATTGTGGAGAATATTATGTTTAACCAGTGAATTTATCACAATTAAATGAAACTATGTGATGTAGTATTATTTCTACTTTCTTTAATTTCTCTACCACGACCTAGGTTTCCTTGTATTACAACATCTTCAGGTGGGCTATTAGTAAAGATATGAATGAAACTTATGAATCTTTGCTAATAGCCCACCTGAAGATGTTGTAATACAACGAAACCTAGGTTGTGGTAAAGAAATCAAAGAAAGTAGAAATAATACTACATCACGTAGTTTCATTTAATTGTGAATAATGAATTTCTACAAAATTAACGCCATATATTCAACAATGAATTTAAATCTCTGTGTCAATATTGTTTAATTTTTAGTTGAACTAAAAATTAAACAATATTGACACAGAGATTTAAATTCATTTTGATTCATTTTTCCTTTATTGTCAGCTCATTGATAGATAACTCAGTTGCTTTTATATCTCAATTGCTTTTAAAACTCAACTGCTTTTATATCTCAATTGCTTTTAAAACTCAACTGCTTTTATATCTCAATTCCTCTGAAAACTCAATTGATTTTATATCTCAATTGCTTTTATAACTCGATTTCTTTTATATCTTAATTGCTTTTAAAACTCAATTATTTTTAAATCTCCATTGGTTTTAAAACTCAATTGCTTTTATATCTCAATTGCTTTTAAAACTCAATTGCTTTTATATCTCAAATGCTTTTATATCTCAGTCTTATGTTATTGTACGTACTTAGAATACCAATTAACTTTATAATTTGGTTGTTCATTTAGAGATTAGAAAAAATGGGACCCAAACGAAAAAAATATTAAAAAAACCCATCTGATTTCATTCACCATAAATTACGAGTACTCATAATTTATGTTGTTTACTAAATAGTTTTAATTGTTGATTAAAACTTTATCAATGGAATAAAAAGTGATTCAATAAATATATTTGTCTTACTTTTTTGGTTCTACGAGTTTAAAATTGAATTGAAGTCTAAATCATGTATTAAATATAAAAGAAAACGGCATTTATCGCCCAGCTTATACCTCATGAAATAGTATTTCATAAAATTCAGTAAATATATTCTCTCTTAGTTCACGTAGTTGATTACGGTTTGTCTAGTCACTTCGTATTTTAATTAGTATTGGTTTCGTGAACTGGAAGAGAGTGTCTTTGAAGCAATAAATTCGTACTACGAATTAATGTATGTTATATGTATAAATAAAGAAATAAACAGTACTCAGATAGACTGAGAAGTATCCTTAATTTAGAACTACTGGTTGTTATTGAAGTATTATATACATAACACTTAATTAATCAACATTTAAAACTATTTCGTAAACAGCATAAATCATCATGGAAGTTTTAGTTTTTATGTTCGGATATACCAACTTTATGGAACCACAACAGAACGATATATGTTACTTTGGTGACTACATAGCTATTTTTTTTTGATATGAAATATTAAAGATAGTTTTTCACTTTATTGTTTCTAATTTTTTTGGAGTAATATTTGAGTGACATAAAAAAGATCGGAATGATTTTGTATTTCTTGAAAATAAGAAGACTTTTACTACTTAGATATATTTTTAATTTTCTTGTAAATGCCAAAATAAATACAAATGTTTTCGTGTAAACATTTGTAACATCATTGTTTTATAACAAATATTTCAATCAACCGAGTGCAATTTTTATTAAAGTGTGTTTAAAAATGTTGGGTTTTCAAAACAAACTGTGCGGCCGATGCAGCCGCGTCTATTTCCGTAACAATAGCTCGTATTTATTGGATACTGGCCAATTTTTACGAACCCGGCGTATAGAGGAATCTTGATTTTAGACTGTTACTATAGTCGACTCCATTCTCATGATAATTTATGCTCACAATTTGGGACTGTGCAAAACAGTTGGATGATCACTAATTAATTGGGTAACCGGAGAAAAAATATTTTATTTTTTACCAGTTTCTTGACTGCGACTAGTATTTACGTACTTTTGGATCGAATAGAATATTCTCAACTTATTTGTCGCATGTGTTAGATCACTTTTGAAAAATATTTTCATGTTTGTACGAAATCAAGGTTATAAGATCGAGTAGTTCCCTAATTTTAGTACGAGCAAAGTAACAGATGAGATGATTCAGTTGTATTAATTTGTGTATGTTATTGAAGAATCATAACCTCGGCAATATATTTGAAAAACACACTGTCACCTGCCATCCGTATGAAGTACAAATATCAACATAATTTAATTCTCTGTTATTTATTAAAACATGTTTATTGTAATTATTCATAATCCCATTAGGTTTTGTAACGTGCAAGGTTGTTTGGAAATATTTTTAACTTTAACCGTTGATTATGCATTTCATCATATAATTAAATAACTAACTTGAGCGGTGGATCTTGTATAAACACACTTTTTCTTTTATTGGCAGCTCATTGATGTGATAAACTCAGTTGCTTTTATATCTCAATTGTTTTTATATCTCAATTACTTTTATATCTCAATTGTTTTTAAAAGTCAATTGCTTTTATATCTCAACTGATTTTATATCTTAATTACTTTTATATCTCAATTGTTTTTAAAACTCAATTGCTTTTATATTTCTATTGTTTTTAAAACTCAATTGCTTTTATATCTCAATTGTTTTTAAAATTCAATTCCTTTTATATCTAAATTACTTATATATTTCTATTGTTTTTAATCTCAATTGCTTTTATATTTCTATTGTTTTTAAAACTCAATTGCTTTTATATCTCAATTGTTTTTAAAACTCAATTGCTTTTATATCGCAATTGCTTTTATATCTCAATTGCTTTTATATCTCAATTGCTTTTATATCTCAATTGCCTTTAAAACTAAATTGCTTTTATATCTCAATTGCCTTTAAAACTAAATTGCTTTTACATCTCAATAGCTTTTATAATTTGATTGCTTTTATATCTCAATTGCCTTTAAAACTAAATTGCTTTTACATCTCAATTGCTTTTATAATTTGATTGCTTTTATATCTCAATTGCTTTTTTAGATCTATTAGAAAATGTTCCCAGAAGGGGATAACCTTATACAAGTATTAGTAACAATTTTAAAATACAGTTATTTCTTTACTCATGAAGTAATATTATTATTTGAAAAATATATGGCCTTCCTGCACTCTCAAAAATGAATTATATTGTGTTACTGGCGTTTCATATTATTACATGGGGACAACCGATCAAGCGGGAGTGGATGCATTTTCCTTGTCTTTATGTTTGTGAATTAATTAATCGTTCAATGGAATTTTGTCTGATTGGACTTCTTCATTGCGATCATAGTCTAAGAATGAAACAATAGATTTATGGGAACTAGAATATATTACAAATACTTTAGATTACAATTTAATTAAATCACTAAAAAATGTGTGAATGGTGTGCCTAATAAAGTAGTTCACTTGATATTTTAAAAGTATGCATGGTGCACCTAAAAAAGTAGTTAACGTGATATTTTAAATGCGTCCATCGTGCGCCAAAACGTAGTTCAATTGATACTTTAAAAGCGAGCATGGTGCTCCTAAAAATAGTTTACTTGGTCGATTCTGAAGAGAGCCGAGTTTACCTGATTCAGCGTCACTGACCCGAGCATCATGGCTCATTTCATTCACTGCACAGGTGTGCCAGAAGTTTCTACTTCAAAAATTGATTTCTAAACTCATCACTGCGGTGGTTTTTTTAAAATATTTAGACGTGGTGAGTGAGTCCATCTTGCAATTTTCTCAACCTAATTAATTATTTAATTTGAATGAAAAAATGCTTTGCGCTTTATGATCATTCGAAGTTTAAATAATGTTTCTCAATTGCCACTTTTTTCTCGTATCCGTCTTCAAAACTCTGAGTCGAATGTGATGTTTGAAGGAAATAAATTACTAATAAGACAGTTGTACTACATGTTGCGTGGGATTTCTACATACTATGAGTAGCAAGCAACTATAATTTGGCACATCTCTCTGTATTTCTTTTACGTATACGTCTAATTTCGAGACTTCTTACGTTATGTAAAGTGGCCAAACCATCCTTTAGAATATCTTCCGCGTTACATTTTATATATAGTGTATATTTTTGAATCCTCTGTTCTCTGTCCATTAATTCGAAAAGTTCAAATTTTTTTAAGCTCAATTTTTTTTAAGTCAATTTCTCATTTCTTATACCCTATATTTTTCCCTAGTTTACCACTATCCCTCTCGAAGTCTTTTTGATATTTGTTTCATCGATACCATCTTTTACAATGATATATTTTAAACATATTTTTTTGTTAATGAAGTATGGTGAAGCCAAAAATAAGGGTTATATATAATCTAGTTTCATGTATATATATATATGTTTTCATGTATATATAATAATATATATAATATGTTTCATGTATATATATATAATATATATATATATGTATGTATGTGAAAAGTATGTTCTCACATGGTTTCTAAATTACTAGTCCAAATTTCTTAAATGACAGTTCGTTGAATATAACTTAACAGTTCAAGTAAGATTGGTTACAAAAATGAAAACGTAGAGGGGACGGTACATGTATATGGTTGATTTTTTTGATCTCAAATATATGAAAAGGTTCTGAAAGATCATTTGAAAAATATATATCTAGTATAAAAATATTGTAATAATAAAAATATGAATACAATAATTTATAGAATTATTTTTTAAAAAACTCGATTTGGAACTGACTTCTCATTACATTAGCACCATTCATGAAAGAAATGTTACTAATGTAAGAGTTTTTAAAAAAAACGATTTAAAAATATCTACACAAATTGTTGGCTAATTTGTATAGTAAGAATTGTTTTTCCGCTTTCTCTCAAAAATATAAGACGAAAATAATCTTTTCGAATAGGAAAATAGTTTGTATTTTCAAGATTTACTGAATCATAGTTAATTACATTTAAAGATTTCATCGTTATTTACAGGACCTCCAAGAAAAAAACTTGAAAGAACACTGAATTTTCAGTACAGCAAATTTTTCTTTCTGAAAATAACACTTGTATCGCTTAGTATTCATAGTCGAATAAGGTGTTCACCGCATTGTTTGGTGACCCTGCATGATGCTCAGTGTGCATGCTGGACGTTTAACCCTCGATTGAATTAATGTTGAAATGTTGTATCTTAAGAGATCCAAGAAATTTTATGGATTATAACGAGATAAGATATGAACAACTTTCATTGATTGTAAATGTCTTACTTTGTAGTATAAGACAATAAACTCACTAAAGGTTTGGTTGTTTCACATTAACCAAAGATATTTTAAGATCAGAATAATGAGGGGAATCGGCTTTGTGAATTAATGTTGTTTTGAAAAATACACTTTTATTTGTCTCAGGTAATTGAGAAGTTTGTTACCCTCCATGTTGCAAGTTATTATAAGCTGTAATAAAAAAGAATAATTAAGGCATATTTTTCTATGGAGCTATATCTATCTCGAGGTCTAGTTCCATTATAGTGAGCTAGGCTGTCAAATAAAGATATATTTTGTATATTGTTCTTAAATTTGAAACTCCAACGTTTCCATTTTTCAATTTGGATAGTTGGATGGCAATTATTCACTGTTATGTTCATAAGAAATACGTTTTGCTCCTTTTGAAAGATAATCTTTAAATTTGCAATTGGATTTTAAATCAGACCAAAAGTAGTGTTGTCTGAGTGTGTGTTTATTTGACACTCTTCAGATAATTTCTTTTGGTTTAAAGTTGATTGCATAGATTCATTTCGAAATCTCTAACTTGGTATAGCTATAAAAAAAGGTGGCTCAATTAAAAATGTAAGGTACAAATATCTGAATTTCAATTTTAGGGTCAAATAGGATGAATTTTTTTAATGCTGCCATTAATATTAGGTTTCATATAAAAGTTTGATAGAGCTCAAATTCAAAATATATAATTTGGTTTATCCTTGTTAATTTATTAACATTTTTCCAAAAAAATGTTCAAAAACCGCTATATTCCACCCTATTCCAAAAAATACCTAAAAAAAGTCTAAAAAAATAAAAACGGAGATATACTGTTGATTCAACAAAAGTTATGAGATCTGATCATATATTATATGCAACTAACCAAATGGAATAATCTTGGTTATAAAATACTAGTTGGCTCGTGCAAATAATTTGCACATCACCGAATGGTAATATAATGTGAAAATAAGTGAAATGTATTTTATTTAAATAATTTATATATAGTAGGCTGCATTGAGGGTTCCATGTCCTGTTCCAATTAAAATTATTTTATCTGTCTTAAATTATTTTTAATATGAACTTTCCAGAGTAATAAATATTTAATAATATCTAAAATATTGAAGGGGGTAAATAAATAACATTTAGTTAAACAGATTGCCAATATTACTGTTTAATATAAACACTTTTAAGAAATAATATATATAGAATTAAAAAATTAATTTTGAATTGTTTTTGTTTATTTTTCGTCATTAGGGGTGAGGATAATCTTCAAAATGATAACTCGATCGTTGGTTTTGATGGAATATTAAGAGATATGGCGTACCAACAAAAAATACTTTTGAGAAATAATATAATATATTATTTCTCAATTATTTTTTCAATAATAATCTCTGTATTATAGAGATTAATATTGAAAAAATAATTTTGTCTTTTCAAGGTTAGTTTAGTTAATTTATAATTATTAATTATGTCGATAAAATTTGCATCTTTTGTATCTTTGGGCCCGGAATCACCTATTGTAACTTTGCAATAATTCCTCGGATGTCAAATCTTTAATATTGGAGGATTTTGAGTTTATAATTTTGATCAGAGACTAATATTATTTTAGATAGTGCTATTATATGTTTTTCTTTTTATGTTTTAATTATGTAGATTCGCATGTTGTCCACCTTTTTCCCTTAGCTTATTAGAATTTTCACAACACAACAAAAATTGCATTGGTAAACATGGAAATATTTCACGATCAAAATAATTATTTATTTACATATTATAAATTACAATGTTCTTCTAGCAATATCGTATGTTTTCCTTTATATTCTCCATAAACTGGGAGCTGCTGTTTTAATTTCCAAATAGTTTCTACAGAGTTACACAGTATGGCCATCTTTTACTCAATTTTCCCTAATATGTTAATTTAATTTGGTTTACTCCTAATTTCCAATTCTACGCGAAGTAAACTGCGGGTAACAGTTCGTATCTTATAAAATCTTATTCACGCGACGAAATTCGTTCAGAAAAGTTAATGTTATACCATCTAATTCACTAATTTTGTAATATATATAACATATTCTTTTGTTACACTATTCGACTTGGCACATCACTGGTTGCTATACCACCCCGCCATTTCCCTAAATATTCACGTCATTTTGTCTATCAAATTACCACCTAGCTATAGCTTTCTATTAAAAACGAATATAAAACGAAAAAAAAGATACGAAACGCGCGTCAGCAACGGTCGTAAACAGCGTTTGATGTTTGATAATGTTCCAATGCGCGGGAAAGACAAGTGACTTGGCGCGCTCGACCGCGCGTCTGTCTAGTGTATAGGGTTACCAGATCGCGTGAAATTAATTGCTTGTCATAGCTCTCGTGGCCTTCCTGCGCTGTCAAAAATGAATTATATTGTGTTACTGGCGTTTAATATTATTGCATGGGGAAAACCGGTCAAGCGGGAATCGGACGCATTTTCCTTGTTTTTATTTTTTTGCGTTTATTTATATAACTAAATTGACATTTCTATATATATATATATATATATATATATATATATATATCTATTGGTCAACTCGTTCGTAATGGAATAGACCTTGACGACGAGGCGCCACCTACCTCTGAAAAGCGTTTATATGTTGCGTTTCAAAAATTAAATAAAGACCCTTTGGTGAGTAGCTGTGTTTATTATGCATTAATGCTATTGTTACCATCGAATTCGGTAAAAGTTCGATGGTAACAATAGCATTAATGCATAATAAACACAGGAGGGAGAGAGAGAGGAAGGGGGCGAGGTGGAGGTAGAAGGGTGGTATAGGGAGAGAGGTAGAGCGAAAGAGAGAGAGATTTAACACTCAAAGGTAATTTTTTCCAAGTTTTCGTTTGTAAACAATCTTCAAAACTCCACAGGCAAGAATCCTCAAAACTCCACAGGCAATGAAGTATTCAAAATTGTTTTCCATTCTTCAACTTCTCCATTTCTTTCCAAATTTTTTGTGTTAATGGTTTTATTGATTTTTTCGCCTTAAACTGACAAATGAACGAAATAGCAAGTGATATTACAAAGCTTCTCTTATTAACTTTATTTTATTTCAGTTAATTAATTGCGTTTCCCTGCATATATGTTTATATGTTCACTAATATTTGTAAAACATTTCTTACTTATTGTTTTCTATTGATCATTATTGTAATTTTTACAATAGTAAAACTGGTTTGAAACAGTGTAATTCATTTTGAGAATTTCGTGTATCACAATATATACTATTTTATACAGTAAGTCAGATATGTGACTAGGCTACACTTGACTCTATTACATTTATCTAGTACTTAATTATTAAAAAGATGTCGTACGAACATAAAAATTGTGAGGTTGACTTCCCGTTACTAAATTGGACCAATTTAAATTAATTAAACTCTTAAATTATCATCCTCACTAATTCATCAAAATTGGCTTCTGAAACGATTCCCCGATCATTCTTTCATCAATTAAAAAACGACTTAAAAGAGCCTCAAAATAATTATAAATTAGATTTTCGTCAATATAATTGTGATAAGTGTTTTAGATAATTGTATATTAGATTTTATCACAGGAGTTAATTGTAAATATTTACATATAATTGTAAATATTTACATGTAACCATAGACAACATATCATCCTCAGTAATTCATCAAAATTGGTTCCTTTCATAAATTAAGAAACTACTTAAAAGAATCTCAAAATAAATTAGATTTTCGTCAATATAATTGCAATAAGCGTTTTATATAATTGTATATTAGATTTTATCACAGGAGTTAATTATAAATATATGCATATACTTTATTTCATTATTGGCAAAATATATAAAACAAATATTTTCTAACTCATAATCACCCCATAATATTACTAGAGACACGCTGTAACCATAGACAACAACTATGGCGGAAACGGAATCAAAACTCATCTGCTAACACTGACATTGTTGATGTCAAATTTAGTGACTGACAGATGTTTACTTGCGTGGGTATAACGGCGCGCAGCTAAGTACCCATTTTTTTTATCGTTCTTTGCTTATATTTGAAAACTTGGAGTATGGTATATAAGGTAAAATAGTAAAGTAAGTATAGCATCTTTAAAGAGCAATTTCTTCCGCCGCTGCATTGCTGAACTAAATTCTTCCGCTGCTTTTATATGAGTTGCATTGCTAAACTAAATCATTACGAAAGCAAATCTTTCATATTCAAATTTACTTTGCCACAAATTTACGCTGTTTTAATTTTAATTTTTAGACAATTTTACAAGCGAAAGCAATGACGAAATTAGAAAATAATAGTTTTGCAATTGATAAGTTAAGAAAATGTAAATATTTCATATAGATTGATAGGAAAATGAAATACTTATATAATACAATTCATGCATAAAGTAATTCTCTTGAAAGGTTCCACTGCAGGCTGATGACATAATTTACATAAAATATTCACTTGCTTGAATGTTGGTCGAAATAAATCTGTATTTTTGGTTTTATAGCATTTAACGCGAATTAAAAACAAAATTATTTGCCCGATTTTGTTCTCAACCGCTCAATTACGAAATATAATATATTAAAAGTGAAATTAACATAGGTTTTATTAAAAGCTATTTTTGATCGAGTTAGATTATTTTTATGATCATATTCATAATTGTTTTTCTGAATATTTAACTTTATGATCTCGATTTTAGCACAACAAATACTCGTGTAGTAAAAAAACTATAAATGATACTAATAACACTGTAAACTCTTTTTTCTGATATCTGAGTATATCTTCAGATGAAAGCAATCAACTATAAGAGTGACATGAAATATTATGGGGTTGCTTTGATATAAATTATGTCACGATAGTAATTTTTATTGAATTATGAACCACTAGCTGTGCAGATGGGACTTCTTTTCGCGTGGAATTCGATATAAAAAAGTTAATATTTTTTCATATAAAAGATATTATTATTATTCTTTTAAAACGTGTTATTATTTTTTTAGATTAAAGATATAATTTGTTTGTGATTTTTTTCTCTCAAAGATTTATAAACATAAAATTTACTAAAAACGTTAATAGACAGCTTGGGCAGTACCAACGTCGTAATATTCACCAAGTCTGGGTGTGTTTTTATGTCTGTAATATTCAGATAAAGAGTATCCTATATGTTGCTCGAGGGTTTAAACTTTTACCACAACTTTCACCATAATCCATGCAGTAGATTTCGTGCAATTGGACAATAAATTAACATGCATACAAAAATTCTAAAAACAGGTTTTCTGGGTTCTTCTATTATTTCATACGCTAAATCGTTCACTCTTTTTAAAATATTTTCCATGTACAGAATTAACTTTGTTACAATTTTATTATATGTATAGATTACAAACTCGAATACATTATATTTTAACGGTTATGTCCAAAAGCCATTAATATTGACTTTACCTCGTTACTATGAAAAAGTCATTGCATTAAAATGAAAATAAAATACTGATTTCAGACATTATCTTGGTAATATTAGCGAGTCAATATTAACAAACCCGTGCTCATTAAGGCCCGGAAAAGTCTTTCGGTTAAGAAACATACGAAAGAAGAAGTGAGAAACATACCTAGAATAAAAGAATCGGATATAGATTTAACATAAAGTAACAGTCGTTCAGTCTTAATAGCTAGTGGAAAAACCGTCCAAATGCAGATTAAAACTTGCGTCGGTAATGTTTCTTAACATATGAGCATCGAAGAATGTCCGAGCAAAAAAAAAGGAGGAAAAATCCAATTTAAAAACATAAATAAAATATTTTTGAACTTTCGCATTATTACCTTTTTATTTGATATATCATATGATTACGTGAGGACCTCGAACTTTTTTTTGCTTTTTCGCCCATTCTTCAGAACTGAACTCCAAAATAAAAACTAAAGTTTTCCCATTTCACTTTTGTAATTTAACCACTAATCCCTATAAGATGGAAAACACCAACTTTCGTTTTAAGATATCTAGTTTCTACATCAAGCGGTTTCTTACAAGGGCTCCGTTTTTTTCTTTTGAGGTACGGAACCCGGAAAATGCGACTGCGTTTTTTTTTATTGGCTATCTATGTAAGTATATTAAATCCAAATACCACTCACTGACTGATTTGTCACGAAATCTCCAGGAACAAAAAGCCTACAAACTGTGTAGTTCTGATAATTCCGAGTGATCTTGAGTGGTATTTGAATTTTAAAAAATCAAGTATTTAATTTGACTTCCCACCCCTTGTCCTTTAAAATTTCCTTATAATATTTTTTGGGTCTTAGCAATTGAGATACGTGTTGGTTAATACGCTTTATTCGAGTTTCTACATCAAGCAATATGCCAAATTTCTAATTTCTAAATCAAGCATTATGACAAATTTCAAGTTTCTATTTTAAGTACTTTCTGATAAGGATTCCGTTTTTCCTTTTAAGGTACGGAACTTGAAAAATCTATAAAGGTATATCAAATCCAAATACCACTCACTGACTGATTTATCACGGAGTCTTCAGAAATAAAAAGCCTACAAACTGGACATTCGGGGTTCTTTTGACTTTTAGGTGTTCCCAAAAGGATTTTTCGAGATTCAATCAAAAAGCCTACAAACTGGACATTCAGCGTTCTTTTGAGTTTTAGGTGTTCCGAAAGGATTTTTAGAAATTCAACCATAAAGATGAGAAAATGGAAGCAGAAAGTGGTGTGGAAATTTAGTAATACCTAATTAAAGTTGGAGAGACGTATTTTATATTTAAACTCTCAGATAGTAGCAAACAAACACCTGTTTAAGCGTTTTTGGAAAATCGCTAATCATAATCAAACTAACATTGTCTGTGGTCACAATTTGACCAATTATGTCTGTAAAATAACGAAATTCAACTTGTTTTATATATTGAATATATTTAGCGTTAATTTTGTAGAAATTCATTGTTTACAATTAAATGAAACTACGTGATGTTGCATTATTTCTACTTTTTTTAGCAACAAAAGTTTGGCTAATTGCTCACCTGAAGATGTTGTAATACAATGAAACCTATTACATCACGTAGTTTCATTTAATTGTAAATAATGCATTTCTACAAAATTAACGCCAAATATAATCAATATAGAACGTTTAGAACATAACGTTTATGACGTATGTGAAAGAATTGTGATCATATTCAAAGCTTGAAGGTGATCAAAATTCTTTCATTTAATTGGTTAAAGCGTTTTGTATGGGGAAATCACGTGTGTATGTTCACTTTATTTTACCTGCCTTAATGGCAACATAAACATACTATTGACGTGAATACGTCTATAAATTTGCTACCATGCGCGGGCAATCCAAAAAACCTAATGATAACAAAATCGGGGGATACAGTTTCGAATATATCTTCTACATCATAAATTAAATTATACCACTGGATAGCTAAAGGATCAAAGAATTCATTATGATAAGCGAGAACAGTGACGCATCGCGCGCGGTGGAGGAGGAAGCGCCGCCATTTTGAGGTTATTTTGCTGCGTATCGAAATTTGCAATTAATATAACTTTTGATGCGGAAAAGCTACGATGTTGGTTTAAGTTTTAATCGTCAGCTGTCGTCAAATCTATAGATTTTATATAAAACATTAGTTTAAAGTATTGACAGTGAATATAATAAGGTGTTAGAATTAAAAAAAATTTTATTTAAAAAACATAACCCGTTACATAGACGTATTCACGTACAACATACGGCCGTGACACAGCCACACCCATTTTTGTGTGGGCTCATTTATGGTATAGTACCTTTTGAATGATGTAAGTTTCATTGTCGTACCTTTTTTAGTATTTATTATAAAAGGAGGGGGATGAAACTTAAATCATTCGAAATAAATGAATAAAAAATTCAATCAAGGCCCTTTTAGCCCGGATAAAGCCGGGACGGACAACTAGTATAGTAATAAATGTCATTTGGAGACGCCATATTTAAACTTAATTATTAGAAAATGAATTTCAAGAAAATATTTTATGCTTCTTTTAAGTTTGATGATGTCTTGCAAGTTAAAATCTCGTTTTAATATGCAATGTTTACCTTTGGCTTTCAAAACTTTTAATAAACACTTGCTTAACCTACGTAATTTCACATATCCGCGTCTTAGTTACTTTAGAATTTTTTTTACAATTTCTAATTTTTTTACAAATAAAAAAAACTTTAGAAAATTTAAAATAATCTAGAGGGACTAAATTTTTAACTTGTATTTTTAACATACGACCTGTAACTAACCTATATTATGGAATCTACGAAACTTGTTTCTTGCACTTCTAATTCATGAAATAGAACCGGAAGTTAGATACTGAACTCGACAACGGAATCAGAACTATATACAACTATCAAGTTGTATGATTTAATTAAAAAACTAACCTTGTTTAGGCTTCTAATTAGTGTATTATCATGAAACTTGGCAGTTTTATGTAGTTCTGATGACAACACAATAAAATGCCACCATTGGACTGATTCAATGAAACAGAACCGGAAGTCAGATTGAAGAACTGGATTGTTCCATGCTCATCGGAAAGAAGACTTGCAGTACTCATACATTGACAGAAATGGAGAGGATATGCGCTTAGCCAGACACAGTATCAAGAAGAGACACCTCAACCTAATCGACTATACTGCTCTGAAATTTGAAGTTTTTTTAAATAAAGTATTACCATTTGTAAAAGTAGTTCTAAATATGAGCAAACTCAAAACAATATTCTCTCCTTTAATATAAGACTAAAAAGTAAAAATAAACGATTTTGATTTTTAATTTTTGATAAATTAAAATTATGCGAATGAAAATGTTTAACATTTCATTTAGGTTTCTAGAAAAAGAGCCTCAGGCTTTGACATCAAACTCTATTACAAACATGGTTTACACTAAAGTCTTTAGAGAGTAGATGGAGGAAACTGGTTCGATAACTATTTTTTTTACTTTTTAGCGCAATATTTACAGAAGCCTGTTTTATTTTTATGTTTTTAAACTATTAATTTATTGTTAAAACAGTAAAGTTCTCATTTTGCTAAAGTAAATTTGTTCCTCTTTCAGTTTGGTAACGTCAACATACCTGGTTAATCTGCACATTATTTTATTAAGCAAAGTGCAGATTAACTAAATTCCGTATTGATTTATAATTATCAATTTTGATATTAAAGAGGTTTAGTACTAAAGCTAATTTCACTATTTTCTTTGTTTTAATGAAATAATCTGCATAAAACACAATATTTAATAAAACCAAAAAATCCTGTAGCGATTATTTGAATAAAGAAAATCGATTTGCAAAATGCTCTCACCATAGAGAAACGGCTGTCAATTGGTTGTCAAAAAATAATTTTATAACCTCTTTAACAATACTTTTTACCTTAAATTTTTATTTTGAAATACCACTTCGTGTTTATATTTGCATATTCAGAACTCAAGAATGGCGAAGAGGTAGAAAAATTTTTAACAAATAGGTCTTTGAAAAATTCATTTTGTAGGAAATATTTTTCAAATAAATTTTTATAATAAAGTAATTATGATCAAAAATTATTTTTGTTAAAAACATGGTATTTAATGTAAGTATATTTTCTCATTTAAAAATCAACAAACAGAAAAATTTCATTGGTGCTAAACTGCATTTGCCCCTCAGCTGTAATTAAATCGTATGGTAAGAATATCCAAGTAACGGCATATAACTAATGCTGGCACGTGTCAAATGCTGCGTAAAATAATTGGCCAATAACGGTATAAAAATAGACTACTAAACTCTAAATATTATAGCCCCAAATTCTTCACATAAGAGCCGCCACTTTGCCCCACTAATGCACCCAACATCTCACGAACTTAGATTTATTGGCAGCATACAGCGATACGAACACGAGCGCACAGCGTCCAGATACAAAAATAATTCCGTCTTGGCGACCCAGTTCGCTGCGAAGAAACACGGGAACGGACGATTGAGACTACACAATGTCCAGGGAAAGTTTAAGTATGTTTGCTCATCTGTCAGTGACATTCCGTTAGGGATTTGTTGAAATAATGATGGACGTAATGGAAATGTCACTTTTGTTATTTTTTTAGTCTGCCAACAACGATCAGCGGCCAGTGACATTTATTTGGATGAATAAACTTTCATGGGCGGGTATATACGTTAATTTATTTCTGTATAAATGTTAATGATGAAAATAATTGGTTATTATTTAAATATCAATATATATATATATATATATATATATATATATATATATATATATATATATAATATATAAGATATATTTTCTAAGACATATTTTCTTAACCATGTTTATCTATTGCAAGGTTTTGCTCGTGGCTTCGTTCGCGTGGAAGATGTGATATCTGCGTTTTAATTATATTATAGTTTGTTGTTAAAATTATTTAATAATGTAGATGAATAATTAATTAAAACTGCAGTGAAAAATTAAAATTATTTTGTTTTATGTATGTTAAATATTTATTGATACCTTACCGTTTATGATCCAAAATACTTTTACGCTTCCTTCTTTCCAAGAATATTAGCAAGAAGGGACCACGATTGTATCTTCTTTTATTTTAAAAAAATATTGAGAAAAAAGGTTTTATACATTCTTATTTTATGGCTCCCAATAGTAAAAAATAAAATTCAATTTGTAATCATAACACAAAAGAAAAATGTTATCTTCGTAAATACGCAAATGTTTTATTTTTAATATATCAGGAATTATTAATAAGAAACAAAAATAATAAGAATCATTTAACGATAATCAATATCAATCGCTTTTTAAATGTATAGTCATTGTCTAAAAGAATTAAAAATAAATTGTCAACTGACATTGACATTCATTCATTCTTTCTTTCGTTTATTCTATGGCGATTATTCTCTCCATAGAAAACTTTTGCCAGTGTCAAGTTTAGATTTGTTGTTTAGGCAATACTGACTAGTTTATACTCCAAACAACTGTCACTATTGCCTCATAAGAAAAGTAAAGAGCACAACAAAAATCAAATAGAAGTATACTATGCTAGAAATAATTAAAAGAAAATATAAATAAAAAAACCATTATAGATAATACAAAGGTGACACCAATATATAGACAAATAATAAGTATAAACACATGTACATACAAACAAAAATAAAAACAAATATATATGCATGTAAAAGGTCCTAGATTTTGATGTCTTTCTTTCTTATGTATTAAATGATCCAAGTCAAGAATGGTTTTATTAGAAACGGATAGAAGTAATCTAATTAAAAAGACATTCATTCTGTATTGCTAACAAAATGAATGTCTTTTTCATTCTACCTATATGAATTTTACGTGTTTTTTTTACGACTCAGTCGGGCTTGCCAGTTTCATGGATTATCGTAAAAAGGACATCAGGGTATAAAGGATATAACTGCACGTTGTTTCATGAAGTTAGTTAAAAAAAATATAGAAGATTTTTTGTCTGATTGACCATTTATATAAAATTTATAAGGAGTTTATTTTTTCATTTTCTCTATATAAGAGTGTTATTTTTATGCTTATGACACCTGGGCCCAACACTATATACACTTTTGCCAATATCCCTTATATTTCTCAGATTAGATGAAAAAATAAAATATTCCTATGGATGGATACCCATAAACTTATGATTTTCTTGGATACCTTCAATAGTCCACAAAATCCAAATCTGACCTCGTGTTGTATACTGATAATTGATACAATCATATAACGCACAATCTAAGATCAAATAAATGTGAAGAATACTTGTCTGCTTTCTCTATTTATTAACTTGATTGTAAAATTATAGAATCAACTGACGCTACGAAGTCATTTTTACACTCCCTTATCTCTAGATCTTTTGCCCTCCTATTCATTCTTTTGCTTAATTGCAAACACTTCGAAAATCCAATATTTTAAAAATTATTATAGGGTAGGTTTAATAGTACATGTAACCGATCGACCTGGTTTAGATTTGTTTAATATATGGAGCTTATGTGCGGAATATTACATCTTTGATTTTATGTTACGACTGATGTTTTTGCACTTCCACAATGAGCATAAAATTATACTGGCTGCTATGAAATACGTTTTCTCGTTTTCTCGACCGTTTGCAACAGCTGCCGTAAGCAACTGAGTGTAATATGTGTGCACGCACACCATCTATTGTGGATGTTTGTGTGCGCTTAATATATGGGCAGGTATAGGTTAGATATAGGCTACGCCATACGTACGTGTAGGTACCGTAGTCTATTGACAAGGTTCATGGAATTTAATAGCAACTTCATAATAACTTCGGAATCATTTGAGCTACCATGATTACACAAAAACTAAATTGATTACACGATTACTGTCTATAATCTGTGTAGAATTGAAGTCAGTAACTTCAGTAGTTTCCGGGTTAAATTTGTTTGAACAGCTGAAAATTCGAAAATTACAAACGAACACTTCAATTTTATTTATCTGTATTGATTGAAAAAAGGTTAAAAAAACAAGTTTCCTCTTTTTGTATTTTGCGTTCACCATAGGTGTTGACGCACAGTATCATGAAGGCGGAAGAATCATTGTTTAAAAAAAGCGTAGGTCTGTCGGACAGCACGTTGGCACGTTGAAGTATCAGTCATAATGAGTGGGTGGTGCCCGAGATAGAATTCAACATGATTTTTAGATGAATCAATTTCGAAATCATATGGTAAAATCTAGAATATATTCTGTCTAAGAAGGAGAACATGGAAACATGAGTAACGACGATATTACGTAATAACATTTTTATAAAATGTTAGGGGGAATATATGTGATATTGATATAAAAAATTGTTTTTCTTTTTTTTCATTTTTATGATTTTTATGGTACTGCAATTGAAGGGCGCTCTGTTCATCGTTCAGAGACCTCTGTCTTAAAAAGGATAAATTATAGACCCGTATTTTACTCATGTTATGCCATCCTTTGCCACAAAATATTTAAATTTACGCACAATTTTATTTCAGGGGATTCTAGTAAATGCGACGAGAGAATATTTGTTTATCTAGATGAGTGAGAAATTGAGGACAAAAGTTCTCAGAGACTAAAAAAAAATTTCATTAAATATGGCAACATTGATCGTTGAAGTTGCCATTTTTAGACTTATTTTGTAACCAGACCTATTTTGGTAAATCTGATAGATATGTATCTGAAATTTTAATAAGTACTGATATATAGGCATTTAGAATTTGTAATCAATATTGGTACCTTAAGTATTTGGAATTCTCAATATATATTGAAAACGTCATGTTTTTAAACAATAAATACTAAGGTTATATTCAGCTAAAATAGTCTGTAAAATCATAGATAAGAAAAATATAAGCTTTTCTTTTTTATTATGATGATCCTCTATGGCTTTACAATTTACCGTATCTAGCGACCCGCGTCGACTTTGCGCGGATGTTGTTACGCTGTTAAATTGGCCAAAAGCCCGCGCGGACGATGCTTACTTAAAATACCGTCATAATTTTTATATATGACGTATATATATATATATATATGACGTATGTATAAATACAAAAGAGTACAAAAGGATAATTTTATGTCTATAATACAAAAGAGTACAAAAGGATAATTTTATATCTATAATACAAAAAAGAGTACAAAAGGATAATTTTATATCTATAATACAAAAGAGTACAAAAGGATAATTTTATATCTATAATACAAAAAAGAGTACAAAAGGATAATTTTATATCTATAATACAAAAGAGTACAAAAGGATAATTTTATATCTATAATACAAAAAAGGGTACAAAAGGAAAATTTTATACCTATAATACAAAAGAGTACAAAAGGATAATTTTATATCTATAAGTTGGGGAAGATCAGCATACAATTTAATTTGATTATGATTGAGACAGTTTTGCAGAATAAGCTCCAGAAAATTGAATTAAAAATGATATTTTAAACATTAAACCGTTCATCACAGGCTTTATTTACAGCTAAATGAAACTACCTGATGTAGTATTACTTCTATTTTCTTTAATTTCTTTACCATGACCTAGATTTCTTTGTATTACAACATCTTCAGGTGAGCAATTAGCAAAGATGAATAATGAATTTCTGATCTAGTATATAAAAGTGATTTTAAATAACGTATTTTGTAAAATGTCTTTTTTTAAATGTAACAATTTTCTTTTAGTTTCCTTATACATATATACTACTAATATCGATACTTTTCTGGTATTGAAAAATAGTGCTTAAGCTGGTGGGGTGTGGAGATACATAACTCAAACGCCCGTATGCACCACACACGGTCAGGACCCTCAGTCTGATTTACTAATAGTTAAAAACTTTGTGTGGATACTTTATGACTTGAACCGTGCAATAGGGTACGGTCGGTAAAGTAGACTCTTGTTCCGACTCAACTGACAGTCAATGAGAAGCAGAAATATGTTTTTAACTGTCAGTAAATCCGACTGATAGTTTTGATTGTGTGTGGTGCATATGGGCGTAACAAAAATGACCAAATGAAAGCTTAATATTTCGTAAAAAGATCGGATCGGGTGTTCAAATAAAAAATATATACACCCTCTCTTTACTTGTAGGGCAGGTCCCCTAAACCCTGTTCTTAAAGGATTCCATAACTTTGCAGGCGTTATAAATATGAATAACCATGTCAAATTTTAGTTTCATATTACTAATGGTCTACGAGTTAAACGGTTGTGAGGTATGGACGGACAGGCGGACATGGCGAAGCTATAAGATCCTAGTTTGGTTACAGAAACGTAAAAAATGGTGTCACATGATTAAAAAAAAGATACCCATCCAAAATTAACGATTAAATCATCGCCATTACTCGAAAGCTGGCCAGCTGCGGAAGTCAGACATGAAATATGCTGATGTCTAAATTTGTAATCAAGCTGTGCGTAACGTTTCGCTCGGGAATCGATCTGTAAGCTCTTCTGTGTACTCAAGATTATAAATATTTACAGTGGATTTTAAAGATTTTAATACGAATGTTGATTGACTAATTCATCGTTTAATGTAGTTTACACTTTTTCATCTTAACAAAAATATTGTTTTAAATTTTAATTCTCACCGGAGAGTGGTGCTGGATAGTTGGCAATCATAAAGATTAATTAAATTGCGGAAAAAAATTGTGGATAAATTGGAGAGCTCGAATTTTTGCGGGGTCAAAATGAAATTTATGAAAGTATGGGTTCAGGTGTTAATATAGTTGATGAATGAACCGGATTGGTATTTTAGTTTTAAATTGTTTAAATATATGATTTCGACACATAATATCCAGTAAATTTGTTATATCTAAAGCACTTGGCACTTGTTTAAAAGAGCTACCAGCCTTTGTCTATTGAAACAGCAGCATATTAAAAGTGCATGGAAGGTCAATGTTATTTTTAATGCTGCAAGACGGATCGACTTATTACAAAAACAACAAACTTTATTTTAGAAGAAAGCATTACCGATCTATATTTTATGTCTATTTTAATCGATAAATTGTGTTAAACCTAACACAATTCAATAACAGCTAAGATCATAGGAATTTGCACCACTAGATAAAGGTGACAATTAGTGTTACCATAAAAACCCATATCCGTTATTATGCAAATTTACCAATAAAAATGTCACGTACCTTTATATATATATATATAATATTAATAACACTAGCTGACCCGTGCGAAGTCTTCGCACTATATCGCCATCTAGCGTGTGCCAAGTATACAATTTGGCTAAGATATTTGATGTGTCGCCCACAGATGGCGCTCATGCCAATTGTTATAAAAATTAATTTTTTTATTAACAAAAAGATTTTTTTCGAATTTTTTTTATATTTTTGGCCCAAAGTAGAAAACATAAGCTTTAAGTGGGCTTTTTTTTAATTTTTTTTGGTGCAGTAGTTAAAGAGATCGAGCCGCTCGACCAAAAAACACCTTTTGGAAAATATTTAGATAGATTATACTAATATGTATACATATATATATATAATATATATACATATATATATATATATATATATATATATATATATATATATATAAATATACATATATATACATATATATATATATATATATATATATATATATATATATATATATATATGAATGTAACGGAATCTTTCAATTAAATTTTCATTCATTTCCAGGCGTCAGAATTATTTAAAATTTATATTTTTGTAAACGTATCAAGAACCGGTGACGATATATTTATTTCATAACTAAAAATTTAGAAAATAAACTTATAATTTAAAACAACTTAAAAACACGCTATTGTAGCAATAGGTAACAAAAAAATAATTGTTAAATACAAATATTTCGGTGATAAGCGAAAGGATTTCTCACGACTCGGTATAATAAAAAAATTTACTTTAATATAAAAATAATGAGTGGGGCGCTCTTGATTTACATTTTCACGACGACTCTACCTTTATAGATAGCTAGCGATGAAAAAGATAATTTTTTATTTTAAAGTTATTCTCAATTACGTTATTCTTATTTTAAGGTTATTAAACAAATTAAGTTATATCAAGTTGTGAGACATTATTTCGCTCTTGAATAAAACTTCCATATTTAAAGATTACTTTTTATTTTATAATTCATTTTGCCACAAAAACGTGTTTTTTTAGTTTTTTTTTGTAAATATAATTTTATTAAACGATTGTTTTCATATTGACTCAATCGAGTGGGATGTCATTGAAGAGGGTTTTTTAAAGAATTAAATTGAAATTGTTCAGTGACACTACTAGCTACGTGCGCCCGAATCGGTCGAAAAAATTGTGCGCAAGTATTGTGAGGGAATGCAGTAGTACGAGAATAACGAAAGAAATGGTGTAAGCAAATATTTAAACCAGTTAAAATAATATAAACAGACAAAGGGTGAAAGGAAAAATCCTTGGGGAAATATGATAGGAAAGGGTTTTAAAAACAAAATACCGACGGCGTTTGCGTGTTTCAAAGCAGAATTTATTTCATACACGGGGCAGGAACACTCCTGAACCATATATGACTTCGTAGATCCAATGAGTTATAGAAAAATGTAAGAAAACTTACAAACAAAACCCTAATAATATCAATAAAAACCGTATTAAAACTACGAGGTCAGAAAGTGAATGCTTATATTGCTTTCCTTAAATGTGAAATTGTTTAAAAAAAATTATATTTGATGATTAAAATTGTATAATTAACGATCAAGTACTACTACTATACTATACAATACTAACAAAACAATTATTACAATAATTAAGGTCAGTTAGAGGCAAAAATACAAAGGGTTTATTTATTTAGTTTTCACAAACAAGTAAATATGTTAACACAATACTTATATAAGCAAAGAACGTTAAAAAAATGTTATTTTATTTATATTAAAGAAATGTTAAATTATATAAAATTCTGATACATTATCAAACAGCACGTTTATCAAATTACAGTTGGGTTTTTATTTTGCCTTAATTAGTCTCGGGTTAATTTTATTTTTCAATCGATTTGAAAAGAATTACTGTTTTAATTAAAGATAATGGACAGTCATTGAAAGAAAAAAGCAGAAAAAATCATTTAACTTTATAAGAAATGGGAAAGACACAATGTTTTTTAATAAAAATATACTTTACAAGCTTCAAAAATGGTCAGAACATTTGAAAACATATTTTTAACATCTTATGATCGACTTCACATGACATTTTTTAACTGTGGTATGAAGTTGACCATAACTATACTTTTACAGCGAATAATGGGTCAAAGAATATTGTGGACAATTTAGATATATCGTATGCTGTATAATTTTATGAACCCAGCTGCAGCGTAGCAGCTGGGGTAGTTGATCTAACAGCAATTTTAAAAGAATTTGAAAATGAATTCAGAAAAAAATGTTAGTTATGATAGTAGATATAAATTATTTCGACAATACTCTTAACTACATAAACATTATTTAATCTATCTGACGAGTATCGTTACGTGACAATAGGTACAGATACAGTTTATGCGCAAAGGTGAACATGCTTTGCTGTTGAACTTTTTTTATCGACATATAAAGTGTACTAATCCATAATATATTATCCCCAAATTTTCAGCAAAAATCAAAGAACAAATATGAGTGCTGATAACGTCTATCTTATCTAAAACCACGATTTGTTTTTTGGTTCCTTCAAGGTACACCGAAGGTGCACAAAACTATCCTCATAGTTCCTTGACCTGTGGCATTGCCTTTATTGGTTGACGGTATCTATGCTATGGTTATAAAACTTTCAAATAAAAAAATGAAAGTAAAAGAACATAAAAATAGTATTCTTTATTAGTTTTTTTCATAAAATAAAATTTTAGGATATGTTGTAGCAACTATTTTTAGGTATTCCGCAGCAGCAATGGAAACCCAGTCTTCTTTCTTCACTACAAACTTATCTGTCCTTCTAGCACAGAAATCTAGCTGTTGTTGTAGATATATATATATATATATATATACATATATACAGCATTTTTTATGTATAAAAATAAAAACGGAATGCTGCACTACCCAGTTCTGATACAACTTATTTTCTTATCACCAAATACCATCAGCTATTAGATATATTTCAAAGGTCAGATTTAATTACGGTTAGAGGTTTTTATACATAGTCCTACTATATACTCCACAGTTTGCATAATTTTCATCAATAATTTACTATTTTAAAGAATCAAAAAATCATTTTCTAAATTTTCTGTTACAATTTTCTTTTTTCACGTTAAAGCTTTTTAAGATTTTCCAGACCTGTTTATTAATGATTTAATTTGTGTCACGTATATTTTAGTATATTCCAACAAGTACCAATTTTGATGGTGTAAATTTATTGTATTTAAATTAATCTCTGTAATCTAGATAATTATGGAAACTACACAGTCGATTTTGTGCTCATACTTATTTTTCAAAACCTATCTATTCTAAAGAAGTTGATTCAATAAAGTTAATTAAACATTTGATTCATCCATTATTTTTTTTTATTAAAATTTTAAATATTTTTTTAGTCTTTAAAATTAAAAACAAAAGAGACTGTGAAAAACGTAAAGAAACCTAATGATTTTCTTTAATTTTTGCCTGTTCTTGTATTTTCATATTATGTTTTAGCTTTTTTGGTAGTTTTTTTGATAATATTTTATGGAAGAGGCCTTTTTGGTTTTTTTTAATTCAAAGAGTAAACACATAATACACAGTTCGACAATCAGTAGGTTTGTTTTAATTTGACACTCTCATCTTTTTCATCGAAATTGAATTTTTCCCCAAATTTTCTCGTATTCGTAATAACTCGAAAATACCTCAAAGAAAACTTGGAAATGAGTAAATTTTCCATTCATTAAATTCTCACTTGCTTTGGAAGTTTGAAAATAAAACAGTTTCATGGAATATTTAAATTATGTCAGTAAAAAGGAACAAACAAAAGGAATATTGCTATATCAATCTATGATATACCAATACTCTCAAGCTTAATACTCTTCAGATAGATCACAGATTGAAAGATTAGATTATTTCAGAAGAAAATAAGCAAGCAGTTAGGGCTAACTAAATGTAACGTTAAGGTTAGTAGATAAATACATGTAATTCCATACTTGAATATAAAGTATAATATAGATACAATATACGAGATGCATCCAGACCAATTGAAGAGGAAGAAGCGACTGCTACAGCGAACAATCCTAATGTCCTACTGAAAAAAAGGAAACGAAACGACTCACCCAACTTACAGGGAAAAGCTTATAACTGAGGTTCGTGAGGAACTCCTTCTTTTGAGGGTCGAACATGTCTGAGGGCTTGAAGCCCCTCTTGGTGACGAGGGCGCTGTTCACCGACGAAGACTGCTGGTAATCGTTGTAGCTGTCGCTGTGGACGACCCTGTCATCGACCTTGTATATGCTGGACATGTTCTTCGACGAGTACCCGCTTTCGCTTATGGTCATCATTTTGGAGCAGTCACTGTTCACTGTTTGTTAGTTTTTGTTTGTTATTATTTTCGTTATGAATCTCGCTATTTGTCTCTAGTTTGGCATAGTTGTTTGTTTCACTTTGTTTTTGGTAAACGTTCACGGTTTTGATTTGCCACTTTTTTCATGCGTCGACACGAAAGCTGTTTAGATTAAGTATGAAAGAATATATTTGCTTTTATTAAATCGATAAACGTAACTTTTTAATTTAGTCTAATTTCTTTTCCGTAATAAAAAAAAATTACGAAATTCAGAAAGAAAAACTGAATTTCTGAGAACGTTTGTTAAGTTGTTTGTAACTTATGAATTACTGAGTGGTTTTTATTAAAATTTTTCACAATATTTTGTATATGGGTATACAGTAATATTATATTTTAATGAGAAGAAGAGAAACATTGTCAATGACAAAACAGTTAGGTAGTTAACGTCGCGGGTAAAAGTTTGTTATGAAAAAATGGAAGAATATTTGATTTTACAGTTAATGGATTAAGATATTATAATTTTTTTTAAATAAATAGATGTTTATAGGTAACTAGCAAGCCGTCTTGGTTTAATACGGATAGGTAAAAAAAAAATTTCGCATTGACTCTCCCATATCAAGGCGTGGAAGACATCGCACCCAATTTTGATTACTCAAAAACACAGTTAAAACTGTCAAACTTTTCTTTGGAAAACTACAGTATACAAGGTAAATGACGAACGAACGATTGCTCTGTACTATTTAAGAAAGATAGCTATAAAATCTAATTTAATAAAATTTAAGGTGGTTTTGCACAATTAGCCCTAGCAAATTGAGTTAAAAATTGTTACTTTTTATTTAACAGTACTATGGATTTTAGATCATAGACATATATGCTGCCGCAGACTTTACTGTATCTTTTTTGTCTCCATGTATCTCTAATGACTGAAGCAGCACTCGCTAAGATATTTCGTCTTTTGTTCCGACTTCAACCACATTCATCGCCACGGGTTTATGTAATTGTAAAACATATTCACGAATTATAAATTTGGAACCTTCTTCGTTAATTAATATATCTATTAATAAAAATTTGAAGATAATTCCTCCAGTAATAACTGAGAAAATCCCGTATATGTAGAGAGACAGACGCGATATATACAAATCAACACATTTTATAATATGTATGGGTTTAAATGCATTTATAAGCTTTTAGAATCATAAAATACAGTAATCCACTATCACAGCCCGATCAACCGTATAACACAATGCTCCACCATCGCTGTTCTACAAATCGTATAATACTATGTTCTACTATCGTTGTTCTGCCACTCGTATAATATAATGCTCTACCATCGCTATTCTACCAATCGTATAATACAATGGTCTACCATCGCTGTCCTGCCAATTGTATAATACAATTCTCTACCATCGCCATTCTATCAATCGTATAATGTAATGCTTTACCATCGCTATTCTGCTAATCGTATAATACAATGGTCTACCACCACTGTTCTGCTAATCTTATAATACAATGCTCTACCATCGCTCTTTTGCCAATCGTATAATACAATGCTCTACCATCGCCGTTCTACGAATCGTATAATACAATGCTCTTCCATCGCCATTCTATCAATCGTATAATGCAATGCTTTACCATCTCTATTCTGCCAATCGTACAATACAATGGTCTACCACCACTGTTCTGCTAATCTTATAATACAATGCTCTACCATCGTTGTTCTGCCAATCGTATAATACAATGTTCTATCACAGCCATTCTATCATTCGTATAATACAATGCTCTCCCATCGCCATTCTACCAATCGTATAATGCAATGCTCTATTATCGCTGTTTTGCCAATCGTATAATACAATGCTCTACCATCGCTGTTATCGTATAATACAGTGATCTATCAACCAGGAGAAAAAAGAAACTATAGAAGGTTAAAATTATTACGAGCAATAATTAATAAAAGAAATAGAGGGAAACGTATTATGAACGGTATAAAAAAATTAAATATTTGCAGAAAATTTCCTAGGATATCTTGAAATTGTAGTTTCAAGATGTCCTAAGAATTCGTTTGAAAAATCTGTATAAATAAGAGTTCAGTATCATAATAACTTCGGAACCGTTTGAGACATCATTATGAAACTAAAGTCTCAGGTCTCTGCATACGCGAAAAATTCATGTCAATAATTTCAGTATTTTTTGAGTTAAATCCTTTGGTATAGACAGAAAACAATTTTTTTTGTAAATTGGTTCATATTTAAACCACAGGCGTATGTTTAAATTTTATTTGTACGTATGATTTATTGACAATTTTACAGTCGATTTAATTGTAAACTCGAACCGCGCATCAACGCTTGTTTTGTGCTATCATAAAGAAAAACAAGTTTTTTTTGCTAACACTTGGCTCCGCCGGTAAAAATGTACGTATATTTAGATTCAAGCCAGTGATGTATTAATGTCGCTTGCAGAGGGACACTTTAATAAGCCAGATGTAAAAAAAAATGAAGAAAAATTTTTTTTCGCCACAAAACGCTATGATGTCACCTACGGAAATTCAACTGAAAAATAATTGGGTGGCAAGCAGGTAAAACAATAACAAGACAACACTATGTCTTCGTCAATCGCTATTTTATATGTATATATATATATATACATATAAATAATTTTTTTTTTCGAATATCTTGATGCGAGAATATATCTAACGATGATTTGCCAGAAATTTGGGCGGAGGAGGAAGGGGAATTCTCCTCGCTATTTATCACTTTAAAATATGTAAATCTTGCATCCACATCATGCTCGTTAAATTAGAATGTAATCTCGTCAAAGTGACATTAAATAATATAGGCACGGAACCCTCGTAACGCATGTATGATTCGCATTTGGCCGATTTTTATTTTGATCGAGCAACACTTTAATTTAATTTGAAATCGTTTTAATATATTGATAAAGTGTTTTTAAAATTGTGTCGACACAAAAGGAGCATACTGAGAACTCTACTAGAATTCGGTAGTTGTTTTAAAGCTCGATTATCCACTAAGTACCAACAATAATGTGTTCATACTTTTGGTTAGCTATTTATTAATGATGTTATTTACATATGCAAGTATGGTATTTGGTTACCTATTCATTAATAATGATGTTTGCACAGTTAGGTACGCTCGCACAAAGTGCTACTTTTATGATTTTTTTTAAAATTTTTCCTGCATCGATTTAAAATTTAAATTTGTGAACCCCGCGTCCCCCAACGTAACTTTGAAATTTAATCATTCATGACAAGATGTAAAAATTAAAAAAAAATTAAATTTGACCACGCGATATGTTTAATTAAATTGGAAAAGACTTATTTTGAAATTTAATTACTCACGAACAAGATATCAAAAAAAAAAATAAAGAAAAAATAATTTTGACTACGCGATATGTTTAATTAAATTGGAAAAGACTTACTTAAAAGCAGTTTAATAAATGGAGTGTGCGAAAAAACAAAATTTTGCACCCGCATTCGTTTTATTGGAGGGAAATAAAAAAATGTAACGTTTAAAATTGTTTCATCACGAATATTTTGGCGAATATGAAAGCATCTTTCTACAAAACTTCAACGGAAAAGTCTGTAAAATAACGGAATTAAACGTCCGTATTAGACGAACGGACGAAAGTAAAATACGAAGTATAAGTGTTCTTAGCGATTACGAGGCTTTAAATATTGAGAAACTTTGTATCAATACGCTTTTAAACTGTTGAGAACCTCAAATTTCTGTTAGTTACTTAAATTTTATTACTGGTTTTTCGATACCGCAAATTGATATAATTTCATATCGAGTTTAGTTGCGTTGATAATAAATACCATTTTTTGGATAACGGCTTTGTTTTTAATGAAATTGAAAGGTAGATTTTTTGAAAACAAAATTGAATCAAACCACAGTATAATTTGTTCTGATTATTAAGATAAAATAGAACCATAACTTAAAAAAAGAAATTTAATACAAATTAAGAACCAGAATAGATAATTTCTCTAAATTCTGCGATAATTTCCTTTCGTGTAGTAAAAATAAAAGTGTTTCTTTAAGCCCCATTAGAATATAAACCCCATAACATCTATTAAGTTTTAATTTAATCAATTTAATAATATAAAAAAATCGTGTTCCTGAATCTATTTAAGATCTTTCGTTTAATTCTAAATTAATCTAAAATTAAAAAAAGAATTTGACATTGTCCTGAATTCGCAACAAACATCGGAGTTTATTGACCGACTCGAAAATTAATTTCTCCAAGGTTAAGCTTTTTTAGATTCACAACAAAGTATATTAGAAATAAATAGCCCAAAAAGGAATATTTATGGCATAAACTTTCAATAAATGCAAATGGCGGCCGTTAACAAACAAAAAAAACAACACAACGCCATAAAAGGCACAAAAATGAACATAATCATTCAAATATCGAATTTCGAACGCAATTCTTTTCCTTTTCAAAACAAATCACAAATATGGCGCGAAAACTTATATAAATGTCACTTTATTACAATTTTTCACTTTCCCCACACGATTTGACGCGATATTTTTTTTTACTTTTACAACAATATTCGAAACGACAAAACGTCACGTTTACACTGGACGCCGGCGGGACTAATTTTAAATATCAGCCGCTTTGCCTGGACCAAAATCAACAGCACGCACACATGCAACGTGTAAACCCACACATGTACGCGCATACTTTTCGTCGAAGTTGCATAATGGCATGAGAATGTAAACGCTGGCCACCCATTCGGGTTTTGCCAGGGTTATTTTGGTCTGTGAGGTCGCCTGTACATATTATCTAGGAACGCTGTGTATGTGGGTATCTTGTACGTCTGTATTTATATGCTTGTTACAAAACACAGCTTGTCTACGGCTGTGTGGAAAGCTGGCGGGGGAAAAATAAGAAGAAAATTGTCTCCGCGTTGACGGAAAGGCGGTGTGTAAATCATTTTGTTAACATACTTTGTCGCTCATTGTGAAATTTTCTAAAACGGCAAAAGCGGAAATGTTTTAAAGCTAAATTTGGTTTTTATGAGAACTGGCTGTATGTATGTCTATTAAAAAAAATTCACACTTTGTACTAGACAAAAATAATGTTTGGCAAGAACACAATATGTGCAGGAGCTTCACAAGCAAAGAAGTCGGTTCGATTGTTTAATTGGTTTTTATTTTATGTTTACATGAATGAACAATAAACCATTGAGTACAATTGATATTATTTATTTAATTAGTATTTCTGTAAGCTTAGAAATATACAGTGGCAGACTTATTGCTACAAGAGCATTCACTTACAGCCAACCACAATGAATTAGATGAGAACATTAAGTGCTGTGGCAGATTGTAAGTGATTTTAAAATATTAATTAATTCTACTTAAAATATAAAATATATAATAATGTGTGGTAATAAAATAATATAAATTAAAAACCAAGTAGGGAGGGACAAGGATGGGTTATAATGGAAGGGATTAGGATCTGCTAAATTATGATAGAATATATATTTTCAGACGACTTTTGAAGACAGACAACGAGGGCGCACTTTGTATATTTGTAGCCAGTTCATTCCACAATCAATATAGATACACACCGACGGTTGCTCTCTCGCTTTAGCTTGGCGATATACAGGCGTACACATATGTATAATGCTTAGTAGACGAGAGGGAAATACTACAAAGCATGGCACAAAGAGGAGACCTAAAATTCAAATTCCAACGATTCGAAAGAAGCTTCACTTATTTCTTTGTCGTGACGCATTTTCGTTTCATAGAGTTTCAAATCACAACGATTCTAAAGAAGCATCACTTGCTTCTTTCTCGTGACGCATTTTCGTTTCATAGAGTTTCAAATCACAACGATTCTAAAGAAGCTTCACTTGCTTCTTTGTAGTGACGCATTTTCGTTTCAAAGAATTTCAAATCACAACGATTCTAAAGAAGCTTCACTTGTTTCTTTGTCGTGACGCATTTTCGTTTCATAGAGTTTCAAATCACAACGATTCTAAAGAAGTTTCACTTCAAAAACAGGGTTGCTAAAATCTGACTAGAAAATTACAGAAAAACAATGGCGATTATCCCAGATCTTATAATTATTAAAATATGCACTATATTTTACGCCTGCAAAAGATAAAGTAGGCAATATGTTTAAATTAATATTTGTTCCTTAATAGAAATGAAACATACACTTAACTATTTATACGTGTCTAAAAAGCGGGTAGGCTGTACCAGGGACGCAGCCGCAGTAGAGTACGTAACACGTCTTGTATCAGAGAGTGTGTAACATAGAAAGTCTAACGCATTCCCTGTGAAGACGAACGTGTTCCGCCGAGGTCAAAGTGGGTCGTCGAGGGTCGGAATCTTTCTCTTTCGCTACCCGAGCTCAAGCACGCCAGATTTTTATGTTACATACCGCACGCATTGGCGTAGTAGAGTAGTCGTCAAATCTTTTGCGGAAAGCAACACTTTTTTAAATTCTACCAATTCTAATGGTCACAAGTATGAGTTTTATGTATTACCCATATTATAACGTCGTAAGCTCTTTCAAACACGACCACTCCCGCTCGAACACAGCGCGCGACCGTAAATTTAGTTCCGAAAGAGTCGTGCGACTACAGCACCATTTACGCCAGCGGCATATACACTACCGAAGAAAGGATTTTACCCTCTAAATTATGGTACTATAATAATCAACGATCTAAACGAATCTTAAAATTAAATGGTTATTTTTAATTTAAATTCTTCACCAATATTAGCCGTAACATACAAAGGTGTATCAAAAGAAAGTGTCTCTTATCCTTAAAGTTGATTCTGTTCACCAAACTGAGTAGAAAATTTAAGAAACTGTATGAAAATTCTCAATTGTTTTTGACAAAAATCCCAGTGAAAATTTACGATTTCCAAGATAAATAATTACTTTTTATAGAAATGCGCTTCAATAATTGACATGTTCCTTGTCACGTCCGACATTTTAGGTAGCATAATTATGTTTTTGGTAAAACTTCGAAAGTATCTAGAAACTTAATCTGCGTTTTATGATGATTCACTCAGTTCTAAACAACGATACGCATAATTCGGAAAAGTTACTTTACAAATCGTCTTCCAATTCTGGTGAATACGACTGGTCCAAATATATGACATAATAAAAGTAGTTATTATATACATGTTAATGTTAATGTACTGGAATTCAGTAAATAAATAAGACATAAGCGACGTTTAGATGAAGTTTATGGGCTTTCATCCAGTTCCGACGAGACCCGTTGCATAGGCTATATAATGAATTCACGCCAGGCGACGCGTAGAGTTTAATAGCACGTCATAAATTTAAATTATGAACGTATTTATAAATAAAGCTATTTGTGAAACTTTTGTTATTAACTTGGAAAGCTCCTCGTTTATATTCGAACATAATCAGAATTGGTAAATTATGAACTAAGTGTGAATGTAAAGTTTTTTAAATCACTTTAAACTGTAAATTTATATGATATACGTTTATATATAAAGCTATTTGTGAAACTTTTGTTGTTAACTTGGAAAGCTCCTCGCTTATATACAAACATAATATTGAGAACATAATTGGTAAATTATAAACTACGCGTGAATTTAAGGTTTTTTAAATCACTTTAAACTGTAAATTTAAGTAATGAATGCGTTTATATATAAAGTTATTTGTGAATCCTTTTTTATTAACTTGGAAAACTCGTCGTTTATATACAAACATAATCAGAATTGGTAAATTATGAACTACATGTGAATGTAAGGTTTTTTAAATCACTTTAAACTGTAAATTTAAGTAATGAATATGTCTATATATAAAGTTATTTGTGAATCTTTTTTTATTAACTTAGAAAGCTCGTCGTTTATGTACAAACATAATCAGAATTGGTAAATTATGAACTAAGTGTGAATGTAAAGTTTTTTAAATCACTTTAAACTGCAAATTTAAGTAATGAACATGTTTATATATAAAGTTATTTGTGAAACTTTTGTTATTAACTTGGAAAGCTCGTCGTTTATATCCAAACATAACCAGAATTGGTAAATTATGAACTACGTGTGAATATAAGGTTTTTTAAATCACTCTAAACAGTTTACATCACATTACATTGATAGTAATATTGAAATATAAGTTTAAAATATTTTGTTTCATAAAAAAATATTAATCAATAATTTTTATTATGAAAATATTTTCAAATAGTGTAAAAAGAAATTGATTAGAATCGGGTTAAAATAAAAACTTTTTTCATCGATCCGAACTAATTACTTTACAAAAATAAAATAATTCTGGTTCAATAAACAAATCGAGATAATTTAACGAATGTTTGCCTTAAAGCACAGGGATGTAAAACTAAGGGATGGAAGGATATTGTTTATTTTACTTTGTATTTTTTTATTTTAACGGGATGTTACAATGTAACAAAAAACCGTCCACACCTCGCAACTCGGCGGGGTTCCATAACTTATGTTTCTTAAAATTATTGAAGCAAATTAGTTAATTCAAATTTTAATTTAAAGTTTCTAGACTTTTTTCAGATTTGTCAAATCTAAGGTTGAAAAAATTAAAGAGTGAAAGAGGTAATACTTTATATATTATTACGGAGTTTTATATTTCGCAGTTTCAAAACGGAAACTGGAATATTCAGTTAAAATATCCTGTCCAATGACACCTCACCCGATGACGTATAGGATAGAACGTTTTTTTTTCTCTTCTTTATACGAACAGAAGAACGTTAAAAATATTTTGGTTTAGATCCAAAGAATCGATTTACAGAATATTATGCAGATTGGTTTAAAACTGTGGAAACAGAGGGTTTGGAAAACAGTTTAAAAAAGCATATATCACGTTTAAAATAATTTTGAGAGATCTACTCAGCGATACACTTAAGGTGTGTATTTTCTTGAACATTTGATTCTATACGTACATACATACATATATATGTGTGTGTATATATATATATATATATATATATATATACACATATATATATATATATATATATACACATATATATATATATATACATATATATATTTACATATTTTTTAAAATATATGAAATTGTTAAATGTCCCAACGAAATGTGCGGTAAATTTTCACACTTATCTCAGTTGGTCTCATAGAGATTTGTAATCGTAAGAAATAGGATCGAATGGCGTAAAAGAAGATTTGTGAAAATTGCCTTCTACTTTGCTGACTGAAAATTCAGTTTTATAAGACCGTTTTCTATATAGCTATAATGGTTAAGGTAGCTGGCCTTGCTCGCCCGTTTCATATTTTCACCCTGTATGTATGTATATGTTATGTTCCAGCTGTATACATAATATATAACAAACAGTCGGACGGACAAGTGAGTAATCTGATAAATCCGTTTGAAAATGTCATTAAATGTGGAGAGGTAATCGCGCCCAGACGTCACGCCCAAACGAGTGACAGTTTATATCAAAGTAATTTCAAACTTGTATAACACGGCAAAAAATATATGCAGCGCCATAGCATTTTGGTCTCATTTTAAAGAGTAAAGATGAAAGTTTTGTTAGTAAGTACTATTACATCATTCGTGGCAGCCGGACGTCGCGAATCGCGCACCCGCAAATGAACCAACAATTTCCGCCCTTGGGAATTCGACACGTGTCATTAAACGAGATCATACCTCAGAGATTAATTATCCGATTCAATCCTCTCTGAGTGTTGTTTTGAAAGGTAATGCATAAGTTACAATTATTTTAGATATAGTGTAGTGGTAGTGTAGTGTATCTCAAAAGCTCAAAAAGACAGTGTTGTAAAATTGAAAAAGTTTAAAAATTTTCCGATTTCCTTAAATGCCACGATACTTGAGTGCAAAGTTCAACAGGGGAAAAATAACGAAAGAATAGAATACAAAATTTAAACGATAATTGACTCCGGGAACTCCCAGTTTCAATATATCGTATACGATTGACATTTTCACGAAAATAACCGCAGCTGTTTCCGACTTCGCATTTCCTTTTTTTCTCTTGAGGTATGGAACCCTGAAAATCAAGCCAACTGACTAACTACTATACTAATGCCTAGCTACTTGTTTTAAACATGGAATTCGGAGTATAAATTCTTTTTATTATGTAAACACATATTAAGAAAGATTTTTTCTAAATATTTTCGATATGGATATGAAAATGTGTAAACACAAAAGTAATTATTCTGTTTATAGTATTGGTTTGAGGAACATGTCATCTTATAACAGGCATCTAGTAAAAGTAAGTTGAAATGTAGTTGTTTACTATAGAATGAAGTACGTGCAGAAGAAATATAATACACAAGTATATATTAGTGTTTAGGACAAAGTCCCGAGCAACAGTCAGATTTTAATAATTCTGTAATTTTTATCTGTACTAATATTATAAAGAGAGTTTGTTCT
This sequence comes from Druceiella hillmani, assembly GCA_039881145.1. NCBI lineage: Eukaryota > Metazoa > Arthropoda > Insecta > Lepidoptera > Hepialidae > Druceiella > Druceiella hillmani. Next base: position 12,767,632 of record JAYKKI010000031.1, read on the forward strand.
TTTTTTTAAGTGAAAACTTCTTTACGCGCGTCGAGCGATTTTTGGTAAGGAAAAATCTTATGGGTTCGTGTCAACGATATGCTAATGTTAACAGTATATCTATAGCTATGCGTATGATATATATACATGTAATATCTACTGCTCTGGTACTAGACTGACACACGTGCAGCGGGCTGTGTATACGTATATACATGTATACACCAACACATTGTATATACCCGACTGTAAGATGTGCGCGATGGACGCTTTTTGGATGGGTAAAATCTTGTGAGTTCGCATCGCCGACATGCTGTAATAGCAGTATATCTGTAGCTATAAGGGTGGCGTGTTGAGCAATATTAGTGCTGTGTAAATCTATACAACTAAAGTTAAATTGACTAGGTGGAAAGTTCATAGTGTGTTTACTGTGCATTGATTAAAGTGTCTTTCAGTTTAATTATTATTTTAATTGTTTAATTGTAGGATCACTGTGTAGTACAGCAGTGAATACTAAATATGTTAATATTTTTATATAAATTTTAATTTACAAATTATGCAATTTTAATGTTTGATACTGCAATTATTTTGAAAATTAAAGAAGAAAGACCGCTATTATTTCATAGTTTTAAGTTTTCACTTTTGTCGGCAGTCCCCGTGACTGCCTATGTTTCTTTTGGTTACATGTAAAAAGTAAACTCGAAAAGTAGAAACCAATTCCAAAAATGTTTTCACAATAATTGAGCTACATTATTTAAAAAATATGTTGACTTTGTCCGATAAGTAGGTTTTATTCCCAATTGTTTAGAGTTTCATAGGACGTAGCAACGTTTGTAACTCAAATCTGGAAAAAAATGACTTTAATTGGTTTACGCTGGATAAACCGTTTTATAAATAATATAATCATGTAAGGACAAATTGTGTATCTCAATAAAATCTACAAAAAAAGTATTGCATACTATGTATTTATATTTTACATATAGTCCGTAATACTTGCGTACAGAAAGACATACTAAAATTAACTCGAGCTAAGGTTCTATATTGTTATTTCAAAATGGTCTTTATCAAGAAAAAGAAAGAAATTAAATACATAGTATTAATATTTTGATATACAGGAATAATTGTCTTAATTGTGTGGCATCCGCAGTAGATGCGAGCACACGGAGGGTTGGGAAGAGGGGTAGTTATAGCTGTAGAATACCATACCATACAAATTTTGTGGGAAATATGTCGTAGGGAGTGCTATTACATATAAAATGTAGTCATTTTAAAAGCATCTATCTAGGATGGTATTGCGTGTCCTAAAATCATCAGTGCAGGAAATTCCATCAAATGAACACCTTAACCATTATAAAAACCTTCCACAGTCGTATTTAAACTTTGTTTTGATATGTCATACACTTAATATTTCCCTAAAATGCATAATTGAACTGAGATCTACGGTCTGGGTAGATGAGTCTATTAAAATAATTTGGTTTTGACTAAACCATCACGGGACTGGACGTAGATTAGTAACGAGGAATATTACTGTGTTGGTATTTCATATGAGCGTCGCTAAACACTATTCGTCAGAAATGGCCATTGACCTGATCAACCAGATCAAAAAAATTGACAGACGTACACGCCTCGCAATGGCCACCTACTCCATACTTGAATTTGTTTTGAAAATGAACATAGCTGCCGGATCCATACACAACGTAGCATCCTGCCAGTTCTTAGTTACGGAGCCAAACCTTGGATCCTCACTAAAGGATCCGTTACCAAATTGTGAGCTACTCAAAGAGCAATGGAAAGGAAACTAGTAGGAATAACATTGGGCAACCGTAAGACGTACGCAGGGCTAAGACCGAAAAGATAAATGGCCGATGTTGTTAAGCAAACACCAGATCTTAAACGCGAATGGACCTCCCATGTGGCTCATGAACATGATTCTTGGTGTAAGTTGGTTGTTGAATGGAGACCACAAGGAGAAAAATACTCCATAGAAGGCTGCAAAAGCATACGTGATATCTGAAAAAGAGTAGTTTGCCTGAAATGGACACAGGTGGAACAAGATAGAGAGGGATGACATAGATTAAAGGAGGCCTGGCCTATATTGAAACAGTGGAAAAGAGGTAAGAGGGAAAAGAAAAACAGGGAAAATGACTGCAAAGTAATTTTCAGTACTTATATATTTTCTAAGTATTCACTGGGAAGTTGAGAGACAAGTATATTCACCAAGTTACGGATTGCCATTCAATCTTATATCAAAAAACTATCTCCATGTTGATGCTTGGTGTCTATCATGTTTAATTCTTGGAACCAAATCTTTTTCAAACAATTATTTGCTCTTAAATGGTATTATGTACATCACTTCAAGTATTTGGAACAAAATTTAGTATTATTTTTTAACGGTACTATTTATAAATCGGGATCTTAATTTCAAGATTACGAGAGAAAATTAACAGAAAAGAAAGTAATGCAAACCTCAATTCACACTTAGAATCATTAGAGTCTACAGAGTTTTCCCAATCCTCCATTACTATATTTAAAGTTTCAGAAAACTTGAACGAGTGGCGAAACTTACATAAATGATGATTGAAGCCCCTTGGAATCTTAAAATATTGAGATCATGCTTTTCAGAAAAAAACTTGTTTTTTTATTCAAGAAACTGTAACAAAATTCGTAAATTGACTCCGGGAAACTATGACAAATTTTTAATTTTCTTATAATATATCGTTATATATCTTTTGGAATTTCATATTTCAAGTTCGGAAACCATATTATCATATTAGGTTATCGGATATCCTTTCGGTTTTACCTCAGATAGGTACTAGATGTATATTCGACTGTATATCTATTTCTTCGTCAACTTTAATGTATATTACATATGGCAGGGTTATTGCTATATGAGCAATATCTTCCAGCTAATCATTACAATTCGTACAAAAATTTAGTTGTAGGCTGTAAGGCTCTTACAATAAAAACTATTTACAAAACATTTAAAAAAGAAAAAAAAGCAAAAAAGACGAAAGTATTTATAAATCAAACTACTGATATGAATTAGCATGGGAAAGAAAGGAAAGTACAAGGGCAAAGAAGGGTTCAGGAGAGCTGGGACTTTTCCACTCGATCCTTAAAACATTTAAGGATCTGATTTTCCTGGCGTCCGGATCCAGGCGATTGCATATTTTCGCTGCTTGGACAGCAAAGGATTTTTTGTAAGAAATAGAGGTATATTTGGGAATAAGTAGGGTGAGTGAACTTTCAGATCGTAGACCAAGGCCGTGAGCAGACAAATCTCTAAATCTGCCACTAAGATAATTTGGTCTTTGAGGATATTTTAATACATTAAAAAGAAGTGTAAGTATGTGAAGTCGGTGTCGATCGCGGATCATCAGCCATGAGAAATGACTTGTGTTTAGAAATATGATCATATTTTCTGAGGCCTAAGATGTACCGGATTCATAAATTTTGAAGACTTTTTAACTTGTATAAGTATTCTTCATCCAGATCAGGATGGTACACATCTTTATAATCAATTAGGGGTAATAGGAGTGTTTGAGTGTTTTAGTCGGTAGACAATTTTGAAGACGTTTCAAAGAGATGACTAACATCTTTTACTTGAAAGGGCCAACTAAGATCCTGATTGATCAGTAGATCTACGTTTTAACAGTTGACGTATATGTTATTGTACTATTTAGCACTAGTTGAGGTAAATTAAGCGGATTTATTGTTGAAACCAGTCTTTGACTACCAATGATGATAGCTTGAGACTTGCTTGGGTAAACCAAAAGACCCATTTCATGGGCTCACTGAACAATTGAAGCAAGATCTCGATTAAGAATAATCGGCTGTATATCGGTTAGGTATCTGGATTAAGACTTGACACATAGACATTAAAGTAAAAATTCGCTTTTTATAGGCAATATATTTATATACTTACATGGTGAAAAATTATATGAATCCTCTTAATGATTTAACAGAAACACTATGTTTACATGTGCCTAACTGTAACTCTGTGGTGCAATTTATATCCGTACTTAACGAGAATTATTAATGACTATTTCCCGCCCTATTCTCTTTTTAATTATTTGGGAGCCAATTTCTAATACTGCATCCTTAGAATTTGTTGTATTACTCAAATATGTGACAATATTTGCTGCAGTATTGTTAATATAATATTTCAAGTTTGTGACAATATTGCTACAACCTCATGCTCGCTATAGTCGCCATCTATTGCAAGTAGAGCGAAGCACCCTAATGTGATTTAAACTTGCTGCAAGGGTGTAAACTTGCCATAACAAACTTGACACAAACCTTCTCATTTGATATATCAGACTTGTTGCAAGCCAGAATCAAGTTTATATTGCTATCTGGGTATTTCACTAAGAAAAGTATTAGTAACATACATATGCTTGCAGTAAAATATTTCTCACTAAGTATTTCAAAATTTTCATTAAGGCTTATATTATTGAATATATTTGGCGTTAATTTTGTAGAAATCCATTATTCACAATTAAATGAAACTACGTGATGTAGTATTGTTTCTACTATCTTTAATTTCTTTACCACGACCTAGGTTTCGTTGTACTACAACATCTTCAGGGATATTAGCAAAGATTGTCTTTGCCAATATCACACCTGAAGATGTTGTAGTACAACGAAACCTAGGTCGTGGTAAAGAAATTAAAGATAGTAGAAATAATACTACATCACGTAGTTTCATTTAATTGTGCTTATATTATTACCGTAAATGATACAAATAAGGAACAACTACCAAAAAAGCGAAATAAAAGAATACTAAATAACTAAATGTGGCGTATTCAACAAGCATTTTTAATTATTAATCACAAAATTTCGTTATTCCCTGCCAACAACTCGAACCACTAGATGGCTCTGTTTTTTAACTATTTTCTCGAAACATGTTTTCTAGTCAGTCAGTTGAAATAGTTCGTTTTTGCCCTTCTTCTATATTTTATTGTAAAGTTCCCCTTTCGTAACCATGTTAATATTTAACTCATTAGTTGATAAATTATAACTCTATTTATTTACGTCAGAAAAAGTTTATCTCGATTGATGAGAATTTGTCGATTATTAAAAAAAATAATTTTAAGCTTTTTACGTCAAAGTCTTTTTATTTTCCTCGTTTATAAAAAAAATGAAATTCTGTTAAAATAATGAAGACACTTTGAAGCTCATATTAAAGTTTATAACAGTGATAGAAAGCTAAGACTAGAAAATACGTGTCTATGCTTAATTTTATTTTAATGTAAAAGCAATCATTTTAAGCTTTCATCCTAAAATGGTCTTCCATTTTCCTCGTTAAAAAAAATTAAAATCCGCTAAAATAATGCAAAGACTATGAAGCTGCTCGCGTTAAAGTTTATAACAGTGACAGAAAGCTAAGGCTTTATACTATTCTTAGTTTTATTGCATTTGGAATAAAGCTTACCATCTGGTTCAATATCATTACTAAATCGTGAAGTGTGTCTCAAGAATTTCATGATGAAAGTTTGTACAATATTGGACAAACGATGCCTGAGCACGAGTTCATGGAGCTTGGATGCATTGTTACGAAATCCAGTTCACGATGCCCCAAATATCATCCTCTCAGCTAATTATACATCTCGAAATAAACTTATCACTGAAAGATTTGTACATGTACTTATTATGTACGCGCCTTTAGAAGGTATACTTCTTTGGCATAATACAAGAATAACTTTATTTAATACGCAAATAATTAATGGATATAAAATAAAGGACTGGAGCATGATTATAAATATGGTCGGCAAAATCTAAATTCAATAAAGTAATTACATTTTAAAAATTAAAATTTATTTGACAGGTGAGTTGTCAACCATTTTATTTTTTTGCTGGCTTTCCATTGCAAGCCAATCATCTGTCTGACCGTTTCCAAATTATCGCCCTTCAACTTTACTATGTTCCCATACAAAGTAGTAAAAAACTTGATTTCATTTTAAAATTAAATTTAATTATTTTAAAAACTTAAATAAATATCAGCATTCAGTTTAATATAAATACGTGTATATCATTAATTGTTAAATCTAGTATAAAACGTGCTGAAAATTTGTTTTAGTTTATTAATTTTAAGTGTAATAATTTTTAATTTATCACGCAAATAAATACGTACCGAATTCGAAACAGTTTGGCAGATGATTGGCTTAAAAAAATAGAAAGCCAGCAGAAAAATAAAATGGTGAACTACTTATCTGTCAAATATACTATGTAAATAAATATATACTTAGTGAGCAACTTCACGGTGTCAATTTTTTGTTGCATTGTGCCAACTTCTGATACCAGTTAAATGAATTATGAGATTGTAATAGAGAAATGGACCATACCATTTTGATTCTTATCATTCTAAAAGTTTTTTTCACAAAGTACAGTTTCATACTGGGTTATAATTCCATATAGTAAGAAACAATGAGAATGGATACTGAACCAAATTGGGACCTTGCTATTAGTATAAGTGGAGTGCAAAAGGTCTTTACACGTCAGGAAGATTTGTGCTAAATGGACACCTCACAATTTTACTAAATCTCAAGACCACAGTCGCGTGGACTGGTGACCTTAAATGTTTGATAAATTGACAATTTTTTTTGCCAATTATAATGTCAATTGATACATTATAATTGGCAAACAATTTCTAATAAACCATTATGATAATAATAACCGAAGAGGAAATACGAAGAGTGAGCGTTTATTTCTGAGAGTTGCCGTTAAAACTATAGGAAGGAAAAATGGACGGAATTTACTACAGAATGGTATAACTGTAGATCAGTACTGAAATCTTGCTGTTAGTATAATCCGAGTCCAAAAAATCCTACACATGTTAGAAAGATTTGTGCTAGATGGACATCCTAAAATTTTGCTGAATTTCAAGAATACTATCGCGTAGATTGATCAATTGCCGTATTTGACATTATAATTGGCGATAAATTCTATATTATACTGAAGTGAAACCATAACAAATAATGAAACAAAAGTGGAGGGAGGAAGGGAGTTCAAAAGAGACAAGTAAATCAATAGACTGACAGTGATAAGTATATATATATATATATATATATATATATATATATATATATATATATATATACATATATTTCATAGCATCTAAAATATGTCTTTACATAATTTTTTTATTTGTGTATTTCGCAATAGTAAAACACCGCAAACTCCCAAGTAGACTTTCGATTTTATATTTACCTTCTATCGAGATACTGTTGCGTAAAGTTTCTATTGTCTCTAAACACCTACTCATAATCCATCATCAGCTCTTGGGCTAATAACATTAAACAAGAAATCTTGTATAGGCTGATACTCGTCATATTTTCCAGAATATTGCCTAACATCACTATCTAAGGCGCAAAACGATAAGAAAGATCTTATTGTAATTGGATCTTCAAATACAAATCCACCATTTTAGGGAGAACGTTAATTGTTTTGTTCATTGTAAGTAACACCTATCAGAATCAAAAGCATTCTGTCGAGCGCTGTGCAAAGGTAGAATTCCATATTCGTAGAAACACTTGAAATATTCACGAAAGAAATTTGGTAGTTCTTACTTAAGCTGTTCTGCATCGCCTATTTTTTTTTCTCGCGCGTGATTCGCCGCTGACCTGAACAGATGATAATCTGTATGTGAAACATCATGTGAAACTTTAAAAAGACTTAAAAATCCTAAGTATAACGAACTGGATGTCTCTGGCCAAGAACCGGAGAGCTTGGGAGTTGATTCTGTGGAAGGCCGGGTCCCATCCTGGGCTGCCAAGCCATTGAAGAAGAAGAAACATCCATTGAATACAGAACGTGCTGTCAGCGTGCAACCGGCTTTATTGCACAACCTGTGTATATTCTCTATTATAGATAAGTGCACCAACCTCGAATTTGGATGATAGAAGTAATTATAAATCTGATAATTTTACGAGTAATTATTTTAATATATTTTATATAGTTTTTTATATAGATTTTTGGAAAGATAATATCTTCATCAAAAATAGCACGAGACGTTTAATTTTTTAAGATATTTGTCATAATCTAAATTTACCTTTGAAATATAATAGGCCTCTCCGTCCGCTGGTCTGTGCATTTATAAGTATGAGGACACGAAACCCGCCCGCCTGTACATTTATAAGTATGAGGACAGAACTGCTACTAGCAGCATTTCTTAAACAGGTTTGATAATTTCTTTTTTTAGCAATTAGCTAACTTTGAGCATAGCAACCTTTGAGCATAGCAATCTTACCTTTCCTTCATGCATTTTTATAATGATTTGTCAAATAGTTTAATTTTTATAAACAATTTTTTGCAAAAATTGTCTTTTTCATGAACAGTGATTGTTTTCGACTTTCTTATTGTGCGGATTATCTTGCTTCTTCTCTTTACTCCCTGCCATTTTGAAATTTTAAACTTGTTTTTAAATTTTTTTATTAGCTATATGAACGAAGATGCGGTAAGTGATTATGGTTTTCATTGATTTTTTTCTGATTGTTATATTACTTTGTTTTATCGAGAAAAAAATAATATATAATCCCGTTTGAAAATATATAGTATTTACTTTTGTTTTTTACAAAATATTTATTGTTTTGTATTTATTGTAGTTGATATGTTTACCTCATAACGTAATCATTTGTAAACCACAAGCTTCGGAAGACACAATCTTTACGATATGCGAGAATTTGATTTGTCCATTTCAGCCACGCAGTTAAATTAAAAATCAATTTTATTTAAAGAAAATATGTTTTTTTACTCATTCAAACTTAAAAAAACTATTTAATTATATTAATCAACGCTCTATTTAGATAAAAATAACAAAAAGTACACTGAGTCTTCATGCATCATTAACGCGCACTGTTCAGTGGTGGTTCATCCTTTAACTAAGAAAACAGAAACAGAACGATTTAAATGTTTTGGAAAGATCACTCAACAAAAAAATCGTCATAAATACAAGAAATACGTGTTTCGAGTAAAATTCGAGGAATTATGGAGATGAAAATGTTGGAAAATAAAAAAAACACTCGTAATTAATAATAATACTGAAAAGGGGCCTTATCCATTTGTGGTTATATATTAAAGATTACAGAAAAGTGAAAAGTCCTTATATTCGCTTAGTCCATATATCCGAAGCTGTTGACAAGGACATCCACCAACATTGTCAAAAATTCTGATGTGGTATTAATATTGAAATTATATTTTAGTCGGTGCTACTAAACGTAGTATAGCCGTTGGCTGATAAGATGTTAACTACGAGTAGAACTCGAACCACGAGGGTTCCATATATACTCACGTACATATAAAAAATAACGTTTAAGGTTACGTAGGATTTTTGTCAAATAATAATACGTTATTTTTGCTATGAAAATATAATGCCTAGAATCTGTTTCAAAAGCGTAACGATACGATGAATTTCTTAAAAAACTTTGGTTTTGTTATTCACAACTTTTTTATACATTTTTAATATATTATATTTTATTTCAATATTTTATACATTTTTTTACAATTTGTTATTTAAACGCTGAATACAAGAAATATCAGAGTCGAATTACGGTTTTACATATATATATATATATATATATATATATATATATATATATATATATATAAATATGAAACATGACAGTGTACCAAATCGTTATTTTTCCGTGGAAAAAGAAATTAAAAACCAGACTTTATTAAGCATTTTTAAAGATGCCCTTTAGGTAAAAAAAATGAGGGTGCTTTAAACCACACGACTGAAGTAAAACTTCAAATTCACAAAATATGAACTTTAAAATGAATTTACAATTTTATTCACTTTAAACGTAGAATATTTAATGTATTGAACAAAATAATAATTTATAAAATTGTTCAAGAACGAAATTAAATTACAAAATAATCAAAACAATCATCGTTTGCGTAACGCTAGCAAACTCATATATATATATATATATATATATATATATATATATATATATATATATATATATATATATATATATATATCATTCACTGGCTATGAGAGGAAGAGAGAAAGAAAATGTGCGCGCACACTGCTCTCTCTTGCTCCTACAGTGTGATACAGACAATAGGCTTGCACTGTGTCTTAGATATACGAAACATAACTGGCTATGAGAGAGAGAGAGAGAAAAAAAATGTGTGCTCGTACCTCCCTCTCTTGTCCCTACAGTGATATACGAAACGTAACTCTCTCTCTTTCTGTCTTCACTAACTTATATCTCCCTCTCAACTTCCGCTCGCCTCGCCCGATCACACTTTTTGTAACGCTCTCGTCACGCATTCACCAGCTTACTCCCCAAGTCAAGCGTGCGTAAAGCAGTTTTACTTCAAAAAGTTACAAGTAATGAAAAAAAAAATTCGTTTTGATACTTTTGGCTGGAGAACTCTAAAAAGGATTCTCCTAGAAGGATTTGAAACCATAGTACAAGGATATGTAAGATTCGATAAACGCAATAACCAAATACTTCCTAGATTTATTTTCTATGTCCTCTTTAGCTTCTTTCTGACATATTTCTGACAAATAAAATAGAAACAACCGGTACCCATTTGTAATTATATTTTTTTATTTTATAAATATGTGAGAACATCATATGAACATAACACTGTTTGATAATTGCATATTTACTTGCTAATCAAACAGCGTTGAAATAACATAACGCTGTTTGATTAGCAAGTAAACATGTGAGAACATCATATGAACATAACGCTGTGAGAACATCATATGAACATAACGCTGTTTGATAATTGCATATTTACTTGCTAATCAAACAGCTTTGAAATAACATAACGCTGTTTGATTAGCAAGTAAATATGTGAGAACATCATATAAACATAACGCTGTGAGAACATCATATGAACATAACGCTGTTTGATAATTGCATATTTACTTGCTAATCAAACAGCGTTGAAATAACATAACGCTGTTTGATTAGCAAGTAAATATGTGAGAACATCATATGAACATAATGCTGTTTGATAATTGCATATTTACTTGCTAATCAAACAGCGTTGAAATAACATAACGCTGTTTGATTAGCAAGTAAATATGTGAGAACATCACATGAACATAACGCTGTTTGATAATTGCATATTTACTTGCTAATCAAACAGCGTTGAAATAACATAACGCTGTTTGATTAGCAAGTAAATATGTGAGAACATCATATGAACATAATGCTGTTTGATAATTGCATATTTACTTGCTAATCAAACAGCGTTGAAATAACATAACGCTGTTTGATTAGCAAGTAAATATGTGAGAACATCACATGAACATAACGCTGTTTGATAATTGCATATTTACTTGCGAATCAAACAGCGTTGAAATAACATAACGCTGTTTGATTAGCAAGTAAATATGTGAGAACATCATATGAACATAACACTGTTTGATGTGGATACACCTTGAAGTTCACGATGCTATAATGATGGTATTGGATCTGAAATTTTCCTCTTTATTGTAGCTATCATTAGCTAGGCGACCTTAATTAGTTATTATGAAAAGTAGTAAAATTGAAACGTGTTTGCTTGCGCTGTTTCATCATCATAAATTGGAAATTTATCCCATTTCAGAGATCCCGATTTTAATTTGATTGAATTATTAAGTTAATTTTGTATATGTGTATCGATCGCATATCCCAAACATCGAAATCATGAGATTTAATTATCGATATTACTTATATTCTGTTCCCCTCATAGGATCAATTTTACACCTTGGATATTGTCCTTAATTTAGGGTGTATTTTTAAAGTTCTTTCAATTTTACACTTTGAATATTGTCCATAATTTAGGATGCATTTTAAAGTTCTTTTAATTTTACACTTTGAATATTGTTCATAATTTAGTGTGCATTTTTAAAGTTCTTTCAATTTTACACTTTGGATATTGTCCTTAATTTAGGGTGTATTTTTAAAGTTCTTTCAATTTTACACTTTGAATATTGTCCATAGTTTAGGGTGCATTTTGAAAGTTCTTTCAATTTTACACTTTGGATATTGTCCATAATTTAGGGTGCATTTTTAAAGTTCTTTCAATTTTACACTTTGGATATTGTCCATAATTTAGGGTGCATTTTTAAAGTTCTTTCAATTTTACACTCTGAATATTGTCCTTAATTTAGGGTGTATTTTTAAATTTCTTTCAATTTTACATCTTGGATATTGTCCATAATTTAGGGTGCATTTTTAAAGTTCTTTCAATTTTACACCTTGGATATTATCCTTAATTTAGGGTGTATTTTTAAAGTGCTTTCAATTTTACATCTTGGATATTGTCCATTATTTAGGGTGCATTTTTAAAGTGCTTTCAATTTTACACTTTGAATATTGTTCATAATTTAGGATGCATTTTTAAAGTTCTTTTAATTTTACACTTTGAATATTGTTCATAATTTAGGGTGTATTTTTAAAGTTCTTTCAATTTTACATCTTGGATATTGTCCATAATTTAGGGTGCATTTTTAAAGTTCTTTCAATTTTACACCTTGGATATTGTTCATAATTTAGGGTGCATTTTTAAAGTGCTTTCAATTTTACACTTTGAATATTGTCCATAATTTAGGGTGCATTTTTAAAGTTCTTTCAATTTTACACTTTGGATGTTGTCCATAATTTAGGGTGCATTTTTAAAGTTCTTTCAATTTTACACTTATGATATTGTCCATAATTTAGGGTGCATTTTTAAAGTTCTTTCAATTTTACACTTTGAATATTGTCCATAATTTGGGGTGCATTTTTAAAGTTCTTTAAATTTTACTCTTTGAATATTGTCCATAATTTAGTGCGCATTTTTAAAGTTCTTTAAATTTTACTCTTTGAATATTGTCCATAATTTAGGGTGCATTTTTAAAGTTTTTTTCATTACTTGTACCATTTCGCAAGAATAGTTTTAAGTATACACATGTTTTCACATTGTTGATATACGATATATTTAACCAATATAATTTTAATAGATAATTCTAATCAATTGCTAATCCAGAGAATTTCCCAGGTTTTCAAATCACCATCATTGGAAAGTTAAGATTGGGCCGGGTGGTTATCAAGTTATCCATCGTTTTGAAACCTAAAAGCCAACGTCACTATGGAACACAGCATAGTATTGAAATTAGTTATACTTCAATGACAGTTACTTTATTTTGTAGTGTTTAATCGATATATTGAAATTAAAAAAAAACATTCCTAGTGTACATTTTGGAGATAACTAAATATTGATGATTGAAATTGAACAATGTCATTGACACTCAATCAGTATTTTTTTGAGGTAAGTTGTCTGCAGATAAAATCAAACTGTAGAATTGGCCTATATGTACATGGAAGATATTTCGAAAAAAAAAATAGTTTAGGTCATATAATAAAAGTAATAAAATACAAAAATATTATTTTATGAAATGTTGTCCGTTTGTCTGTTTGTGTGTTTGTTAGAACAAGCATCACGTAAAAGCTTCTCACTCAGTTCAGATGGAATATGAAAAACATATGTGTCAATTTGATATTACATTCAATTGTTATGTCATAGCAATTAGTTCACTCGATCAGAAAATATGCGAATTTAATTTTTTGAAAAAATCAGGTAAAAAAAATTCCTTGACGCGGCCCAAGACTGCGGTAGCGCCACGGAAATATCGTTTTGGTAGTTCGTGTCGGGAATATTGTTTTTGTAATTCTTTTGTTGCATGAGAATTGTTTTTCATGTAGTTTTTTTTCAAGTAGAATTGTTTTCATGTATTAAAGATGTAATCGCTATTGTAGGAATCCGATAGAATAAAAAATTATTTATCGGGTCCTTATATTCGTAACGACTACTAAACACTATATTAATTTACTTCAGTTTAATAGAAACTTAATTTATTTGATGAGTGTAAAATTTTGAAATAACTAATATCACTGGCGGATACTTTTATTTGGTTCGCTTACATTGGTAAGGGGAAGTAAAATAAGGGCTGTTTATTACTTGCAGCTTTGCTTGCGAGCAATTTAAATACCACGTATAAAGTGTTTGTTTCTTCCGAAAATTATTCATATTTTGACAGTGTTGCGATTGTGTTGTGTAACGAAAATCGTTAGTAAAAGCTAAAGTGCGCCGCCTTCTCTTTTCTTTCTTTAAAATTATGTTGTTACTAGCTGACCCGTGCGAAGTCTTCGCACTATATCGCCATCTAGCGTGTTCCAAGTATATAATTTGGCTAAGATATTTGATGTGTCGCCCACAGATGGCGCTCATGCCAATTGTTATAAAAATTAATTTTTTTATTAACAAAAATATTTTTTTCGAATTTTTTTATATTTTTCGCCCAAAGTAGAAAACAAGCTTTAAGTGGGTATTTTTTTTATTTTTTTTGGTGCAGTAGTTAAAGAGATCGAGCAGCTCGACCAAAAAACACATTTTAGAAATAATATATTTAGATTGAACATTTTGTTGTCATATTTACACATATATTTAAGTATTTCAATATATTTATATTATAACTAATAATATATGAAAACCATAGTAAGCAACCGAGACTTTGTTCATATACCTAATTAAAAAAGTTAAAAAAATTGAGTTAAAAAAACAATTGGGAGCAGGGAGACGAAGCAAGAAGATCCGTAAGAAAGGAAACTGAGTACAGTCGCCAAGCATAAAAAGGGAGTTTTGTAGAAAATGTTCTAACAGCTAATCAATCGATAGAAAAAATAATCACAAAAATCAATTAATAATTGCGACCTATAATGTGTCATCATACGTACATACGTGCACACATACATACGACATACATATATACGTATATATGTACATACGTGGATACGTACGTACGTACATGCGTGCGTCCTTACATACGTGCATACGTACATACGTATATACATACACATGTATATACATGCATACATACATACGTACATACCACATACGTATATACGTACACACGTACATACGTGCATACGTACGTACATGCGACCTATGTGTTTACATACATACGTACATACGTACACACGACCAAGGATGGAGCCACATGTAACTTTTCAAAAGGCAAATTTAGATCATAATAAATATGTTAAAGAACTTTTCAAGTACGAGTGGGACTCGCACTACGAATCTTCTGTACACATTTAGGTAGGTAGTAAATATTTAAGAATAAATATTATGGTATTTCTAATAAGTCTATTCGAATTTTTCATTACGCACATATATATATATGTATATATATATATATATATATATATATATATATATATATATATATATATACGTGTAAAAACATGGTGCACATTTAATAAATTATAACATCTAGGATAAACACAATAGGTTTCCTGTAATCGTCTAGTCATGTTTTGCCAACCTGATTTTTTCATGATTTTTGGTTAAGTAGTTTCGGAAATAAGGAATATTTTTTTCTAAATCTGCAATTTGACATTTTCAAAAATATCTTTGTGTTCTTCATAACAATCCGTTTCGAATGACACTCCACGTGATATATAAAGAAAATTAAACGTATTTTATTTGGCACCATCCTATACTTGGCCCTATCTATTTCTTATACCAATATCTAAAAAAGGTGGCTAGAACAAAATATGTGGATTAATAATATGTATTACTATGCCAAAATTTCAAATTTCTTAGCAATTATAATGAGAAAAAAAAACTAAAAACAGGCTTTTAAAATTAAATGATTCTTTGAGACGAACCAAACGAGCCCAAATCCGATTGATTTGCTGTTAGCCACTCTGAAGTTCTCATGACTACTTCTCTCTCCCATCATCAGGTCTTCACGATTGCAATAAGCCCAAACTCGACGAGTTTACTGTTAGCCTTTGAGAAGTTCCAATGACCACATACCTTCTCCATCATCAAATCAGCACCACATTATTGTATTGTCATCAGAATTGTACAAGTTTGCAAAGTTTCTAATTGCTATGACAATTAGAAATTGGAGAAGAACGACTTGCTAGATTTTTTTATATACAAGTGTAGCTAATAAAAGTGCGTTAAAAACATTGACTCGAGGAGGATTTGAACCTCCGACCTTCGATGAATTCATTATTTAGATCGATGCTCTAACCACTGAGCTAGCGAGCCGCTTGAAACATTTGACAAATATAACGATTGCAAAGTAATAATATGATGCAACACAGTCATTGCGTCATGTCATCATGTGTGACTCATGTTATACCCAAAATAAAAACAACTTTACTCCATTCCATTTGAAAAGAGAATTTTTGTAAATCAATACAACAATTTGAGAGTTCAGATATTGTAAACCTTTTTCTTACATTCACTTTAGTAATTTAACGTGGATTTATTTGGTATTTGTGATTAAAAAATATAATTTTTTATTAGTGTGTACATTTATATTGTATACATATGTAATTTAAATTATATTGGTTATATTTTACATTTAAGAGAAATTCAAATTAGTAAAATGAATAGTTTCGAACAATTTAGAAATATAACTGTTACATAAAAAAAACTAATATTGATACCAAAAAAAATCCCCTCATACTTGATCTAGGATTGAGACTGGTCATCTTAAAGAAGATGTTTTTAAAAAGTTGTTGGTAGCCAAATCTTTACAAGTAAATCACGCTTGGCAAACCTTCATCAATCTGTCTGGTATACAATAACAAACTAACAAACAACACTTTGCTTCCTATATATATATATATATATATATATATATATATATATATATATATATATATATATATATATATATATAATAGTAGCATAATCAAATGTTACCTGTGCGTATACAATTGACAAAAAATATAACTGATCACCTGAATTTATAGCCATTTTCACGTAAGTAGTGTGACCTTTGTGAATATATAAATAATGAGCGTCGCAAATAATTATATTAGCTGTACGCTCGGATTAATTCAGATTTGTTAGTTCTACGTATATTTATACATATGGTTTCTTTAATAAAACTATCAGGTTTCGTATTTGTGCAACAGGCAGACAAAAAGATAATCATGCGGACCCACATTGGTTGTCCTTAAGACAAAAACGAATAATTTAGTTTTACAAAAAATACATATCTGAATGGAGAATAAAAGTTTATAGCATAATGTGCGGCAAACATTAACATAAGGCTTCGACTTGTAATGCAATCCTTTATCTTACGTTTTCTTTTGGCGGTGCCGTTCCGACGTAGTTTTTATCGATATTAAACAACTCGAAAATAACGTATATCTTTCTCGCTCGAACAGTGCATACAGAAACGTTTAGGACACTAGTGCATGCTTATTCGATTTGCACTTAATCAATTACAGCCATCCATCAGCAATTGGCAAAAAAATAAAATTAATTTTTATTTTTTTTCGCTAATTATCCCCCAAATTTCATAGTTTATCTGATGATCCGTTGATTTTATGAAAATTCGACGAAAGTACGGCTTCAAAATAATGTTATTAATTAAGTCTCGAGGTGTATTGATCATAAAAATGGGCATTAAATTTCTTCCTTTTCTAATATCCATACAAATGTTTTTGGAATTATTCAAGTAGTATAGAACTTATTATAGGTATGCCAATTTGAAATATATATATATATATATATATATATATATATATATATGCATATATATATATATATATATATATATATATATATATATATATATATATGTAACTTTTTAAACTACTTGTACGAAGTTACAACCGTAAGTATATGTTTTTTTTTCAGAATAATATTTCAATTATTATATTTTTTCCGCTTAGCACGTTATGTCGCTCACAATATTTTTTTTGCAAAACTATTAAAATATGTCATAATGAATCACAGCAAATGCACTATAATTAACGCCTACAATATGTGAAATACAATCATGGTTACATTTCGGCTTCCGGCCACCTCTCAGCATCCGAGGTAATCAGCGTACAATTTCTCTTATGAAAGAAATTGTTCTCACGAGTGCATTTTTCTAAGAATAAACCTAATGCGTTGCGGCCGTCTATTTAACTATACGTCTCAGCCAAACTCCACGTATAAAAATAATTCACAATTAGATAAATCATTTACGAATGTTGAAACATCCGGCCAGGACTCGAACCCCTAGCCTCTTAGACTGAAGCTAGAGATGTAGCCACTGCGCTACATATCGTTATATATAATGTGAAGCGCGTATAAATATTGATGAATATTAACAGTCATATTTTTTTTTCAAATAAATATGTCTAATAATTATCGAATAAATACATCGAATTAAGAGTAAAAGCTATCATAAAAAAATCACTACCCTAAAGTGCTTATAAAGTTGTAGTCTTCACTTCAAAGTATTGCCAACCCTTATTTAAAAGAACATAAAATTACACGTCACAATGTTTGTTTCATTATCTATACTCCAAATATAACATAAGTATATTTATATATTATGTAATCAAATCTAGAAATATAACAGTGTATATATATATATAATTTTTATAAGAAAACTATAAACATAAGTCGTTTTATTTTCAATGTGCTCAATTAATTTTAAAACTATTAACTATTAAGGTTAAATTTACTAAATTATCGAAAAAACTATATAACTAACCTTTAAAGTTAGTCCTAATGTCCGTATTAAATGTCCGTACTAATGTCCGTCGTAATTCACGGCAGTAGGCTTTGTTTATCGGACTCGTGTATGTTTGGTAAGCTTTGGTTTTACATAGGCATACACACTGTAAACATTGGATGAATCGACTAAACGGAATGTTAGTCCATTACGAGTCGACTATTAAATTGAGATCAATCTCTACTTGATGCCGAATGAATACCGACTAAATGTCTTCTACTTCTGTCAGCGTGTATACATTCATATGTTTTGTCCTTTTCTCTGCTAGTGCATTTTCACCGGTAAGATTTGGGTCAGCGAGAATCGGCCAGGGTTGCTCCGATTTTTTGTTGGGCCTATTTTTGTCTGACGTTTGCGTCCTGAAAATCGGTCCAATAAAAACAAAATATTTAACATCATGATTTCTACTTTTCTCTTTTATGTGCATCGTATTCTTTTGCGCATTCCATCTAATAAGTTGGTATTGAGTAGATGTTTTACAAAAAAATTTGAAAAAATCTAGAAAGTAACGCTCATTTAAAATACGTTTCAAGCACGTTACCTTAAAGTGTTAATTTTATTAATGATCACGGAACTTTATTTTCGCCTATTTTTAAATCGAGAAAAAATATCTATGTAACTTTTTATTGTCTACACAATACGAGTATGTATTTTATCTACTTCGTCTCGCACGTGTCGTGATGGTAGAAAAACAATAAATTATTATCTATGAATGTATAAATACAAGGTATGATAAATATGATAAATACAAGGGCCAATAATTAAAGTGCTACTATACTGAGAGCAATTACAGGGGCCAAGAATTAAATGGTTACTAAACCGAAGATAAATACAATGGTCAGTAATTAAATTGCTATTAAACCGAGGATAAATACAAAGGCCAATAATTAAAGAGCTTCACTGAAGATAAATAAAACGATCGTTAATTAAAGTGGTACTAAACGGAGGATAAATACAACGGTCAATAATTAAAGTGCTGCCGTACCGAGGATAAATACAATGGCCAAAAACTAAAGTGATACCAATAATTAAACTTCTACTAAACCTAAGATAAATACAACAGTCAATAATTAAAGTACTACTAAACAGAGGATAATTACAACGGCCCATAGTTGAAGTACTTCAACTTTTTGACTTTAGTTAAAATAAGCCGGCCAAGCACTAGACGAATTCGCACTTCGTATCAGTACGTACAAATGGCACATTGATATCTAAAAGCACGTTGCGTTTCTTTTAAAGTATTTACTCATACAAATGTTATTTTTACAATGAAAATATTTTGGCTAGTATGTCTTTCACATACATAAAAATATCGTGGATTTCTGAAAGATACTTTGGTTTTATTATTTACAACTTTTTTTTTAAACAAAGTATATGACTAACATTAGAACTGAATTTCATTAGAATATGGGTTAAGAAGCTAATATTCTGGAATATAATGCTACTGATGAGCATGGCGAATGCGCTAGTGTCCTATATTCTCCGACCGCAGTTATTCAAAGTCTACGTCTTACAAAATCGCGTAATAACTTAAGAAATTTATATTAAGGAAAAAATGCGATGGCTCGGAAAGGATTTGAACCTCCGGCCAAGGATGCATTAAAAGTTCATTTCGACGCTGTAATCGCTGAGTTGGCGAGCCGTTTGATAAGGTTGGCGAGTCGATTAAATACTTCTATGTGACGTCTCCGATTGCCCCACGTTATAATATTTTCAATGCAATGATAACGAATGGAATGACATTGATAACAAGTAAAAGCATTGATATAACATGTTTTGTTGATTGAAATATTTGAGTTTGTGAAATAGACCCGATAACATAATGGGTGTAAGATATCAGTTTTTATGGTCCACCTAATTAGTACTGTCTAGGGAAATTAAACTTGAGAACCTGATTTGTGTTTTGCTCATAGAGTTGTTATCAACAATACTCAACATGGCTTACGAAAAATTAATATGTTGCTACAACTCCTCACTGCCTCCGCCTTCTTCATTTTTCAGCTACATTTACGTTTAAAATGTTTTTATTTTTATGACAAGGAACTAATTACTAGATGTAAATTTCAGTTTTTGTCTAATCCCGTTTAGAAGGTTGTTGCATCTGAAAGACAGACTTGTAGGTAGATGGATGGACGAACAGATGACGCTGCCACAACCGTTCCGTTGGATCCATGTGGAACCAAAAATAGTCGAAATCTTTCATAGAGCAGAAGAAAATTTCGTCCTACTTCAGGAAGATTTTTCTGTCGCCACATGCGAATCAGGTATATGTTGACAATTAGCCATATGGTGTATCTTATACTTTACTTAACGTATACGTTAGCTAACGGAAGTCATAAAGGTCGCTTTAAAAATCGGCATGTTGTATCACACTGGCGTTGTCATTGGCTTTATTTTTGTTCAAAGTGTGACGTATTGAGAGAAAAGAATAGTGTCATTTAATTTTACAGGCAGATAGAAAAGGACGGAACTCTTTTTGTCGACAATGACAATTCTGTACTTTATATATGTATGATAGGAGATGCAATTTTATGGCTTATTCTTTTTGCGTCAAGTAAGGTTTATTTATAACGTATCTTTCAACGTCGGCCGCAAACTGTCAAATAGAAATTTTGTTATTTCTTTAAAGAGTCGAAAGTATTTTACAGAATTATTATTTGGACGTTACGTGATTGAATCCGTACTCAAGTATTTCTCAATTCTTGAGTACGGATATTACCAGCGTTTCTACAAATGTAAAATACCTTTTATGAAATGAATTAGGTAACAATGTTTAACGAATTTAACGTATAACATAATTTTTATAAGATAACTATAAACAAATGTCGTCTTATCTTTCAGTGTGCTCAATTAATTCTATTAGTGAAGCTAAATTTACGGAATTATCGAAAAATATACAAATAACTTATTGGTATCTAATTTAGCATATAACATAATTTTTATAACTTTAAAAAAATGTCTTATCTTTCAGTGTGATCAATTAATTCTACTAGTAAATTTATATTTACGAAATTATCGAAAAACCTATGCAAATGATCTATAAAGTTAGCCGTAACGTCCGCTGTTTTCGCTACCTTTATAAAAAATAAGGCATTATTTTAACGTAAGTAGCTGTCAGAATAAAGGTTTCACGATGATACAACATGCGGACACCTGCCTAGAGGCTAATTACTCCATAATGTTAACGTTATCCATAAAGTAACATGATATAATATAGGGTTAATTATCCACTTTATTTAGATAGGTGTATTAAAGGATTTGTTTCGCGAGGACTATGTCCATAGAGAATATGGACCGAGAATGTTTTCCAAAAACATATTTTACTACATTCCTACTTCCTTACCAAACATTTTATTAATATTTTATTAAAAACCTTCATTTTGTCACAAATCTCACTGGTTATCCTTTCGTTAATAGAAACAGTTACAGCCCAATATTTGTTTTATGGTATTTATCCACTAATTAATTATAAGCCAATAACTAAACCTCAAATTATATACAGATTTTACACTCGAAATATTATTTATATATGTACAATGTAAAATGAAAATTGACGGTGCAAAAAATATCCGATTTATAACAATGGGTTTTCAGTAAATATTTCAAATTACAATTAATTAAATCTCAAAAGAAAATATAGATAAAGTTTTTCCGATGTTCTCCTGTCTTTGCTATTTCATTAATATTCGCCTTTGGCCTTAGCTCCGGAATAGAGACTAATTGGGTTACAAAGAAAATTTATTAATAATTTTTTTTTAAGAATTCAGAGTAAAAATTAAAAGTAGCTCAACTAATAAGCCTGTTTAACTTTCTGTTCTTCCATTTTTATTGTTTTCACGTACGAAAATCTCCTACCTATTTTTCCGAGAAAAAAATGACACTAGGATGATCGATTAAAAGAAATGAATTTTTGCGTATAATCAAATGGAAATTTCTTTTTTAAGTTGCGATCATCGTAGAAGAAACTAGAAAATGGGTTAAGAAGCTAATATTCTTGAATATAATAATATTGATGAGCATAGCGAATGCGTTAGTGTCCTATATTCTCCAAACGCTGTTATTCAGATTCTACGTGTCACAAAAACGAAGAAAGTTCTATTACAAAAACGCGTTGACTCGAGAAGGATTCGAACCTCCGACCTTCGATGAATTAAAAGTTAATTTCGACGCTCTAACCGCTGAGCTAGCGAGCCACTTGGAACAGTCGGCGAATCGATTAAATGTTAGCATCGATATAACGTCACTCGTATTGCGCAGCGTTGTAATATTTTAAGTGGAATGATAACAAAAAGGCGGACAATGATTTTGATATCATGAAAAATTATTGATATGACATGCTTTCTTGATTGCAATATCAATATTTATTTAAAATAAATCGAATTCTCGATTATTAACAACACATCACTAGCAATTAGAATTTTGAGTTACCCGTGAATGCATTATATACATAAGTAGATATTAATAGTTAATTTGTATTAGAATTATTTTGATTTAATGGTTACATGGCATGCTTGTGACTTTTATTCAATAATTTTTTATATGGCGAATTTGAACATAAGCTGAGGCGAAGGGGTTTCTCATACATTTTTGTTAATTTTTTTAGACTTTTTCTATAAGCGTCTTAGCTGACTCGCAAGCAGTAAAATAAAGAAAAAATTGTGCACAGAAAATTTCCGAATTTACAACAGTATAATAATATGGATACATTATTAAAATTGATTATATATAAATATTGAATTTAACGAGATCCATTTTAATAATTTATTCGTTTTTGTCGTGAATTCGGAAAGTTTTCTGTGCACCATTTTATCTTTATTTTGCTGCTGACGAGTCAGCTGATGCAGTCAAGTTTTAGCCAGGCGAAAAAGGAGAAAATTGAACTTGGATAAATTTTGTATGTGGAAACGTGGATATGGATGTTTCATCCTAGGTACCAAGCTACTGGAGCGATTTTAACAAATCAGGTATTTTTGCATTCAGACTAATATTAAGAGTATTAAGCTGTTGAAAAATAGAATAAGACATTCACTTGCCACCATATTGTCTTGGATGATGCAAAAATTGCATTTAAACATGGATGAGGAAATTACAATTATACTTATTATTCCTGGAAAATTACTAAGCACCAATAAGTGGAGGAAAAACTATATAAATTACTATGTCGAAGAGTAGAAAATCCAGAAAAACATAGTTACATAAAAGGGCATTTTTTACTTTTATTTTTTTCATTTTTTTTCTAAGTTTAGAATTTATTAATTAATGGATATTGCGTCTAGATTATGATTATGTCTAGATTATTATATTGCGTCTATATCAGCCATTACAATCTACCACTGCATTAATATTTTTCACTTAATCGCTTTGTGGTTGGTTATAAGGGATTGCTTCTATAGTTATATGTCCGTGGCCATCTATATACTTAGCCTTTTGAAATAAATAATTATCAACTCTAGAGCAATGAAGATTACAAAACGTTTATACATCATTTTTTGCGGTGGGTTTTCCGAAAACGTTTGACATAACCCGTGATTGCGTGGACCTCTAATCTTTGTTTCGGGGTCAGGCTAAGAACAGACAGACAGATTGCGGGGAGTAAGCGATAAATATATTCGATATTCGTATCTTCAAACGTTTTATATCACAATGTTTTGAAATAACTGATAATGTGATGGATATTAGCTATAAACATCGATTAAACCCATCGTATGTTCCAAGCGGCTCGCTAGCTCAGTGGTTAGAGCATCGATCTAAACGTTCAAGTTCATCGAAGGTCGGAGGTTCAAATCCTTCTCGAGTCAATCTCAATTTATTTTTTTCAGTTTAGTAATTTTTTTATAATGGATTCAATGTTTGTAGTAAAAAAACTTGTTAAGTACGAGTAAAATTCGCACTACGTGAGTTCCTTACACACTAACGCACATACATATAATCATTAAAAGAATACTCAGTATTTTTATTAAACAATTTACATGTATTAATATTATTTTTCAACGAGTAAATTATATTGTCTAGCATATATTTAAAAGTGGGAAAAATATTGTGAATATTGCAATAATTACAATATTAAAAATATTTTTGTTACCTTTTTCCAGTAAATTTTGGAATACTTTTATAGCAAGGTTTTTTTACATAATTGTGACGTTTTAGAAATGTAATTGAGAAAATAGGGATGGGGTAGTGTTGCTAAATCAATTTTGATGGATATTTTTGTGTCTAAAATTTTGCTATTTTAGTTGATACAACACGCGACATGAAATTAAAAAGAAATATGTGTACTTAGTTGACCTTCTAAAAAATTGTTAAATAAATATTTTAGAGTGTTAAGTATTGATCGATATACGCGAGTTAATATGCTAAATTTCCAGTTTCTACTTCAGAACGGTTTCTGAGTAAAACGTCTTTGACGGACGGACACGTGACTGACCTTATGAGGGTTTCGTTATTTTCATTTGTTACGAAAATCTAAAGACGAAGGTTCTTCAGTGAGAACAATATAATCTAAACCATCATTACAATATATATATATATATATATATATATATATATATATATATATATATATATATATATACATATATATACATATATTATGAACTGTAAGATATGCACATAATACGAACAAACAAAATGACTTGAAACAAAAACCTTCTTGATTAACTTTATGACTATGGTATTTAATTATGTCTTACACTTTTTTATTTATAAATGCCGTTGGAAAAGCAATTGTATATTAATTTAGCCGCAATGTCTAACAGAGACGTCAAAACTTCTTTTAGTTTCTACATTATTGTGTCTATGTGTAGAGAAGCAGAGACAAATATTGCCCTTATAGATGTTTTTTTTTGTTTTTTCCCGTTATATTGGTGAATATAAAAACTAACGGAGTCACCGAAAGTTCATACAATGTCCTCGACAGAAAGCAAGTAGCTAACAAAATGCAACGTCAAAAAATAACAAAATTAGCTCTTCCAAAAGTAACGTTCTTATAAATTTTAAATAAGGTACAGGACACTATGCTCATTTGTTACCTACTTGCTTTATTTTTGGATAATTGAAGAGCTGGTAAACAAAATAGGTGAATCAGAAATCTCTTAGAAATCTTTGTAGAAAATCTGTAAGAAAATGTCTAAACTTGTCGCATTCGAACGAAATTATTCTAAGTAATTTCGTTTAAAATATAAATTTTTTATTTCTTTATGCAAGAGATCAAGATGCTTATTTTATAAATAACCATATATTAAATGCTTTTTATTCGCAATTGGACAAAGCAGTTAATGCTCTTTTCGAGAAATTATTGAATTCGGAGTTATATTTTTCAAAATTATGAGAATACTTGTGATAGAACAAAAAATGTACGTCTGTAATTTTTAAGATATTTTTAAATTCGTTTTAGTTATTTCGTGGTTGTATTGTTAATGGAATACTCAAATCAATAGCATTATATAAACGTCTGCGTTGTGTGCGAGGAAAAGTCTACATGGATATCTCTTCATTTTGATTGAGGACAGGTCTTGTGACATAGTGCTATTGTAATCAAGGATGGCTCAATAGACTATAATGCAAAATGAATCTAAATATATTATTTCTAAAAGGTGTTTTTTGGTCGAGCGGCTCGATCTCTTTAACTACTGCACCAAAAAAAATAAAAAAATACCCACTTAAAGCTTATGTTTTCTACTTTGGGCGAAAATATAAATATAAAAAAATTCGAAAAAAATCTTGTTGTTAATAAAAAAATTAATTTTTATAACAATTGGCATGAGCGCCATCTGTGGGCGACACATCAAATATCTTAGCCAAATTGTATACTTGGAACACGCTAGATGGCGATATAGTGCGAAGACTTCGCACGGGTCAGCTAGTTAGTACTTTATTAGTTTTTATTATTCCCAGTCAAAGTCATATAAAATGGTCAATAAATTACAAGAATTGGAACGAGTCCCAAAGAAAGTTGATCTTATTATTCTCCCCAAAAATCGAGAATACTTTTTGTAAAAAGTATAAAGCTCAAAGTATAAAGTAAAAAAAATATATAAATCATTCTAAACATCTTTATCAAAAAATATTTAAGTGAAATGATTTTAAAAATATCCCGTTCATGTCCTTTGTTCTGTTTCAAAAACCCTCGTCTAGAAGACATTAACGGGTTACCAATTTTATTTTGTAAATAATTTTTTTTTAGTACGACTCAATTGTTAGGGTTCTGTACCTCAAAAGGAAAAACAGAACCATTATAGGATCACTTTGCTGTTCTTTTGTCTGTATATCTAGGTAATCAACTTTACTTTTCGTTGACCTAGAATCAATTTTTTCAATCATCAAGTCCCGTACCCAAAGGGAGCCAGAGATACTCTATTACTAAATACATATTATTTAGGTATGTCCTGCATTTAATCTACGTTTATCCCAAAATGTTTAAAAAATAAATCTCGGCTGCTAGTTTAATTAATTAAATAATTTAACCACATATTGTAAGTCATTATCGCATTGTAACTTCCCCTGACAGTTTATTACAGCCTTCTATAATATCACCACATATTTCCCCTGACAGTTTATTACAGCCTTCTATAATATCACCACATATTTCCCCAGACAGTTTATTACAGCCTTCTATAATATCACCACATATTTCCCCTGACAGTTTATTACAGCCTTCTATAATATCACCACATATTTCCCCTGACAGTTTATTACAGCCTTCTATAATATCACCACATATTTCCCCAGACAGTTTATTACAGCCTTCTGTAATATCACCACATACAGCCTTCTATAATATCACCACATTTAACCACATATTGTAAGTCATTATCGCATTGTAATTTCCCCTGACAGTTTATTACAGCCTTCTATAATATCAGAAAGCACAATAGTGTTCTAATTGATTTAAAGTGATCGCTCATGCAGCAATAAGATCGTCTAATAGATGTAAGTCCATAATTAAATAAACAATATTTCCGTGTTGATATTCAGGTAACAAAGCCAATTGGTATATTGTATGTTATAATGACGTGTAGACAGGTTCTCACCTGACCAGTATTCTCAAAGTGTACTGGGATCAGGTGAGGGAGACACGCAGACAGCAGCAATTCATAATGTTGTGAAATCACTGCTAATGACGTCACATTCGAAACAGATGTTTACTTTGCTTGTCGAATGATCTAAGCGGCTCGCTAGCTCAGTGGTTAGAGCGTCGATCTAAACATACAAGTTCATCGAATGTAATGTCGTAGCGAAGTGCAGAGTATTATTATTTTAGTATGGTCATTCATTTCCTGTTCCTTTCTTTTCCTATATCCTTTTCTTTTTCCTGTTTGCATGCAATTTTTGGAGTGAAAACATCTTTAGGCGCGTTAAGTGATTTTTGGTAGGGGAAGATGCTATAGATTCGCGTCACCGACATGTTATGTTAACAGTATATCTGTAACTATAAGTACTATATACTGCGCTTGGTCAGCTGTGAAAGCATATATTATATATGTATATATATATATATATATATATATATATACATATATATATATATATATATATATATATATATATATATATCTGGGTACACCATAAAACATCAGGACCTGGTGTGGCATAAACAACGTAATCCTAAGACCTTCCCCTTTTAACAAAATCTTAACAATATCATAAACACTGAAATAATTACCCAGCAATGGACAAAATCTAACATTATCCTGTTGTATAACATTATCTTGTTATATAAAGGAAATAAACACAATATCGGAAACTATCGCCCTATCAGTGTTATGTCCAACATATACAAAATTTTCGCTAAGATCATTTTAAGACGGAGACCCATCGAGCATGCTGGATTTCGTAAAGAGTACTCGGCGATTGACCACATCCATGTAGTTCGTCAAGTTTTAGAGAAGTACATACGAATACCAGCTTACATACTATATTGCATTTGTCGACTACAGGAAGGCTTTTACTACTGCATAAAGAACGTATATAGTTATAGCACAGCCAGAATCCAGATAGAGAATAAAGGCCACCCATTCAAAGTAGATAAAGGCGTTAGACAAGAGATCCCCAAATCTCCATAACTATTCTCGGCTGTTCTTGAATCAATTTTCAGGCGACTTAATTGGGAAAATTTCGGGATAAAAGTGCACAGTGCAACGCTGATGCACTTAAGATCCCCTGATGACACAGTGCTATTCGTCAAAACATCTGAAGCTATCAACAGAATGATAGAAGAGCTCGCGATGGAAAGTGGGAAAGTAGGGTTAAAACTTAACTCAGAAAAGACTAGAGTGATGACAAATGGAGACAAAATCACGATACAGTCAGGAAACACCAAAATCAACTACACTGATTAATACATCTATCAGGGACAGATAATAACTCAAAAAGAACCCATGCGCGAGGAAATAAAGAGAAGAATTACGAACGGTCGGAGAAGATACTGGAGCTTGAGATGGGCTATGAAAGACAAAAAGCTTCATATAAACATCAGAAGTCCTGCATACTACCCGTCCTTATGTACGTTTGCTAATCATGGACTTTAACTCAAGAACTTACAACTTGCCAATGCGGTATAGGAGTATGCTGAATGTCAAGAGATCAGACAAACTGAAAAACCGTGTCATCAGAAATAAAACTAGAAAAATAGATGTAACACTGAAAATTAGAAGACTAAAATGGAGATGGGCAGGACACATGATAAGAGGTCACGACAAATTGAGTAAGAAAGTGAGAAGATGGATGGTATCACAGGAAAGGAAAAAGTAAAAGAGGCAGACTGCAGAAAAGGTGGGATGATGACATCAGAGAAGTGGCAGGAGTGATATGGAACAGAGTGGCTCAAGAAAGATCAGAATGGAAAATGTTGGAAGAGGTTGTAGATTTGTTTGCCGATTGGCAAACAGATCTACAGAAAAAGGCAAGCAGCAAATATTAGAACAAGTTTTTAAGTTTTACGTTTCTATTAAAATATTGTTATTAGGTTAAGTGGATCTGAATAAAAGGCTATTATTATATAACTGTGTACACATATATACACCAAGACATTGTATATATCTGATTGATGTGCGCGTTGGACGTATTGCTAAAATCTTGCGAGTTCGCATCACCTACATGCTTTAATAGCAGTATATCTGTAGCTGTAAGGATGACGTGTTGTGCAATATTAGTGCTGTGAACTTTACAAGTAAAGTTAAATTCATTACTTGAAAAATTCAATGTGTGTATACTGTCCTTCGTTTAAATTGTGTTTTAGTTTGACTATTACTTCAAATGTTTAATTGTGGGATCACTGTGCAGTATAACAGTGACTATTATATTTTTATGTAGATAAAATTAACAACAAAAACTAAGCATTTATTTTCAAATATTTGTATCAATAGTTGCGTTTATAAATTTGATATTATTTTGTTTTTTATTCTTTTAATATTTGTTCTCTACAACACATCATTCAATTAGTATTTCATACTAGTTATCTTACTAGCATGGTGAAACAGTTTTCTATTTGTAGTATTACAATAATATAATTTTTGCAGACCACCTCTTAACTAATTAATTATATTACTTGGTTGTGGTTGATTGGAAGAGACTGCTTTTGTAATAATAGTTTCCCCATATATCACATGGTCACATTAAATACTGGTAAATAAAGAAATATATATGTTAATACGACCATCCGTACTTGGATGACAAGTAACACATATAGTGAGTAACCAATACGAAATACCAAGTGATGTGATGCAACGTTACGATTGAGGAAATTGCATGACTTCTATCAAGAGCATTCAGATTTTACTATTTTCTTAATAATTGGGGAGCTGGTAACGGGTTTTGAAAATATATTTTAGGCACAACACAGTTTTTCATAGTAGTGTCTTTATGTTAGTGGAAAAGTGTTTACTGTTATTTTGCTATTGCACAACTATAAAATTTCCAAAAGAATAAGACCACAAAAATATTCTTTCGACATTTTGCAATTATCGAAATTGCAATTATTCAAAATTAATTTCAAACATTTTAGTTTCTAATGAATGAGAAAATTAAAATTCCAGAAAATTGTAAAGGTTACTAGGTATTTTAGGTAGGATGAAATATTTATAGCATTTTTATTAAATTTTATTAAATATATTTCTAAAAATTTTGATATAATTTCAAATTTTTATATTTTAAATAATTTTTCATGGCCAGTCTTTTCGTCAATTTACACTGTAGCTCTTATAAGTTACCATAAATTCTAAAGAAGTCTTGTTATACAATATTACGTGTATAAACGAATAGTGAAAGAATAAATTTTTGGAGTTACGTTCAAATATTCGAAAAATATTTTCATTTGAAGATTCGTTTTGGTTACCATGAAGTAAATTGTTCAGCTGATACATAAAAAAAACTATTTTTAACATGATACTTCCTTCATTTTTTTTACATTATATAAAAGTTATTTTTAGATTTAACGCTGATATACCAAAGTTTTTTCGTCTGCAATGTTCTGCAAAAAATGAACGATCTCATGATTGATATATTCCAGCCTTTACGGCGACGAATGAATCCCATCTAGCAAGCTAGAAATAATATTCACAGAAAGATATTTCTCGTCATTTTTTGTTTGAATGTCACAAAATAACGTTTCATTTGGTTTTATCTACTTAGTTTCAGCTGTTGACGTACTGATGTTGTTTAATATAGAACAAGCTTTTTATTACCGTAAATATTTGCTAATTAATTCTGAATTAGTATTTCCGAATTAATTAGCATATATTTACGGTAATAAAAAACTTATAAAAAACTCTTTTCAAAGGCCAACTTGAAGGTAGATCTGAAGAAAACAAATAAAAAACAATTTTTTTACTTTTTATTTGTTTTATTTAACTCTACCTTCAAGTTGGTCTTTGAAAGGAAATGCTTTCATAGAAGTCATAATATTGTTTAATATGATTTCAGCGCTTTATATACTGTATGGATTAAGTAACTTTTTAACTAATATTTAATGACAACAACGGTGGGATGTGATTTTTAATAACAGTTTATTAAGTGGGATAGATAGTGTGTAGGATCAAATTACTAAATGTTTTATTGATTTAAATAGACTGAGTATTAAATATTGAGTTCAATACGTACAAATAAGTTTAAAATAAAAGGAAAATACTTAATTACAAAGGTATATTTGTACTTCTATCAAATTGATAAAAGTTGTGCTTTTATGTCTAGGAGGGGTTAAACGGAAGTAAGTGAAGGGTGTTTCCAAAGGAAATATTGGTGGACAATCGCGAATGACGTCGAAGTCCGTCTAAATATGTATTTACGTATGTACGTCCGTACGTACAGACGCTTTCAAAGGTGTAGGTACGGACGTAAATACCTAAGTAGAAGGGTGTTTCCAAAGGAAATATTGGTGGACAATCGCCAAAGACGTCGAAGTCCGTTTAAATATGTATTTAGGTATGTACGTCCTTACGTACAGACGCTTTCAAAGGCATAACACGTATAGGAGTTTTCGATTCATTACTAACTCTTTTACTTGACAGTGCTCAGCGGAATAAACAAAGTGGTAAGTTTCCTAGCTTTGAAATCCAATAGGAGCTTAGAGATCCGTTATGCCACCAAAAAATAACAACGTATGTCCCACGAAAATTAAGAAAAAAGTAAGTGGATAAAATTAGGCTATTTGTATTTGTTCATAGATCGTACCTATTGTTTTGAGTTATAATCGGAAAAGTATTTCCAGAGGTAAAGGAAAAAAATTCTTTTGCAGCTTACCAGTTATTGCTGAACCGTTGTTATTTAATAACACATTCGAGAAACTCAAATCAGAGACGAGTTTACTCCAAATTCAGATTTAATTCATCAAAGGACGAGTTTATTCCAAATTTAGATTTAATTAATCAAAGGACGAGTTTATTCCAAATTTGATTTAATTCAAGGGACGAGTTTATTCCAAATTTAGATTTAATTCATCAAAGGACGAGTTTATTTCAAATTTAGATTTAATTCAAAGGACGAGTTTATTCCAAATTTAGATTTAATTCATCAAAGGACAAGTTTATTCCAAATTTAGATTTAATTCAAGGGACGAGTTTATTCCAAATTTAGATTTAATTCATCAAAGGACGAGTTTATTCCAAATTTCGATTTAATTCATCAAAAGACGTTGGCGTTTATTTAATACGCCTTTTTGATGAAAGTTATATCTAATTTTACTCTAAACCGCTGGATTTATTAAAATTTATTATCAATGTTATTAAAATTTATTTTAATTCATGTGATGTGAACTAAGAATGTAATTTTATATTAGGGCAACTTATCAGCCTATGGTTACCTACTGTAGGGCGAAGCCTTCTTTCTTTTCACACATTTCTTCCATTCCAAGGTCCAATTTTTTCAAAAGAATCAAAATTTATATCTAAAAGTTTCTTTTTCTTAACCTCTCGCATGTGTGCGGTACTTATAAGTTACCTAGGACTAGCACGACTCATACGTAGTTAGGTTAGAGTGAGATAAACAAACGTTTCTCAAGACTCATTTCTCAAGACCCTGGAAGGTGTCCAGGGTTTAATGTTATAGACTTTTGAACTCAATACTAAATATAATAAAACGTTTTCTTTACTGTATTCCACTGAAATTTCTCAGAAACTTTCATCACTCTCAACAGCCTATCTCTGTCCATTGCTGGCCTTAGGCCTCATCTAATGCACGTATCATTGACTGTAATGCCCATAATCGCTGAACACGTGGCTTGGTTAAGATAGTGCTTCCTGTACCAGTGGCGTTGCTGCCCATCACTTATCTGTGGGATTTTTAGCTGTGCGACTAAAATACAACAATCAAACCAGCTCCGTGTAGCGAGCATTCAAGAATCTGATCCGGGGTCCGGCGGTGCATCACGCCCTTAAAGGCCATAAGACTGTGGTCAACATGGCATACTTGTGACTTTATATCAAAGAAACATTTTTTTATATGGCGAATTTGAACATAAGCTGAGGCGAAGGGGTTTCTCATATATTTTTGTTATTTTTTTAGACTTTCTCTGTAAGCGTCTAGGCTGACTCATATATGATACGTTATTAAAATTGATTATATTTTCATATTGAATTTAACGAGATCAATTTTAATAATTTATTCGTTTTTGTCGTGAATTCGGAAAGTTTTCTGTGCACCATTTTATTTTGCTGCTCACGAGTCAGCTGATGCAGTTTTTATACCTGATTTTCACTCAGGTATGGTAAGGCGAAAAAGGAGAAAATAGAACTTGGAAAAATTATGTATGTGGAAACGTGGATATGGATGTTCCATCCTAGGGACCAAGCTACTGGAGCGATTTTAACAAATGAGGTATTTTTGCATTCAGTCTAATATTAAGAGTATTATAAGCTATAGAAAAATAGAATAAGACACTCACTTGCCGCCATATTGTCTTGGATGATGCAAAAATTGCATTTAAACATGGATGAGTAAATTGCAATTATACTTATTATTCCCAGAAAATTACTAAGCACCAATAAGTGAAAGAAAAACTATATAAATTAGTACGTCGGAGGGTAGAAAATCCAATTACGCAAAAGTTAATTTTTTTAGTTTTATTTTTTTTTCTAAGTTTTTCATTTCTTCTCTCTAAATTTAGAAGTTATTCATTATTTTAAAAATATCTATGTTTTTCATACTTTGATGCACATTAATTGACATTGCGTCTAGATTATGTACGGATAGCCATGAAATTTGATGTCCATATAGTTTATTGGCATGGCTATAAAAAACTCTGGTTTTGTGCCAAAAACTAAGAACAAATTTTTAAACTTTAATAATGCGATATAGAATATGTGATTCTAAAAAAATGTGTTCTAATTTCTAAGACCCACTGTGCAAGAAAAAGTGTAGAAAAGAAGACAGGCAAATTATCTTGAAAACTACTATGATTAATGGCATATAAACTGCAACTATGATTCATGGCATAGAAACTGCAACTATGAATAAAGGCATAGAAACTGCAACTATGATTAATGTCATAGAAACTGCAATCATGATTAATGGCATATAAACTGCAACTATGATTAATGGCATAGAAACTGCAACTATGATTAATGGCATAGAAACTGCAACTATGATTAATGGCATAGAACTGCAACTATGATTAATGTCATAGAAACTGTAATCATGATTAATGGCATATAAACTGCAACTATGATTAATGGCATAGAAACTGCAACTATGCTTAATGGCATAGAAACTGCAACTATGATTAATGGCATAGAAACTACAACTATGATTAATGGCATATAAACTGCAACTATTATTAATGGCATTGAAACTGCAACTATGATTAATGGCATATAAACTGCAACTATGATTAATGGCATAGAAACTTCAACTATGATTAATGGCTTATAAACTGCAAATATGATTAATGTCATATAAATTGCAACTATGATTAATGGCATATAAACTTCAACTATGATTAATGACAAATAAAATGTCATATAAATAGAAACTATGTAATATAGAAACTTGAAATTTGGCGTAGCAATACATCTTAACAACTTTATTTAAAAAATCATCTTAACAACTTTATTTTCCAGTTTTGTGTATCATGTGGTGCATCTATCATTTGTTATTAGGAATATACAAATATTTTTTTGCATAATTTACAATTGCATATTTAAAAAGATATTCTAGAAAATATGCAACAATAGAGCTTCCCGTCTTCTGTTAACGAAACTACTTAAGCAAAAATCATGAAAAACTGGTTTGGGAAAATCTGACTAGAATATTGCAGGAAAACTAAAGCGATTGTCCTAGATTTTATCATTTTGGTAATGTGCATTATATTTTAACGCTTGCAAAATTACGATGTAAACAATTTATATTTATAAATTGTTTAACAGGAATACTACGGACTCTTGATGTTTTCATACGGATTTGCACCATATGAATGAAGTGAATTTTTGTTATTCAGAATTTTAATAATATGTTCGGTGGTTGGTCAAGTTTAAATTCCTATATATAAAGTAATAGACTATTTGACTATTGTTACATACTGTTAATATAATTATTCCCTAATACTGAATATATATGTAATACCTTTTTTACGCCAGTCGTACATACGAAAGATAGCAATAACAAAAGTCGAAGGAGTACGGCCAGTTCCCGGAGTTGTACGCAGTAAACTACATGGCTTATCGCAAAAAACATCCATGGCAACTGACATTTCTATAAATTAAATAAATATACACGTGTAAATGTGTACGGAACCCTCGTAGCGTGAGTTCTACTCGTACTTGACATTTTGTTACTCATCGTAGTTTTGTTTTTTTGTTTATTTATCGTTGCCCTTATCAGCCATTACAATCTACCACTGCATTAATATTTTTCACTTAATCGCTTTGTGGTTGGTTGTAACGGGTTGTTCCTATAGTTATATGTGCGTAACCATCTGTATACTTAACCTTTTGAAATAAATAATTATTTCAACTCAATAAAGATTACAAAATGTTTATACACCTCTAATCTTTGTTTCGGAGTCAGGCTAAGAACAGACAGACAGATTGCGGCGAGTAAGCTATAAATATATTCGATATACGCATCTTCAAACGTTTTATATCACAATGTTTTGAAATAACTGATAATGTGATGTATATTAGCTATAAACATCGATTAAACCCATCGTATGTTCCAAGCGGCTCGCTAGCTCAGTGGTTAGAGCATCGATCTAAACGTTCAAGTTCATCGAAGGTCGGAGGTTCAAATCCTTCTCGAGTCAATCTCAATTTATTTTTTTCAGTTTAGTAGTTTTTTTATAATGGATTTAATGTTTACAGTAAAAAAACTTGTCAAGTACGAGTAAAATTCGCACTACGTGAGTTCCTTACACACTAATGCACATACATATAAGCATTAAAATAATACTCAGTATTTCTATTAAACAATTTACATGTATTAATATCATTTTTCAACGAGTAAATTATATTGTCTAGTATATCTTTAAAAGGTGGAAAAATATAGCGAATATTACAATCTTAAGAATATTTTTTGTTATCTTTTTTTATAGCAAGGTTTTTTTTACATAATTTTGACGTTTCAGAAATGGATTTGAGAAGAGATGGATGGGGTAGTGTTGCTGAATCAATTTGATGGATTTTTTTGTGTCTAAAATTTCTTACATAAAATTTTGCTATTTTAGTTGATACAACATGCGACACGAAATTAAAAAGAAATATGTGTACTTAGTTGACCTTCTAAAAAATTTGTTAAATAAATATGTTTAAAGTTTGATCGACGTACGTGAGTTAATATGCTAAATTTCCATTTTCTACTCCAAAACGGTTTCTGAGAAAAACGTCTTTGACGGACGGACACGTGACTGACCTTATGAGGATTCCGTTATTTTTATTTGTTACGAAAACCTAAAGACGAAGGTGAGTGAGAACAATCTAATCTAAACCATCATTACAATATATATATATATATATATATATATATATATATATATATATATATATATACATATATATAGATATACAAATATTATGAATTGTAAGATATGCACTTAATACGAACAAACAAAATGACTTGAAACAAAAACCTTCTTTATTGGCTTTATGACTATGGTATTTAATTATGGCTTACAGTTTTTTATTTATAAATGCCGTTGGATAAGCAATTGTATATTAATTGAGCAGCCGTGTCTAACAGAGACGTCAAAACTTCTTTTAGTTTCTACATTATTGTGTCTATGTGTAGAGGAGCAGAGACAAATATTGCCCTAATAGATTTTTTTTTGTTTTTTTCCCGTTATATTGGTGAATATAAAAACTAACGGAGTCACCGAAAGTTCATACAATGTCCTCGACGGAAAGCAAAAAGCTAACAAAACGCAACGTAAAAAAAACAAAATTAGCGCATTCAAAAGTAACTTTCTTATAAATATTAAGTAAAATACAGGACACTATGCGCATTTGTTACCTACTTGCTTTATTTTTGGATAATTGAAGAGCTGGGAAACAAAATAGGTGAATCAGAAATCTGTAAAAGAAAATGTCTAAACTTGTCCCATTCGAACGAAATTATTCTAAGTAATTTCGTTTAAAATATCAATTTTTTATTTCTTTAAGCAAGAAAACAAGATGCTTATTTTATAAATAACTAGATATTAAATGCTTTTTATTCGCAATTGGACAAAGCAGTTAATGCTCTTTTCAAGAAATTATTGAATTCAGAGTTATATTTTTCAAAATTATGAGAATACTTGTGATAGAACAAAAAATGTACGTCCGTGATTTTTAAGATATTTTTAAATCCGTTTTAGTAATTTCGGGGTTGTATTGTTAATAGAATACTCAAATCAATAGCATTATATGAAGGTCTGTAATGTGTGCGAGTAAGAGTCTACATGGATATATCTTCCTTTTGATTGAGTACAGGTCTTGTGACACAGTGCTATTGTAATCAAGGATGGCTCAATAGACTATAATGCAAAATGAATCTAAATATATTATTTCTAAAAGGTGTTTTTTGGTCGAGCGGCTCGATCTCTGTAACTACTGCACCAAAAAAAATAAAAAAAATGCCTACTTAAAGCTTATGTTTTCTACTTTGGGCGAAAAATATAAAAAAATTCGAAAAAAATCTTTTTGTTAATAAAAAAATTAATTTTACAACAATTGGCATGAGCGCCATCTGTGGGCGACACATCAAATATCTTAGCCAAATTGTATACTTGGAACACGCTAGATGGCGATATAGTGCGAAGACTTCGCACGGGTCAGCTAGTTAGTACTTTATTAGTTTTTATTATTCCCAGTCAAAGTCATATAAAATGGTCAATAAATTACAAGAATTGGAACGAGTCCCAAAGGAAGTTCATCTTATTATTCTCCCCAAAAATCTAGAATACTTTTTGTAAAAATTATAAAGCTCGGTGTAGACCCCAGTTTTATAATATTAAAAATCAGATGAAGCATACAAAATTGCACAATATTTAGGGAAAACCATAACGATTGACATACTTTCGTATCCTTCTTTTCGTTGTTACTTGTAATAGTTTGAGCGAGATCGCATTTGTTTCATATGTTTTCTTAATTCGAAACTGTCACCACGCCCTAATTTACTAAGTAACTAATACGCCATATTGATTTGAATGTCGTGATTATGTTTGTGATAGGGCTTCACAAAGGAATTTGTCAGGTAACGCATTTCACGGGTACGCAAAATATGACTTTGATTGCTTCAATTTGTAATTTATTGTGAAATATATGTCATAATTCGATATAAATGCACTTTACAACCAGGAATATTTCGATAATTTTTTTGATATCACATCAAAGTATACACATTAAAAACTACATTTCTGGAAATAAATACTGCAGCTGATGATTATTTATTATAAAAAAAAACAATTTGGAAAATGTTGTACCTGACCATTTTGTTTGCGATGGAACAGATTTTAAACATTTTTTTCCAGTTATATCACTTATTCTTTTATCACTATCCACTTATTACATAATTAAAAGGATAATTTGTTATTTATGACATGATAGTTGAGTATTTATGACAACAATTAATTATCAAAATTGAATATTATTTTTACTACATTTTGCTTAAATGGTGCCAACATACAAGAAACAATAAAGTCTATTTGTATTATGCCATATATCTTTTTTGGATATTTTATGGCATTCATTTCACTTTGTAGTTGCCTAAATTTTAAATATATTTTAAAACTACATACTATTTTTTTTCATTTTTGTCGTTTTATTATTAATTTTATTACTAATAAAAAGTTTAATGTTTGCAATATTTATTGTTGATTATTTAAATTGAACTAATAGATTTTGTTTATTCTTTCGAAATATTTATAAAAAATATTTTTTTAGAAATATATATTTTTTATTGAATTAATTTTTTAAATAATTTTTTTAATACATCAGCCACGGCCGGAAATTATTTTAGTTACGGTTGGGCTGGGTTGGATTAGGTTAGGTTAGTTTGGCTTGGATTGGGTTGGGTTAGGTTAGGTTAGGTTACATTAGGTTTGTATTAGGTTGGGTTAGTTTGGGTTAGGTTGTGTTAGGTTAGGTTAGGTTGGGTTAGATTGGGTTAGGTTGATCTTCACCTTCTTCGAACTTTCTTTCCAGTCTTGTAATTTCGAATTCAACTTCATGCAAATTCACTTCCCTTGGATTCGGACATGTCGGGCATAAACAAATGAGGGATCACGGAAAATGGAAAAAGCAAATCGCGAGATTTAAAGTTTTGGTTATTGAATAATCAGTTGAAATATTTTATTATTATTTATAATTCTATTATTTAAATAATAATAGAATTGAAAGAAAATGGTCCAAGGAAAACTTTCAAAAATTTGCATCATCGTTGAGATATTATCACTTAACCCTTTCGCTAGGGAAAAATTATTTGGATCAATGCAGAGCATTAATATATTATTGTATTATTTTATCGATTTCATCACGGAATATTCAGTAAAACTTTTGTTTTCTCGCTGAAGAACATGGAATACAATTATATTGCAAAAATACCTATCGAATGATCTATTTAAACATGTATTTACATTTGCTCCACAACAGGCTTTTTCTCAAACCTAAGTGCAGTTCTTGAAAGATTTTAATTTGTTTATTCCATGCTCATTATTCGTTTTGAACTATTTTTGGAGAGGACAAATGTGTTCGATGCCCCATTCTTTTACATTTCTCAATCTCGTGTTGTGATTTTAATCTGACCTGCAATTTGAAGACGTGCTTTTGGCTTGAAGGCGTACTTTTGTTTGCAAAATATAGTCAACAATTGAGTAATATCATTTTTGTTGAGATATCAAAAAACTGGTTAATCCAACTTACATTTTTGACTATATTGTACCCGATTATTTTGTTTTATAAAAATTATATATCATGAGACATATAAATAGGCAACAAATAAAACAGGGCTGTTGCTTGTTTAGAAATGCAAGAATTTTTTGTACTGGATATTTTTCCAATAACTCTACTATATATATATATATATATATATATATATATATATATATATATATATATATATATATATATATATATATATATATATATATATATCATATATACATCACTATAAACGGTGTTATAATATGTGAATTATTCAAGTAGTTTCAAATAATAAGGATTGTTTCTCAACATTTATGCACTTATTAAAGTTGAAATTTTGCACATTAGTAACAAGAGCATTACATAAGCATTATTTAGTAGAGCATAATCTTGTAACCAAAGGTTACAAATACGTAATGTTACTAATGTGCTAAGGAAACGTATATAAGTAATACGTATATAAGTGGTATATACGTAATGCTCTTGTTACTAATGTGCTAAGGAAACGTATATAAACTAATACGTATATAAGTAGTATATACGTAATGCTCTTGTTACTAATGCGCAAAGGAAACATAATTTGTAACCATTTTCATCTTAAAAACCTGATAAAGAGGTTTCGCTTTGTAATGCTTCTAACAGTGTTTGACTTTGAAAATTATCTAGGTTAAAAAATCATTATCCTGAATTTAAAACCAAGAAAGATATTTACCTAATACCAACAAAATTAAGACAGCAGTGAATTTAACGAGACACTCTGTTTAAGATCACACGATTATCGATTTTTTTTATTAATACGCTAAAAGTATTAACTTCGCTTGTAATGCTGCATTATTTTTAATTTTTTTCTTTTCGATTTGCAGAGTTATTTGTGCTTATGATGAAAAAAATCTTAACGGAAAGGTGACACTAAAATTTAAATGAACGTAAAAACATTAAAAATACACAATATTTGCTTTATTTTAATCAGAGACGTCTCTACTTTATCTTTATGCCTGATTTTATCACAACTTAGTACTATTTTTACCCCCCTGTAAAACTTGTTTCTTGGTTTAATTTTTACCCTTGATTAAACGTGCAATATTTTACAGACGCAACCTAAAAATATGATTTTAAAATTAATTTCTGAGGTTAAATATATAGAAAATTATATATATGTATATATATATATATATATATATATATATATATATATATATATATATATATATATAATATCTTGTTAGTTCAAAGAATTTCATCCTAATAACATTTACAAACTTATAAAAATTAACCTGACTTTATGTGTTAAGTATTGAGAGAGCGCTACGGTGACATTTGTTTGAATTATCGATTAATGTTAAAGTTAGACAAGTTTAATATGTAGTGCGTTATAATAAAACAGTGCTTGCATTGAACCAACAGAGCGTGTCGCTTGTTCATCATCGGGGAACGGGATCAAGTTGATATCATATGATAACGAATTAACTCATTGCGTGATCGGTTTAGCAACTACTATATACTATAACGGTTTCTTACCTCTGATTTTACATAGACTTTATTACTTGTGTAGTTTCAATTTCCTTTTTTCATTTATATATATATATATATATATATATATATATATATATATATATATATATATATATATATATATATATCAGCATATATTAATTACATCTATGCGAAGAAGCGAGACGGTGTGAGGTCGGTCAAGGAAGATTATTTCATTCTACAATATTTTTCAGGTAAACACCAGCATAATAACCTACGTATACTCGTATAATAATTTATATATATATATATATATATATATATATATATATATATATATACGATATAATTGCATCCTCTAAAGCACCGCACCTGAAACGTTATCTCCATGAACCCCCGACAGACTGATTGCAATGAGCCAATCATTAAAATGTTTGAAATTGTAAACTGAATATATCACAATGTTGTGAAATCATTGGTATAACTGACGTCATATTCAATATAGCTATAGATTGTATCCGTCGAGTGCTCCAAGCGGCTCGCTAGCTCAACGGTTAGAGCGTCGATCTAAAAATCAGAAACAATCGAAGGTCGGAGGTTCAAATCCTTCGCGAGTCAATACATATTTTTTTATTTCAAGTTAATAAGTAATTTTTTGCAATTAAATGAAACTACGTGATGTAGTATTATTTCTACTATCTTTAATTTCTTTACCACGACCAACATCTTCAGGTGGGATATTAGCAAAGATAGAGAAATCTTTGCTAATATCCCACCTGAAGATGTTGTAATACAACGAAACCTAGGTCGTGGTAAAGAAATTAAAGATAGTAGAAATAATACTACATCACGTAGTTTCATTTTATTGCGAATAATGAATTTCTACAAAATTAACGCCAAATATATTCAATAAGTAATTTTTTATTAACTTGAAATAAAGCATAACTTCCGAATGTTTAATAGAAAATGTAATATATTGCACAAATTTTCTTTGTTTGCAGTTTATGAAAATAAGATGGATAAACAAAATAATAACAGGGATTTTTTGGAAAAACTTTAAAGAAAACGAAAAGAAGTGTAACGGTTCAGGTATTAGTCGGCAGCACGTCATCACAGCGAAGTGCTCAAGTACTGCAGGTGTGATGCTAATTCCATTTCTGCAATAAATATCGGAAGTCTAGAGCCAACGCTTTGGAAGTGAAGAACTTGAGTAAAAGAAACAGGGAGTGAATTTGTGGTAATTAATTTGTTTACCTATTGAAATTCTCAATCCCATAGGAGAGTAAAACTATGAGCATAAAATTTAAAACCAGCTCTATAATTATTAAGCCAGTGCAGCAGTACTGTATATTGCTGTAGCAGGTTCTAAACTGTTTGATTCATTTTTCAGTCAATTTTATTTAAAATGAATGTATCACGGTTTTTCGAAATAAATGCTACTATAGATTTCGAACATTTTCATGTATTGTTTTAAGCGGCTTGCTAGCTAACTGGTTAGAGAATCCTTCTGAGTCTGACATCAATTTATGGAAGTTCGGAGGTTAATCCTCCTCGACTCAACGCTTTATTTTTGATTTACAAATTTTCAATCATTACAAAATATTTCTACTTGAAAAGCTCTCGGAAGGTATGGAGGTAACATACACGAACAAATTGACTTTACAAAACCTTCGTTTTAAATATTTCTTTAAACGCTTTTTGGCAATTTGGTTATTTTATAAAAGTTTTATGGTTATTTTTCTTAAAGAATTTTGTTTCTAAGTGGCTTCAGGCAACAATAATGAGTTATTTACTTGGAAGTCGCTTCCAATTGAGATTTAAGAGCCACTTTCTTGATTGTACTTCTTGTGAATCTTTACTTGATTGTACTTATGTTTATAGAATCAGAGACCACAATTGGTGTCAAAGATGTTTTTGTTTCTTCTTTTCTGGTAAGTAACGGGTAGGCAAATACTCATCAGAATCAGCGCATCCTTAAGTTACGTTCTTACGAACATTAATAAAGCTGCGTTACTTCAGTCATATCTTTTTTGGTAAAAATTAAGAAGTCACTCATATCTTTTTTGTCCTAATTATGGTCGGTAAGATAGCACAGCGAGGAAATAGAAGAAGTAAATCAGGAGTTTCTCTTTCGCTTTGCTTAAGCTTTAGAGAAGATCTCTAAAA
Source organism: Druceiella hillmani (assembly GCA_039881145.1). Lineage (NCBI taxonomy): Eukaryota > Metazoa > Arthropoda > Insecta > Lepidoptera > Hepialidae > Druceiella > Druceiella hillmani. Next base: position 12,811,594 of record JAYKKI010000031.1, read on the forward strand.
AGGAGAAAATATATCCGATCTCGATTTATTCTAAGAAGTTTCGTTTAAAAAGTAGATTTTTCTTTTCCTTAGTCTAAAAAAGACAGGCGTTATGAAAAGAACTAGAAATAAAATGTTTTTGATTGATTGAAAGGTGTATTCGTTTGTTGACGCTATTTTGGAAAAATTATTGAATTACATGTTGGACTTTTAAAAATATTCGAATACTTTTGAAAGAACAGAAATATTTGTGATCACTACTTTTAAGAACGGACTAGACTATTAGGGTTCCGAACTATCTGTTAGGGACGCTAAAAACGAAATTTTTATAGGTATGATCATAATTAGTCTTATGCTGTTTGACCAGCACAATTTTGAAGTTGTCCACCTAGTCAAACAGAAACATTAAGTCATTCTGTAAGACAAGAAGCGTGTGCAATCTTCTAATTGATAGCTATGTTGGTATTGTTTCATATATATTTTAAAGTTTTAACTAATTAATAAACAGAAAGCTGAATACTCCTACTTGCAAACTGGAAGAAAGTGAAGCGAAAGAGAGAATGAAGCTCAGAATTTGATTATGCTTAAAATAAACTTCAAAGCAATATTATAGAGTGTGCAACATATTTCAGGCGGTGGGTAAATCTTCTGAAAACTACATTTTCCTATGTCAGAGGAGTTGGTTCCTGACTTGACACTATAACACTTTTAAAAGCTATCGACATGGTCTGTGACTTTGAGAAAAACCCTGTTAAACAGAAAACTATCTACAAACGCCACGTGTCTTTAAATTATCGCATAAGACGTCCCAATTTTGAAATTCATTTCTTATTATACTCTGGGAGCGCTTCAATTGGATCACTCGTTCGGTGGTTAGAGGGTCGATTTAAGCTAAGAATTCATCCGGAGGTTCAAATCTTCCTCCAGGCAACGCCTTTTTATAAATATTCTTTTTTTAATAATTATTTAAATCACTACCCATTAAGAGGCCAAAGAAATAAAGCTCTCTGTCACATTGCTGATGCATGTTATCTTAATAGCATAGCAGCACAATATAGTTCTTTTATTGCTACTACGCTTTAGTTTTTTGCTACGTCTTCTAGTTTGTTATAATCATTGCGTCTAAGAGGGTCTTTAGGGAAAACATAGGGATAGCTGTATTTTATAACCTATGAGGTGTAGAATCCTGAGACCTTTGTCTTAGTTCTATATTTCTCTTGTACAGTACCTAATTAAGGTTTTATTAATATTTAGCCTTTTTGCTGATGCGTGTTGTCTCAATAGCATAGCATCACAATATAGATATATCATGGCTGACACGCTTCAGTTCTTGCTATGTCTTTTAGATCATTTCGGCTTCTCATAACACTTCGCGTTTTCGAGTTTCTTTAGGACGTTATCCTTAATGTATGTATTTTTATTTTTTGAGGTATGGAATTCTGAGAACTTCGTCTGGGTTCTGTACAAGTGAAGAACCTTTGTACAGAACACTATTTAAAACATTGTGATTATTTAGTCATAGCAATACCTGCTATTGGTTAGAACATTGTATTCTAAATTGTTTAATTTCTCTTCCAGTTAATTTCCTAACTTTTTTTATTTCGATAAACATAAAATATATAAAAATGTTAAAATGGTAATTAGCGAATTATATTTTTAAAAATAAAATTTTTTTACATTTTCAAAAATTAGGTTATAGCTAGCTGAGACCATCATTGTCCGAACAGCTTCATGAAACTACTGTCAGATATTGAAAGAACCTTGACTCGAGGCGGATTTGAATCTCCGACCTTCGATTATTTCAGATTATTAGATCGACGCTCTAACCACTGAGCTAGCGAGCCGCTTGGAGAACTCTGCGTATGTAACCGATATCTATTGCAAACCTGACTTCATTTTGAGTAATTTCGCAATGTTGCGACTAATTACGTTTATAAATAATAAAATTCAATTTAATATATTTACTGTTTATAAATTATCTTATCGAAATCACAAATCAGGTCGAGGACAAGTTGTTGTTGATTTAGTATAGCGAGCCAGTTTCTATACATTTCCGAGTAAAAAATAAAATGACTATAATCAATAACTTTCCACATCTCATTTCGTTCTCAACGTACAGTATTTCAACGTCAATGCAAGGATGAAGCGACCTGTGTAAGCGTACACTGGGCGCTGCAGCTCAACACTTTATCAAAGCAAAACTGACGTAACGCGGCACTCTCTCTCTCTGTCGCTCTCCCTCTCTCTCTTTCTCTCTATGTCTCTCCCTATCTGTCTTTCTCTCTTCCTCCCTCCCTGTCTCTCCTTCCTCCTCTTTCTTTTCACTCTGCCTTTCTCTCTCTTTCTTTCGCATACTCTCTCCCTCCTTCTCTGTCCACTCCTCTCTCCCTCTCTTTCTCTCTCTCTCTCTCTCTCTCTGGGAGAACTGGAAGCTTCTCAGTGTCCGTCTCTCCTTCTCTTTCTCCGATTCGGGCAGCTTCATAAATCGGAATATTAAATTCATGAATCAGCGGCTTCTTTTTAGTTTCATGACTGCGTTTTCGGTTCTTATATTTTCATGTAGCTCCCCTTCCCAAACGTTCGTTAAGAAGCTTCGCTTCATTAATAACAAATATTTTATTACACAAAAATAAATTATTTCTTTACAAATGGAAATATCATGTAGATTATTTTAATCTTATACTCGAGAGTAAAAAATCTTGCTACATCAGTTAGTCGACGTCTGTAAAAGATTATCTGGCACTTGTAGGTATATTACATTCTACAACATTGCTCTAAAACACTTTTAAATATATGATCAACTACCATACTTGGTTCTCCGTTTCTCTTGACTCTGTTTTAATTTGGGCGAAGAAGTCTTCATATTCTACTTACTCTAGAGCAGGACTTCTTGATGTGGTTTGAACGGCTAAACAATATACACTTCATGCGATTGTGATCACATTTGTAAAAAATCCTTTTTAGATTTCTGTAATAACACGTTGGAACTCCTGCTAGTCTAGCTCGGCTGCTTCTTTGGCTCTCGGTTACAGAGGCTTCTTCTTTTTTGAGATCAAATATACAAAATTGAAAATAGTGAAAGCATGTGACTAGAATACTAATTATACTTAGAAGTAAAGCGCCACGAATACAATAAATAACTCGAGGCAACATTTACGCTGAGTCACCGTTTATGGTTTCCTTTATTTTCAATGCTATGAATGGACGTAAGTCTGTCTAAAATTATCTTAAATTAATTAAGTAGAGCTCCAATAATCGCCACTAAAATGAGGAAAATGTTCTCATTGTAGATACTAATTGTTCGTGTCCATACGTTATTCCTACTAATTAGCAACTATTGATTGTAATAAAATATGACTGTTAACATTAAATTGGAAAAGCGTGAAAAATATAGAAGATTGTAGAAACTATGAGAAAATTACGTTCCAATCGATTATTTTACACCAATGTAAAGATATAAGGTTTAAATACGTTTCGAAGCACTTGTATGTCAATTAACAGTGTACTTCATTCAGAAGGGTTAATGATATCAAAAATTGACGAAAATGTCCAAACAGTTCATGGAATTAGCCATCACATTTTTTAAAATGTATTGTCACGTGGTAGTAAGGTGGATGTGGATGATCAGGAAGGCAAACCTATTCCACGCGTTGAAGTTATCGTTAACTTTGTTATTTTTCTTCCATTTACAGTTTTCCTTTGTTCCCGCAAGTCACTTGCAGTTTTTCCTGTTAATGAGTTTATAAATTTGATTATATTAGGGTTTTGTATGTCAAAAGGAAAAATGGAACTCCTATAAGATCATCCACTTGCCTTGTCTGTGTGTTACAACCGTTTTTCTCACGAACTGCTGGACGTAGAAACAAATTTGGCACAGTAGTAAAACGTATTAACTCGCACGTATCTCAATTTGAATTGGAAATTTTAGAAGGGGGTTGGGGGGCAAATTAAATACTGGAATTTTAAAAATTTAATATACGGTGTGGGATATCGTTTGAAAGTGCCAGTTATGGGAGTCCTGAAAATATTATCATATTTTAAGTGGTGTGGCTTCAGACAAAAACCGCAAAATAGGCAATAAATATACCCACCCCTCATTTCCGAAACTACTCAGCCTAAAATTATGAAAGGGCGTTTTTACTCGTATTATTAAACCTGTTTTGTGCTATGAAGTCCATATAAGCAGTGATTTATGATAAATAAACTAATTTCACTCACCCGAGGTACGGAAACCTCGACGCGTGAGCCCGACTCGCACTTGATCGTTTTTTTATTAATCCTACCATATCTTTTCAAAAATACTGAAACATAAAATCATAGTGTCATATGAATACTAACTAACATTTCATAATTGCCAAAATCAGAAGGCATCCAAATCGCGTCATCTCCACACAAGTGTGCCTGTACTTTACAAAATACAGTTGAAAATAAACAATATTTTTCAAGATCACGTCAACGTCTTCGTTCCAACTTTGAGGCATTAATAATTACTTTGTAGCTCGGCAGTATTCCGCTATTCGTAATATCTTAGACTTTTCTCTAGAGACGTCTTCTATGCTCGCTCGAAGAAATGGAATATGTACAATATATTTTAATCATTGGAATAAGTCATTAATCCTTTAAGTCGGAATGATATTGCTGTTATCTAAAAACAGCAAGAAAAATACGCTCACTCTTAACCTGCCCTTTATTAATGTTCGGAAGGGTGTAGCATGTGTTCACCTGCACTTGCTCTATTATATAATTTCCTTATTTACCAGTATAAGCTGAAAAACCAAAGGATAATACCTTCACAAGCAATAATTTTATGTGTTTCTATATAAACGAAAAAGTCGATATTAAAAGAGTTAACGGTGTACCCATTGCCCGTACTTCCGCTGCTACTATTCTGGACTGTTTGTCATCTTTACTTGGGGTCGGTCTTCTTTTTCCATCTCTTCCACTGATCGGTTTTTGGACTTCTTTCAGGTCTTTTTCTGATCCTAATCAAACCAGTGAAGAATGTCCTTCCACGTGTTCGCTTCGTTGTTAGCAAAATTAGGCATGCTTCGCCATGTCATCGTCCTGGCGTTTATGGTTATGTCAGTAGCGTTGGAGGCGTTTTCCTTTCACTTTAGTTATTACGAGAGCGGCTTTAAAGTTTCCTCTTTTATATGGGTTTTCATTTTTACCAAGTAAAATGATACCACTTGAGTTGAAAATTAATTTTTTGACTGCTGAATTCAACTGAACTTATTTTTCTCCTGCAGCGCTTGAAAAATTATTGAGAAATTATAAAATACTTGAATATAATTTAAAGTTTTTTCACGCCATTTGGTTTATTCATACTATTTTGACGATTTCTTACAATTCACCGCATAGACATATTTTTAATGATTAATTAGAGCAGATTGCTCTCGCAGAAATAAGAATGATTCCTTTTATATTCTAATATAAAATAAATATTTAAAGTAAAAGTACATAAATTACATTGACCCGTGGAGGATTTGAACCTCCGACCTTCGATGAATTCAAGCTTTAGATCGACGCTCTAACCACTGAGCTAGCGAGCCTTGTTGGCGAAATGCAAAATATGACAACGGCATATCGTAGAATACAAAATACGTCATCTGTTTAGTATATGATCTTTGGTCATCTGTATCTCTGAATAAAACAGTGACTCATTCACACCGCGCGCTGTTGTCATGTTGTTTAATTTGATACATATTGCACAATACGTATTTATGTTTGAACTTAAAATTTCCCAGACAACTTTACACGTTTTTCTTCACTCTGGACATATTTAATATATTAACACACGTTTTGATAATTACATGAGAACAGCTCTTGAGGGTTGAAAAATGACAAAAAATTAATTATTAAAATTATATTATATAAACATTAAAATTATAAACAAAAACAGATCAAATTCTAATTAGAATCGCGTATCGTAAATCCAGTCATTAATTTATATATTGAAAGTTAGAAAAATTAAAACATTTCGTGGGTATTTCAACGATGGAGGAATTAAATTATTTTTCTGTTATTCCCCAAATTTCTGTTGACCAGTGTTATATTAATTATTTTTACATTAAACTGTAGGTCAACTGGCTTCTTTTTCTTTTTTGCAAGAAAAGGTGAGCATATGTAGCCACAGGAAGTACTCAAGTGTATTTCAGCGAAAGTTTTATTATGACCCTTCCAGTAGATCTCGAAATATTTGTGTGCGACAGACAGACAAACAATGACGTTTCCTGCATGGTCACTTTTGCAGATTTATTTAAAAAAAAGCTAACCTTCAGCCACTGATCCAATTAGATGATAAAAGATGAGCAATCGAATTTCTCGCGCAATCAAATTCTAAATGTTGACAATGCGATATACTAACGGCTGCGCAAACTAGGAATAAGGAGTAGGTACATAGAAAAATATGTAGAAATCTGGCCAAGGGCGAGTCGAACTCTCGCACTAAAAGTTCCGTAGCACCAAAGAATGTTAATGAGTTTTTATTTCTGAGGCACTGTGAAAAAAAGAATGTTATTGCCTCGATCGGCCGGTACAGTAAGCCAATTTTCGTTGAAAGTTTATTTTAATTTGTACTACCTTGATTTTTTCAGAATTTTACAAGGTTTAGTTAAAAATATAGGGTGAGGTCTCACCAAATATGTATTATTTTATTACCTCCTTCACTCACAACACTTTTACGCTGTGTTGTTAACAATATAGGGTTAGGTCTCATCAAATATGTATTATATGTTAATCTCTACATAATTTTTAGACCTACCTAGTGATATCACACAGGCCTATGTGCACTGAATTTTTTTCATCCCTCAGTTACATGTATACAGTGCCACTCTTAATACTATTTCATTATACAGCGACTCATAGAAGACATCTATCTCTAAATTTTATCCACATAGTACCAATAGTCTCCGAGTAAAATGGCGGTTCCGTTTTTGATATTTGGCCACGAAACCCTACCGAAAGTAGGAAATAAACTTGTTAAGTACCAGTAAAATTCCCATTATGAGGTTTCTGTACACACCCAGATATCCTCGAGAAGTATAGAACAAGTGACTGGTTTTATTTTTCTTCGTTTCTTTAGTGGTCAACCAAAACTATTTTGCACTGAAGTCTTTATTGATTGTCGTTATTCTGATGGTACAGATCTTTTAAATGAGTGGTTAAAAAGTGAGTAGAGAGGGCGGAGAGAGTACCGCTAAACGTTTTGGAGACATCATATCTCGCGAAAGAGACGTCGCATCAAAAAATACCATCAGAAATGTTTTATTGCCTTTTAAAAGACCTGTCCAGTGATACCTCGCTCACAGAGATAAAAAATCATCTCTATTTCCATTTATTTTACGCATGATGTACAGACAGACAGAAATGTGGCAATTATAAGAATCCCGATGGTTGGCTACGGAATCATAAAAACCAAACATTTCTGGAGTTAACACGGTACTGTCCTATAGGATGAACAATATACTGTCCTGTTATCAAAGACTGTTTGACGCAAAGCTGAAAACTTATATACCAATAAGTTCTCTCCTGCGGCTCTGCTCGAGTGGAAATTATGATATTTACTACTTCTATCGTCAATGACTGAACTTGATATCTCTCTAGTAGAATGATTACCCCTCCAGAGTTCCAGTGCCGGTTACCTTGTAGCTCCATTCACACTGCTTTGTACTCCCCACACACTAGGAAACACCGCATAGTTGTACCAAGAGCAGCTAAACCCACTGTTTTATTAACAAAAATATTTCTGGATAAAGGGATCATATGACGCCGAATCGCATTAAAATTCATTCAATAGAATCCAAGTTATAAACTAATTGAGAGAAAGACAGACAGACTGATGTTGCGTTATATATGTGTACAACCTGAGACAAACAAGCAAAGAGATTTGATTCTATAAGCATTTAATTTTTTTCCAATTTTATAACACTCTTATTAACTTTAATTGTATGTATCAATGTAATGGAATCTTTCAATTATATTTTCACCCACTTACAGACGTCCAAATTATTTGAAATTTTGCGAACAAGCGAACGTCCACTTGTCTAAAACAAAATTTGAAACGACTATACATTCGCAACTATAATTCTACAACTTGGCACTCATAATAAAAATATTTTTACAGTGAACAAGGCTGACATGCATTGTCATGCGTTGCGCGTAACGCTTAAATAAAAAAAGTTTATGTAAATACTACGAAACGAGCTTAGACGTTTTGTTCCAATAAGCTCTGCTTCTTTAAGCTGCTTAATTAACCTCTCAGCTAATATGTATATGCATTTTTGGGCATCACTTTTCCGTCTAATGAAGTCCGCAAAATTAAAAAAATATGTTGCCAAATTGGAAGTCGCTTCCGGTCTTGGATTAACATTTCACTTATTGTGTGCAAATTTCACGCGTATAAACATTTAGGTTTTGGAAGCTAGAGGGTGACGACAGACAGATGGACATCAGAATGAGTACAATAGAGTTTCTTTTTTAACCTTCTCTTATGAAACTCTAAAAAGCAACATTGACTCGCGAAGGATTTGAACCTCCGACCTTCGATTACAATTGATTTTAGTTCGACGCTCTGACCGTTGAGCTAGCGAGCCGCTTGGAGCACTCGACGAATGTTAGGAAGCCATGCTGCTAAACTGACGTCATCTGTGTACTATCAGCAACACAATGACTCATTCTGTACTCGTGTTGGATTCGTGTTTTGTTTCGTGTATTGCGTTAGGTTTTGCGAAGATATTCTTTCACTACTCTATGTTTACTGAAGTTACTGTGTAGGCTCCCAATTCCTAAACATATCTAGTATCTTTAAGAATAAACAAGTGGTTATTATCAAAGAACATACGACATCGATATGACGTAAACGGAGAAGCATTTTGCTAAGTTTCCGAGTGTTGTTTTCTCGCAATAAATTGCCTCCATAAATATTTTACTCTTTTTTTAGGGAATTTTGTTGGAACAGAATTAAAGATTAAAAAGCCTGTTAAGCACAAGTAAGACTACGAGGGTTTCGTACATATTTTAACAAAAATAAATATGGTGTTTCTATTAATCTGTTCACAGATATTAATTTTTATAACGTAAAATATATTTCCAACTATATGGTAATATCAGCGTTGTCGTTTCGTGGAGTGCATAAAGTAGTTAACGGCTTAACCCAAGCAAATATTCAACAGTGAGTTACAGCCGAGCACACGCTCCCATTAAAGAATATACCTGTCAGCGGAATCCCACTGCATCGTCTCTATGAGGTCGTTGATTTGGAAATTAGATGATGAACAATTCGTAGGCACATGGTGGATGTAACAAAGATTGTTTAGCATACCATTTTCAGCCAACTTCGCCAGCGAGCACTTTCTGTAAAGAAGCCGAGTCTGTTTGTCTCTGATCTGATCTGATACTGTTGCAATATCTCTGTATAAATTGTAATATTTAACGTTTTTACACGTGAAAAATAGGTTTAATATACATGCATATTGTCTCAATTGCTGACATGTTACTTTACAACGTTATTGACATGTTACTATATAAAGTTATTGACATGTTACTATTTGAAGTTATTGACATGTTACTATACAAAGTTATTGACATGTTACTTTACAAAGTTATTGACATTTTACTATACAAAGTTATTGACATGTTACTATGCAAAGTTATTGACATGTTACTATACAAAGTTATTGACATGTTACTTTACAAAGTAATTGACATTTTACTATACAAAGTTATTTTCATGTTACTGTACAAAGTTATTGACATGTTACTATACAAATTTATTGACATGTTACTATACAAAGTTATTGACATGTTACTATACAAAGTTATTGACATGTTACTATACAAAGTTATTGACATGTTACTATACAAAGTTATTGACATGTTACTATACAAAATTATTGACATTTTACTATACAAAGTTATTGACATGATACTGTACAAAGTTATTGACATGTTACTATACAAAGTTATTGACATGTTACTATACAAAGTTATTGACATGTTACTATACAAAGTTATTGACATGTTACTATACAAAGTTATTGACATGTTACTGTACAAAGTTATTGACATGTTACTATACAAAGTTATTGACATGTTACTATACAAAGTTATTGACATGTTACTATACAAAGTTATTGACATGTTACTATACAAAGTTGTTGACATGTTACTTTACAAAGTAATTGACATTTTACTATACAAAGTTATTGTCATGTTACTATACAACGTTATTGACATGTTACTATATAAATTTATTGACATGTTACTATACAAAGTTATTGACTTGTTACTATACAAAGTTATTGACATGTTACTATACAAAGTTATTGACATGTTACTGTACAAAGTTATTGACATGTTACTATACAAAGTTATTGACATGTTACTATACAAAGTTATTGACATGTTACTATACAAAGTTATTGACATGTTACTATACAAAGTTGTTGACATGTTACTTTACAAAGTAATTGACATTTTACTATACAAAGTTATTGTCATGTTACTATACAACGTTATTGACATGTTACTATATAAATTTATTGACATGTTACTTTACAAAGTAATTGACATTTTACTATACAAAGTTATTGTCATGTTACTATACAAAGTTATTGACATGTTACTATACAAAATTCATCGACGAAATTATACTATACAAATTTTTAAGTTTTCGAATAACAGTATTTAAATTGTTCGTGCATTATCAGTGCCCTATGTTCTTGCTCTAAGCTCTGTAACTATTTGAGGGTAAATTTTTCCGTAACAATTTTATCACAATTTTATATTATGTTAACATGTGTCCAATTTTCACATACGCACTTTTAATTTTTTTAGAACAGAAATTTTAAGTTTTCATCATTTTGTTTTAAATTCGATAAAATCGAAGTAATTAATCAGAAAGATCGAAAAATCAGTCAGAAAGGTCGAGGTATTAAAAACGGTCAGGTCAAAGTAAAACTAACAATATGAAAGTTTCATATAAATTAAAGCACTTGTAAACATTTAAAAGCACATAATATTTCTTTTAAACTATTTAAAAATACTTATTTTTTACTACGTGAATAAATTGCCTACCATATCTTTCACATGCATAAAATTATGGTGCATGTTACCAAAATGATAAATTCTAGGATAATCACTATAGTTTTTTTCTGTAATCTTCCAGTCAGATTTTATTAAACTGTTTTTTATGATTTTTTTTGTTCAGTAGATCCGGAAATAAGGGAGGAATTTCCTATTTTCAAATTGTTTTATATATATTTTGAAATATGCAAATTAAAATTATAGAAAAAGTATTTTGGTATTCCGCAGAAGAAGGTGATAAACAAAATTTAAAAAAAAATTTTAATAACGTTATTTACCCTCCCTCCTCCCCCCTTTTATTTTTATATGGCTATTTTTTAAAAGTTAGCTAGTGCAAAATATATGAGTTAATTGGTTGTACTGCCATGCCAAATTTCAAGTTTTACGTCTCATGCTGCGATAGACTGATTAATATTCAGGCACGTGAGTGATCTTATAAGGGTTCCGTTAGTCAGCTTGTCGTAAGGAATCCTAAAAATACTAGAGTTTTGAGAACGAAGCCTGGAAGGAAGCCTAAAATACTTTTAAATGTGGAGTTGATTACACAAGCCTGAAACGAAGCCTAAAATACTTTTAAATGTGGAGTTGATTACACAAGCCTGAAACGAAGCCTAAAATACCTTTAAATGTGGAGTTGATTACACATTTAAAAGTATTTTATAGACAGGCTGTAGGACATAATGAACTTTTCAGGCAACAGGTGAACCTTCTAAAACTCTTTTCCATGCGTAGGCCATTAGTTAATTGATAGAGCAAGATTTTTTTGCAGATTTTCTCAAACAGATAAAACCGAAATATTCTATATTTTTTTATTTAGACTTCATTAGGGAACAATAATTTATTTCTAAATGAAAAAAATAAATTGTGTACCATCATGAGACGACTGGCAGATATGAAACATGTAATTTTTTATATTTTTATATTGAAACATTTTTATTTGAACAAATTGAAAACGAAAAAAAAACAAATATTCAGATAGTTGTTAATAATGAAATATTGTTTTATTTTATGAAATATTTTATGTCCGAAATATTTCTGAACAATCTATTGAAAATATGTTTTTTTTATTTTATAATACTATTAGTCGACAAGACGCTAAGCTGGCCGAATGGCACGTCGCAACGTACCATCAAAACGTTTTAACTATCATCCAAACGCGCAATTAGATGTTTCACATCAACATTTTTAAAAATTTCCAAAAAACATTGAATTATTACCATAATATATTATTATTTCTACATAATATCACCTACCATTCATGGAAAAATATTCGCCGCGTTGCATCAATTTTGCTTCGTTAATGCAGCACGGTTCGGCGCCCGGTGTTCGCTCACTGCATAATGTTTAACTCTTGCGTTAACATCCAAGTAGGGTATCTCAAGAACAGAATGAGATAAGAAAAATAATTGATTACAACAGTTTTATTTTATACTCGGAAACCTATAGTAATTGGCTGTCTAGACCAATTCACACTCTCGAAGAGCAGGATTTTGGTTGGATTCTTATTTCAATGTGACTTGAGCCGTCTTGATTTGATTTGTGAGGCCAATAATTTACAAATGGTGGGGATGCCAATAATTTACAAATGGATATCCCATCCATCATCGTCGAGTATTATTATTTATAAATTTAGTACGTTATAATATTGCGAAATCTCAGCAGACAACGTTACGTTTGTCAGAGTCCTCCCAGAAGATCCTAAATAGGTACTTATTGTACAAGGTAACCATAAAACTCCGACAGAGATCTTAGGATTCAAAAGGTAAAAAGTACTAATAAGGAAGACAACATAAATAAATTCAGAGATAGTCTATCAGAGGCCAAAAGAGTCTAGAAAACGTAATAAAAATTGAAACGTTGTGTCAATAACCTATTTATATTTTTCTACTTCAAATATGTTTTTTATTATATATATATATATATATATATATATATATATATATATATATATATTATACACACACATATATATATATATATATATATATATATATATATATATATATATATATATATATATATATACTGTATTCACAGAGACAGAGGCCTTTATTTCTTTTTCTTCTTAATAGATCATTATTAAAGAATAAAACATAGAAAAATGCATAGACTCAAAGAGGATTTGAACCTCCGACCTTCGATGAACTCGCGGTTTAGATCGATGCTCTACCACTGAGTTTGCAAGCCGCTTGAGACAGTCCATGAAAATAATCGAAATATGTGGCGAATATGATATCATCATCATTTATTTCATAACGCTGTGATACTCTTGACTAGTAGATTGCCTGTTTCCTTCTTACTTATAAGGAAAGTTGCTGTTTCTCATAAAAATGAGGCAGATTACACATTTTTAAAGTCACCAGATTAAGTAAAATAAAAAGATTTGAATTTCTCAGTGAAGAAGTAGAAAAGGTATTGAAAAAAAAATTTCTTGTAAAAGAACCAACACTTTTGAACACATCTTAATGACTTACAGTACTGATGCACTGGCTTAGTAATCTCCAAAGCTGTGTTTTATACTTCTTCTCATTTTTAGAATTCCACATCTTGGAAGGTAAACAAATTATTATTATAGGTTCACTATCTATCTATCTGTCACCAGTTGGACAGTTTTAAAGTGTCAACTCCATATTTCTGGAATTAATTACATAATCTGACTCACAGTCATCAGGGTGAAAACAAAGTGATGCTTAAGACAGTTTCTGAAAACATAATCATTTAACAGATATATGTCATATTAAAACTGACCTTGTGATGATTCGAAAACAGTACAGAAATAAAAAAAAAACGAGTGTGCTTTAGACCACACGACTGAAGTAAAACTTCAAATTCACAAAATATGAACTTTAAAATGAATTTACAATTTTATTCACTTTAAACATAGAATATATAATGTATTGAACAAAATAACAATTTATAAAATTGTTCAAGAACGAAATGAAATTATAAAATAATCAAAAAAACGCTAGCAAACTCGCATATATATATATATATATATATATATATATATATGACTGTCATGCACTGACTATGAGAGGAAGAGAGAAAGAAAATGTGAGTGCGCACTGCTCTTTCTTGCTCCTACAGTGTGATACAGACAATAGGCTTGCACTGTGTCTTAGATATATGAAACATAACTGGCTATGAGAGAAAGAGAGAAAGAAAATGTGTGCCCGCACCTCTCTCTCTTGTCCCTACAGTAATATACGAAACGTAACTCTCTCTCTTTCTATCTTCACTAACTTATATCTCCCTCTCAACATCCGTTCACCTCGCCCGATCACACTTTTCGTAACGCTCTCGTCACGCATTTACCAGCTTTCTCCCCAAGTCAAGCGTGCAAGTTCAAAGTATCAAGTTTTACTTCAAAAATGATGAACAAAAATATGTGAAAAACCCTTTCTTCACTACTATTCCCCCCCTCCTTTGTTTAAAAAGTTACAATATTACGAAATGAGGAAATTCTGGAGTGTAAAGGTAAAGGCCCGGATTACAGTAATATAAATGTCTTAGCATATTTGTTATACGGTTTAAAATCGTAGAACTTGAACAAGAAAAAAACATTTCTGATTATACAAAATAGACGACAATACGTTTATACTTCAATTCAGGGTTGTTTTTTATAAATTTAGAATTTCCTTGAATCACTAGCCGCAGTTGGCATCTGTTATATATAAATCAGAATTTCTTACTTCAATGATAAATTAAGAGATTTTTTGTGACTCAGGCAAAATCTCTCTGCTCTAGATTTATTTCTTATTACTATCTTTGGAGAATTGCATTTTCTGTCTTTTTAAATGTTACACAAATTCTTAAAAACCTGGAAGACACAAGATCTGGTATGGTGAGTGAAGACGAGTTTCCAAATGTAACTTCTAAACTTCTAAGACCTGTTTTTATGCTGTAAATAAGATTAGATTGTCATACAATAACTTATTTTCGTTTTGTTCTAATGTAAACTTCTTTAAAATCGTCAGAGCTACTCAATTATCCTATCCATACTCCGTTATCACCCATCATGACAGTACCCATTTGTTGTACTTAACTATCATGTTAGAGCACATGAAGCCATAGCGAAATACCAGCCCAGGTCAATCACGTCGTCACTATGAGTTTCTCCTGGCTGAATTTCTGAACCGGATACTATATTGTTTGAATTCCTGCATCGAACCTTGTGGTTCCGGTTCACAATTCAATTAAATATCATTTTTATGTTCTTACTTAGGATTACATCTCCGAAACACGCATAATTCTGTGGTGTTTACTCAGTTTACGAAGTATCATTCATTGTTTTGTTTGCTCCACGTAAGTGGCTTAATATTTCTGAAAATGTCTTCAAATTTTGCGATTAGCTCAAACGTAATTTGGGGGGGATTTGCTTCCACACTTGTCTCTGGTTCATCATTATCAACTACAGCTTCCGGATGCTCACGGAACTTTTTACTGAGATACTCAATTGTCACTGAAACTAACAAGAAACACAAAGAGCCAACTTCATGGTTTATTCTGAAAATGAAGTGTTATGGTTTTAAAGCAGTATATATCCTGATTTGAAATCTAACTTTAAATCATGTAAACTGATCAGGTCGAAAATTGTCAAATTCAAAGGTTATTTTTATATTAGGCCTATTTTTGACAATGAGTTATTTTTATTATTTCTAAAATGATTCAGTTTCAAGAATATGCATTTTTACGACATGTTGCATAACATTAAATAATTGAACAAAATTATTTATGACAAAACATCAACATAATATTTCAATATAATATTCATACCTGACTAGCAATAAAACGTTCCGACGATAATCGAATCGAGTCAGCGATAAACCTTGTTCCAAAAGATAATGTCGACATTGATGAACGAGTTGGTAAAATTCCTGGATTCATTTATTTTGACAGAACACAAAAAATAAGATAGAAGTGGCATATTCATCACAATATGTGAAAACGCATATAGCCAGTAAAAATAAATGGATTTTAAACAAGCTAATCACATTCCAGGGCACACCCTCATCTCCGCCCAAAATTGTGAAACCCGGAAACAGGAAACGTTCGTTTATGTCAATGCGTACAAGAAGTTTCTTATAAATGGATTTAAACTGGTCCGATGTTGGATTATTGTTAGACCCACCATGTCACCGGATATTGGATAATAATATTTCCAAATAGTCCTGACTCACTCTGTAAAACGGAAAATACTTACAGTGTAGCTTGTGTAAAAAAATGCTAAATCTCTGGACAACCAATGAAACCGAGGAACCCTAATTTTCTTGGGCCATTGATTTATAAAGAGTCATTAAGACACTTTAAAGACTTTAAATATGAGCATCCCTTTCAGAACAAAGAAAATATTTTGTCTTTATTATTATCTGTTTTTTATAATCGAACGCACCTATATATCTGGAATTTAGGGCATCAAATCAGTTATTTATTAGCCTTATAAAGTCTTGAGTAGCTTAATTAACCTGGAATTCCTAAGACTTAAATCTACGCGACAAAATTATATGCATCAGCCACACCACTATTAAATTATTGGCTGGCCAACTACACCTTCATTATTTGATTTTGGAAAAATGTATATTTGCGCCGAAGTTTGTTCGCGAAGTGAAAATTCTCCTTTTCTTGAATTTTTTAAGTTGTTCTAAATAAATACAATTTATTTTATTTTCTTTGGCGTCAAAAATACCTGGAATGCCTGGAAATTGTTTCTAAGGAGCATTAACATGTGTACGGGATCCAGAATGGCTGCAAGTGCCATTTTAGTTAAGGGATGAAGAAATGTCCTTTTAGAATTTTCAGTCGAACATTTCAATTGGGTTGCTATTAGACATTAGCTGCGCAGTCGTCGAAAGTTATGAAAATACTTTTCATTCCCGTTTTATAGATAAACTCTAAACCATTGTTTCACTTAATTTTCTCTTCGCACCCCTATTGGACCATCGACTTAAAAGTATCCTACTGGAACCTTTCAGTTTTGGCTGTAACTAAAAATAGAAGAGCCTCTTTAGCTTTTGCTAAATAATCACCACCTAAACCATGTCCTGTACATGTGTCTACGTTGGTACTGTTTACCGTTCCACTCGATGCGACGACGTATTACCATTTCATCCATGGGAAAGTTGGCTTAAATTTTGTTATTCTTGCTTTTGGCTTTATGCTTTTACGTTATAAGAAGCTTTTAGTAAAACCTTGATTAACGTCTGTTGTTTTGAATCACATTGACCGTTATATTCGGAAATATAAAACTTTAAACCATCGAATGAACGGACTCTACTTGCTGCGACATACAATTGCCCATGTGTGAAAACTGGCCGATTCAATAAAATTCCAAACTTTTGGAATGTTTGTCCTCGAGACTTATTTATTGTCATCGCAAATGCAGGTATTATAGGAAATTGTGTTCTTTGAAAGTTAAACGGTAAAATAGTTCCAGAGTACGTTAAATTTATACGTGGAATCAAAATTCTCTTACTGCGTGCGGTCCCAGTTAAAACTTCGCAATCTATTGAATTTCGATCCATATTGTTCCATTGACTAATGCGTCGATAGTATTTAAGTTTCTGATCAATAAAACTATGCAATTAACTTTCAATACTAACTTATGCGGTGGTAAACCACTAATAGACAAAGAATTTAAAAACTCTACCGGATATTTATTGATGTCATTGTCATTATCACAAATTATTTTATCATAGCTATGATATGTTCGCTGTTGTCACCAGGAATTTGATTAAGTATATCAGTATTAATCAAAGTACAATCGTCATTTGTAGGTGCTAAAATAACAGAGTTCAATATATTTTCTGAGAGTATGTTATTGGAAATATTTCCATAAACCTCATCAATAATATTGTTTTTATTTCCTATTAATTGATGAGGTATTTCAATAACATTTTTACCAAACTGAGGGAATTTTGGGGCCTCATCATCACCAATTTTTTCAAGAATTCTACTAATTCTATTTCATTTGGTAAAGCTCTCATATTTCGAGTAAATGTAACTTTATGAAAATTAGGAAATTCATGCCAACTTGTAACACAATTTTCAATTAAAGTTCCATGTGATCCATGTGCGATTACTGGTAAGATTTGCCGAAAACACCGCACAGAAGTATAGTTTTTCCTCAAAATACTCTATGTTTATCGTTTTCATCACATAGATCACGCAATGATCTATCTATGATTTTCAATACTTGCAAATGACACATAGAAACTTCATCAATAATTAACAATGATGATGAATTTATGAAACTACCGTAGCTACTATTTGAAGCAATATTTGATACAGAATTTTCTAAATGATACTGTATCTAAATAATTCTGATACATATTTCGTGGAGATCCATTGAACGAAGATGGTAAAATTATTCTACGGCCAAGATTACTGGCATTGATGTTCAATTCTATGTAGTCTGTGAAATTGTCGTAAACTTCAGATCTAAGAATTGTTTGATTTTGTCGAATGCAATGTAATCTTGAGCCCTCTATTCTGACATACATATCAACTATCCGCTGCCGAAATAATGTTTTGTGAATGATGCTACGTGCTGAAATCTTATCTAATCGCAAGTCGATAGGCTGCATACTGAAGCATGGCTAATTTTTTTCTGGGTGCTCTTGAATTAGATATAGTTGGTACGTTATGAGGAATATTGATATGTCACCCAGCATCACCATTTGGAAAAAGTAATGGATGTGCTCAAGGGTCTAATGATGAATTTAAAATTGAGATATTTTTGATGATACTATTGACTTTTGAAAATGAAATCATATTTCGTTCAAAGGTGGCTCACCATCAACTGTACTAAATATTACTGCTACATCAGTTTGAACTGCTCATTGAAATGGCGTTGATTTAAATCATGATTTACTTTAATGAGCATACAAATTTCTTTTTTTTTATTTTCAACTCTGTGACAATGATGTTTCATTGCAATGAATGACCGAACCAAAGGATTACTGCGTTCCAATTCAAGAGATATTTTGCGCATTATATTGTTATGGCATGTTTGATTAAAATGTTGTTATAATCTATAATTGATAATATATAATTGATAGTGTCGACATCATAAAAATCGAATTGCGCAAAACATGGTTAGCGACCTGATCTGTGTTAAAAACATCATGTTTTTGAAATGATACACTCCACTTGTAACTGAAATGAAACACTCCACTTGATGAAATGATACACTCCACTTGCAAATTTTAGCTTCTGAGCTAATCATAGCAAATGATGAATTATATTTGCGAATGTTTTCAAAATAATTTTTTGCCTTACTTTTGATTGAAGGTTCATTTGAAATAAGTTTTGAGATCACATTTTGAGAGTACGAGGGTGGGGCAAACATACATTGAAAGTTTTCCTGAAGAATGAATATGATTTCGGGGAATAATAATGGAGAATGAGCGCAATGCTGGTGTACATTTTTGCTTTATACTTCCTCCCGGTCTCATCTTCGCCATTTGTCGAACCAAGAGCTTATGTACCTGTAAATTAAAAAATGTTCAAATCATTTAGTGTCTGATGAAATTGAATAAGATTTACCATATTCTTTGAAAATATTTTTTACCTGTAAATTTGTGTTCCTTAGTATATATAATTCCTCATCTAGCATATAACATGTCTCTTGAATTTCTCTTAAAAGTCTTCGTTTCGAAATTTTCCCAAGTACCTGCCAGTCTCTTGAATTTCTCTCAAAAAGTCTTCAAGTTTCGAAATTTTCTTTAATTTTTATTTTTTGTCTGGATTTGCTTAACTTTAAGCTTTCGCATTTAATAGCTCTTTATTTTTGATCAATTATAGCAGGAAGTTTTCTTTTGCGAGGTGACACAATCAGTGTAGATAACGACATTATTTGTTTCTCTAATAATCGTATTTTCAGCCTGAAAGTAAATAGTAACATTGAGGAATAAGTATTCGATAGGTATAAAATAGTATTGATCGAGAAATGATATAGTCATCTTTTCTGGGTTCGGCTTCGGCTACGGATAAAAACGTCAATGGTTGGAACTGCCTTTTTTGCGTTCAAGTATCTCCTGGCGGACTCCTTTAGTTCAAAATCATGTTCTAAAAAGTGTGCTTAGCAAGTTGTACCTATCTTTGTTGGAAACCAGTTCTTGCGTCCAGTAACTTCAAACAATTCATATTTTATAAAAGGGTTTTTAGGGAATCTAAAACAAAAGTAAATAAGATTATTTATTTTAATGAGACAACCCGTTCAATTCAGTCTTATAGTCGATACAAGGGTCAAAATAAAAAAAAGTAAACATCTTTATATTTTTATCCTTTCCGGAATTGTCGTGAGTGCGCGTAGTCACTTATTTTTTGTTTAAAAAAAACTTTATTATTTGTCGTATATATTATTCAAACTATATATATATATATATATATATATATATATATATATATATATATATATATGAAGCTTTCAATACTGAAAGCAGTATCTGAAAGCAGCAGCTGAAAGGGTGGTAAAATTGATGCAAGACTTTCAAGAACACCATAAAATTTACCTCGATTTCAAAAATCAAACTTTGAAAAAGGATTATATGGAAAGTCGTTAGTACGTAACGATATCATTTAATACATTTTTTTTATAAAGTTCTAAGTTGTTTTATTTACCAAACTTGAATTACGACTAAGTGACATAATATTTCCATAGAAATTCTTAATTCATAACTTCGAAGTCAAATCGGCAAGTGATAACATTAATTATTCACAGTATTATTTATTATTTAGGCGTTTGAGATCACATGGAACAAAAATAGAAGGTATGCGTATCTGATGACGAAAAAAATTGCCCTTACAGCTTGGAGCACTGTAATATATATTTATATATATGAATATAATCACTAACTTCATTTACTTTTTTATCTAACTAATGAAATGTATGAATAATATAACAGTCGTTTATTATAATATCATTGTTTCAATGTAGAATCAATATGCAAATTCAACTGCTTTAAAATGTAAAAGTTTTATCTTATTAAGATAACAAAACATATTTACGTTATCGATAATTATACGATAACAACATTAAGTGTCCAGCACTAATGACGCATACCGGCCACAAAATGATAATACGTTTTGTGATACCAGCAGAGAAGGAAAAAAGAAAAAATATACCGATATAAAGCTGTCACCAATGATGTGATTAATTAAAATCAAAGGAAATCTATTTGACATATCTTACCGATGGTACGAAATTCCGCAATCGGGTTGGCCGGTTTTCATTTATGGAAATGATTATGCCATAAAATGCTATTTTTGGGCGCCAGTGAGCAATGAATGACGTTGCTCTACTACTTATCGCATTCGATCTTCGACTAAAGTATATATACATCACCGAGTATAGAAAAATACATTGGGTTTGGTTTGAATATTTCGATGACTTTGATGCAAAAAACTGTGCGAGGGCGTCTTTCTTAAACGTCGAATTTTTTTTCACACAAATAGTAATTAGAGAACGCAATGTCCGGCGAATATGGTGGACGAGTAAGTAGAACTAAGCAGACCTCTTCTAATTTATCATGTTACGTTTTGCATTATGATTACGTTTTGCAACATTTGGTCTAGCATTATCATGTAGAAAATAAACTCGATCCTGTTGACTACTCAATTTATTAGCTAATCGGCCAAATTGTTCACAGTAAATATCTGCACTAATTGTAGATCCCTCTGAAAGCAACTCCCAATGAATAATATCCTTGACATTCCACCAGCAGCTGATTATTACCTTTTTGGCACTTATTTGGGTTGGGTTCTGAAACTGCTATTTCTCCGACACCCAGCCATTGACGTTTTCGTGTATGGTTAACGTATGTAACCCACTTCTCATTGCCAGTTACTAACTAATTCAGTCAGTCAAAGTTACGTTTCAATGTCAATAACTGTTGACAAATATCAACTGTACACTGAAGGTGATATGATGACAACTCGTGGGGTATCCACCGTATTTTGAAACTTTTCTCAATTCGTACAAATATGTTTCTATGGTGCCTGGATTGTAGTGTAGCTCATCTGCCGATTGATGAGTCGTCAGTCGAGGATCCTCCTCAATTAGGCGTCATAATCGTTGAACGTCCAATTCAATAGGACGTCCGGTACGGGGTTCGTCCTCAAGATCGTAGTCCTCATTCCTAAACTTTCTGAATCATATATTTACCGTCGCGTAAGACACAGTGGAATCACCCATCGCATGATATATACTATTGGTGGTAATCTTTGCAACGTAATCCAGACGACGAAATTCGTAAAGTAATAGAATTCGTATTTGATATCGATTGAAATCCATTATCTTTTACGTAATTCACTTAAAACTTCGTTGTCGACTCTTGTGAATAGACTGCACTTTGGCCTATTTATATCCTACAGTAACATCTTCTACAAGTTTTGAGAATCTTTCTAGAAAAGTCCCGAAGTTGTGGCTAAAAACTAACTAGCCAACCTGATATTAACATATATTTTTCTATGATAACATATTTATCGCGGATCATAATAGTGGCACGGGTACCAAACCTACTTACCATCTCTAGTTGTAGATATTTCGATCCCTAAACAGGGCGTGATATTGCTGAAGATGTAAATATTGTAAAAAAGAATGAGCCGCAAAGATTTTTTGTGGCGACGCCGAATCTTCTTTAATTAATCATCAAAGTTAATGATTCAAACATCATTTTAAAGCTTATATTCCCCGTTACTGATGAAAAACATTAAGTTTAAACATAATGTTTTTCCTAAAAAAATTTATTAAAACAATTTTTTATAAAAAGCGTATTTTCATTAGCAATGCTATCTGTTGATAATATTCCTAATAAAAATATTTTCAACCAAAGAAATATTATTAATTTTGGGTGTTTGATCACGATATTCTGCGAAATATTCGCACGGGTCAGCTAGTTGTTTCTTTATTATTATTGTCTATACATCCTTCACCACCAGACTTTCCTTCACCACCACACGAAAACTAAATATCAATGATAGAAAATAACATCTCTCCTACTAATTTTAACCAAAATCAAATATTTCCCACGAACATTACTCGAATTTTATACAACTTTGAGGAATAAATATGTATTTAATATTCCTGAAATTTTCTGGGACACATTTTCTGGGACAATATTTTTCAATATTTTATGTGACACTATGAATGTCATGTTTAGAGGAAGACGTCTTATGATAATCTCGTTAAAATATCTCGTTGAAATTCATTATTCATAATTAAATGAAACTGTGTGATGTAGTATTATTTCTACTTTCTTTAAGTTCTTTACCACGACCTAGGTTTCGTTGTATTATAACATATTTAGGTGGGCTAAACCTCAGCCTAAAGCCTGTCTTTAGCTAAGAATTAAAATTAATTAAAATAAAGCTTAAGAATTCAATAAATATGCCTGATGGTGTATTTGTGGAAACGAAATTTTAACTAAGATTTATATAGTAGAAAACAAGCAAAACCTCTTGAAAGACGCAAGTTACATCTGCACGCCCACGAAAATGTTTCACATGAAACCCTTATTTCAAGTTTATTTCAATTTCACTATTCTAATTCAAAATTTTCAGAAACAAAGAGAAAACAATACTTGTGGTTAAATTTAAAAAGCTTCTTCAAGTCACTTTGCAGCAGATCGATTAAATACTTTAATTCCAATTAACTGGACCAAGTTTGATGTTATATTGATAAATCTGAAACCGTCATATTAATAATTTGTAACTTTATAACTTATTTGAAATAAAAATTATCAAAATATATTGACTCGCGAAGGATTTGAACCTCCGACCTTCGATTATTTTAGATTTTTAGATCGACGCTCTAACCGTTGAGCTAGCGAGCCGCTTGGAGCACTCGACGAATATAATTTACATATATTGTGAATGTGACGTCAGTTGCAATAATTTCACAACATTGTGATACGTTCAGTTTGCTGTTATCAATATCGAACATTGTACGAACTCGCCCATTGCAATCAATATCTCAAAGGTTCGTCGTCTAACATATCAAATAAAAAACTTTCGAAGATTCCAGTATAGGGAATTAATTATACGGGTGTGGGGGGAGTATTATACTAATTGTTCAAAGATTCCACTGCAACTTGGAGGAGAGACGAATTCTTTATCTAACAAGTCTCATTGGTTTTATCCACGCTGTTTTGCTAGATTACAAAAAACCAGAGTCGGTTCAAAAGCAAACTCTTATCTTCTGTTATCAGGTGTTATGGAAAAACACCTATTTTTGATTGAAGATCGAGAGAAATTCACCAGCAAGGTAGCTATTGCTTACTCGCACCATCTAGCTCCTTGTATAGACCTGAAATTGAAATTAATTTTTGGTTATCAGCGTATCGACATTGTTTCCGGTAAAATTTCACTTTCCTCAATGGCTCTCTTAAATTGGCATTTGGCATTTAATAAGAGATTCATATTCATTTAATTCGGAAATTATAAAAATGAGAAGGTATATGCGTTTCGTTTAAGAAAATGTGTGTTTGTATTTTTGTATGTTTACTAATATTCAAAAAATACTAATCAGAACTTTGATTCCATGTTTTATATTTGATTAATCACTTTTCATTTATATTAAATTTATCATATTAAGTACTCACACAGAACTAGTGGCAACGTATGTTTAAAATGTCGATTAATGTTTACATTTTACACAAGTTTTATAGTACGCCCTAAGAAATCGTTGTTCGCAGTAAACCACCAGAAGGCGTCGCCATTTTGAAATTACTTGTTGTTTTTGTGCACCGCTAGAGAATGAATTGATTTTTGTAGTATTATATATTAAATTGTTTTAATGGTTTCTTATCTCTGACTCTGATACGCCCTTTATTACATGCATAGTCGGAGATTTCTTATTTTTATTTCTATGTATAATTCGCTATCTAATATGTCCCACGTTTATTCAAATACAGACACAAAATTTAATTAAAATTTAATATTTCCGAAATTGAATATATCCTGTAACAAAGTTCAATATGTCCCACGTTTAATCAAAGACAGACACTAAATTTAATCAAAATTTAATATGTCCTTTAACAAAGTTCAACATGTCCCACGTTTAATCAAAGACAGACACTAAATTTAATCAAAATTTAATATGTCCTTTTACAAAGTTTAATATGTCACACGTTTAATAAAAGACAGACACAAAATTTAATCAAAATTTAATATGCCTTTTAACAAAGTTCAATATGTCCCACGTTTAATCAAAGACTGACAAAAGGCAGTATTTCACAGGAGGGTCAAAAATAGTTTTAAGTTGTGATAAAAATTATTTCATCCCTGTAATTAATACAGGGATGAACTAATTTGAGTGTAATTGTATGATGCGTCAAAAACATTTAAATACAAGTATTTAAAATATATTTATTATGGATGATTCTAAAAAGGGTGGTATCAACACTCCATGTTACTTTAATGCGTATAAAAAGAGCTTAATTACATCTACACTTATGATTAGGATACGATAAGATACCAAAAGAATAGGAATGTAAGACTGATATTGGCTCATTAAGAACTACGATTCGATATTCAGAACATGAAATATTATTGAAAATGGATTTTTGTGCCTGAAAAGCCTGATGTAGTTTGCTTACGACGCAAAAGAGTTAATTGATTTAATGTATCACCGATAATACACATAGATGAGAGCATTGAAGACAATATTAGTCCTAATTAATTTCTCCCTTATATAATACAAATTACGTGTTTATAGTTTTTTGGTTTATATTATTTGTCAATAAATATTTTATACTACAAAATTGTATTTTTTTTATTTTCAACGATCTTCATGTATATTTATTTTTAACTAATTAAGGATATATGTCATATGGCAGTCGCTTTGTATCAGTAGTTAGAATTATATTTTTTTTATGTCAGATCATAAAAGAAACCTCGAAATAATTTAATTAAAATATTAATTTTATTAAATTATTACATATTAAAATTATTTTTCTAGTAATTTGATTTTTTTTGTTAAAAAAATTATAGACTTTTGCCAAAGCCGGAAGTTCTGAAAAGCCACCTTTTAAAAAGCCTTCAGAACTCGATTTGAAAAATTACGAAATTTCATCCAGAAAAACTGTGTTCCGAGATTTTTTTTCGTCCTAATTACACTTGTTTATATGTCTTATAGTATATATTTTTACTGAACAGATTCACTGGGACAACACATTAATCACAAAAAAAATTACTTCGAATATATAGACCATCAATTAACCGATTTTATGGATAACCGCGTTTCCTTTGATATCCAATTTTGCAGGTAACTGTAAATTATTGAAGTTGCAAGTCACCTTTAAATATAACCTTCTACGAGATTAACAAATCAAATGGTTCATTCAAATGGTTACCTGGATAAATATACGTTCTATTTTCCTTTCCAGGCATATTTGGGTTTTTCTTTTAGCAAGCAGTCTTATTTATTAAAAATACAACTATGCGAGTGGAAACATTCCAGATTTGTGTTAACGCAAATTGACATTTCACGTCTCATTAACTTTACAAAAAAGTTTGGCCTTTTCTCGACCATATAAGTCACCACAGACAAAATCATTTTAGTGAAAACTGATTTTGCAGGAATGTAGATAGAGAAGCAAATACTTTTTAAGATAATAGGTAAATTGGAATTGGTGTTTCTGAAAGCAATTGCTGCTTTTCAGAAATTATTTAACAATCATATTCTTTATGGTTGTTAATATTTGTAATTATTTGATCTATTATTATTAACTGTGAATTTTTTTATAATTTACATCAATTAATTTTCTGTATACTTACTTCAGTTAAAAAATTCAATGAGCTTTTAAGCTGATTGCATTCAAATTTAATTTTTGAGTTGAGAATCTGTGATTGGTTAAGACAGTTGATTGTATCAAAACGAAACCATTCATTTAAATATATAAACTTTTATTTTATGAGTTTTCTAAATTCATTAGTACACAAATTAATTAACTATGAAAATGTAGCGTGCTGAGTGTTACATATATGTTTTCTTTGTTATTATTTAGTATTACTGATCGAAATGTAATACCGAAATGTTATATTTGTTCGTATTTGTAATTATTTGAATCACTATTAATAGTTGTGAAAATATTAATTATAAGTTAGTTACTTCATTTAAAACATTCAATATGCTTTTAAGTTGATTGTATTTTAATTTAATATTTGAGTTGAGAAGCTGTAATTGGTTAAGCCAGTTAAATGTATCAAAACCAAACCATTTATTTAAATATATTAAACTTATACCTTTATCATTTTTCGAAATGAATTAATACACAATTTAATTAACAATACAAATGTCTGCGTATTATATTTTTTCTCAATAAGACATAGTACCACTGGCCCAAATATACCACGATACTAAATGACAATATGGTTGGCAACCCTAATTGAGTTGGACTCTTCATCTTGACCTGCTTTTTTTTCGACTCCTCAGATCAAAAACATAGCTGGAGAGACCTGATCTTGACCACTTAATTATTTGTTTGGTTTACTTTAATTTTTTTTCTGAGGAATGCACACCGTTTGCGAACATATTTGCTACGTAAAAAAGTGGGAAGCGTAGAAGATTAGCATACTGTTGTATATATCATAGCATATTATATGAAAATATTTGAACTTCCTTTAGGTAACACGGTATTCTTTGAAAATTTTGTCTATTTGTACTCCGGAAGAGCAATTTTTACCATTTGATGAGGGTGTGCATATTCATACACCTTTGATTTGTAACGTGGTTTTCGGTGATCTTTGTCCTATGTTTCAAAGTCAGATGGGAACATACAAGCAGTCACATAGCTTGCAATTAGTAAGTAACAGGTTATCATATTTGATGTCACCATTCGCGAACTGAATGGATCACAATGTTGTGAAATTGTTGCAGATGACGTCACTTTCACAACAGATGAATGGTTCGCGCATCGATCTAAATACTAAGAATAATCGAAGGTCGGAGGTTCAAATCCACCTCGATTCAGTGCAGCTTTATATACATTTATAGTTTTTTTACTTTTAATTCAGTGCACACATCCGTTTTCCGCTAAAAAGAAGCGGAGTTGTTCGTGCAAGATCGTTCGTTCCAGTAGAGTCGATTACAATAAAAGAAACCAAATAATTTATTGTTATCAATTTTTTTTACAATTTTTGTATCATGGTGAAATCTCAGTTGAAAGTTGCGCTCGATAAAAATAAAGTTAGTTTACATTAACACCAACTTCTTCAAATGGAAATATTTTGCAGCATATGTTCACATGCCGCAAAATATACGAAATAAAGCGAGTGCTGTCATCTTCAAGAGGTCTCTTTTTTTAAATGTTCCTTCATTAAAAGATAATTTTTACGGTACCACCATGTAAGTTCAGTTACAGTCTCATAATTTGTATGGTTTTAGAATTTATTTACACAAAATTTTCCAAGAATAACTTTACGTAGAGATCTGGTATAGTTCAATTATTGGTTCCACGCTCCACTTTTTCTTATCTCTTCTAGATCATTTCGACATCTGATAGAACATGGTGTCTCCGAGTATCTTTAGGGTTGTCATTAATAATTATACTTTTTTGAGGTCCAAAATCCAAAGGAAGAGAAGTGCAGAACCCAATTAAAGCTTCGCATGATTATTTAGCCAGAGCAATACTGTAGATTAGAATGTTATATTCTAAAGAGTTTAATTCTTCTTTCAATTCATTTTTAAACCATTTTAAATTAGTTTTCAAGCGAATTGAGAATTTATATATATATATATATATATATATATATATATATGTATATATATATATATGTGTGTGTGTGTGTATGTGTGTATCCGTAAGTGTTTTGTATATGTGTATGTGTGTGTGTGTACATCAACAGGTGCAAGCTGTAAACCGACTGTGTCGGTGATGCTTATAGCATAATTGCACAAGCCGAGCTAGTCACTTTTTTGTGGATGAAATATTGAAGAATTTAAAGTTAAAGCGTGTAACTTAATTTTTAACTTTTAATATGTCATTAGTTCTAAGAAAATTTCTATATATATCTATTATTTTCCCTGTTGTATTTTATATCCACAAATAAATGATATTATTATTAATTTAAAATTATTTTATGTGGTGATATTTCCAAAAGTGTCCTAAGTCCTGGTTGTGGGAAACTCTGTTCTTTTCTTTGGAGTTAAACGGAAATAGATAGCAAAATTTCGTGAGGTGAGCTGTAATTAAGGGTAACTTCAAAATTATATATAATGTGTGCTATAACGCAATGTTAACTTCTCAAATAGCGTCAAATGTAAAGGGGTCTCAAATAGGGTGCAGGCGAATATTAAAAGAATCTAATGTTTCTCTCCATACGTGTTAAATTAGGGTGAAATGTGTCTTTTTGCGAATTCCACCGAGTTTGGTATCAATAGATAGCTTTTTAAAATAAAGTTGAGGTTTCATTTAAGATTTTTTTTTAAATTTTGAGCGCTCTTTGTGAAATATGAAACTTCAAAGTGATGTGAAATATATTGTCCCCATCCGTTAACTTTTCGACTGTGAGTTGAAAAAATTTGAAAAAAAGGATTATATACTATTTTCGGCTTTTCACAAAGTATACGTGGCTAGTTTGTTTTTCTTACTTTCATTCCACATCAAATCAATGCAAGGTTTCAAAATGATTTCTTCAAATTGCATTGCAATTTCGTAAAATTTAGGAAAAATGTCTTATTTTATATTTTTCATGGACTTTTATACAATAATTCAAGAAAAATTCGCCTTACATATCTATATAACCCATATAAATATTATGTGAAATAATCAAGTAACATAAAATTAAAACATGTCTTATCGAAATTATGATTTAGTTTTTTTCAAAAAATCTGGATGTTTTTCAAAGTTACAATTTTGTACTTTAATAATAAAAACGTTAAGCATTTGGACCACAAGAATTTTCACCATAGAAACCTGATAAGTCTCTTTAGATAACAAGTTTAACTCTTTACTCTTTAGATAGAAGGCAGTTCTAACGGCGTTTGACTTCATCATCACTCATCAAGGTCAAGATTATTAATCTGAGTATAAAATCAACACGTTAGATTTTACTAAAGCCAAAGAATTATTAAGACAATGGTAAATTTTAATGACAGACTCTATTTACGCTCAAACAGATAATAATTTAACTTTTTTATCATTAATATGTTAAACAATATTTATTAACAATGATTAAAATATTAAACATAAAACTATCGTTACTTTTAATTTTTTCTTTTTAATTTGAAGAGCTAATTAAATTATGCGTCTTTAAAAGGAAAAATTAACAATAAAATTGAAAATATACTAAAGAAACATATTTCTTTTGATTAAATTCTTTCAATACCAGAGAAATTTATTAATCTTTATAATAAAAGCCGTAGCAATTGAATGGTTGACATAGTTTCATCTCTATGGTTGATTTAAAGACAATCTAAAAAATTTTATGGCTCTTCTGTAAAAAAATACTTTTCGGCTTTGTGTCAATTTTGGATTAAACATGCGACTTATTCTAAATGCAGCTATCGAATATAATCGTAGTTTCTGGGTTCAACTACACATAGAAATAAAGAAAACAAGAAAATTCGAACCTTATGTGTAAATAAGGGCATGAGGAAATTAGAGACAAGAAATCTTTAAAAATATTGTAGTTGCTACACCGGTTATTGTAGTTACCGGTTAAATGAAGCAAATAGCAACAGTCAATCCGTTACCGGACTAAAAAGTTGCTACAACATCGTTGAGTTGTTCCCTAATGATGAACAACCCACGAGCTTCTGTGGTTTATACTTTGCAAAAAGTATAAACCACAGAAGCATAATGATCTCTTAAAACGTATTATAAAACTTCTCTAACTTTAAAACACTAATAGGTAATTTAAATTAACATTCTAGTAAATAAACGAGAACGCGACGTTCTCTGTCTAACTTTCAGACACTAAGAGGTAATTTAAATAAACGTTCGAGTAAATAAACGAAAACGCTACGTTCTCTGAGTACTTAATATTACAAATTGTATCTAGGACATCGGCAAACGTTCATATAGTGCTGAGCTCAGATGCTATAAGAATAAAAATAACATTCCTATATAAAAAAATGAAACTATTGTCCTTAAATTTTTATTTCAATAAGCCAAATCATAAATCTTGTCTGTTTATTATGAAAAGACAGTTTATTTTTTGTAATATCTTGTAATTATTATTTCCACGAAACTCTTTTAATCAGCAAGATAAAACACAGTGCAGACTGTCTTTTATTATATCCTCTACACTCATATCTAACGTATTCCATGAACCTCAATGACAAGATCGTTGCACGAATGACAAGGTCGTTCCACGTATGACAAGGTCGTTGCCTGAATGACAAGGTCGTTGCACGAATGACAACGTCATCGCTCCACGACACGTAAAACTCGAAAAGACAGAAAGATATTGGTTTTGAAAACACAGAACGGATGTCAATTAATTTAACAGTTTATTTTTCATTAATTTATAGTAGCTATTAACAGTTAATAAATCGATCTATACTGATCTTTTTTTTGAATGGTTTCAAAAATATATGACGTGCTTCATTAGATTTCTATGGGTAACTTTATTTCTTATTCACACTTCTTGAAATATTAAAAAAAAATATATGTATATTTATATATAAATACATATATATATATATATGCGTGGATAAGTAAGGAAGATAGTTTTTTTCGGTATTGTGTTACGGATACAAATTTATATTATATTTTAATCTTTCTTGTTTGCTAATGGCTAATATATTTAGTTTTTTTTTATGTTCTAAGAAATATCAACTATTTTAAAAGCTATATTCTATTTATTAGGAGCAAGTCCATTTCGGTGGTTTTCTTTATGACTTAAATTGAAAAGCGGTTGATCAATGACAGACGACCGCGTCAAAAATCTCTCGTCGCCGTGGTGTGTTGAACAATTTCCTTTCAAAATCCTCAAACAATTGCATTAAACAAATGCATAGGCAAATATCGTATATACGTACGTATAGTTTCGTTAAATGGGCACATGCAATTGAAGAAAACTTGTCAAGCACGAGTTGGACTGGACCTACGAGGGTCCCGCATACATTTAGGCATTTATAAAAATTTAATGGCACATAATATGCCTCTTAAACTATTTACAAAATTCTAAGTTTTTTGAAGAAATATATCGCCTACCACATCTCTCGCAGCCATCAAATACAAATTTTCATCAACCTTTCTTCAAATACAAATTGACGATTTTTGGATTTTTTTCTTTACTTGTGCTATGAAACCTTGCTTCTCTCTAAAATTTACGATTTTCTATGCCAACGGCAAGTACCCTACATATTTTGATTTATTTGCGAGTGTCAAAATATGCGGCCTAAATGGCTGTATTTTTTAGAGTTATTCTTGAGTGTGTTGATTTAGAAACTTGATTTTTTTACAGCTCCAAGGGACCGTAAACCTAAATATTTGATATTCATTTTAACTGGATAACCACCACGCGTTCCTGAGAAAAAGGCTCTTGACAATGAAACATACGAACACCGAAGTGATTCTATAGGGCTCTTTTTTCTTTTTCAGTTAGGGTTGTGACGTTGGCTTCAAGAAGAAATTGTTAATTTTATATCTAATGATGATCGTGTAGTTATCCAACGATCATCACGCATGTTTAGTTTAATATTTACATAGATAGTAATTGGAACAACAGTAAATTTTCTTTAGAAATTTTACGTTAAAAATTGAATCAGTGAATTTTTCCGACGTTTTCATGAATTTTCAACATTATTCCCTTGAAGGAGGATTACCACCATTTGTGATTACCACCATGATTCATTTCGACTACTTTTGAAATGTTCTGCTTTGAAGTCATTAATTTCCCTTTGTATGTTTTGCTCTGTAGTAACGAGTTCGGTTAGCGTTCAAAAGTTAAGATTTTTTAGAATTTGTGCATAATTTAAAAGGGCAAAGGATTCGATTCTCAAAAGGCGGTAAAAGCTGCCTTCAAAGGTTTAAATCTAAGTTGAAAAATATTTTGAGATTCAAGGCAATTTCCTGTTATAATTTATCATTGTAACATCTCATTTCCTACTCTATCGACAATATACACGAACAACTCCTGATAATTCCAACAAATTCTCGATTTGTGGAAAAAAATGTTGAATTAAAGATGTTGCCGTTTGTTTTCTTTTTGTAGAATCTAAAATAATTTTTCTTCCTAAAGTCGTAAGGTCTCCAACTCCGCTATTGTGCAATGTTCTAAAATTTGGATTGTATTCCTGTAATCTTGGCTTGTGTATCAGTGTTTCCTCATTTGTTAATAGCGTTATTTTTAAAATAAGGGAAAGACGATTGGACTTTTCATATGTTTCTGTTCATATTTTATCCGTTTTTGGTAATTGCCTTTTGAAATGTGAAATTTGGGATTCTATGACACAGTGGAGTACTGTAAATTGGCACGGTGTTTTCTGAACTGTTTTAAATTTTTTCAGATTATTTTCATTTTCTTATATTAAAAGCTTAGTATTACATAAGTCCTCTTCTTCAAGTAGTAGAAAAAATTATGGTCATTGCTAGTTAGCCAATTAAAAATAGACACAAAACGTAACTTCTTACTGCACATCATTAGACATCCAGTTATTTATAAGAATAAACTCCTGAAATACAGATTTCGGGATCCTGGTATTCACGGTAACAAAGTATTCAAAGTGGGGTTTTCACTGATTCATAAACATTTTTTTTATAATTTGTGGCGCTTTATCACTGGCATAAACTTATTTGACTCAAAATTATATAAACTGGAAATAAAACTTAGAAGTTTAATTTTATTTTTTACGGGTTCGTGAAAGTTCATCAATTGATATCTGTACAGAAAAATACTTACACTGCCCTGGGTCCGGTAATCGATTACTTTTCCCCACCAATTATGCGAAAATACCCATTTTTAAATCCGTGA
This sequence comes from Druceiella hillmani, assembly GCA_039881145.1. Taxonomy (NCBI): domain Eukaryota; kingdom Metazoa; phylum Arthropoda; class Insecta; order Lepidoptera; family Hepialidae; genus Druceiella; species Druceiella hillmani. The sequence goes on from JAYKKI010000031.1 coordinate 12,845,581, forward strand.
AATTAAATCAGGGTAACAATGACAGTCTCTGCCTTCCATCACCTTTTATCCCACACTCGTACTTTCTGCATTTAAAGTGCTTGTCATCCGTTTTTTCCTCTCTCATCCACGTCCAAATTATTTGAAATTTTGTATACGTATCAAGAACCGATGACAATATAATAATTTCATAAAAACAAAGTCGTGTGTGCACGTATGTACGTGCGTTAGAAGTTATATTTCTTTGCCATAATACGAGAATAACTTTATTTAGCATGCAAATAATGAACGGAAATAAAATAACAAAAGAACTGGAGCATGATTATAAATACTGTTGGTAAAATCTAAATTCAATGAAATAATTATATTTTAAAAATTAAAATTTACTTGAGAAATAAGTGGTCTAACAGTTGATTTTTCTGCTAGCTTTCCATTGTAAGCCAACCTTCCTCCAGAGTGTTTAAAGAAATTAAAGAAAGTAGAAATAATACTACATCACGTAGTTTCATTTAATTATGTAATATTGTCATTGTTATTTATTAAATTAATTTAATTCTTTTAAAATTAAATTTTATTGTTTTATAAAGTTCAATGAATATTCGGCATTCAATTTAATATAAACACGTGTATAATGTAAAATGTAAAACAATCTAAATAAAGTTTAATTATTAACGAAAATAAATTAATATGTTGAAAATTTAATCTAATTTATTAATTTTAAGTATTTAATAAATGGTTAAGTAATTATTATTTATAAATATAATAATAAATATAAATATAATATAGCTTGAAAATATAATATTTATAATTTACAAGCCAAATAAACACCTCCCGAATTGGAAACGGTTTGGGAGATCATTGGCTGAAAATAAAAAGCCAGCAGAAAATTAAAATGATGAGCCACTCGCAAATAAACTATGTAAATATATGTTCAGTGCGCAACTTCATGGTGTCGATTTCATATGGATTTTATGTTGCATAGTGAGTAACTTCATTCTGCCAAATTCTTGTCGCATTCGTAAAATTTCATTCTCATATTTTTTTCACAAAGCGCCTAAAGAAGTGTAATTTCAAAATTGTAATTCATGGAAAACCAGCGAACGTCAAGATGTGTCAAAGAAAATTTCAAATGACTATACATTCGCTTGACGCACAAAATAGATATGCAAGTTGGCACTCACAATAAAAATATTTTTACAGTGCGCAAGGCCGACATACATTGGATGCGTTGCGCGTAACGCTTAAATAAAGAAGTTTATATAAATACTACAAAACGAGCTTAGACGCTTTGTTCCAATAAGCTCTGCTTCTTTAAGCTGCTTAATTAACCTCACCGCTAATATGTATATGCATTTTTGGGTGTCACTTTTCCGTGTAATGAAGTCCCCAAAATTAAAAAAAAATGTTGCCAAATTGGAAGTCGCTTCCGGTTTTGGATTAACATTTCATTTAATATGTGCAAATTTCACGCGTATAAACATTTAGGTTTTGGAAGCTAGACGGTGACGACAGACAGATGGACATCAGAATGAGTACAATAGAGTTTCTTTTTCATCCTTCTCTTATGAAACTCTAAAAAGCAACATTGATTCGCGAAGGATTTGAACCTCCGACCTTCGATTACAATTAATTTTTATTTCGACGCTCTAACCGTTGAGCTAGCGAGCCGCTTGGAACACTCGACGAATATTAGGAAGCCATGCTGCTAAACTGACGTCATCTGTGGACTATCAGCAACACAATGACTCAGTCTGTGCTCGTGTTGGATTCGTGTTTTGTTTCGTGTATTGCGTTAGGTTTAGCAATGATATTCTTTCACTACTCTATATTTACTGAAGTTACTATGTAGGCTCCCAATTCCTAAATATATCTTCTATCTTTAAGAATAAACATGTGGTTATTATCAAATAACATACGACATCGATATGACGTAAACGGAGAAGCATTTTGCTAAGTTTACGAGTGTTTTTTTCCCGCAATAAATTGCCTCCATAAATATTTAACTTTTTTAAGGAATTTTGTTGGAACAGAATTAAAGATTAAAAAGCCTCTTAATTACGAGTAAGACTCACACTACGAGGGTTCCGTACACATTTTAACACTAATAAATATGGTATTTCTATTAATCTGTTCACAGATATTAATTTTTTATAACGTTAATATATTGTCCTATTATATTGTGACATTAGCGCCATCGTTTCGTGGAGTGCATAAAGCAGTTAACGGCTAAACGCAAGCAAATATTCAACAGTGAGTTACAGCCGAGCACATGCTCCTATTAAATAATATACCGGTCAGCGGAATCCCATTGCATCGTCTCTATGAGGTCGTTGATTTGGAAATCAGATTTTATTCGCCATGAACAATTCGTAGGCATATGGTGGATGTAACAAAGATTGTTTAGCATACCATTTTCAGCCAACTTCACCAGCGAGCACTTTCTGTAAAGAAGCCGAGATTTGTCTCTGATCTGATCTGATACTATCGCAATATCTCTGTTTAAATTGTAATATTGAACACGTGAAAGATAGGTTTAATTGCAATATTTTTACACGTGAAAGATAGGTTTAATATGGATGCATATTGTCCCAATTATTAACTTGTTACTATACAAATTTATTGACATGTTACTATACAAAGTTATTGACATGTTACTGTACAAAGTTATTGACATGTTACTATACAAAGTTATTGACATGTTACTATATAAAGTTATTGACATATTACTATACAAAGTTATTGACATGTTACTATACAACGTTATTGACATGTTACTATACAAAGTTATTGACATGATACTATACAAAGTTATTGACATGTTACTGTACAAAGTTATTGACATGTTACTATAAAAAGTTATTGACATGTTACTATACAAAGTTATTAACATGTTACTGTACAAAGTTATTGACATGTTACTATACAAAGTTATTGACATGTTACTATACAAAGTTATTGACATGTTACTATATAAAGTTATTGACATGTTGCTATACAAAGTTATTGACATGTTACTATACAAAGTTATTGACACGTTACTATACAAAGTTATTGACATGTTACTATATAAAGTTATTGACATGTTACTATACAAAGTTATTTACATGTTACTATACAAAATTCATCGACGAAATTTTGAAGTTTTCGAATTCAGTATTTAAATGTTTCGTGCATTATCAGTGATCTACATTCTTGCTGTTAACTCTGTAACTATTTAAGGGTATTTTTTTCCGTAACACTTTTATCATAATTTTATATTATGTAAACATGTGTCCAATTTTCACATACGCACTTTTTATTTTTTTTAAATTTTGTTTTAAATTCGATAAAATCGAAGTCAATCAGAAAGGTCGAAAAATCAGTCAGAAAGGTCGAGGTATTGCCGCAAAAATGGCAACATGTGAAAGAGCTTCACAAATCCTATTCAACTTATCAAGAGAGTGAGGCTTTTTCTTCAAAATTATTTCCCGGAAAAAATTACAAACAATCTGGATTGACAGAATTTATATTGTTCATATTTTGTCATTATTAGAATAATTATTAAAAAATAAAATATGGAGAAAGGCATTGACTCGAGAAGGATTTGTACCTTCGACCTTCGATGAACTCATGGTTTAGATCGGTGCTCTAAGCACTGAGTTAGCGAGCCGCTTGAAACAGTGGATGAAAATAATCGAAAATATAGCAAATATGATGTCATCACCATTTATTTTACAACATTTTGGTACACTCGGCTAGCCGACTATCTGTTTCCGACATACTTCTAAGCAGAACTTAGAGTTTCTCCTAAAAAATAAGACAGATTACACATTTTTTAAAATCAATATATTAAGCACAATAAAAAGATTTGAATTACTCAGTGATCTAGAAAACAAGCATCTAAAGTATTGAAAAAAAATATCTAGAAAAAGAACTAACAGTTTGGAATACACTGTAATCATTTACAGTACTGATACACTGGTTTAATAATCACAAAACTGTAATTAGGTTTAATACTTCTCATACGAGTAGGTTCACTATCTGTCTCTCTCTCTCACCAATTGATTAGTTTCGAAATGTCAACTCTAGAGTTCTGGAATTAATTACATAAGCTAACTCACAGTCATCAGGGTAAAGACAAAGCTACGCTTAAAAAAGTTTCTGAAAACATAATTATTTTACAGAATGATGTTCGATTAAAAGTGTGATGATTCGAAAACAGTACAGAAATTAAAACAAAATTGAACAAAAAATGTATTAAAAATCCTATCTTCCCAACTACTCCCTCCCTCCTCCTTTGTTTAAAAAGTTACAATATGACGAAATGGGGAACATGGGTTCTTGAGTATAAAGGTCATATCATGTTATTACACGTCTAATCATATTTATTACACCATCTTATTACATGTCTTATCATATTTATTACATCATGTTATTTATTACACGTCTTACACTTATTACATCGTTTAAAATCTTAGAACTTGAATAAGAAAAAACATTTCTGATTACACAAAATAGACGACAATACGTCTTTACTTCAATTCAGGTTTGTTTTTGATAAATTTACAATTTCCTTAAATCACTAGCCGCACTTGCTATCTGTTATACACAGATCATAATTTCTCAATTCAATGATAAATTTAAAGATAATTTTTTGTGACTTAGGCAAAATATTTCTGCCTTAGATTTATTTCTTTGAAGATAGTTTCTACTACCTTTGAAGAAATGCATTTTTTTCCTTTTTAAATGTTGCAAAAATTCTTAAAAATCTCGAGGACACAAGATCTGGCATGAGTGAGGAAAGGCTAGTTATAAATAAAATATGGTGCTGTAAATAAAATCAGGTTGCCGTGCAGTAACTAATTTTCCTTTTTGTTATGTAAGGTTCTTTAAAATTGTCACTGAGCTACTCCATGATAATATTCATACTTAGTCATCACCCATTATCGACCTACTCCATCATCACAGTACCCATTTGTTGTACTTAACTATCGTGTTAGGCCACATGAAGCCATAGCGAAATACCAGCCCAGGTCAATCACGTCGTCACTGTGAGTTTCTCCTGACTGAATTTCTGATACCAATACCATATTGCTTGAATATCTGCATCCAACTATTGCAATGAACAAACATCGATTTGTAGAAACTATCCCTTGTGGTCTCAGTTCACAATTTGGTCAAATATAAATTTGTATACTGGATTACACTCTCAAAAACTCGCATATTTTTGTGATGTTTATTCAGTTTACGAAGTATCATTCATAGTTTCGTTTGCTCCACGTAAATGGCTCAATATTTCTGAAAATGTCTTCAAATTTTGCTGTTACCTCAAACGTAATTTGGGAGGGATTTGCTTCCACACTTGCCTTCGGTTCTCCATTACCAACTGTAGCTTCCGGATGCTCACGGAACTTTTTACTAAGATACTCAATTGTCACTGAAACTGACACGAAACACAAAGAGCCAACTTCATGGTTGATTCTGAAAATGAAGTGCTATGGTTTTAAAGCAGTATATATCCTGATTTGAAATCTAAATTTAAATCACATATAAAGTGATCAGGTCGAAAATTATCAAATTTAAAGTTTATTTTTATATTAGGCCTATTTTTGACAATGGGTTATTTTTATTACATCTAAAATGATTCAGTTTCAAGAATATGAATTTTTATGACATGTTGCATAAAATTAAATAATTGAACAAAATTATTTAGGGCAAAACATCAATATAGTATTTCAATATAATACTCACACGTGACTAATAGTAAAACATTCCTACGATAATCGAATCGAGTGGCGGAAAACCTTGTTCAAAAAGATAATGTCGACATTGATGAACGAGTTGCTAAAGTCTATGGATTCATTTATTTTGACAGAAAACAAAAAAATAAGATAGAAGTGGCATATTCATCACACTATGTGAAAACACATATAGCCAGTAAAAATAAATGGATTTTAAACGAGTTAATCACATTTCAGGACACACCCTCATTTCCGCCCAACATCATGAAACCCGGAAACAGGAAACGTTCGTTCATGTCAATGTGTACAAGAAGTTTCTTATAAATGGATTTAAACTGCTCCGATGTTGGATTATTGTTAGACCCACCATGTCACCGGATATTGGATAATAATATTTCCAAATAGTCCTGACTCACTCTGTAAAACGGAAAATACTTACAGTGTAGCTTGTGTAATAAAATCCTAAATCTCTGGACAACCAATGAAACCGAGGAACCCCAATTTTCTCGGGCCATTGATTTATAAAGCGTCATTAAGACACTTTAAAGACTTTAAATATGAGCATCCCTTTCGGAACAAAGAAAATATTTTGTCTATTATTATCTATGTTTTTTTATAATCGAAAGCACCTATATATCTGGAATTTAGGGCATCGAATCAGTTATTTATTAGCCTGAGTAGCTTAATTGCCCTGGAATTCCTAAGACTTAAATCTACGCCACAAAATTGTATGCATCAGCCACACCACTATTAAATTATTGGCTGTCCAACTAGACCTTCATATTTTATTTTAGAAAAAATGTATATTTGTGCCGAAGTTTGTTCGCCAAGTAAAAATTCTCCTTTTCTTGAATTTTTTAAGTTGTGCTAAATGAATACAATTTATTTTATTTTCTTCGGCGGCAAAAAATACTTGGGATGCCTAAAAAGCGTTTATAAGGAGCTTCAACATGTGCACGGGTTCCGGAATGGCAGCATGTGTCATTTTAGTTAATGGATGAAGAAATGTCCTTTTAGAATTTTCAGTCGAGCATTCCAATTGGGCTACTATTGAGACATTAGCTAGCTGCGCAGTCGTCGAAAGTTATGGAAATACTTTTCATTCCCGCTTTATAGATAAGCTCTAAGCATTGTTTCACTAAATTTTCTCTTTGCACCCCTATTGGGCCATCGATTTTAAAGTATCCTACTGGAACCTTTCAGTTTTAGTTAATGGCTGTTACTAAAAATAGAAGAGTCTCTTTAGCTTTTGCTAAATAATCACCACTTAAACCATGTTCTATATCAACGTAGGCATGAAACTGTTACTGTCCCACTCGATGTGACCACGTATTGCTATTTCATCCATTGCAAGGTTGCCTTAAATTTTCTAATTCTTGCTTTAGGCTTTATACTTTAACGTTATAACGGATTATTAACGTTATAAGGGAAAATATTATTAAACGTTATAAGGGAAAATTTATTATTAACGTTATAAGGGAAAATTTAAAATAAAAAATTTAAAATATTATTAAACGTTATAAGGGAAATTATAAGGAAAATTTAAAATATTATTAAACGTTATAAGGGAAAATTTTATTATTTAACGTTATAAGGGAAAATTTTTCTGACGAATGAATATGATTTCGGGGAATAACAATAGAGAGTGAACGGAAAACTTCTCAATGCCGGTGTATATTTTTTCTTTACAGCTCCTCCCGATCTCACCTTCAAGTTTTGAAATTTTCTTGACGGAATTTACATTTTGTGTCTGGATTTATTTAATTTTAAGCTTTAGTATTTAATAGCCCTTTATTTTTGATCAATTATAGCAGGAAGTTTTCTTTTGCGAGGTGACACAATAAGTGTAGATAACTACATTATTTGTTTCTCCAATAATCGTATTTTCAGCCTGAAAGTAAATAGTAACATTGAGGAGTAAATATTCAATAAGTATAAAATAGTATTTAATGCGAAATGATATAGTCATCTTTTCTGAACTTGAATGCAGACAAAACTGGGTTCGGCTACGGATAAAAATGTCAATGGTTGGAACTGCCTTTTCTGGGTTCAAGTGTCTCCTGGCGGACTTCTTTAGTTCAAAATCATGATCCAAGAAGTGTGCTGAGCAAGTTGTACCTATCTTTGTGGGAAACCAGTTCTTGCGTCCAGTAACTTCAAACAATTCATCTTTTATAAAAGGGTTTTCAGGGAATCTAAAACAAAAGTAAACAACAGTGTTTATTTTAATGAGACAACCTGTTCAGTTCAGTCTTATAGTCGATACAAGGGCCAAAATCTAGAAAATTTAACATTTTTATATTTTTACCTTTTCTGGGAATTGTCACGAGTGCCTACATTCACTTATATTTTGTTTAAAAAATGTTTGTTATTTGTTGAATATATTATTCAACCAATATATACATATATATATATATATATATATATATATATATATATATATATATATATATATACATATACTTCAAAATGTTATCATCACTAAATTAATTTACGTTTATTAACTAACTTATGAAATGTATGAATAATATAGTAGTAGTTCATTATAATATCATTGTTTTACTGTAGAACCAGTATGCAAATTCAACTGATTTAAAATGTAAAAGTTATATCTTATTAAGATAACAGTCTTCAAACATATTTACGTTATCGATAATTTTGCGATAACAACATTAAGTGTCCAGCACTAATGACGCATACCGGCCACAAAATGATAATACGTTTTGTGATACCAGCAGAGAAGGAAAAAAGAAAAAATATACCGATATAAAGCTGTCACAAATAATGTTATCAATTCTAATTAAAGGAAATATATTTAACATTGTTTTCATTGTAAGGTTTTCATTTAGCCAGTAATTATGGTACAAAATGGCATTTTTGGGCGCCCATGTGCAATGAATGACGGAGCACTACTACTTATCGCATTCGATCTTTGACCAAAGTATACCTCGCCGTGTATAGAAAAATATATTGGGTTGGCTAATCAGTTAATAATCCTGAATTGCTGTCAACATTTTTTTTAAACAATTTATTTGTTACATTAAATTTAATTAAATTATGCACCATTATTATCTACTACTTGTCGCCATCTAGTTGGCAGTGACAATATGTCTCTTGTAAAATTCCGATGACTTTCATTCAAAAAACTTTTCTTCACGTCAATGGTTGCATAGAGCTCTGAATAAATGGTAATCAGAGGGCGCAATGTTCGGCGAATATGGCGGATGAGTGAGTAGAACACAGCCGATTTCCTCTAATTTATCACGACTATGTTTTGAAACATCTGGTCATGCATTATCATGTAGAAAATAAACTCGATCCTGTTGACTACTCAATTTCTTAGCTAATCGGTCCAATTGTTCACAGTAAATATCTGCATTATTTGTAGATCTCTATGGAAGCAATGAATTATAATGCCCTTGAAATTCAGCACCAGCAGCTGAACATCACCTTTTGGCACTTATTTCAGGTTTTGATACTGAAACTCCTGTTTCTCCGTCACCCGGCCATTGACGTTTATGTGTATGGTAAACGTATGTAACCTATTTCTCGTCGCCAGTTACTAACTGAATCAGCCATTTGAAGTTACGTTTCGATGTCAGTAACTGTTGACGAGTATCAACTCTGCACTGAAGGTGATATGATGACAACTCGTGGGGGTATCCACACACTGTATTTTGAAACTTTTCCCAATTTGTACAAATATGTTTCTATGGTACAATGATTGTAGTGTAGCTTATCTGCCAATTAACGTGTCATTCGAGGATCCTCCTCAATTAGGCGTCGTAATCGATGAATATCCAATTCTACAGGACGTCCTACGGGGTTCATTCTCAAGATCGTAGTCCTCATTCTAAACTTTCTGAACCAAATCTTTACCATCGCGTAAGACACCGTGGACTCGCCCATCGCATGACATATATTATTTATGGCAGTCTTTGCATCGTGACCCAGACGAATTTCGTGCAATAATAGAATTCGTATTTGATATCGATTTAAATACATTATCTTTTATGCAATTCACTTCAAACTTTGGCGCCGACTCTTGTGAACAGACTACACCTTAGCTTATTTATATCCCGCAGTAAAACCTTCCACAAGTTTTGAGAACCTTTCTAGAAAAGTCTCGAAGTTGTGGATAAAAACTTACTAGTCAACCTAATATTAACATATATTTTTCTATGATAACATATTTATCTTGGATCATAATAGTGGCACTGGTACCAAACCTACTTACTATCTCTAGTTATAGTATTTCGATCCCTAAACAGGGCGTGATATTGCTGAAGATGTAAATATTGTAAAAAGAATGAGCCGCAAAGATTTGTTGTGGCGACGCCGAATCTCCCTTAATTATTCATCAAAATTAATGATTTAAACATCATTTTAAAGCTCATATTCCCCGTTACTGATGAAAAATAGGCATTAAGTTTAAAATTAATGTTTTTCCTAAAAAAAATTGATTAAAACAATTTTCTATAAAAATCGTATTTTCATTAGCAATGCCATCTGTTGATGGCATTCCTAATAAAAATATATTCAACTAAAGAAATATTATTAATTTTTGGTGTTTGATCACGATACTCTGCGAAATATTCGCACGGGTCACTTAGTTCTTTCTTTATTATTATTGTCTATACATCCTTCACCACCAGACTTTCCGAAACTAAATATCGATGATAGAAAATAACATGTATTTTACTACCTACAATTACCAAATACAAAATCAAATATTTCCCAAGAAAATTACTCGGATTTTATACAACTTTGAGGAATTAATGTCTATTTAATATTCCTGAAATTTTCCAAATACTCTTTCTGGAATCGACACATTTTCTGGGACAATATTTTACTATGTGATACTATGAATGTCGTGTTTAGAGGAAGACGTCTTATGATAATCTCGTTAAAATATTATCGAAAAATATGTGCTCGCAAACAATTAATACTTGATTAAAAATATTTGGCGTTAATTTTGTAGAAATTCAATATTCACAATTAAATGAAACTACGTGATGTAGTATTATTTCTTTAAGTTCTTTACAGCGACCTAGGTTTCGTTGTATTACAACATCTTCAGGTGGGCTAAACCTCTGCCTAAAGCCTGACTTTAGCTAAGAATTTAATAAACATGCCTGATGCTGGTAGACACAAAATTTTAACTAATAATTATATAGTAGAAAACAAGTAAAACCTCTTGAAAAACGTATGTTACTTTTGCACGTCCACGAAAATGTTTCACATGAAACCCTTATTTCAAGTTTATTTAAATTTCACTATTCTGATTCAAAATTTTCAGAAACAAAGAGAAAATAATACTTGTGGTTAAATTTAAAAAGCTTCTTCAAGTCACTTTGCAGCAGATCGATTATATACTTTAATTCCAATTAACTGGGCCAAGTTTGATGTCATCTTGATAAATCTGGAACTGTTATATTAACCATTTCTAACTTTATAACAAAATTATTTGAAATAAAAATTAACAAAATGTATTGACTCGCGAAGGATTTGAACCTCCGACCTTCGATTATTTTAGATTTTTAGATCGACGCTCTAACCGTTGAGCTAGCGAGCCGCTTGGAGCATTCGACGGATACAATTTATATCTGCTGTGAATATGACGTCAGTTGCAATAATTTCACAACATTGTGATACGTTCAGTTTGCTGTTATCAATATCAAACATTGTACGGACTCGCCCATTGCAATCAATCTGTCAAAGGTTCGTCGTGTTAACATATCAAATCAAGCACTTTCGAAGATTCCAGTATAGGGAAGTAGTTATATGGGTGTGTGAAGAGTATTATACTAATTGTTCAAAGATTCCACTGCAACTTGGAAACACTTCAGATACTCCTCATCAACAGGTGTAATAAAAAAAGACCTCTTTTTGACTGAAGGTCGAGAAAAATCCGCCAGCAAGGTAGCGATTGCTTCGCCTTAATCGGTAGATCTCGCTCTTTATATAGACCTGAAGTTGAAATTAATTTCTGGTTATCGGCGTGTGGACATTGTTTCCGGTAAAATTTCACTTTTCTCAATGGCTCTCTTAATTTGGCATTTAGCATTTAATGAGAAATTTGAGGGTTGGCATTTTAATAAATAGACTCGTATTCATTTCACTCGGAAATTATAAAAATGAGAAGATATACGCGTTTCGTATAAGAAAATGTGTGTTTGTATTTTTATGTGTTTATTAATATTCAAAAAATACTAATCAGAACTTTGATGCAATATTTTGTATTTGATTAATCACTTTTCATTTAGATTAAATTTATCATATTAAGTACTCACAGAACTAAAGTGGCAACGTATGTTTAAAATGTCGATTAATGTTTACATTTTACACAAGTTTTATAGTTCGCCCCAAGAAACCGTTATTTGCAGTAAACCACCAGAAGGCGTCGCCATTTTGAAATTACTTGTTGTTTTTGTGCACCGCTAGAGAATGAATTGATTTTTGTAGTATTATATATTAAATTGTTTTAATGGTTTCTTATCTCTGACTCTGATACGCCCTTTATTACATGCATAGTCGGAGATTTCTTATTTTTATTTCTATGTATAATTCGCTATCTAATATGTCCCACGTTTATTCAAATACAGACACAAAATTTAATTAAAATTTAATATTTCCGAAATTGAATATATCCTGTAACAAAGTTCAATATGTCCCACGTTTAATCAAAGACAGACACTAAATTTAATCAAAATTTAATATGTCCTTTAACAAAGTTCAATATGTCCCACGTTTAATCAAAGACAGACACTAAATTTAATCAAAATTTAATATGTCCTTTTACAAAGTTTAATATGTCACACGTTTAATAAAAGACAGACACAAAATTTAATCAAAATTTAATATGCCTTTTAACAAAGTTTAATATGTCCCACGTTTAATCAAAGACTGACAAAAGGCAGTATTTCACAGGAGGGTCAAAAATAGTTTTAAGTTGTGATAAAAATTATTTCATCCCTGTAATTAATACAGGGATGAACTAACTTGAGTGTAGTTGTAAGATGCGTCAAAAACATTTAAATACGAGTATTTAAAATATATTTATCATGGATGATTCTAAAAAGGGTGGTATCTACACTCCATGTTACTTTAATGCGTATAAAAAGAGCGTACTTACATCTACACTTATGATTAGGATACGATAAGATACCAAAAGAATAGGGATGGAAGACTGAAATTGGTTCATTAAGAACTACGATTCGATATTCAGAACATGAAATATTATTGAAAATGGTTTTTTGCGCCTGAAAAGCCTGATGTAGTTTGCTTACTACGCAAAAGAGTTAATTGCTTTAATGCATCACCGATCATACTCCTAATTAATTTTTCCTTTATATAATACAAATTACGTGTTTATAGTTTTTGGTTTATATTATTTGTCAATAAATATTTTTTTACTACAAAACTGTATTTTTTTTATTTTCAACGATCTTCATGTATATTTATTTTTAACTAATTAAGGATATATGTCATATGGCAGTCGCTTTGTATCAGTAGTTAAAATTATAATTTTTATGTCAGATCCTAAAAGCAATCTCGAAATAATTTAATTAAAATATTAATTTTATTAAATTATTGCATATTAAAATTATTTTTCTAGTAATTTAATTCTTTTTTGTTAAAAAAATTATGGACTTTTGCCAAAGCCGGAAACTCTGAAAAGCCACCTTTTAAAAGGCCTTCAGAACTCGATTTAAAAAATTACGAAATTTCATCCAGAAAAACTGTGTTACGAGATTTTTTTTCGTCCTAATTACATTTGTTTATATGTCTTATAATATATATTTTTACAGAACAGATTTACTGGGACAACACATTAAACACAAAAAAAATTACTTCGAATATATAGACCATCAATTAACCGATTTTATGGATAACCGCGTTTCCTTTGATATCCAATTTTGCAGTTAACTGTAAATTATTGAAGTTGCAGGTCACCTTTAAATGTAACCTTCTACGAGATTAATACTAAAACATCAAACGGTTCATTCAAATGGTTACTTAGATAAATATACGTTCTATTTTCCTTTCCAGGCATATTTGGGTTTTTCTTTTAGCAAGCAGTCTTATTTATTAAAAATACAATTATGCGAGTGGAAACATTCCAGATTTGTGTTAACGTAAATTGACATTTCACGTCTCATTAACTTTACAAAAAAGTTTGGCCTTTTCTCGAACCACATAAGTCACCACAGACAAAATCATTTTAGTGAAAACTGATTTTGGAGGAATGTAGATAGAGAAGCAAATACTTTTTAAGATAATAGGTAAATTGGAATTTGTATTTCTGAAAACAATGCTGCTTTTCAGAAATGATTTGTTGTTAATATTTGTAATTATTTGATCCATTATTATTAGCTGTGATTTTTTTATAATTAACATCAATCAATTTTCTGTATACTTACTTCAGTTAAAAAACTCAATACGCTTTTAAGTTGATTGCATTCAAATTTAATTTTGAGTTGAGAATCTGTGATTGGTTAAGACAGTTGATTGTATCAAAACGAAACCATTCATTTAAATATATAAACTTTTATTTTATGAGTTTTCTAAATTCTTTTTTCTTTAAAGAGTTTTCTAATTAGTACACAAATTAATTAACTATGGAAATGTAGCGTGCTGAGTATTACATATATTTTTTCTTTGTTATTATTTAGTATAACTGATCGAAATGTAATACCGAAATGTTATATTTGTAATTCTTTGAATAACTATTATTAGTTGTGAAAATATTAATTATAAGTTAGTTACTTCATTTAAAACATTCAATATGCTTTTAAGTTGTTTGTATTTTAATTTAATATTTGAGTTGAGAAACTGTAATTGGTTAAGCCAGTTAAATGTATTAAAACCAAACTATTTATTTAAATATATTAAACTTATACCTTTATCATTTTTCGAAATTAATTAATACACAATTTAATTAACAATACAAATGTCGTATTCTGTGTTTTATATTTTTTCTCAATAAGACATAGTACCACTGGCCCAAATATAGCACGAAAATGACAATATTGTTGGCAGCCCTAATTGAGTGGGACTCTTCATCTTGACCTGCTTTTTTTCGACTCCTCAGATCAAAAACATAGTTGGAGAGACCTGATTTTGACCACTTAATTATTTGTTTGCTTTACTTTAATTTGTTTTTCTGAGGAATGCACACCGATTGTGAACATATTTGCTACATAAAAAAGCGGGAAGCGTAGAAGATTAGCATACTGTTGTATATATTTTAGCATATTATATAAAAATATTTGAACTTCCTTTAGGTAACACGGTATTTTTTGAAAATTTTGTCTATTTGTACTCCGGAAGAGCAATTTTTACCATTTGATGAGGGTGTGCATTCATACACCTTTGATTTGTAACGTGGTTTTCGATGATCTTTGTCCTATGTTTCAAAGTCAGATGAGAACATACACGCAGTCACATAGATTGCAATTAGCAAGTAACAGGTTATCATATTTGATGTCACCATTCGCGAACTGAATGTATCACAATGTTGTGAAATTGTTGCAGATGACGTCACTTTCACAATAGATGAATGGTTCGAACATCGATCTAAATACTAAGAATAATCGAAGGTCGGAGGTTCAAATCCTCCTCGAGTCAGTGCAGCTTTATATACATTTATAGTTTTTTTACTTTTAATTCAGTGCACACATCCGTTTAGCGGAGTTGTTCGTGCAAGATCGTTCCAGTAGAGTCGATTACAATAAAAGAAACCAAATAATTTATTGTTATCAATTTTTGTATCATGGTGATCTCAGTTGAAAGTTGCGCTCGATAAAAATGAAGTTAGTTTAAATTAACACCAACTTCTTCAAATGGAAATATTTTGCAGCATATGTTCACATGCTGCAAAATATACGAAAGAAAGCGAGTGCTGTCATATTCAAGAAGTCTCATTTTTTAAATATTCCTTCATTAAAAGAGAACTTTTACGGTACCACCATGTAAGTTCAGTTACAGTCTCATCATTTGTATGGTTTTAGAATTTAGATACACAAAATTTTCCAAGAAAAACTTTATGTAGAGATCTGGTATAGTTCAATTATTGGTCCCACGCTCCACTTTTTCTTATCTCTTCTAGATCATTTCGACATCTGATAGAAAATGGTGTCTCCGAGTATCTTTAGGGTTGCCATTAATAATTATAATTTTTTGAGGTCCACGATCCAAAGGAAGAGAAGTACAGAACCCAATTAAAGCTTCGCATGATTATTTAGCCAGAGCAATACTGTAGATTAGAATGTTATATGCTAAACAGTTCAATTCTTCTTTCAGTTAATTTTTAAACCATTTTAAATTAGTTTTCAAACGAATTGAGAATTTATATATATATATATATATATATATATGTGTGTGTGTGTGTGTGTGTGTGTGTGTGTGTGTGTGTGTGTGTGTGTGTGTATGTATATAAGTGTTTTGTATATGTGTATGTGTGTGTACGTCAACAGGTGCTAGCTGTAAACCGACCGTGTCGGTGATGCTTACAGCATAACTGCACAAGCCGAACTAGTTACCTTTTTTGTGGATAAAATATTGAAGAATTTAAAGTTAAAGCGTGTAACTTAATTTTTAACTTTTATTTTGTCATTAGCTCTAAGAAAATTTCTGTACATTTCTATATTTTCTCTATTGTATTTCATATCCACCAATAAACGATATTATTATTAATTTAAAATGATTTTATGTGGTGATATTTACAAAAGTGTCCTAACTCCTGGTTGTGGGAAACTCTGTTCTTTTCTTTGGAGTTAAACGGAAATAGATAGAAAGATTTCGTGGGGTGAGCTGTAATTAAGGGTAAATTCAAAATTATATATAATGTGTGCTATAACGCCACGTTAACTTCTCAAATAGCGTCAAATGTAAAGGGGTCTCAAATAGGGCGCAGGGAAATATTAAAAGAATTTAATGTTTCTCTCCATACATGTAAAATTAGGGTGAAATATGTCTTTTTGCAAATTCCACCGAGTTTGGTATCTATAGATAGCTTTTTTAAAATAAAGTTGACGTTTCATTTAACATTTTTTTTAAAATTTTGAGCGCTCTTTGTGAAATTTGAAACTTCAAAGTGATGTGAAATATATTGTCCCCATCCGTTAAATTTTCGACTGTGAGGTGGAAAAATTTGGAAAAAGGATTATGTACTATTTTCGGCTTTTCACAAAGTATACGTGGCTAGTTTGTTTTTCTTACTTTTATTCCACATCAAATCAATGCAAGGTTTCAAAAGGATTGAAATTTAGTAAAAATGTCTTATTTTATACTTTTCTTGAACTTTTAAACCATAATGAAAGAAAAATTCACCTTAAAAATCTATATAACCCATATAAATATTATGAGAAATAGTCAAGTAACATAAAATTAAAACATGTCTTATCAAAATTATGATTTTGCTTGTTTCTAAAAATCTGGACGCTTTTCAAAGTTACAATTTGGTACTTTAATAGCAAAAGCGTTAAGCATTTGGACCACAAGAATTTTCACCATAGAAACCTGATAAGTCTCTTTCGACATTTACTGCCTTCTAACGGCGTTTGACTTCATCATCACTCATCAAGGTCAAGATTATTATTCTGAGTACAAAATCAACAAGTATTAAAGCAATTGTCAATTTTAATGACAGACTCTATTTACGCTCAAAAAGATAATTATTATCATTAATATGTTAAACATTATTTATTAACAATGATTAAAATATTAAACATAAAACCATCGATACTTTTAATTTTTTCTTTTTAATTTGAAGAGCTAATTACAATTTTCGTCTTTAATTGGAAAAATATTAACGTTAAATTGACAATAAAATTAAAAATATACTAAACAAATATATTTATTTTAATTTAATTCGTTCAATACCAGAGAAATCTATCAACCTTTATAATAAAAGCCGTAGCAATTGAATGGCTGACACAATTTCATCTCTATGGTTGATTTAATTACAACCTAAAATTGTTTTTGGCTTTTCTGAAAAAAAATTGCTTCTTGGCTGTATGTCAATTTTGGATTAAACATGCGACTTATTCGATATGCAACTATCGAATATAATCGTAGTTTCATGGGTCAACTACACATAGAAATAAAGAAAATTCGAACGTTATGTGTAAACAAGGGCATGAGAAAATTAGAGACAAGAAACCTTTAAAAATATTGTAGTTGCTACACCGGTTAAATGAAGCAAATAACATCAGTTAATCCGTTGCCGGACTACAAAGTTGCTACAATATCGCTGAGTTGTTCCCTAATGATGAACAATCATCGCGTTTCTGTGGTTTATGACACAGAATGATCTCTTAAAACGTATTATAAAACTTGTTTAACTTTCAAACACTAATAGGTAATTTAAATGAACGTTCGAGTAAATAAACGAGAACGCGACGTTCTCTGTCTACTTTAAAACACTAATAGGTAATTTAAATAAACGTTCTAGTAAATAACCGAGAACGCGACGTTCTCTGTCTAACTTTCAAACACTAAGAGGTAATTTAAATAAACGTTCGAGTAAATAAACGAGAACGCTACGTTCTCTATCTAACTTTCAAACACTAATAGGTAATTTAAATAAACGTTCGAGTAAATATACGAGAACGCGACGTTCTCTGTCTAACTTTCAGACACTAAGAGGTAATTTAAATAAACATTCGAGTAAATATACGAGAACGCTACCTTCTCTCAGTACTTAATATTACAAATTGTATCTAGGAGATCGGCAAACGTTCATATAGTGCTGAGCTCAGATTCTATAAGAATAAAAATAACATTCCTATATAAAGAAAATGAAACTATTATGTCCTTAAATTTTTATTTCAATAAACCAAATCATAAATCTTGTCTATTTTTTATGAAAAGACAGTTTATTTTTTGTAATATCTTGTAATTATTATTTCCACAAAACTCTTTTAATCAGCAAGATAAAACACAGTGCAGACTGTCTTTTATTATATCCTCTACACTCATATCTAACGTATTCCATGAACCTCAATGACAAGATCGTTGCACGAATGACAAGGTCGTTCCACGTATGACAAGGTCGTTGCCTGAATGACAAGGTCGTTGCACGAATGACAACGTCATCGCTCCACGACACCTAAAACTCGAAAAGACAGAAAGATATTGATTTTGAAAACACAAAACGGATGTCAATTAATTTAACAGTTTATTTTTCATTCATTTATAGTAGCTATTAACAGTTAATAAAACGATCTATACTCATATTTCTTTTGAATGGTTTCCAAAAATGTATGACGTGCTTCAGTAGATTTTTATGGGTAACTTTATTTCTTATTCACACTTCTTGAAATATTAGAAAAAAATATATGTATATTTATATATAAATACATATATATATATATATATATATATATATATATATATATGCGTGGATAAGTAAGAAAGATAGTTTTTTTCGGTTTTGTGTTACGGTTCCAAATTTATATTATATTTTAATCTTTCTTGTTTGCTAATTGCTAATATATTTAGTTTTTTGATATTCTAAGAAATATCAACTCTTTTAAAAATTATATTCTATTTATCTAAGGGCAGGCCCATTTTCGCTGGTCTTCTTTGTGCCTTAAATTGTAAAGTGGTTGATCAATTACAGCAGAAGACCACATCAAAAACTTTTTGTCATCGTGGTGTGTTGAATTGATCACAAGGAATACGGTTTTGACGGTGTGGGACACCGCAAGAATCCAGGTTCGATTCCCGACCGCTCGTCGAGTGGTGCTGGAATAGTGTTCTGGTTGGCTGTATAATATGTAATGTAAATAAGTAAAATATTAATTAACAGCTTTCCAATTAGCAAACAAACAAACTAACAAACAACGTTATATCACGCGGACGCATGTACCATTACATTCATTTCCCAATGAAATCTAAATTACTTTATTTAGTAAAAACCTAACTTCCATTCTTGAAGGAGGCGATCGAGGAAAGTGGAGTCATAC
This sequence comes from Druceiella hillmani, assembly GCA_039881145.1. Lineage (NCBI taxonomy): Eukaryota > Metazoa > Arthropoda > Insecta > Lepidoptera > Hepialidae > Druceiella > Druceiella hillmani. The sequence goes on from JAYKKI010000031.1 coordinate 12,865,253, forward strand.
GGGAAACGGAGTCGATGCACAGATAAGCAGATATTAATTTTCGTTTGGTCTCTGCGAAGAAGCCGGATGCCACGAGATATATCGAGCCAGGGTGTTGTGGAACGATTGGTATTTCGTTGGTAGATTCTTCAGTCGAAAATCGTTTTTTTCTATAATACCTGGCACAATTTAGCTTTTTGCGGAATTCAACAAACGCTCGTTATGCCAAACAGAACTGGTGACTTCATCCATATAACTGGTGGTGATCTTGCATTCTCAGCATTCAGACATACCAGTAAACACTTTCTCCAGCATTCGCAAACTGAACGTATCACAATGTTATGAAATCATAGCAACTGACGTCACATTCACAATAGGTGTAAATTGTATTCGTCGAGTACTCCAAGCGGCTCGCTAGCTCAACGGTTAGAGCGTTGATCTAATAATTCGAAGGTTGGAGGTTCAAATCCTTCGCGAGTCAATGCATTTCTTTTATTTTTCTTTCAAATAAATATTTGTTATAATGTTATAAATGATTTTATACAAAAACTGTCATTTTTATAAGTGCAGTATCAAGCTTAGTCCAATTAATTAGAGTTAAGGTATTTAAAGGGTCGGCTACAGGTTGAATTGGTGAAGCTTTTTTTACTTAATCGAAAGTCGATAAAGTTTTAGTTTTTTTTGAACCGCCCTCTGCTCCTAAACATGTCCAATTAGAATACTGCCTCTACTCATGTCAGGCCATGTTTGAATTAGAATATTGAAGTTCGCACAAACTTAAAATACAAAGTTTTCATATGAAAATTTTCATCCGTGCACGGAAGCAACTGGCGATCTTCAAGACGTTTTAATTTTTTCTGTTACAAGGTAATTTGTTAACATTTTGTTTCTAAAAATTCATCTCTGCACTATTAGACATACTTATGAAATATTTAGCATAAGGTTTTCTTTGTTTCCAAGCACACATTCTTCACTGACTAGATTACTATGCATGAATGTTCATGAAGAAATGTCCAGGAAGCATAATTTTTCCCTTTTTTAAAAAATATAAGGTACCGTGTAAATTTTCATTGTTTGTAGTTGAGGAAAACACGTTAACACAACGGAAACACGAGCCTTCTGTATGTTTCCGATAAAATCAGGAAATAGTGGTAAAGCAACTGGCGAAATTTGTACAAACTTAAAATTAAAAGTTTTCATATCAAAATTTGCGCCTACAAACAAAGTTGCAGCTGGCGATCTTCCAGACGTTTTATTTTTTTTATATTATAAGGTTATTGTTTAAAATTTTGTTTCCACAAATTAATTTCTACACCATTAGCCATATTCATTGAATCCTCAGAATAAGGTTTTCTTTGCTCACGAGCATACGTTTTTCGATATTTTAACGAGGTTACCGTAAGAAAGTCCTCCACTGAACAGCATGAAGCATAATTTTTCCATTCTTAATGACGTATGGATATAGGAAAAAGAAATAATGGAGCCTCTTTACTATTTCCAACGAAATTTGTTAATAATCTATTGCATGATACTTAAACAATTAGGTGAAAAAAAAATTTCGGCACATTTTTCATGGAAAAGAGCTATTTTTTGTTTTCCCGAACAAGAAAAACCACAGAGTTTCAATATTAAGAAGCAGATGACACATAAATAACTATCGGACAATATCTAGAGAAAATCGTAAAGACTGTCGTTTTCTTCTTCTTGTTGTTACTTGCAACAGTTCGAGCGAGACCGCATTTGTTTCATATGTTTTCTTAAAAACAGAACAATTTCCTTTCAAAATCCTCAAACAATTGCATTAAACAAATGCATAGGCAAATATCGTATATACGTACGTATGTGTAGTTTCGTTAAATGGGCACATGCAATTGAAGAAAACTTTTCAAGCACGAGCTGGACTGGAACTACGAGGGTTCCTTATACATTTAGGCATTTATAAACATTTAATGGCATAATATTCCTCTTAAACTTTTATTTAATTTTTTTGAAGAAATATATCGCCTACCACATCTTTCACAGGCATCAAATACAAATTTTCATCAAATACAAATTGATGATTTTTGGATTTTTTTTCTTTATTTATGCTATGAAACCTTGCTTCTCTCTAAAATTTACGATTTTCTATGCCAACGGGAAGTACCCTACATATTTTGATTTATTTGCGAGTGTCAAAATATGCGGCCTAAATGGCTATATTTTTAGGGTTATTCTTGACAGCGTTGATTTAGAAACTTGATTTTTTACAGCTCCAAGGGACCGTAAACCTAAATATTTGATATTCATTTTAACTGGATGGACCACGCGTTCCTGAGAAAAAGGCTCTTGACAATCAAACATGCGAACACCGAAGTGATCCTATAGGACTCTTCTTTCTTTTTCAGTTACAGTTGTGACGTTGGCTTCAAGAAGAAATTGTTTAGTTTAATATTTACATAGATAGTAATTGGAACAATAGTAAATTTTCTTTAGAAATTTTACGTTAAAAATTGAATCAGTGAATTTTTCCGATGTTTTCATGAATTTTCAACATTATTCCCTTGAAGGAGAATTTCCACCATTTGTGATTACCACCATGATTAATTTCGACTACTTTTGAAATGTTTTGCTTTGAAGTCATTAATTTGCCTTTGTATGTTTTGCTCTGTAGTAACGAGTTCGGTTAGCGTTCGAAAGTTAAGATTTTTTAGAATTTGTGCATAATTTAAAAAGGCAAAGGATTCGATTCTCAAAAGGCGGTAAAAGCTGCCTTCAAAGGTTTAAATCTAAGTAGAAAACTATTTTGAGATTCAAGGAAATTTCCTGTTATAATTTATTATTGTAACATCTCATTTCCTACTCTATCGACAATATACACGAACAACTCCTGGTAGTTCCAACAAATTCTCGGTTTGTGGAAAAAAATGTTAAATTAAAGGTGTTGCCGTTTGTTTTCTTTTTGTAGAATCTAAAATAATTTTTCTTCCTAAAGTCGTAAGATCTTCAACTCCACTATTGTGCAATGTTCTAAAATTTGGATTGTATTCCTGTAATCTTGGCTTGTGTATCAGTGTTTCCTCATTTGTTAATAGCGTTATTTTTAAAATAAGGGAAAGACGATTGGACTTTTCATATGTTTCGGTTCATATTTTATCCGTTTTTGGTAATTGCCTTTTGAATTTGGGATTCTATGACGCAGTGGAATACTGTTAATTGGCATGGTGTTTTCTGAACGGTTTTTAATTTTTTCAGTTTGTTTTCTTATATTAAAAACTTAGTGTTACATAAGTCCTCTTCTTCAAGTAGTAGAAAAAATTATGGTCATTGCTAGTTAGCCAATTAAAAATAGACACAAAACGTAACTTCTTCCTGCACATCATTAGACATCCAGTTATTTATAAGAATAAACTCCTGAAATACAGATTTCAGGATCCTGGTATTCACGGTAACAAAGTATTCAAAGTGCGGTTTTCACTGATTCATAAAATTTTTTTTATAATTTGTGGCGCTTTATCATTGGCATAAATTTATTTGACTCAAAATTATATAAAATGGAAATAAAACTTAGAAGTTTAATTTTATTTTAACAGGTTCGTAAAAGTTCATCAATTGATATCTGTACAGAAAATACTTACACTACCCTGGGTCCGGTAATCGATTACTTTTCCCCACCAATTATGCGAAAATACCTATTTTTAAATGCGTGAAATTAAATCAGGGTAACAATGACAGTCTCTGCCTTCCATCACCTTTTATCCTACACTCGTGCTTTCTGCATTTGAAAGCGCTTGTCATCCGTTTTTTCTTCTCTCATCCACGTCCAAATTATTTGAAATTTTGTATACGTATCAAGAACCGATGACAATATAATAATTTCATAAAAACAAAGTCGTGTGTGCACGTATGTACGTGCGTTAGAAGTTATATTTCTTTGGCATAATACGAGAATAACTTTATTTAGCATGCGAATAATGAACGGAAATAAAATAACAAAAGAACTGGAGCATGATTATAAATACTGTTGGTAAAATCTAAATTGAATGAAATAATTATATTTTAAAAATTAAAATTTAGTTGACAGATGAGTGGCCCAAGATTTCATTTTTCTGCTAGCTTTCCATTGTAAGCCAACCTTCCGCCAGAGTGTTTCCAAAATTATCGGGTTTTGTTATTTTCTCACGCAGAGTAGTGAAATATTTGAACTTTTTGTAGAAAATTACAATTATTACATTTAATGTAATATTGTCATTATTATTTATTAAATTAATTTAGTTATTTTAAAATTAAATTTTATAGTTTTATAAAGTTCAATGAATACTCAGCATTCAATTCAATATAAACACGTGTATAATTAAATGTTCAATTTAGTAAAACAATCTAAATAAAGTTTAATTATTAACGAAAATAAATTAATATGTTAAACATTGAATCTAATTTATTAATTTTAAGTATTTAATAAATGGTTAAGTAATTACTATTTATAAATTTAATAATAAATATAAATATAATATAGCTTGTAAATATAATAATTTGTAATTTACAAGCCAAATAAACACCTCCCGAATTGGAAACTGTTTGGGAGATCATTGGCTAAAAATAGAAAGCCAGCAGAAAATTAAAATGATGTGCCACTCGTTTGTCAAATAAACTATGTAAATATATATTCAGTGCGCAACTTCATGGTGTCGATTTTCTATAGATTTTATGTTGCATAGTGAGTTACTTCATTCTGCCAAATTCTGGTCGCATTCGTATAATTTCATTTTCCGTCATTTTCTAAAAACGCGCCCAAAGAAGTGTAATTTAAAAAAAATTGCAATTCAAGAAAAACAAGCGAAAGTCAACTTGTCTAATACAAAATTTCAAATGACTATACATTCGCTTGACGCACAAAATAGGTACGCAACTTGACACTCATAATAGAAATATTTTTACAGTGAACAAGGCTGACATGCATTGTCATGAGTTGCGCGTAACGCTTAAATAACAAAGTTTATGTAAATACTACAAAACGAGCTTAGGCGCTTTGTTCCAATAAGCTCTGCTTCTTTAAGCTGCTTAATTAACCTCACCCCTAATATGTATATGCATTTTTGGGTGACACTTTTCCGTCTAATGAAGTCCCCAAAATTAAAAAAAAATGTTGCCAAGTTGGAAGTCGCTTCCGGTTTTGGAATAATATTTCATTTAATGTGTGCAAATTTCACGCGTATAAACATTTAGGTTTTGGAAGCTAGAGGGTGACGATAGACAGGTGGACATCAGAATGAGTACAATACAGTTTCTTTTTTAACCTTCTCTTATGAAACTCTAAAAAGCAACATTGACTCGCGAAGGATTTGAACCTCCGACCTTCGATTACAATTGATTTTAGTTCGACGCTCTAACCGTTGAGCTAGCGAGCCGCTTGGAGCACTCGACGAATGTTAGGAAGCCATGCTGCTAAACTGACGTCATCTGTGTGCTATCAGCAACACAATGACTCATTCTGTGCTCGTGTTGGATTCGTGTTTTGTTTCGTGTATTGCGTTAGGTTTAGCAATGATATTCTTTCACTACTCTATATTTACTGAAGTAACTATGTAGGCCCCCAATTCCTAAACATATCTTATATCTTTAAGAATAAACATGTGGGTATTATCAAATAACATACGACATCGATATGACGTAAACGGAGAAGCATTTTGCTAAGTTTACGAGTGTTTTTTTCCCGCAATAAATTGCCTCCGTAAATATATAACTTTTTTTAGGGAATTTTGTTGGAATAGAATTAAAGATTAAAAAGCCTGTTAAGCACGAGTAAGACTCACACTACGATGGTTTCGTACATATTTTAACAAAAATAAATATGGTGTTTCTATTAATCTGTTCACAGATATTAATTTTTATAACGTAAAATATATTTCCAAGTATATGGTGATATCAGCGTTGTCGTTTCGTGGAGGGCATAAAGCAGTTAACGACTTAACGTAAGCAAATATTCAACAGTGAGTTACCTTATTCAACAGTAGTTACAGACACGTTCCTATTACATAATATACCGGTCAACGGATTCCCACTGGATCGTCTCTATGAGGTCGTTGATTTGGAAATCAGATGATGAACAATTCGTAGGCATATGGTGGATGTAACAAAGATTGTTTAGCATACCATTTTCAGCCAACTTCGCCAGCGAGCACTTTCTGCAAAGAAGCCGAGATTTGTCTCTGATCTGATCTGATACTATCGCAATATCTCTGTATAAATATTTAACGTTTTTACACGTGAAAGATAGGTTTAATATACATGCATATTGTCCTAATTATTGGCACGTTATTATACAGTTATTGACATGTTACTATACAAAATTCATCGACGAAATTATACTGTACGAATTTTGAAGGTTTCGAATTCAGTATTTAAATTTTTCGTGCATTATTATCAGTGCGCTACATTTTTGGTCTTAGTTCTATAACTATTTAAGGGTATTTTTTCCGTAACACTTTTATCACAATTTTATATTATGTAAACATGTGTCCAATTTTCACATACATTTAATTTTTTTATAACGAAAATTTGAATTTTACTACATTTTGTTTTAAATTCGGTAAAATCGAAGTCGTTAATAAGAAAGGTCAAAAAATCAGTCAGAAAGGTCAAGGTATTGCCGCAACATGTGAAAGAGCTTTACAAATTCTATTCAACTTACCAAGAGAGTGAGGCTTTTTCTTCAAAATTATTTCACGGAAAAAATTACGAACAATCTGGATTTACAGAATTTACATTTAAATCTTATGAACGTATGTCCGTCAAAATGACAGCAGCTGTTTCTTTAAAAAATTCAAACTGTTCTCGTTTAGGAAATCATCATTTTGTCGTGGACCATTTGTCGGAAAGATTTTTCAGAGAAATTTGGTAATTGCATAATTTACTTACACATTTGTTTCTAAAATTCGAACGAGATCATTTAACACGGTTTTGTGTAAAATACTTTTTTTTCATATAAAATAATTTTTTTTTCATATATAAAATAATTTATTTTTCATATTTTTCATATATGCAGAAAAATAAGGCACCTCTTCAAAACATTTGTTTAACATCAATGATTCAAAAATGAATTTCACATTTTCTGAAGTATCCACTTATTTTCAAATGAAAAACAATTTGAAAAAAAGAATAACAAACTTTTTCCCTACAATAAATAACAGAAAATGGATTATATTTCACCACAATAAGTTTATCATCATCACAAGTCGATATTGTACATATTTAGACCTTGCACCATGACAGAAATATCGTTCTATTTGATCCATAAGCCTATCCAAACAGGACTCTATGCAGTGGTACAAACAAGGCGCGCCACCACCGAAGTAGTTTAAAGTGTCACAGTCGGCTGGAAAAATCATGGCAACAGCCTTTTAGAACTCAGAAGGGATCGTGTTGATATATTATAAAGATAAAGGCGACACCATGACTGGAGAATATTATGATTTAACCCTAAAGTAGTTTAAGGAATCCATCGAAGAAAAAAGAAGGGGAAAATTAACCAAAGTGTCCTTCATTGCACTTTTAAGTTCTTGAATAACTAGTTGATATATTTTATTACTATTTATAATTATTTTATTATGAAATAAAACCCTCAAAAGAAGAGTCGAAAAAATTGCACCGTCATTGAGAGATTATTGCTGAATGCATTCATTCAACTGCATGCACCATTAGTTACGGTTCATCACCAGTTGTACTTGCTAAAGTTTTGCACCTTACAAAGTGGAGAATATCCCGAGTCATGTGTAAAGAGGGTCATGTGTATTCATAATTTGTAGGAAAAGGAAAGAAATATATTCTTTTTCCAAATGGTATCAGATTCAGGTGTACATAGTTTAATACGTGCATCTGAAGTTACTTGTATATTTAAACAGTACTTGCAAGTTCAACCGTATCCCTGGTTACGGATTTCATATTCCCAAAAAAACAGTCTTTGTTTATAAGATTGACTTCGATTACTTTACATGAAGTGTATATTTCACATCAATGGCTTGTGTATAAATCTCAAGTTGACACTAAACGTAATTAAAATAGAATCAACGAGAAGTTATTGTAACAAATTGATCAAATCTTAGCTTCACGCATATTTCAGTCTCCAATTTATCAAGTCAATTAAAGTATCGCAAAACGAAGATGATATTCAAAGACTAAAGGTACTTGTGGCTGATATGAAAAGGCGACAGGAGAACATTGTGGCATTACAGTATCTGATGTAAAATCATCCCGGTGTTTGCTTCATTTAAAAAATAACAAGAAAATTGCCAAAACAAAATAAAGTATGTTATATATACTACTAAAATGTTTTCTTTAATAACGTTGGTGTTCGTTTCACGTGAAAAGTGAGAAGATTTCCAAAATCAAATTACATACAACAGTGAAGGTTTCTTTAACTATCGGTATACTTTTCAATTCACAAGTGATACGATTGCCAATATAACATTATATACCAAAATTAAGTGTTACTTTAATTAATGTCAATGTCGTGCTTTTTTCAAAATGAGAAGATTACCAAAAAATGAAATTACACATCGCACTAGTGTTTTCTTAAGTAAAGTCAGATTGGTCCTGGTTTATAAAATTCAAAAATACTTGTAATATGAAGAAAATGAATCCTATGCTGAGAATGCGTTTTTGTAGTCAGATTTTTGTGATTACAACAAGCATGTCGTGAAGTAACTACAGAAATACAATTCAAGAAATGTAACAATTTACTGAAAACAGAAATTAATTAAACTAGAAAGACATTGCCGTCTGTTTTAATTTTTAATTCTATTATTTTAAATATAATTTAATGATTAAGGTGGGAATAATAAAAATAGCATATGTAAAAATGCATTCATAAACTCTTTTCAATATTTCTTGGTTACGAATAGTATGAGTAACTAAGTTACATATTATCACATCAAAAGAACTTTAATATGCAGAGTAGTTTTAGTACAAAATATGACCAAAGAAAACTGTACAAGAAAAACAGTAAAAAAACACATTTAACCATCGCTATTTGCACCTGTGACAATTATTTTTCTAAATTGTTATTTTTCAACCGCCTCCTGCACGTTTTGAGAATAGAAACGTGTAACTTCCTTTTTAAATATTTTACTTTTACTTTGGTATTAAAATCACTCACTGGATAATTATTTTCTATTAATTTCTAACGCCTTCTTAGTTTTTCCACACTTTTCCAAATTAATGTAAAACTTCATAGTTTATTGCAATCCATAGCTGCTTGCTAGTTTTGAACGCAACAGCAACCGCAACAACAATTAGTACCTACAATGAAAAAAACAAAATGTTGCTCTTTTTAATTTCTTCCTAACTCTGCTGGTACTTCTAGAGACTTGCTCAAATAGTTCGAGATATTTTCGGACAAAACTATGTCCATCCGTAACAATGAAGGTAAATGAAGTGATCAAGGATGAACCAGGTTCATGCATAGATGGAATGATTTTGGAGCCGAACATATAAGAATCCGAACATTTGTCGTGTGGGTCATTGATATACGGGAGACCTGCATTTTTAATGGTGGAAAGGTTTATAGAGGCGTTTTCTTAGATTATGTAATCATATCATTTGTACTTCTCTGTTTTAGCTAAAAATTTGAAACCTAGCATTTAGACAGTATATGAGATGTTGCTACCTGGAGAAAGAGTGACATCACCAGTTTTTAACCTAATTATCACAAATAGAACAGTTTTAGCTAAAAAATTGAAATCTACCATTTGAACAGTATATGAGCTGTTGCTTCCTGGAGAAAGAATGACATCAGCAGTTTTTAATCTAATTACCACAAATAAATAGAACAAGTGGAACAGGGCGAAGTAAGTATAATTTTATTTCGTCGTTTCTCTAAGTGAGTCAATGATGCAGCTGTAAAGTACTGGAGTCTGATTTCACAAATAGCGAGTTCCAATTTCGGAATATTTTCTTCTTTTTAGGCTAAACAAAAACATAACAATCCTATAATCTAATCCTGATATTAAAAATTGTTCTGAAAAAGTAAAAATCAATTTTATCCTCAAATTGTTCAATAAATAACTACATTTTCATTCGATATTTACAAACATCTTCCTGACCTCTCCATGAGAAACATGCCATGAACCGCATAAGTGTGATGCTATTTAGCTATTCAAATAACAGTGAAAGTCCTCAGTCCCACTGTATGCTGTAGAAATGGTAGATTTTAAAAATAAAAACGAATTCTAAGAGACAACAGTTGATTTATGCTTATCACGCTATGGCTATTTATATAAATCTTGCTCATTATTCGTTTTGAACGACCCGTGTCGGGAGATGCTTATATCATAACTGCACAAACCAAGCTAGTTACCTTTTTGTGGATAAAATATTGAGAAAATTAAGGTTAAGGCGTGTAACTCAATTTTTAATTTTCATTTTGTCATTAACTCTAAGAAAATTTCTGTACTTGTGTATTACTTTATAAATAAATATTATTAATATTATTTGAAGTTTGTGCAAACATTACTATCCTTATTCGACATTTTTGGAAGCGGACATTGGTTTAAAGAAAAGCAAAACTTTATCGTCTTTCGATTAATTAAAAAAAGCTTCTCCTCTTTAACATGTAGCCGACCGTTTAAATACCTTAACTTAAATTATGTGGACCATATATATATATATATATATATATATATATATATATATATATATATATATATACATATAAAAATGTATGCACTTATTAAAGTTGAAATTTTGCACATTAGTAACATGAGCATTACGTATTTGTAACCAAAGGCATTTTCACCTTAGAAACCTGATAATGACGTTTCGCTTTATAATGCTTCTAACAGTGTTTGACTTTGAAAATGATCTAGGTTAAAAAATCATTATCCTGATTTTAAAACCAAGAAAGAGATTTATCTAATACCAACGAAATTAAGACAGCAGTGAACTTAATGAGACACTCTGTTTAAGTTCACACAATTATTGATTTTTTTTATTAATACGCTAAAAGTATTAACTTCGCTTGTAATGCTGCATTATTTTTAATTTTTTTCTATTCAATTTGCAGAGTTATTTGTGCCTTTGATGGAAAAAATCTTAACGGAAAGGTGACACTAAAATTTAAATGAACGTAAAAATATTAAAAATATACAATATTTGCTTTATTTTAATCAGAGACGTCTATAGACTTTTGCAATGAAAAGCGAAAAAATTGAAGTAGTATCAAATCTACTTCATCTTTATGCCTGATTTTATCACAACTTAGTACTATTTTTATCCCCCTGTAAAACTTGTTTTTTGGTTCAATTTTTACCCTTGATTAAACGTGCGATACTTTACAGACGCAACCTAATACATGATTTTAAAATTAATTTCTGAGGTTAAATATATAGTGAATTATACATATAAATGAAAAATATAAATTTAAACTACACAAGTAATAAAGTCTATGTAAAATCAGAGGTAAGAAACCGTTATAATATATAGTAGTTGCTAAACCGATCACGCAATGAGTTAATTCGTTATCATATGATATCAACTTGATCCCGTTCCCCGATGATGAACAAGCGACACGCTCTGTTGGTTCAATGCAAGCACTGTTTTATTGTAACACACTACATATTAAACTTGTCTAACTTTAACATTAATCGATAATTCAAACAAATGTCACCGTAGCGCTCTCTCAATACTTAACACATAAAGTCAGGTTAATTTTTTTAAGTTTGTAAATGTTATTTGGATAAAATTCTTTGAACTAACAAGATGATAATACAGCGTCGATCAAATAAAAGAAGATCACTTCAAAATACTTCCTTCGTACAGATATGTAACATATTGATCCATGAAACTCACAAACCCGACATGGCCGTCGAAAATGTGATGTGAAACTATCACTTCGAGATTGAAAAGGGCAAAAAACATTAATTTTGAGGACACAGAACGAATATCAATTATTGGTATATATTTATATGATTTAGACAACGGTTACTCATAAGAAAGCGAACTATATTGTATGTTTTTGTAATCGTATGTAAAAAGTTACAATAATTTTTTATTGTTTGTTTTATTTCTTAATAATAATTTTTGGTAAATTAAAAACATAATAAAAGCACCATAACTAAGATAGTATTGTTTACGTGAAAAAGTCTATAAATTTTTTGGTAGCCAAATCAAAATTTTCGATGCAACGAAATTACATCGGATTTCGTGACGCAATAACTCTGTGAATAATGGAACGAGAGGAAATACGGAATAATTCGGGAAGCTTACTCTTTTAGAATTCTATCAAGTTAAGATATTCCAACGATTGAAGTAATCTAAGAGCTATGCTCTTGCCGTGTGCAGCAGAGGCAGAGATATAGAAGTATGCATATTTTGCAGGAGGTCTACCTCGTGAACGCGTGAAGCTAGGACGCTGTACGGTATGTTTTTGGAAAGCCCTTAAGTAGATTTAATAAGACCTCAAATGGTATTGAATTTAATAACAGTAATCTAGAAAAGCTGTTGATAAAATACGGAAGAACACATTGTAATATTAATTAACGGCTTTTCAATATATCAGCAAACAAACAAACCTATAAACATATATAATTTCTAATGAAATGTACATCAGTTCTTTTTAGTAAAAATCCCACTTCCTTTCTTGAGGAAAGCGATCGAAGAAATTGAAGTTGTATGGGACGGTGACGATATATATATATATATATATATATATATATATATATATATCCCTTTTCGTCGTTTCCTAATGAAATGTATTCGAGTGTTTTTAGTAAAAAGCCGACTTCCGCTTTTGAAGGAAGCGATCGAGGAAAGTGAAGTTATATAGGAACGGTGTCGATACATATTTAAGCATATGTTCATTTGAGTCTAGTCTATGACAAGAAGGGAAACGGACGGAAATCTGTTGAAGAAGATTTTTCTATCTACAATAAAAAAAAAATGTTTGAAATTGTAAACTGAATATATCACAATGTTGTGAAATAGTTGATATAACTGACGTCATATTCAATATAGATATAGATTGTATCCGTCGAGTGCTCCAAGTGGCTCGCTAGCTCAACGGTTAGAGCGTCGATCTAAAAGTCGCAAATAATCGAAGGTCGGAGGTTCAAATCCTTCGCGAGTCAATACATTTTTTTTTACTTCAAGTTAATAAGTATTTTTATTAACCTGAAAAAAGCATAATTTTCGAATGCTTAATTGAAAATATAACGCTGAAATGAATGCTGAATGGTTAGAACATCGTTCTGAAACATCAGTTTATGGAAGTTCAGATCAATTTATGGATCCCCATCGAGTCAACGCTTTATTTTTGGTTTACAAATTTTGAATCATTTATTGCATGATGACATTCAATTGGGAGCACTCTACGTCACCCTTTACTAAATATTTTTACTTGAAAAGCTCTCGGAAGATATGGAGGCAATATACACGAACAAAATGACTTGAAAAACCTTTGTTTTAAATATTTTTTTAATTACTCTTTGGCAACTTGGCTTTTTTAATGAAAAGTTTTGTCTATTTTCTTTAACTCATTTTTTTGTTAGTGGCTTCAGACAACAACAATGATTTGTTTATTTCGCAATCGCTTCCAATTGAGACTTAGAAACAACTTTAATCTTTTACTTGATTGTACTTATATTTATAGAAACAGCGACAACAATAGGTCTTAAAGATGTTTTCGGTTTTTCTTTTCTGGTAAGTAACGGGCAGGCAAATACTTATCAGAATCGGCGCATCCTTAAGTTACGTTCTTACAAAAAATAATAAAGGTTGCGTCACTCCACTCGTATCTTTTTTGCTCTAATTATGGCAGGTAAGATAGCAAAGCAAGGCAACAGAAGGAGTAAACAGAAGTTTTTCTTAGAAAGCTTTGGAGAAGATCTCAAAAAGGTAAAAATATATCTGATCTCGACTTATTCTAACGAAATGTCGTTTAAAGAGTCGATTTTTCTTTTCCTTACTCTAAAAAAGGTAGGCGTTATGAAACGAACTAGAAATAAAATATTTTTTATTCAAAGATGTATACATTTGTTGACGCTATTTTTGAAAAATTATTGAATTAAAAGTTGAACTTTTAAAAATATTCGAATATTTTTGTAAGAACAGAAATGTTGGTGATCATGACTTTTAAGAAGACTGATGAATTAGTATTAGTACACATTAGGAGTTTCATGGCTTTTTTATTAGCAGAATACTCATATCCATAGCATTGTATAAATATCGCGTTGTTTGTACAGGTACGAGTCCATATAGATGCTTCTTCTTTCCGTTTAAATACAGATCCGTTAACGCAGTGCTATTGTAACGGATGGCGGAGCAACAGACGATGATGCAGAACGACTAAGTACTTTAATTGGTTTTATTTGTTTTATTGAGTCATATAGTTACAAGAAGATTAATTAGCCTAATAAATTACAAGAGCTGTAATGACTAGTTTTAGGAAAACTTGAAAAATGTTATCATTTTCCACAAAAAATCCACATTATTTTCTTAAAATCTAAATTAATCAAACATTGAAACAATTAAACTTATTCGTATAGAATTTGTCAATGTGTAAAAGAGAGATTCCACCAACAGTGTCGTAAAATTTATATGAATATTGTTACAGTATTTATGTAAGCACAAGGTGTCCAGTAAAAAATATCGCGCATAAGAAAATGCATTCATCTTAACCGTAATTATCTATTAAAATGCTCAGCTAGTTGAAAAAATATATATTACCTTGTTTAAACACTGTTTTAAACAATAACAAGGTTATAAACAATTTCTTAACTATTAGAAAATTATCAATATTGACAGATATTCTAACATGTAGAGTGATCGCAACAAGAGAAGTAACCAACATTTTGAACTTATTTGCCTCAACAATAGATCACGCAAGCAAAGTCGGGACGAGAGCTGTTAAATAACAAATGAACAGAAACAAGAAATTATCGATACGATCTGCTAAATAGATTTGCTTCGCCCCTTGACCATTTTTATTTTGCAACCGCTTGACAGTTATCATAAAATTTATTCCTTCAGAAGATTCGTTGAATTTCGCAGATCGAAGTGGTTGATTTCACGGAAATTTCCATAATTGTTTGTGACTTCTGATCGTCTTCCTGATTAGTGTCTAGTATTTTTTTTAAATTAGCAAAGGTAACACCTCTTATATGCTTATCTCGATATGAAGTTCTCCATCTGAAGACTATAATTTTGTAGCTCCAAACGCCTTCTTTAAAGATGTTTTGGAATCTGTTAATTTCATATCAGTATTCACGCAAACTCTCTATCACTGAATTTATTACTTTGAATGTAGGAAAAAACAACTGTGTCACATCTCAGACAAATTTAGTGCAATGAAAAACAAATGATAGCGTTTCAGTTTTTGTTAAAAGTCTTCTAACCGCTTGTAATATTGTATTTCACATAACATCAAAGACATGATTCCATTGTTTGACTGAATGCGAGTCAAAATTTAGGGTTCGTGTCATTAATTATTAACAGGAAACAACTTTACGACATATTGATAGCGAAATAACGGACTAGACTATTAGGGTTTTGAACTATCTGTTAGGGATGCTAAAAAGGAAATTTTCACAGTTATAATCATAATTATTCGTATGCTGTTTTACCTGTACAATTTTGAAGTTGTCCACCTAGTCAAACAGAACTATTAAGTCATTCTGTAAGATAAGAAGCGTTTGCATTCTTCTTATTTATAGCTATGTTGGTAATGTTTCATATACATTTTAAAGTTATAACTAATTAATAAACAGAAAGCTGAATACTCCTACTTGCTAACTGGAAGAAAGTGAAGCGAAAGAGAGAATGAAGAACAGAATTTGATTATGCTTACTAAGCTTTAAAGCCCTACAATAGAGTATACAACATATTTCAGGCGATTGGTAAACCTTCTGAAAACTACATTTTCCTACGTCAGAGAAGTGGTTCCTGATCCGATACTATAACACTTTTAAAAGCTCTCGACATGGTCTGTGACTTTGAGAAAAACCCTTTTAAACAGTAAACATAATGTTATTAATACTATCTACAAACGCCACGTGTCTTTAAATTATCGCATAAACGCCTCATTTCTTATTAAACTCAGGGAGCGCTTCAATTGGATCACTCGTTCGGTGGTTAGAGGGTCGATTTAAGCTAAGAATTCATCCGGAGGTTCAAATCCTCCTCCAGTCAACGCTTTTTATAAATATTATTTCTTTAATAATTATTTAAATCACTACCCATTAAGATGCCAAAGAAGTAAAGCTCTCTGTCACATTTCGCTGATGCATGTTATCTTAATAGCATAGCAGCACATTATAGTTCTTTTATTGCTACTACGCTTCAGTTTTTTGCTACGTCTTCTAGTTTGTTATAATCACTGCGTATAAGAGGGTCTTTAGGGAAAACGTAGGGATAACTGTGGTTTATAACTTTTGAGGTGTAGAATCCTGAGACCTTTGTCTTAGTTCTTTTTCTCTCGTACAGTACCTAAGTAAGGCTTTATTAATATTTAGCCTTTTTGCTGATGCGTATTGTCTCAATAGCATAGCATCACAATATAGATCGATCATGGCTGCCACGCTTCAATTCTTGCTATGTCTTTTAGGTCATTTCGGCTCCTCATAACGCATCGCGTTTTCGAGTTTCTTTAGAACGTTATCCTTAATATATGTATTTTTATTTTTTGAGGTATGGAATTCTGAGAACTTCGTCTGGGTTCTGTACACGAGAAGAACCCTTGTACAAAACACTATTTAAAACATTGTGATTATTTAGTTATAGCAATACTTGCTATTGGTTAGTATATTGTATTTTAAATTGTTTAATTTCTCTTCCAGTTAATTTCCTAACTTTTTTTTATTTCGATAAACATAAAATATACAAAAATATTAAAATGGTAATTAGCGAATTATATTTTTAAAAATAAAAATTTTTTACATTTTCAAAAATTAGGTTATAGCTAGCTGAGACCATCATTGTCCGAACAGCTTGATGAAACTACTTTCAGATATTAAAAGAACCTTGACCCGAGAAGGATTTGAACCTCCGACCTTCGATTATTTTAGATTATTAGATCGACGCTCTAACCACTGAGCTAGCGAGCCGCTTGGAGAACTCTGGGTACATAACCGATATCTATTGCAAATCTGACTTCATTTTCAGTAATTTCGCAATGTTGCGACTAATTACGTTTATAAATAATAATACTCAATTTAATATATTTACAGTTTATATCTTATCGAAATCACAGATCAGGTCGAGGACAAGTTGTTGTTGATTTAGTATAGCGAGCCAGTTTCTATACATTTCCGAGTAAAAAATAAAATGACCATGATCAATAACTTTCCACATCTCAATTCGTTCTCAACGTACAGTATTTCAACGTCAATGCGAGGATGAAGCGTTCTGCAGTGAGCGCACATCGGGCGTTGCAGCGCACTGCGTTATCAAAGCAAAACTGACGTGACGGGGCCAATCCCTTTTACGGACTTGAAGAGAGAACGTTAGGGGTGTTATTTCGTAGAATGAAAACTCAATTGTATTGATGATTCTATATTTTCTTCAGTTTTATTTTTCCATGAAACTTCTATTTAAGAAAAAAAAACGTTTCAATTTTTGACCAAATCTAGAAAAAAAGCGAGTGTGTCGGTGAGTGACGCGCGATAAAAGAGAAGCTTCTTACGCTTTTGAATATAAACGTGTTTTAATAAAATTTCTCTCTCACCCTCTCTCTCTCTCTCTTGCTCTCTCTCTCTCTCTCTCTCTCTCTCTCTCTCTCTCTCTGTGTCTCCCTGTCTGTGTCTCCCTATCTATCTTTCTCTCTTTTTCTCTATTCCTCTCTCTTCGTCTCTCCTTCCTCCTCTTTCTTTTTAAATAAACTTAAACTATCAAAAATAACTTGAACTAATTAGAGCTCCAACGACCGCCAGTAGTTTTTTTGTGAAGAAGTTTTCATTGTATTATAATTACTACTTGTTTGTATCAATACGTGATTCCTACCGCATTCAAATCAATATGAATTTTAACATTAAACTGGAAAAGAGTGAAAAAATATAGGTTTTAGAAATTAGGCAAAAATCATTTTCGATCTATTGTTTTACACAAAAGTAAATATAGAAGGTTTAAATACGTTTCGAAGCACTAGTACTTCAATTAACAGTGCACTTTATTCAAGAAGGTTAATGATATCGAAAATTGACGAAAATGTTCAAACAGTTCATGGAGTTATCCGTCGTACTTCTAAAAATGTGTTGGATTGTTTTGGGTTATAATCGGAAAAGTATTTCCGGAGGTAAAGGAAAAAAAATATTTTGCAGCTTACCAGTTATTGCTGAACCGTTGTTATTTAATAACACACTCGAGAAACTCAAATCAGAGACGAGTTTACTCCAAATTCAGATTTAATTCATCAAAGGACGAGTTTGTTCCGAATTTAGATTTAATTCATCAAAGGACATTGGAGTTTATTTAATAAGCCATTTTGATGAAAGTTATATCTAATTTTATTCTAAACCGCTGGATTTATTAATATTTATTATCAATGTTATTAAAATGTATCAACAATTAAATGAAACTACGTGATGTAGTATTATTTCTACTTTCTTTAATTTCTTTAACCACGACCTAGGTTTCGTTGTATTACAACATCTTCAGGTGGGATATTGGCAAAGATTGGATCTTTGCCAATATCCCACCTGTATGGTAATGCGAAAAAGAAGAAAATTGAACTTGGAAAAATTATGTATGTGGAAACGTGTATATGGATGTTCCATCCTAGGGACCAAGATACTGGAATAAGTTTAACAAATGAGGTATTTTTGCATTCAGACTAATATTAAGAGTATTATAAACTGTAGAAAAATAGAATAATAGACTCACTTGCTACCATATTATCTTGGATGATGCAAAAATTGCATTTAAACATCGATGAGGAAATTGCAATTATACCTATTATTCCCGGAAAATTACTAAGCACCAATAAGTGGAGGTAAAACTATATAAATTACTATGTCGAAGGATAGAAAATCCAGAAAAACAGAGTTACATAAAAGGACATTTTTTACTTTTAATTTTTTCTAAGTTTTTCATTTTTTTTTTCTAAGTTTAGAAGTATTGATGCACATCAATCGATATTGTGTCTAGATTATGCACGGATAGCCATGAAATTTTGATGTCAATATAGTTCATTAGCATGGCTGTAAAAACTCCGGTTTTGTGCCAAAAATTAAGAACAAATTTTTAAACTTTAATAATGCCATATAGAATATGTGATTATAAAAAATGTGTTCTAATTTCTAAGAGCAACTGTGTAAAAGAATGTGTAAAAAAAAAGACAAGCAAATTACCTTAAAAACTTCTTTGATTAATGGCATAGAAACTGCAACTATGATTAATGGCATAAAAACTGCAACTATGATTAATGGCATATAAACTGCAACTATGATTAATGGCATAGAAACTGGAACTATGATTAATGTCAAAGAAACTGCAACTATGGTTAATGGCATAAAAATTGCAACTATGATTAATGGCATAGAAACTGCATCTATGATTAATGGCATATGAACTGCAACTATGATTAATGGCATATAAACAGAAACTATGCGATATAGAGACTTGAAATTTTGTGTAGCAAAACATCTTATCAACTTTATAAAAAAATCATAAGAATTAAATATGGGTTAATAATATACTCAAAATTATTTTCTAGTTTTGCGTATCATGTGGTGCATCCATCATTTGTAATGGATGGACCACATAATAGACCACATGAGGAATATGAAAATATTTTTCTGTAATTTTAGATTGCATATTTAAAAAGATATTCTAGAGAATATGCAACAATAGAGCTTACCGTCTTCTGTTAACGAAACTACTTAAGCAAAAATCATGAAAAACTGGTTTGGGAAAATCTGACTAGAATATTGCAGGAAAACTAAAGCGATTGTCCTAGATTTTATCATTTTGGTAATGTGCATTATGTTTTAACGCTTACAAAATTACGTTGTAAAACAATAATATTTATAAATTGTTTAACAGGAATACTACGTACTCTTGATGTTTTCATACGGATTTGCACCATATGAATGAAGTGAATTTTTGTTATTCAGAATTTTAATAATTTGTTCGGTGGTTGGTCAAGTTTAAATTCCTATATATAAAGTAATAGACTATTTGACTATTGTTACATATTGTTAATATAATTATTACCTATGAAATACTGAATATATATGTAATACCTTTTTTACGCCAGTCGTACATACGAAAGATAGCAATAACAAAAGTCGAAGGAGTAGGGCCAGTTCCCGGAGTTGTACGCAGTAAACTAGATGGCTTATCGCAAAAAACATCCATGACAACTGACATTTCTATAAATTAAATAAATATACACGTGTAAATGTGTACGGAACCCTCGTAGCGTGAGTTCGACTCGTACTTGACATTTTGTTACTAATCGTAGTTTTGTTTTTTTGTTTATTTATCGTTGCCCTTATCAGCCATTACAATCTACCACTGCATTAATATTTTTCACTTAATCGCTTTGTGGTTGGTTATAAGGGATTGCTTCTATAGTTATATGTCCGTGGCCATCTATATACTTAGCCTTTTGAAATAAATTATTATCAACTCTAGAGCAATGAAGATTATAAAACGTTTATACATCATTTTTTGCGGTGGGTTTTCCGAAAACGTTTGACATAACCCGTGATTGCGTGGACCTCTAATCTTTGTTTCGGGGTCAGGCTAAGAACAGATAGACAGATTGCGGTGAGTAAGCTATAAATATATTCAATATTCGTATCTTCAAACGTTTTATATCACAATGTTTTGAAATAACTGATAATGTGATGTATATTAGCTATAAACATCGATTAAACCCATCGCGTGTTCCAAGCGGCTCGCTAGCTCAGTGGTTAGAGCATCGATCTAAACGTTCAAGTTCATCGAAGGTCGGAGGTTCAAATCCTTCTCGAGTCAATCTCAATTTATTTTTTTCAGTTTAGTAGTTTTTTTATAATGGATTCAATGTTTACAGTAAAAAAACTTGTTAAGTGCGAGTAAAATTCGCAATACGTGAGTTCCTTACAAAATAATGCACATACATATAAGCATTAAAATAATACTCAGTATTTCTATTAAACAATTTACATGTATTAATTTTATTTTTCAACGTGTAAATTATATTGTCTAGTATATCTTTAAAAGGTGGAAAAATATAGTGATTATTACAATCTTAAGAATATTTTTTGTTTTCTTTTTTTATAGCAAGGTTTTTTTTTACATAATTTTGACGTTTCAGAAATGGATTTGAGAAGAGATGGATGGGGCAGTGTTGCTAAATCTATTTTGATGGATATTTTTGTGTCTAAAATTTCTTACATAAAATTTTGCTACTTTAGTTGATACAACACGCGACACGAAATTAAAAAGAAATATGTGTACTTAGTTGACCTTCTAAAAAATTGTTAAATAAATATGTTTAAAGTGCTAAGTATTGATCGATATACGCGAGTTAATATGCTAAATTTCCATTTTCTACTTCAAAACGGTTTCTGAGAAAAACGTCTTTCAGAGACGGACACGTCATTGACCTTATGAGAGTTCCGTTATTTTTATTTGTTACGAAAACCTAACGACGAAGGTATTTCAGTGCGAACAATCTAATCTAAACCATCATTACAATATATATATATATATATATATATATATATATATATATATATACATATGATATATATATACATATGCATATCTTATATTATGAACTGTAAGATATGCACATAATACGAACAAACAAAATGACTTGAAAAAAATGTTCTGTATTCGCTTTATGACTATGGTATTTAATTATGGCTTATAGTCTTTTATTTATAAATGGCGTTGGATAAACGAAACTGTATATTAATTTGGCAGCCGTGTCTAACAGAGACGTCAAAACCTTTTTTGGTTTCTACATTGCTGTGTCTATGTGTCGAGAAGCAGAGACAAATATTGAGCCCTTATAGATGTTTTTCTTTGTTTTTTTTCCGGTAATATTGATGAATATAAAAACTAGACAACGGAGTCAGTGCAAGTTCACACAACGACAGAAAGCAAATAGCTAACAAAATGCAACGTCAAAAAAAACATTAGCGCTTTCAAAAGTAATTTTCTTATAAATATTAAGTAAAATACAGGACACTATGCGCATTTGTTACCTACTTGCTTTATTTTTGGATAATTGAAAAGATGGGAAACAAAATAGGTGAATCAGAAATCTCCTAGAAATCTTTGAAGAAAATCTGTAAAAGAAAATGTCTAACTCGTCCCGTTCGAACGAAATTATTTTAAGTAATTTCGTTTAAAGTATCGGTTTTTTATTTCTTTAATCTAGAAAACAAGATGCTTATTTTATAAATAACTAGATATTAAATGCTTTTTATTCCCAATTGGACAAAGCAGTTAACGCTCTTTTCGAAAAATTATTGAATTCAGAGTTACATTTTTCAAAATTATGAGAATACCTGTGATGGAACAAAAACAATTGAAGTCCGTGATTTTTAAGATATCTATTGAATTAGTTTTAGTAATTTCGTGGTTGTATTGTTAATGGAATACTCAAATCAATAGCGTTATATAAACGTCTGCGTTGTGTGCGAGGAAAAGTCTACATGGATATCTCTTCATTTTGATTGAGTACAGGTCTTGTGACACAGTGCTATTGTAATCAAGGATGGCTCAATAGACTATAATGCAAAATGAATCTAAATATATTATTTCTAAAAGGTGTTTTTTGGTCGAGCGGCTCGATCTCTTTAACTACTGCACCAAAAAAAATAAAAAAATACCCACTTAAAGCTTATGTTTTCTACTTTGGGCGAAAATATAAATATAAAAAAATTCGAAAAAAATCTTGTTGTTAATAAAAAAATTAATTTTTATAACAATTGGCATGAGCGCCATCTGTGGGCGACACATCAAATATCTTAGCCAAATTGTATACTTGGAACACGCTAGATGGCGATATAGTGCGAAGACTTCGCACGGGTCAGCTAGTTAGTACTTTATTAGTTTTTATTATTCCCAGTCAAAGTCATATAAAATGGTCAATAAATTACAAGAATTGGAACGAGTCCCAAAGAAAGTTGATCTTATTCTCCCCAAAAATCGAGAATACTTTTGTAAAAAGTATGAAGCTTGGTTCAGACCACAGACTTATAATATTAAAAATCAGATGAAGCATACAAAATTGCACAATATTTAGGGAAAACCATAACGATTGACATACTTTCGTATCCTTCTTTTCGTTGTTACTTGTAATAGTTTGAGCGAGATCGCATTTGTTTCATTTGTTTTCTTAATTCGAAACTGTCACCACGCCCTAATTTACTAAGTAACTAATACGCCATATTGATTTGAATGTCGTGATTATGTTTGTGATAGGGCTTCACAAAGGAATTTGTCAGGTAACGCATTTCACGGGTACGCAAAATATGACTTTGATTGCTTCAATTTGTAATTTATTGTGAAATATATGTCATAATTCGATATAAATGCACTTTACAACCAGGAATATTTCGATAATTTTTTTGATATCACATCAAAGTATACACATTAAAAACTACATTTCTGGAAAGAAATACTGCAGCTGATGATTATTTATTATAAAAAAAAACAATTTGGAAAATGTTGTACCTGACCATTTTGTTTGCGATGGAACAGATTTTACCCATTTTTTTCCAGTTATATCACTTATTCTTTCATCACTATCCACTTATTACATAATTAAAAGGATAATTTGTTATTTATGACATGATAGTTGAGTATTTATGACAACAATTAATTATCAAAATTGAATATTATTTTTACTACATTTTGCTTAAATGGTGCCAACATACAAGAAACAATAAAGTCTATTTGTATTATGCCATATATCTTTTTTGGATATTTTATGGCATTCATTTCACTTTGTAGTTGCCTAAATTTTAAATATATTTTAAAACTACATACTATTTTTTTTTCATTTTTGTCGTTTTATTATTAATTTTATTACTAATAAAAAGTTTAATGTTTGCAATATTTATTGTTGATTATTTAAATTGAACTAATAGATTTTGTTTATTCTTTCGAAATATTTATAAAAAATATTTTTTTAGAAATATATATTTTTTATTGAATTAATTTTTTAAATAATTTTTTTAATACATCAGCCACGGCCGGATATTATTTTAGTTACGGTTGGGCTGGGTTGGATTAGGTTAGGTTAGTTTGGCTTGGATTGGGTTGGGTTAGGTTAGGTTAGGTTACATTAGGTTTGTATTAGGTTGGGTTAGTTTGGGTTAGGTTGTGTTAGGTTAGGTTAGGTTGGGTTAGATTGGGTTAGGTTGGTCTTCACCTTCTTCGAACTTTCTTTCCAGTCTTGTAATTTCGAATTCAACTTCATGCAAATTCACTTCCCTTGGATTCGGACATGTCGGGCATAAACAAATGAGGGATCACGGAAAATGGAAAAAGCAAATCGCGAGATTTAAAGTTTTGGTTATTGAATAATCAGTTGAAATATTTTATTATTATTTATAATTCTATTATTTAAATAATAATAGAATTGAAAGAAAATGGTCAAAGAAAACTTTCAAAAATTTGCATCATCGTTGAGATATTATCACTTAACCCTTTCGCTAGGGAAAAATTATTTGGATCAATGCAGAGCATTAATATATTATTGTATTATTTTATCGATTTCATCACGGAATATTCAGTAAAACTTTTGTTTTCTCGCTGAAGAACATGGAATACAATTATATTGCAAAAATACCTATCGAATGATCTATTTAAACATGTATTTACATTTGCTCCACAACAGGCTTTTTCTCAAACCTAAGTGCAGTTCTTGAAAGATTTTAATTTGTTTATTCCATGCTTATTATTCGTTTTGAACTATTTTTGGAGAGGACAAATGTGTTCGATGCCCCATTCTTTTACATTTCTCAATCTCGTGTTGTGATTTTAATCTGACCTGCAATTTGAAGACGTGCTTTTGGCTTGAAGGCGTACTTTTGTTTGCAAAATATAGTCAACAATTGAGTAATATCATTTTTGTTGAGATATCAAAAAACTGGTTAATCCAACTTACATTTTCGACTATATTGTACCCGATTATTTTGTTTTATAAAAATTATATATCATGAGACATATAAATAGGCAACAAATAAAACAGGGCTGTTGCTTGTTTAGAAATGCAAGAATTTTTTGTACTGGATATTTTTCCAATAACTCTACTATATATATATATATATATATATATATATATATATATATATATATATATCATATATACATCACTATAAACGGTGTTATAATATGTGAATTATTCAAGTAGTTTAAAATAATAAGAATTGTTTCTAAACATTTATGCACTTATTAAAGTTGAAATTTTGCACATTAGTAACAAGAGCATTACGTAAGCATTATTTAGTAGAGCATAATCTTGTAACCAAAGGTTACAAATACGTAATGTTACTAATGTGCTAAGGAAACGTATATAAACTAATACGTATATAAGTAGTATATACGTAATGCTTTTGTTACTAATGTGCTAAGGAAACGTATGTAAAGTAATACGTATATAAGTAGTATATACGTAATGCTCTTGTTACTAATGTGCTAAGGAAACGTATATAAAGTAATACGTATATAAGTAGTATATACGTAATGCTCTTGTTACTAATGTGCAAAGGAAAAATAATTTGTAACCATTTTCACCTTAAAATCCTGATAAAGAGGTTTCGCTTTGTACTGCTTCTAACAGTGTGTGACTTTGAAAATGATCTAGGTTAAAAAATCATTATCCTGATTTTAAAACCAAGAAAGAGATTTATCTAATACCAACAAAATTAAGACAGCAGTGAATTTAATGAGACACTCTGTTTAAGTTCACACGATTATCGATTTTTTTTTAATACGCTAAAAGTATTAACTTCCCTTGTAATGCTGCATTATTTTTAATTTTTTTCTTTTCAATTTGCAGAGTTATTTGTGCTTATGATGGAAAAAATCTTAACGGAAAGGTGACACTAAAATTTAAATGAACGTAAAAACATTAAAAATATACAATATTTGCTTTATTTTAATCAGAGACGTCTACAGACTTTTGCAATGAAAAGCGAAATAATTTAAGTAGTGTCAAATCAACTTCATCTTTATGCCTGATTTTATCACAACGTAGTACTATTTTTATCCCTGTAAAGCTTATTTTCTGGTTTAATTTTTATCCTTGATTAAACGTGCGATACTTTACAGATGCAACCTAAAAATATAATTTTAAAATTAATTTCTGAAGTTAAATATATAGTGAATTATACACATAAATGAAAAAAGGAAATTTAAACTATACAAGTAATAAAGTCTATATAAGATCAGCGTTATAATATATAGTAGTTGCTAAACCGATCACGCAATGAGTTAATTCGTTATCATATGATATCAACTTGATCCCGTTCCCCTATGATAAACAAGCGACACGCTCTGTTGGTTCAATGCAAGCACTGTTTTATTGTAACACACTACATATTAAACTTGTCTAACTTTAACATTAAACGATAATTCAAACAAATGTCACCGTAGCGCTCTCCCAATACTTAACACATAAAGTCAGGTTAATTTTTATAAGTTTGTAAATGTTATTTGGATGAAATTCTTTGAACTAACAAGATGATAATACAGGGTCGATTAAATAAAAAAAGATCACTTCAAAATACTTCCTTCGTACACATATGTAACATATTGATCCATGAAACTCACAAACCCGACATGGCCGTCGAAAATGTGACGTAAACTATCGTTTCGAGGTTGAAAAGGGTAAAAAACATTAATTTTGAGGACACAGAACGAATATCAATTATTGGTATATATTTATATGATTTAGACAACGGTTACTCATAAAAAAGTGAACTCTATTGGTTGTTTTTGTAATCGTATGTAAAAAGTTACAATAATTTTTTGTTGTTAAACAAACAACAAAAAATTATTGTAACTTATAGAATAATTTTTGGTAAATTAAAAACATAATAAAAGCACCATAACTAAGATAGTATTGTTGACGTGAAAAAGTCCATAAATTGTTTGGTAGCTAAATCAAAATTTTCGATGCAACGAAATTACATCGAATTTGGTGACGCAATAACTCTGTGAATAATGGAACGAGAGGAAATACGGAATAATTCGGGAAGCTTACTCTTTTAGAATTCTATCAAGTTAAGATATTCCAATGATTGAAGTAATCTAAGAGCTATGCTCTTGCCGTGTGCAGCAGAGGTAGAGATATAGAAGTATGCATATTTTACAGGAGGTCTACCTCGTGAACGCGTGAAGCTAGGACGCTGTGCGGTATGTTTTTGGAAAGCCCTTAAGTAGATTTAATAAGACCTCAAATGGTATTGAATTTAATAACAGTAAGCAAAGTTTAATGACTACAATTTTGAGAAATCGTATTTTTTCAGAAATATCTGTCTATATAAAATGAAAATATAACCTAAAGCGAAGGATATGGCAATTAGAGAAAAAAAGGTCGATCAAGGAAAACCAGAAAAGCGCCAAAGCGTTGTTGATTTTGATAACAAAAATCAAAATATTATGAGCGCAAAGATTTACGTAGAACAGAAACATACATAAGTTATTTACGTGATATTATATACTGATTACATTTAACATGTTATATGTTTATTCCAATATTGTTGAAGAATGTAATGGTGACCAATGTTCTTGGTATGTCATCGTGACGTTTTGACGTAAAATCCTGCGGCTCGGGCACGACTGAGCCCATTTCGTGTTTTTTGTTTTGTATTACGGTTGCAAATTGTATTTTTTTTTCTTTTTCCTGATTGTAAATCGGGGCACTGTTCGGTTTTTTATTCTGGAGATTGCTATTATTTTCAAATATCATATTCTATTTTCGTAACGGTGATTGTCGTCGGCCTCTTTTCTTCCATGAATTGAAAAGTGGTTGGTGGTTGATAAAATACGGAAGAACTCATTGTAATATTAATTAACAGCTTTTCAATATATCAGCAAACAAACAAACCTATAAACATATATAATTTCTAATGAAATGTACATAACTTCTTTTTAGTAAAAATCCCACTTCCTTTCTTGAGGAAAGCGATCGAAGAAATTGAAGTTGTGCGGGACGGTGACGATATATATATATATATATATATATATGTATAAATATATATATATATATATATATATATGTATATATATATATATATATATATATATATATATATATATATATCCCTTTTCGTCGTTTCCTAATGAAATGTATTCGAGTGTTTTTAGTAAACAGCCGACTTCCGCTTTTGAAGGAAGCGATCGAGGAAAGTGAAGTTATGTAGGAACGGTGTCGATACATATTTAAGCATATGTTCATTTGAGTCTAGTCTATGGCAAGAAGGGAAACGGACGGAAATCTGTCGAAGAAGATTTTTCTATCTACAATAAAATAAAATGTTTGAAATTGTAAACTGAATATATCACAATGTTGTGAAATAGTTGATATAACTGACGTCATATTCAATATAGATATAGATTGTATCCGTCGAGTGCTCCAAGCGGCTCGCTAGCTCAACGGTTAGAGCGTCGATCTAAAAATCAGAAACAATCGAAGGTCGGAGGTTCAAATCCTTCGCGAGTCAATAATTTTTTTTTTACATCAAGTTAATAAGTATTTTTATTAACCTGAAAAAAGCATAATTTTCGAATGCTTAATTGAAAATATAACGCTGAAATGAATGCTGAATGGTTAGAACATCGTTCTGAAACATCAATTTATGGAAGTTCAGATCAATTTATGGATCCTTCTCGAGTCAACGCTTTATTTTTGGTTTACAAATTTTCAATCATTTATTGCATGGTGACATTAAATTGGGTGCACCCTACGACCTTGAAAAGCTTGAGTACCTTGAAAAGCTCTCGGAAGATATGGAGGCAATATACGCGAACAAAATGGCTTGAAACACCTTTATTTTATATATTTTTTCAATTGCTCTTTGGCAACTTGGCTTTTTTAATGAAAAGTTTTATCTATTTTCTTTAACTAATTTTTTTGTTAGTGGCCTCTGACAACAACAATGATTTGTTTATTTCGCAATCGCTTCCAATTGAGACTTAAAAACAACTTTAATCTTTTACTTGATTGTACTTATATTTATAGAAACAGAGACAACAATAGGTCTTAAAGATGTTTTCGGTTTTTATTTTCTGGTAAGTAACTGGGAGGCAAATACTTATTACAATCGGCGCATCCTTAAGTTACGTACTTATAAAAATTAATAAAGGTTGCGTCACTCCACTCATATCTTTTTTGCTCTAATTATGGCAGGTAAGATAGCAAAGCAAGGAAACAGAAGGAGTAAACAGAATTTTTTCTTAGAAAGCTTTGGAGAAGATCTCAAAAAGGTAAAAATATATATGATCTCGACTTATTCTAACGAAATGTCGTTTAAAGTGTCGATTTTTCTTTTCCTTAGTCTAAAAAAGGTAGGCGTTATGAAACTAACTAGAAATAAAATGTTTTTCATTCAAAGATTATTGAATTACAAGTTGGACTTTTACAAATATTCGAATATTTTTAAGAGAACAGAAATGTTGGTGATCATGACTTTTAAGAAGACTAATGAATTAGTATTAGTACACATTAGGAGTTTCGTGGCTTTGTTATTAACAGAAAAGTCATATCCATAGCATTGTATAAACGTCGCGTTGTTTGTCTCTATGAGTACGAGTCCATATGAATGCTTCCTCTTTCCGTTTAAATACAGATACGGTAACGCAGTGCTATTGTAAAGTGCTATTGTAATCGATAGCGGAGCAACATACGATGATGTAGGATGACTAAGTACTTTAATTGGTTTTATTTTTTTATTGAGTCATATAGTTACAAGAAGATTAATTAGCCAGATAAAATACAAGAGCTACAACGACTAGTTTCAGGAAAACTTGAAAAATATTATCATTTTCCACAAAAAATCCACATTTTTTTTATTAAAATCTAAATTAATCAAACATTCAAACAATTAATTTTATTTGTATAGAATTTGTCAATGTGTAAAAGAGAGAGTCCACCTACAGAGTCGTAAAATTAATATGAATATTGTTGCAGTATTTATGTAAGTGTAAGGTGTCCAGTAAACAACAGCGCGCATAAGAAAATGCTTTCATTTTAACCGTAATTATCTATTAAAATACTCAGCTAGTTGAAAAAATACACACTACCTTATTTAAACGGTTTTTTTTAAACAATAACAAGGCTATAGACAATTTCTTAACTATTAGAAAATTATCAATATTGACAGATATTCTAACATGTAGAGTGATCGCAACAAGAGAAGTAACCAACATTTTGAACTTATTTGCCTCAAGAATAGATCACGCAATCAAAGTCGGGACAAAAGTTGTTAAATAACAAATGAACAGAAACAAGAAATTATCGATTCGATCTGCCAAATGGATTTGCTTCGCCCCTTGACCATTTCTATTTTGCAACCGCTTGACAGTTAGTTATTATGAAATGTATTCCTTCAGAAGATTCACTGAATTTGGCAGATCGAAGTGGTTGATTTCACGAAAGTTTTCAAAATTTTTTATGAGTTTTGATCGTCTTTCTGATTTGTGTTTAGTATTTTTTTTAAATTAGCAAAGGTAACACTCTTCATATGCTTATCTCTATATGAAGTTCTCCGTCTGAAGACTATAACTTTGTAGGTCCAAACGACTTCTTTAAAGATGTTTTAGAATCTATTAATTTCATATGTCTTCACGCCAACTCTCTATCACTGAATTTATTACTTTGAATGCAGAAAAAAATGTCTGTGTCACATCGCAGACAAATGTATTGCAATGAAAAACAAATGATAGCGTTTCAGTTTTTGTTGAAAGCCTATTTCCAAATGATACGCTACTGATGTTTGTTGCGATCATAAATTTTGACAATTTAATATCTTTCCACAAAGTATTCATGCAACCGCTTGTCATATTGTATTTCGCAGTGGTGCTGTAATGGTTACTCTAACTAACATCAAAGACGTGATTCCATTGTTTGACTGAATGCGAGTGAAATTTTAGTGTTTGTGTCATTAAGTATTAACAAGAAACAACTTTACGACATATTGATAGCGAAATAACGGACGAGACTAATAGAACTTCAAATTATCTGTTAGGGACACTAAAAAGGAAATTTTCACAAATATGATCGTAATTAGTCACATGCTGTTTGACCTGCATAATTGAAGATTGTCCATAAGTCATTCTGTAAGATAAGAAGCGAATGCAATCTTTTTCCAGATATCTATGTTGGTAATGTTTCATGTACATTCTAAAGTTGTAACTGATTAATAAACAGAAAGCTGAATACTCCTTTTTGGAAGAAAGAGAGAATGAAGCACAAGTTGATTATGCTTAAAATAAACTTCAAACCAATACTATAGGGTGTACAACATATTTCAGGCGATAGGTATACCATCTGAAAACTTTACATTTTCCTACGTCAGAGGAGTTGGTTCCTGACTCGACACTATAACACTTTTAAAAGCTGTCGACATGGTCTGTGACTTTGAGAAAAACCCTTTTAAACAGTAAACATAATGTTATGAATACTATCTACAATCGCCACGTGTCTTGAAATTATTGCATAAAACGTCCCAATTTCGAAACTCATTTCTTATTATACTCTGGGAGCGCTTCAATTGGATCACTCGTTCGGTGGTTAGAGGGTCGATTTAAGCTTAGAATTCATCCGGAAGTTCAAATCCTCCTCCAGTCAACGCCTTTTTATAAATATTTTTTCTTTAATAATTATTTAAATCACTACCCATTAAAAGGCCAAAGAAATGAAGCTCTCTGTCACATTTTGCTGATGCATGTTATCTTAATAGCATAGTAGCACAATATAGTTCTTTTATTGCTACTACGCTTCAGTTCTAGTTTGTTATAATCACTGTGTCTGAGAGGGTCGTTAGGGAAAATGTAGGGATAGTTGTATTTTATAACTTTTGAGGTTTAGAATCCTGAGATCTTTGTCTTAGTTCTATATTTTTCTTGTACAGGCTTTATTAATATTTAGCCTTTTTGCTGATGGGTGTTGTCTCAATAGCATAGCATCATAATATAGATCGATAATGGCTGCCACGCTTCAGTTCTTGCTATGTCTTTTAGATCATTTCGGCTCCTCATAACACATCGCGTTTTTGAGTTTCTTTAGAACGTTAGCCTTAATATATGTATTTTTATCTTTTGAGGTATGGAATTCTGAGAACTTCGCCTGGGTTCTGTACACGTGAAGAACCCTTGTAAAAACACTATTTAAAACATTGTAATTATTTAGTCATAGCAATACTTACTCTGAGTTAGTATGTTGTATTCTAAATTGTTTAATTTCTCTTTCAGTTAATTTCCTAATTTTTTTTTATTTCGGTAAACATAAAATATTTAAAAATATTATAATGGTAATTAGCGAATTATATTTTTGAAAATAACAATTTTTTACATTTTCAAAAATTAGGTTATAGCTAGCTGATATCATCATTGTCCGAACAGCTTGATGAAACTACTTTCAGATATTAAAAGAACCTTGACTCGAGAAGGATTTGAA
Source organism: Druceiella hillmani (assembly GCA_039881145.1). Taxonomy (NCBI): domain Eukaryota; kingdom Metazoa; phylum Arthropoda; class Insecta; order Lepidoptera; family Hepialidae; genus Druceiella; species Druceiella hillmani. The sequence goes on from JAYKKI010000031.1 coordinate 12,897,825, forward strand.
CCTCCGACCTTCGATTATTTTAGATTATTAGATCGACGCTCTAACCACTGAGCTAGCGAACCGCTTGGAGAACTCTGGGTACATAACCGATATCTATTGCAAACGTGACGTCATTTGCAGTTATTTCGCAATGTTGCGACTAATTATGTTTGTAAATAATAATACTCAATTTATTATATATACCGTTTATAAATTATCTTATCGAAATCACAGATCAGGTCGAGGGCAAGTTGTTGTTGATTTAATATGGCTAGCTATAGTTTCTGTATATACTAATATAGCGACCCAGTTTCTATACATTTCCGAGTTAAAAATAAAATAATTATTTTAATAATTCTTTCTCTCTTTTTCTCTCTTCCTCCCTCCCTGCCTCTTCTTCCTCCTCTTTCTTTTCACTCTGTCTCTCTCTCTCTCTCTCGCTTTCGCACACTCTCTCCCTCTTTCTCTGTCGACTCCTCTCTCTCTCTCTCGCTTTCGCACACTCTCTCCCTCTTTCTCTGTCGACTCCTCTCTCTCTCTCCCTCCCTCTCTCTCTCTCCGGGAGAACTGAAAGCTACCATATTTCGTTCTCCTTTTCTCTTGACTCTTTTTTAATTTGGGCGAAGAAGTCTTCAAATTCTACTTACTCTAGAGCTGGACTTCTTGATGTTGTTTGAATGGCTAAACAATATACACTTCATGCGGTTGTGATCACATTTGTAAAAAATCCTTTTTATATTTCTGTAACAACACGTTGGAAATCCTGCTGGTCTACCTCGGCTGCTTCTTTGTCTCTCGGTTACAGAGGCTTCGTCTTTTTTGAGATTACATATACAAAATTGAAAATAGTGAAAGCATATGACTAGAATACTAATTATACTTAGAAGTAAAGCGCCACGAATACAACAAATAACTCGAGGCAACATTTACGCTGATTCACCGTTTATGGTTTCGTTTATTTTCAATGCTGTGAATGGACGTAGGTCTGTCCAAAATTATCTTCAATTATTTAAGTAGAGCTCCAATAATCGCCACTAAAATGAGGAAAATGTTCTCATTGTAGATACTAATTGTTCGTGTCAATACGTTATTTCTACTAATTAGCAACTATTGATTGTAATAAAATATGACTGTTAACATTAAATTGGAAAAGCGTGAAAAATATAGAAGATTGTAGAAATCAGGAGAAAATCACGTTCCAATCGATTATTTTACACCAATGTAAAGATATAAGGTTTAAATACGTTTCGAAGCAATTGTATGTCAATTAACAGTGTACTTCATTCAGAAGGGTTAATGATATCAAAAATTTACAAAAATGTCCAAACAGTTCATGGAATTAGCCATCACATTTTTTAAAATGTATTGTCACGTGGTAGTAAGGTGGATGTGGATGATCAGGAAGGCAAACCTATTCCACGCGTTGAAGTTATCGTTAACTTTGTTATTTTTCTTCCATTTACAGTTTTCCTTTGTTCCCGCAAGTCACTTGCAGTTTTTCCTGTTAATGAGTTTATAAATTTGATCATATTAGGGTTCTGTATGTCAAAAGGAAAAATGGAACTCCTATAAGATCATCCACTTGCCTTGTCTGTGTGTTACAACCGTTTTTCTCACGAACTGCTGGACGTAGAAACTTCAAATTTGGCACAGTAGTAAAACGTATTAACTCGCATGTATCTCAATTTGAATTGGAAATTTTAGAAGGGGGTTGGGGGGCAAATTAAATACTGGAATTTTAAAAATTTAATATACGGTGTGGGATATCGTTTGAAAGTGCCAGTTATGGGAGTCCTGAAAATATTATCATATTTTAAGTGGTGTGGCTTCAGACAAAAATCGCAAAATAGGCAATAAATATACCCACCCCTCATTTCCGAAACTACTCAGCCTAAAATTATGAAAGGGCGTTTTTACTCGTATTATTAAACCTGTTTTGTGCTATGAAGTCCATATAAGCAGTGATTTATGATAAATAAACTAATTTCACTCACCCGAGGTACGGAAACCTCGACGCGTGAGCCCGACTCGCACTTGATCGTTTTTTTATTAATCCTACCATATCTTTTCAAAAATACTGAAACATAAAATCATAGTGTCATATGAATACTAACTAACACTTCATAATTGCCAAAATCAGAAGGCATCCAAATCGCGTCATCTCCACACAAGTGTGCCTGTACTTTACAAAATACAGTTGAAAATAAACAATATTTTTCAAGATCACGTCAACGTCTTCGTTCCAACTTTGAGGAATTAATAATTACTTTGTAGCTCGGCAGTATTCCGCTATTCGTAATATCTTAGACTTTTCTATAGAGACGTCTTCTATGCTCGCTCGAAGAAATGGAATATGTACAATATATTTGAATCATTGGAATAAGTCATTAATCCTTTAAGTTGGAATGATATTGCTGTTATCTAAAAACAGCAAGAAAAATACGCTCACTCTTAACCTGCCCTTTATTAATGTTCGGAAGGGTGTAGCATGTGTTCACCTGCACTTGCTCTATTATATAATTTCCTTATTTACCAGTATAAGCTGAAAAACCAAAGGATAATACCTTCACAAGCAATAATTTTATGTGTTTCTATATAACGAAAAAGTCGATATTAAAAGAGTTAAAGGTGTACCCATTGCCCGTACTTCCGCTGCTACTATTCTGGACCGTTTGTCATCTTTACTTGGGGTCGGTCTTCTTTTTCCATCTCTTCCACTGACCGGTTTTTGGACTTCTTTCAGGTCTTTTTCTGATCCTAATCAAACCAGTGAAGAATGTCCTTCCACGTGTTCGCTTCGTTGTTAGCAAAATTAGGCATGCTTCGCCATGTCATCGTCCTGGTGTTTATGGTTATGTCAGTAGCGTTGGAGGCGTTTTCCTTTCACTTTAGTTATTACGAGAGCGGCTTTAAAGTTTCCTCTTTTATATGGGTTTCCATTTTTACCAAGTAAAATGATACCACTTGAGTTGAAAATTCATTTTTTGACTGCTGAATTCAACTGAACTTATTTTTCTCCGGCACCGCTTGAAAAATTATTGATAAATTTTAAAATACTTGAATATAATTTAAAGTTTTTTCACGCCATTTATTTTATTCATACTATTTTGACGATTTCTTACAATTCATCGCATAGACATATTTTTAATGATTAATTAGAGAAGATTGCTCTTGCAGAAATAAGAATGATTCCTTTTATATTCTAATATAAAATAAATTTTTAAAGTAAACTAAAAATATATAAGTTACATTGACTCGAGGAGGATTTGAACCTCCGACCTTCGATGAATTCAAGCTTTAGATCGACGCTCTAACCACTGAGCTAGCGAGCCTTATTGGCGAAATGCAAAATATGACAACGGCATATCGCAGAATACAAAATACGTCATCCGTTTAGTATATGATCTTTGGTCATCTGTATCTCTGAATAAAACAGTGACTCATTCACACCGCGCGCTGTTGTCATGTTGTTTAATTTGATACATATTGCACAATGCGTATTTATGTTTGAACTTAAAATTTCCTAGACAACTTCACACGTTTTTCTTCACTTTGGACATATTTAATATATTAACACACGTTTTGATAATTACATGAGAACAGCTCTTGAGGGTTGAAAAATGACAAAAAATAAATGATTAAAATTATATTATATAATCATTAAAATTATAAACAAAAACAGACCAAATTCTAATCAGAATCGCGTATCGTAAATCCAGTCATTCATTTATGTATTGAAATCTAGAAAAAATAAAAAATTTCGTGGGGATTTCAACGATGAAGGAATTAAAATATTTTTCGATTATTCCCCAAATTTCCGTTGGCCAGTGTTGTATTAATTATTTTTACATTAAACTGTAGGTCAACTGGCTTCTTTGTCTTTTTTGCCAGAAAAGGTGAGCATATGTAGCCACAGGAAGTACTCAAGCGTATTTCAGCGAAAGTTTTATTATGACCCGTCCAGTAGATCTCGAAATATTTGTGTGCGACAGACAGACAAACAATGACGTTTCCTGCATGGTCACTTTTGCAGATATATTTAAAAAAAAAGCTAACCTTCAGCCACTGATCCAATTAGATGATAAAAGATGAGCAATCGAATTTCTCGCGCAATCAAATTCTAAATGATGACAATGCGAGATAGTAACGGCTGCGCAAACTAGGAATAAGGAGTAGGTACATAGAAAAATATGTAGAAATCTGGCCAAGGGCGAGTCGAACTCTCGCACTAAAAGTTCCGTAGCACCAAACAATGTTAAACTTATAAGTTTTTATTTCTGAGACACTGTGAAAAAAAATGTTATTGCCTCGATCGGCCGGTACAGTAAGCCAATTTTGATTGAAAGTTTATTTTAATTTGTACTACCTTGATTTTTTCAGAATTTTACAAGGTTTAGTTAAAAATATAGGGTGAGGTCTCACCAAATATGTATTATTTTATTACCTCCTTCACTCACAACAGTTTTACGCTGTGTTGTTAAAAATATAGGGTTAGGTCTCATCAAATATGTATTATATGTTTATCTCTACATAATTTTCAAACCTACCTAGCGATATCACACAGGCCTATGTGCACTGAATTTTTTTCATCCCTCAGTTACAGTTATAGAATGCCACTCTTAATACTATTTCATTATACAGCGACTCATAGAAGACACCTACCTCTAAATCTTATTCACATAGTACCAATAGTCTCCGAGTAAAATGGCTGTTCCGTTTTTGATATTTGGCCACGAAACCCTACCGTAAGTAGGAAATAAACTTGTTAAGTACCAGTAAAATTCCCATTATGAGGTTTCTGTACATACCCAGATATCCTCGAGAAGTGTAGAACAAGTGACTGGTTTTATTTTTCTTCGTTTCTTTACTGGTCAACCGAAACTATTTTGCACTGAAGTCCTTATTCTTTTTAATTTTATTATTGTCGTTATTCTGATGTTACAGATCTTTTATATGAGTGGTTAAAGTCAGTAGAGGGGGCGGAGAGAGTACCACTAAACGTTTTGGAGACATCATATCTCGCGAAAGAGACGTCGCATCAAAAAATACCAACAGAATTTTTTTATTGCCTTTTAAAAGACCTCTCCAGTGATACCTCGCTTGCAGAGTTAAAAAATCATCTCTATTTCCATTTATTTTACGCATGATGTACAGACAGATAGAAATGTGGCAATTATAAGAATCCCGATGGTTGGCTACGGAATCATAACAAGCAAACATTTCTGGAGTTAACACGGTACTGTCCTATAGGATGAACAATATACTGTCCTGTTATATATCTGTAACAGTCGGTTTCCTCAGACTGTTTGACGCAGAGCTGAAAACTTATATACCAATAAGTTCTCTCCTGCGGCTCTGCTCGAGTGGAAATTATGATGTTTACTACTTCTATCGTCAATGACTGAACTTGATATCTCTCTAGTAGAATGATTACCCCTCCAGAGTTCCAGTGCCGGTTACCTTGTAGCTCCATCCACACTGCTTTGTACTCCCCACACACTAGGAAACACCGCATAGTTGTACCAAGAGCAGCTAAACCCACTGTTTTATTAACAAAAATATTTCCGGATAAAGGGATCATATGACGCCGAATCGCATTAAAATTCATTCAATAGAATCCAAGTTATAAACTAACTGAGAGAAAGACAGACAGACTGATGTTGCGTTATATATGTGTACAACCTGAGACAAACAAGCAAAGAGATTTGATTCTATAAGCATTTAATTTTTTTCCAATTTTATAACACTCTTATTAACTTTAATTGTATGTATCAATGTAATGGAATCTTTCAATTATATTTTCACCCACTTACAGACGTCCAAATTATTTGAAATATTGCGAACAAGCGAACGTCAACTTGTCTAAAACAAAATAGTCGTTTCAAGACTATACATTCGCAACTATAATTCTACAACTTGGCACTCATAATAAAAATATTTTTACAGTGAACAAGGCTGACATGCATTGTCATGCGTTGCACGTAACGCTTAAATAAAAAAAGTTTATGTAAATACTACAAAACGAGCTTAGACTTTTTGTTCCAATAAGCTCTGCTTCTTTAAGCTGCTTAATTAACCTCCCAGCTAATATGTATATGCATTTTTGGGCATCACTTTTCCGTCTAATGAAGTCCGCAAAATTAAAAAAATATGTTGCCAAATTGGAAGTCGCTTCCGGTCTTGGATTAACATTTCAATTAATGTGTGCAAATTACACGCGTATAAACATTTAGGTTTTGGAAGCTAGAGGGTGGCGACAGACAGATGGACATCAGAATGTGTACAATAGAGTTTATTTTTTAACCTTCTCTTATGAAACTCTAAAAAGCAACATTGACTCGCGAAGGATTTGAACCTCCGACCTTCGATTACAATTAATTTTTAGTTCGACGCTCTAACCGTTGAGCTAGCGAGCCGCTTGGAGCACTCGACGAATGTTAGGAAGCCGTGCTGCTAAACTGACGTCATCTGTGTGCTATCAGCAACACAATGACTCATTCTGTGCTCGTGTTGGATTCGTGTTTTGTTTCGTGTATTGCGTTAGGTTTTGCAAAGGTATTCTTTCACTACTCTATGTTTACTGAAGTTACTATGTAGGCTCCCAATTCCTAAACATATCTTGTATCTTTAAGAATAAACATGTGGGTATCATCAAATAACATACGACATCGATATGACTTAAACGGAGAAGCATTTTGCTAAGTTTGTTTTTTTCCAACAATAAATTGCCTCCATAAATATTTAACTTTTTTTAGTGAATTTTGTAGGAATAGAATTAAAGATTAAAAAGCCTCTTAAGCGCGAGTAAGACTCACACTACGAGGGTTCCGTACTCATTTTAACAATAATAAATATGGTGTTTCTATTAATCTATTCACGGATATTAATTTTTATAACGTATATTATTTTGCCTACTATATGGTGACATCAGGGTTGTCGTTTCGTGGAGTGCATAAAGCAGTTAACGGCTTAACGCAAGCAAATATTCAATAATGAGTTACAGCCAAGCACACGGTCCTATTAAAAAATATACCGGAATCAGTCAGCAGAATCCCACTGCATCGTCTCTATGAGGTCGTTGATTTAGAAATCAGATTTTATTCGCGATGAACAATTCGTAGGCATATGGTGGATGTAACAAAGATTGTTTAGCATACCATTTTCAGCCAACTTCGCCAGCAAGCACTTTCTGTAAAGAAGCCGAGATTTGTCTCTGATCTGATCTGACACTATCGCAATATCTATGTATAAATATTTAACGTTTTTACACGTGAAAGATAGGTTTAATATACATGCATATTGTTCCAATTATTGGCACGTTATTATACAAAGTTATTGACATGTTACTTTACAAAATTCATCGACGAAGTTATACCAACGAATTTTGAAGTTTTCCAATAATAATATTTAAATTGTTCGTGCATTATCAGTGCGCTACATTCTTGCTGTTAACTCTGTAACTATTTAAGGGTATTTTTTTCCGTAACAGTTTTATCATAATTTTATATTATGTAAACATGTGTCCAATTTTCACATACGTACTTTTTATTTTTTAATAACGAAAATTTGAATTTTTCAACATTTTTCTTTAAATTCGATAAAATCGGAGTCATTAATGAGAAAGGTCGAAATATTAGTCAGAAAGTTCGAGGTATTGCCGCAAAAATTACAACATGTGAATTTATCAAAAGAGTGAAGCTTTTTCTTCAAAATTATTTCCCAAAAAAAATACAAACAATCTAGATTTACAGAATTTACATTGTTCATATTTTGACATTTTGATATGTAGAAATCTTATGAAAAGACATCTTATGAAAGTGACAGAGACCTTTATTTCTGTTGCTTCTTAATGGGTCATTATTAAAATAATTATTAAAGAATAAAATATGGGGAAAGGCATTGACTCGAGGAGGATATACACCTTCGACCTTCGATGAACTCATGGTTTAGATCGATACTCTAAGCACTGAGTTAGCGAGCCGCTTGAAACAGTCGATTAAAATAACCGAAATATATAGCGAATATAATTTTACAACATTTATTTTACAACATTTTGATACACTCGGCTAGCAGACTATCTGTTTCCGACTTACTCCTAAGCAGAAGTTGGAGTTTTTCATAAAAAATAAGACAAATTTACACATTTTTGGAAATCAACAGTGTCCCATTAAAATTGTGATGGTTGGAAAAAAGTACAGAAATAAAAAAAAAATTGAACAAAAAATGTATTGAAAACCCTACTACTCCCAAATACTCCCCCCTCCTCTTTTTTTAAAAGTTACAATATGACGAAATGAGGAAACATGGGTTCTGGAGTATAAAGGTCTTATCATGTTATTACACGTCTGATCATATTTATTACATCATGTTATTACACGTCTGATCATATTTATTACATCATGTTATTTATTACACGTCTTATATTTATTACATCGTTTAAAATCTTAGAACTTGAATAAGAAAAAACATTTCTGATTATACTAAATAGACGACAATACGTCTGTACTTCAATTCAGGTTTGTTTTTGATAAATTTAAAATTTCCTTGAATCACTAGCCGCAGTTGGTATCTGTTATACACAGATCATAATTTCTCAATTCAATGATAAATTTAAAGATAATTTTTTGTGACTTAGGCAAAATATTTCTGCCTTAGATTTATTTCTTTGAAGATAGTTTCTACTACCTTTGGAGAAATGCATTTTTTTCCTTTTTAAATGTTGCAAATATTCTTAAAAATCTCGAGGACACAAGATCTGGCATGGGTGAGGAAAGGCTAGTTATAAATGAGATATGGTGCTGTAAATAAGATCAGGTTGCCGTGCGGTAATTAATTTTCCTTTTTTTTTATGTAAAGTTCTTTAAAATTGTCACTGAGCTACTCCATGATAATATCCATACTTAGTCATCACCCATCATCGACCTACTCCATCATCACAATACCCATTTGTTGTACTTAATTATCGTGTCAGGCCACATGAAGCCATAGCGAAATACCAGCCCAGGTTAATCACGTCGTCACTGTGAGTTTCTCCTGACCGAATTTCTGATACCAATACCATATTGCTTGAATATCTGCATCCAAGTATTGCAATGAACAAAAATCGATTTGTAGAAAGTATCCCTTGGGGTTCCAGTTCACAATTCGGTTAAATATCATTTCCATGTTCGTACATTGGATTACACTCTCCGAAACTCGCATATTTCTGTGGTGTTTACTCAGTTTATGAAGTATTATTCATTGTTTTGTTTGCTCCACGTAAGTGGCTGAATATTTCTGAAAACGTCTTCAAATTTTGCTGTTAGCTTAGACGTAATTTGGGAGGGATTTGCTTCCACACTTGTCTCTGGTTCATCATTATCAACTATAGCTTCCGTATGCTCACGGAACTCTTTACTGAGATACTCAAATTGTAATTGAAACTGACATAAAACAAAAAAAACCAACTTCATGGTTAATTCTGAAAACGAAGCACTATGGTTTTAAAGCAGTATATATCCTGATTTGAAATCTAACTTTAAATCACATATAAATTGATCAGGTCGAAAACTGTCAAATTCAAAGCTTATGTAAGTTTTCGTTAGACATATTTTTGGCAACAAGTTATTTTTATTATATCTAAAATTATTCAGTTTCAATAACAGGAATTTTTCGATATGTTGCATAAAATTCAATAATTGAACAAAATTATTTAGGACAAAACATCAACACAGTATTTCAATATAATACTCATGTGTGACTAATATTAAAACATACCTACGATAATCGAATCGAGTCAGCAGAAAACCTTGTTCAAAAGGTTATGGCGACATTGATGAACGAGTTGGTAAAATTCCTGGATTCATTTATTTTGACAGAAAACAAAAAATAAGATAGAAGTGGCATATTCATCACAATATGTGAAAACACATATAGCCAGTAAAAATAAATGGATTTAAACGAGCTAATCACATTTCAGGGCACACCCTCATCTCCGCCCAAAATTGTGAAACCCGGAAACAGGAAACGTTCGTTCATGTCAATGTGTACAAGAAGTTTCTTATAAATGGATTTAAACTGCTCCGATGTTGAATTATTGTTAGACCCACCATGTGGGTCTAACATCGGATATTGGAAAATAATAGTTTCAAATAGACCTGACTCACTCTGTAAAATGGAAAATACTTACAGTGCAGCTTGTGTAAAAAAATCCTAAATCTCTGGACAACCAATGAAACCGAGGAACCCTAATTTTCTCGGGCTATTGATTTATAAAGCGTCATTAGGACACTTTAAAGACTTTAAATATGAGCATCCCTTTCAGAACAAAGAAAATATTTTGTCTTTATTATTATCTGTTTTTTATAATCGAACGCACCTATATATCTGGAATTTAGGACATCGAATCAGCTATTTTTTAGCCTTATAAAGTCTTGAGTAGCTTAATTGCCCTGGAATTCCTAAGACTTAAATATACGCGACAAAATTGTATGCATCAGCCACACCACTATGAAATTATTGACTGGCCAACTACACCTTAATTATTTGATTTTGGAAAAATGTATATTTGCGCCGAAGTTTGTTCGCGAAGTGAAAATTCTCCTTTTCTTGAATTTTTTAAGTTATTCTAAATAAATACAATTTATTTTATTTTCTTCGGCGGCAAAATTACTTGGGATGCCTAAAAAGCGTTTCTAAGGAGCTTCAACATGTGCACGGGTTCCGGAATGGCAGCAAGTGCCATTTTAGTTAATGGATGAAGAAATGTCCTTTTAGAATTTTCAGTCGAGCATTCCAATTGGGCTGCTATTGAGACATTAGCTGCGTAACCGTCGAAAGTTATGGAAATACTTTTGATTCCCATTTTATAGATAAGCTCTAAGCATTGTGTCACTAAATTTACTCTTTGCACCCCTATTGCACCATCGACTAAAAAGTATCCTACTGGAACCTTTCAGTTTGAGTTAAGGCTCTAATTAAAAAAACAAGAGCCTCTTTAGCTTTTGCTAAATAATCACCACTTAAACCATGTTCTGTTTCAACGTAGGCATGAAACTGTTACCGACTCGACGCGACGACGTATTGCCATTTCATCCATTGCAAGGTTGGCTTAAATTTTGTAATTCTTGCTTTTGGCTTTATACTTTAACGTTATAAGGGATTTCTTAGTAAAACCTAGATTACCGTCTGTTGTTTCGAACCACATTTTGAGAGTACAAGGATGAGGCAAACATGTATTGAAAGTTTTTCTGAAGAATAAATATGATTTCAAGGAATAATAATGGAGAATGAGCGCAAAACTCATCAACGCCGGTGTATATTTTTACATTATACCTTCTCCCGATCTCACCTTCGCCATTTGTCGGACCAAGAGCTTATGCACCTGTAAATTATAAAACGTTTCAAATGATTTAGTATAAGATGAAATTAAACAAGATTTACCATATTCTTTGAAAACATTTTTTACCTGTAAATTTGTGTTCCTTAGTATATATAATTCCTCATCTAGCATATAACATGTCTCTTGAATTTCTCTTAAAAGTATTCGTTTCGAAATTTTCCCAAGTACCTGCCATTTTTTGTCTGGGTTTGTTTAATTTTAAGCTTTAGCATTTAATAGCCCTTTCTTTTTGATCAATTATAGCAGGAAGTTTTCTTTTGCAAGGTGACAAAATCAGTGCAGATAACATTATTTGTTTCTCCAATAATGGTATTTTCAGCCTGAAAGTAAATAGTAACATTGAGGAGTAAATATTCAATAAGTATAAAATAGTATTGAATGAGAAATGATATAGTCATCCTTTCTGAACTTGAATGCAGACAAACCTGGCTTCGGCTACGAACAAAAACTTCAAAAAAAAAATACGAATTGTAACTGCCTGTTTTGCGTTCAAGTATCTCCTGGTGGACTTCTTTAGTTCAAAATCATGTTCTAATAAGTGTGCTTAGCAAATTGTACCTATCTTTGCTGGAAACCAGTTCTTGCGTTACTTCAAACTTATTTTTGGTTTAAAAAAACTTTGTTATTTGTCGTATATATTATTCAAACTATATATATATATATATATATATATATATATATATATGTATATACATATATATATTTATATATATATATATATATGTATACATATGTATATATATATATATATATATATATACATATATATATATATATATATATATATATATATATATATGAAGCTTTCAATACTGAAAGCAGTATCTGAAAGCAGCAGCTGAAAGGGTGGTAAAATTGTTGCAAGACTTTCATGGACTAATCGCAGTTGAAGGGAATTTTTGTTGCGTTGTGTACAAGAACACCATAAAATTTACCTCGATTTCAAAAATCAAACTTTGAAAAAGATGTATATAGAAGGTCGTTAGTACGTAACGATATCATTTAATACATTTTTTTTATAAAGTTCTAAGTTGTTTTATTTACCAAACTTGAATTACGACTAAGTGACATAATATTTCCATAGAAATTCTTAATTCATAACTTCGAAGTCAAATCGGCACGTGATAACATTAATTATTCACAGTATTATTTATTATTTAGGCGTTTGAGATCACATGGAACAAAAATAGAAGGTATGCGTATTTGATGCCGAAAAAAATTGCCCTTACAGCTTGGAGCACTGTAATATATATATGAATATAATCACTAACTTCATTTACTTTTTTATCTAACTAATGAAATGTATGAATAATATAACAGTCGTTCATTATAATATCATTGTTTCAATGTAGAATCAATATGCAAATTCAACTGCTTTAAAATGTAAAAGTTATATCTTATTAAGATAACAAAACATATTTACGTTATCGATAATTATACGATAACAACATTAAGTGTCCAGCACTAATGACGCATACCGGCCACAAAATGATAATACGTTTTGTGATATCAGCAGAGAAGCAAAAAAGAAAAAATATACCGATATAAAGCTGTCACCAATGATGTTATTAATTAAAATCAAAGGAAATATATTTAACTTATCTTACCGATGGTACGAAATTCCGCAATCGGGTTGGCCGGTTTTCATTTATGGAAGTGATTATGCCACAAAATGCCGTTTTTGGGCGCCAGTGAGCAATGAATGACGGAGCTCTACTACTTATCGCATTCGATCTTCGACTAAAGTATATATACCTCACCGTGTTTAGAAAAATATATTGGGTTTGGTTTGCTCGTGGAATATTTCGATGACTTTGATTTGATCGAGGGCGTCTTTCTTGAACGTCGAATTTTTTTTCACATAAATGGTTATTGAGGGCCCTGAATAAATGGTAATTAGAGAGCGCAATATGGTGGACGAGTCAGTAGAACTCAGCAGACCTCTTCTAATTTATCATGTTACGTTTTGCATTATGATTACGTTTTACAACATGTGATTTAGCATTATCATGTAGAAAATAAACTCGATCCTGTTGACTACTCAATTTATTAGCTAATCGGCCAAATTGTTCACAGTAAATATCTGCACTAATTGTAGATCCTTCTGGAAGCAACTCCCAATGAATAATATCCTTGACATTCCACTAGCAGCCGATTATCACCTTTTTGGCACTTATTTGGGTTGGGTTCTGAAACTCCTGTTTCTCCGACACCCAGCCATTGACTTTTATGTGTATGGTAAACGTATGTAACCCACTTCTCGTCGCCAGTTACTAACTGATTCAGGCGCTTGAAGTTACGTTCCAATATCAATGACTGTTGACAAGTGTCAACTCTGCACTGAAGGTTATATGATGACAACTCGTGGGGTATCCACACACCGTATTTTCCAACTTTTTTCAATTGTAGTGTAGCTCATCTGCCAATTGATGAGTCGTCAGTCGAGGATCCTCCTTAATAAGACGTCGTAATCGTTGAATATCAAATTCAACAGGATGTTCTCTACGGGGTTCGTCCTCAAGACCGTAATCCTCATTCCTAAACGTTCTGAACCAAATCTTTGCCGTCGCGTAAGACACCGTGGAATCGCCCATTGCATGACATGTATAATTTATGGCAGTCTTTGCAACGTGACTCAGACGAAATTTTTATATAGATTTAAATCCATTATCTTTTATGTAACTCCCTTAAAGCTTCGGCGCTGACTATTGCCAACTGACCGCACTTTGGTCTATTTATACCATACAGTAAAACCTTCTACAAGTTTCGAGAATCTTTCTAGAAAAGTCCCAGAATTTTGGCTAAAACTAACAAGCCAACCTAATATTAACATATATTTTTATATGATACCATATTTATCGTATATCATAATAGTGGCACGGTACCAAACCTACTTACCATCTCTGATTATAGATATTTTGATCCCTAAACAAGACGTAATATTGCTGAAGATGTAAATATTGTAAAAAAGAATGAGCCGCAAAGATTTTTGTGGCGACGCCGAATCTCCCTTAATTATTCATCAAAATTAATGATTCAAACATCATTTTAAAGCTTATATTCCCCGCTCTTGACAAAAAAGAGATATTAAATTTAAAGTTAATGTCACCCAATTGCGATGCAGCTCTATAGCAAGATTTACTTGAATTACGTAAAAAGGAAAGCAGTTCCTATTCTATTTTAAGTGCATGCTTCACCATACCTTACCATGTATTGAATTTGGGGAGGGTTTTCTTTTGTCATCAACCCTATTGAATGTGGTTGGTATCATCGAAGAGATCTTTTAAAGCTGAATTAAAAATATTTAGTAATACTTTGTGGTATGACCTCTCTTTTGCTAGATTCAAGTCTCTGATACAATGTGCCTCACCCTAATTGTTTAACCACTTGTATTGAATATGAGTTACTGATGAGACAACAGTACTTACTAATTACTACAATATAAAGTTGATATTATACGTAGTGGACTTCATGGAAGCTTTACTGTAGGTTACTACGAAGGAAAATTTTCCCAAACAACTTGTTCAAGTTACCTAGTAGTGTTTTGATTTTACCATCACCTAGTTATCTACGAACTCATGGTTAGGGAACACGTAGTGGATGTATTTCTGATATAAGCCTGATCGGTTTATAACACTTTCTATAAGCTTAACTTTTATGAGTGTATGTTTGTATGGATGTATCTGTGAAAGTAAAGGAGTTTTCAATTAAATTTTCACCCATTTCTAGATGTCCGAATTATTTAAAATTTTGCACACGTATCTAGACCTGATGATAATACAATAGTTTCACAGTTATGATCTAGTATTCTTATAAAGATTATCCAAAAAATGCTTAAATTTATATTACAAGTTTAACACTAAATATTGTTTCAAGATTGACACTAAATATTTTTTCCCGTTAGAAGTATATGTTAACTTTCCAATTATGTATATTCCCAATAATGCATATGCAGACTTTCCAATTATGCATATTCCCTATTATGCATATAATAACGATCCAATTATGCATATTCCCAATAATGCATATGTAGACTTTCCATTTATGCATATTCCCTAATATGCATATATAGACTTTCTAATAATGCATATCACCTATTATGCATATGTAAACTTTATAATAATACATATTCCCTATTATGCATATGTATACTTTCCAATTATCCACATCCCCTATTGTGCATATGTAGACTTTCCAATTATGTATATCCTCTATTATGAATATGTAGACTTTCCAATAATACGTATACCCTATTAAGCAAGTGTAGACTTTCCATTTATGTATATCCCCAATTTTTCATATGTTTACTTTCTTCAATTGCATATTAGGTTCTTCGACTGTAGAAAAATGAACTGACTTGTTAGATACTCGATCTGACGAACTGTCTTTTTAATTTTTTTCTCTTTAAAAATGATTTTGATTGCTGTACCACAGACTTCTGTACCCGCTGCTTTTTTGATATTAATAAGCATTGTTGCCAAAAGTCTTCATGCTAATCGTCACTTACATGCAGGTGATCTACAATTTTATCTATATAGACGTTTTTGCTACATATTTCAAACACCAAATTGAATAATAATACAGTCTGAATGCTCACTGGAGATAAAGAAATGGGCTTCAACTACTTGGGGTCACCATTTTTTAGCTAGGTTTGCTACAATTATAATAAGTAATAGCATGACTCTTTGCTTTCGAATTTGCAAGATTTCGACCTGCTGATTAATCAAAATTTTAATTAGCAGCCTCAAGTAAATAATGTTAGACAAACTTTCATCAAAATATACTCTTTTAAAATATCTTTTATAAATTTATTAAATTAAATTTAAAACCGATCTGTGTCAGATGCTTTTAATATCCTTGTTAATTACGAAAATGTATGTTATCTTGGCTTTATAAAAGATCAATTAAATACATTAGATCCACTTAAATATTTAGATAATAATTGTATTTATAGTTTCGGAAAATATAATAATATTTTTAATTTAGGCTACATATTAACTTAGTGGCAATGTGTTACCGGATAAATTTTTATACCCTCTACCTGTTTTTGTAAATGTGGAAAATACGCACAGCTTGTCTAACGTTTAATTCTATAATGGAAGCCATTGTCTTGGATTATGCTCTGAATCTATCCCCACTTTATTTATTCTCAAACATAGTACCACATTCGAGAAAATCTCATTCTCTGTGGCCAAATTCTAAAAGAAACATTAATTACCACATTCGAAACACTTTGTCTATTAATACTTGAAAGGTCTGAAAAATTACCTATTTTGAAATGTATATTTCAATCAGAGGGCGCCGAGTGGTCGAAATTCGACCGAAATGTACTTACCCACTCTGTTGAAAATACTAATTGGTACGCGAGAGTAAGTCAATTCAGATTACGGCTACAAAATTTTCCTTTTGCAACAGGTGTGTATTAAGAAGGCTGACAGATTTTTTCTTTTGCAACAGGTGTGTATTAAGAAGGCTGACAGATTTTTTCTTTTGCAACAGGTGTGTATTAAGAAGGCTGACATATTTTTTCTTTTGCAACAGGTGTGTATTAAGAAGGCTGACAGATTTTTTCTTTTGCAATAGGTGTGTATTAAGAAGGCCGACAGATTTTTTCTTTTGCAACAGGTGTACATATATTCAGCAAACTATATTTCACTAATATATAAAACATGTTTGACCACAGACAATTTTATATTTAACATTAACATTAGGCATGTAAACAATGAATTTTTTAATGTATTTGTAATATATAATTTAATGCAGTTTTAACATAGTTTGTATATAAATTTTAGTTTTCTGCAATCTTTCTCTATATAAACTTTAACTATGCCAAAACTCACACTTTCCTATCAATATACTTAAAAAGGGGTACAAAGTGTGAATTTGTAATTTTCACTGACAATTTATTACATTATTCTACAATAGGAAATAGCACAGTAATGATGTCATTGATTTACGATATCGTTCATACAGCAGTGAGCACGTTTAATATATGTACGTCTGTAATAAAAATACTATATCTGCCATCCGGGTTGCAATTAACAGTTATAAACTATTCTGTACTGATATTCTGGTGAGGAAGTGATCGTAAATAAACAATTTCGATCAGAAAATTATGGTAAGACCAGTAAGGCTTAATACTTTCGAGTTCAGAGTGCATTTTAATATCAAGAAGACTTATTAATTTATAAACTTCAATATACATTATCTCTTATGTATCAAAGTAAATTTGTAATTGTATTCACTTAAATATTGTGAGTCAGATCACATTTTTTTAAATATTTAACACTTCATGACTTATGTTTAATGAAAAGATTGTAATTTTATCGGTTACAGGACTTTCGGACTGCCATAATGGAATTTAAGACGCTTAATTTAAAGCAATATTATCAGTGATAGATGAAAAATAATACTTTATTTTCATAAGGTTTTCCGTGAAAAAAAGAACGGTCTCGAGAGACGATGAGGTACAGCTTTTGTGTGACAGTAAAGCTTTGTTTTTTCAGCATATTTTACAATGATTAAAGATGGATATCAAAAGATGTGTATCATATAAAAAAATGAGGAATTTTGTAATGTTGTATGTGCGCACTTTGAACATGTTATCCTAGTACTTTTAGTTGCTTCTTTTATTCTAGCTTAGCCATACAGATTTATCAACAAGTAATGCGTTATATATATCGAAAGTATAATGTATACTTTATTAGCAAACTGCATCCACTTCGCACGAATACATTTTAGGGTAGACAAACATAGTAGGTATCTAAAATATTTTTCAAACACCACTTCAAGTGTCTTTCCTGCAGGTGCAAAAACGACCTCTGTCAAGACTCGTATGGGTACAGTTAAGTAAATTGATTAAGACTTTTTATATTTCATTCGTTATAATGATGTGCCGAAGGCGTTTTACCTAACACGTTACCCCTGATCCTTGTAACATTTTAATGAGTCAACCTTAATTACGTTTGATATTATTATTAAGAGATTTAATGTATAACAATATTGTGAAATGACAGGTGACTAAGTCACATTTGAAATAGGTATTTTTTGAATCGTCAAATATTCCAAGAGGCTCGCTAGCTCAGTGGTTAGAGCGTCGATCTAATAATCTAAAATAATCGAAGGTCGGAGGTTCAAATCCTCCTCGAGTCAGCGCTTTTTTAAAATATAAATTTCTTGTTGAATGGGAAATTTCAGAAATGATTACGTAAATTTTTCAGAAGTAGACTGAACAATTACGTTTGGGGAATCTGGGATACTGGTCCACTCGCCATTATCACCAATATTATTATATTCAAGGATATTAACTTCTTAAACCATATTCTAGTTGCTTCGCTCCTATGAGGATCACAGTTTAAAAATAATCTCCATTTTATAATATTGAAATATCCTTTTTCTTAATTAATCCACGTAGTTTCATTTTTTGCGCTTGAAACAGCAGGCAAATCGATTAAACGTTAGCTTCAATGTGGCGTCACTCGTGTTGCGCCACGTTATAATAATTTCAATACAATGATAACGAAAAGGCGAACAATAACATTGATAAGATGAAAAAGTAATGATACAACATATTTTGTTGATCGCGATAATTAATTTTTAGTCAGTTTTTATTTACAGCAAATCAATTTCGCGATGATCAAAAACACCACAGCCGTAATTAGAATCTTCAAAAACTGTCAACGCATTAGATACATAAATGGTGATGGTTGGTTTGTATGAGAACTGTTACGGTAACTATTAAATCATACTGTTTCTTATCGGAGAGCGTAATCCATTTTTTTTAACGTTTCATGTTTCATTTATACTTCCGAGGTTTTCAAAAAATTTTTCAGAACTTCATGTAATGTAGTTCTAGAATCGCTGTTGAAAATATTTAAAAAAAAATAGGAACTGCCCATACTTCACCTCACCACCCACCCTACTATATCTTACGAACGAGATAATTACCAGAATGGCAGCTAACACTAAATGATAGTGTTATAATAATTAACACAATGATTCTTTGTTTGTGTCATAATAAACACTGGACTGTTTCAGTATATTCTGAATATAGTCTACATTATGTATCTGTTCTGTGGCCGGGATAATCTCTCCAACTTACCTTAGGACTAAGAGCTCACAGCCTGAAGTGAGGTAATCAATTTTAATTTAGTATGAACCAATTCCTAGTTGAAGAGTTTTTGTAATTTGATAGGAATGAAGTTCGTATGTTTTATTTAAAATTGTACGTAACGTTAGCTTTGTACTACAAATTACTTATATTGAAGCGTAGATTTCGGCTGAATAGCACAAATTAAATATGTATACATTTTTGTAAATTTGTGATGTATATATGCTAAATGTTTAGGACAAGCTACGTGTAATTACTTATATGGTACTGCACTCCTCTGTACTTCAGCACGTACCGAACTTTGGAGTGATTTTGAGGAGGGTTGGGTCTATCGAAGAGACCTTGTATATTTCACTCGAAAATATCTGGTAATATTTTCCGGTACGAGGTCACTTTCGGGAGACGAGTCTCCAATATGACGTGTCTCTCCTAAGGGTTTAGCTATGTATAATGAAAATGAATAAAAAATAATAAATTTATATTAATTTATAAAGCTGACACAAACACAAGTTTAAAGATCGAAACGTCAGTCCGCAGATATAGATTGATTACTAGAATTAAAAAGAAATTCAATTATTTAATTTGCCCCCTAAAATTTTTACGTAAATATTTTTAAATGTTAGCTATGGAGACATGTGCGGATTAATATTTTCTATTGCTATTTCAATATTCAGGTTTCTATGTCAAGTTATTTTCGACTTTGAAAGATTTAGGCGTTTGATTGGTCAATATTTTGATTGGCAGTCTGAAGTGAATAACATCAGTCGCCGAGTTTTCATCAAAACTCACGCTCTAAAGTATTCTAAATATTTTATTAAATTAAATGGAAAATTATTCATTGTTGAACGCGTTTACCATCCTTGTTTGATTAAGAAAAATTTTTAAAATTGAAAAATCTAACAAACATCGATTGGATAAATTAGAATGCTTTCAAAATTTAGAAAATAATTGTATATTTGGTTTCCAAAAATGTGCTAAATTGCTATATTGTTTCTACAACTAAACTTCTTGAAAATATGTTTAATTATTTTCAATATTTTGAAAAGCCCTGCAGCTTCTTAAATATTTTTCTACCCATTCAAAACAATCGCTGCGTTCTGAATTTCTTTTCACTTTCCACATTCTCAAACGTAGCATAAAATTCGATAATTATTCATTTGCTCTGACGCTACCAAATTCTGGAACAAACATTAATTGTGGCTTTCTAAACGCATCGTTTATCAACATTTCAAATGTGGTCTGAAAAAATATCCTTATATTGATTGATTTATTTATTTTCACCCCTACTCTTCATCCCTCCTATTCTGTTCTCACCTTCCTCCCCATCCATGTTAATCTATACTAATATTATAAATAGGAAAGCTTTGTATTTTTGTATGCGTGTATGGATGTTTGTAATGAATTGGCTCAAAAACTATTGGACCAATTTCAAAAATTCTTTCACCGTTTGAATGCTACATTATCACTGATCAATATAGGCTATATTATCTACAGGAAAAAAATAAGGGTCCTTACTAAAACTACAATAATGTAACCCAAGGTGTAAAAAAAATTGTCGTAAAATGTCTTTCATTGCATGCTTTGCGAAAACAATTGATGATAGAACAAAAAAAATTTCTACAATATTAAAGAACATATATACAAAAAACTTTGCAGTAGCGTATGTCTAATTTTTGTAATTATGTCACTATAACTACTTTTTGACATTTTAAAAGTTAATAGAAATTTCGACCGAAATCAGACCAAGTTATCAATACCTTTGCATAGATCCTTATGCAAGTAAATCATTTCCTAAGCAACACTGTTTCAATACATATAAATTACCTTTTAGTTTATTCACATTGGATATTCCATTCAAAAGATATTACGAATTTAAAACGTCACCGCCGCCGATATAGCACGGAGGGGTCGGCACCGAAGTGCGGGAGAGGGGCGTGTGGCTATCTATTGAAACACTCAATTTGCGCATGAATATAAGAGCACATTTAAGTAATAACCACGATGGCAATTTTTCACAAAAAAATACTTAAACTTAGCGACTGAAAATTACCATCTCCAATTCCAAATAGCCCCCAAGTATTATTGAATAATAAATTGGATCAAATTGTTCACAGTCTAGAAATACTGGTAGAAACAATATATCCCAACATCGAAAATCTTATAGAAAGAAATTTCAATTGGCTCTGTTCGAGGGCATTAGTGTCACCGAGAAACGACTCAGTAAATGAAATAAACAAAATGATTATGGAAAAAGTACCCGGTGATTTTAAATGTTACAAATCTATTGACACCGTGTGCAAGAATCACAAGAATTTTTAAATTCTCTCAATCCTGCCGGCTTGCCACCCCACGAACTGAAATTAAAAGAAAGTACTCCAATTACGCTATTGAGAAATTTAAACCCTCCCAATATGTGTAATGGGACAACACTTTTGTTAAAGGAATTGCGAGACAATATGATTGTAGCTACTATAATCACCGGCCCCGAGGCCGGACAGCTCGCTCATATTCCGCGGATCCCGATGATTCCGACGGATTTGCCTATATCTGTCAAAAGGTTACAGTTTCCTGTAAAGATATCGTTTGCCCTTACAATATATAAATCCCAGAGACAAACTTTTTCAATGGTTGGCATCGATCTAAGAAAAGAGTGCTTTTCTCATGGTCAATTACATGTTGCACTTTCTCGAGTAGATGTCTCCTGAATATCAATATGTTTTATTGCCATCTACAAATACCACTGTTAACATAGTGTATAGTGAAGCATTAAGGTAAAAAAGGGAAAATTATAAATTAAAAAACTTATAAAATTAAAAAGCCTTGAAATAAAAGATATAAATAAAGAAATGTAACACAAATAAAAATAAAATACACAATTAAATGGAACTACGTGATGTAGTATTATAATTTTATTACATACACAGTAAAGTTTGCATTGTATAACCTCACATAATAACAACAATTGAATTTATTACCCTCACTAAAATACTGGTATATTGTATAACTCTCGGAAATATAATAAAACCTACACTGCGCCCCTGCAATAAACTCACTAACATAAACAATGGAAAAATCCGCACAAACCAGGCTTCCGCTATTGTGTTTGAAACATATAAATGCTGTTGGTTGTTCCTAAAAGTTAATCTTTGCTAATATCCGACCTGAAGATGTTGTAATACAACGAAACCTAGGTCGTGGTAAAGAAATTAAAGAAAGTAGAAATAATACTACTTCACGTAGTTTCATTTAATTGTGAATAATGAATTTCTACAAAATTAATGCCATATATATTCAACATTCAAAAAATAAAATACATAAAACAAAAAATATATAAATCATTCTAAACATCTTTATCAAAAATAATTCATGTCCTTTGTTCTGTTTCAAAAACCCTCGTCTAGAAGACATTAACGGGTTACCAATTTTATTTTGTAAATAATTTTTTTTTAGTACGACTCAATTGTTAGGGTTCTGTACCTCAAAAGGAAAAACAGAACCATTATAGGATCACTTTGCTGTTCTTTTGTCTGTCTACATAGGTAATCAACTTTACTTTTCGTTGACCTAGAATCAATTTTTTCAATCATCAAGTCCCGTACCCAAAGGGAGCCAGAGAGACCCTATTACTAAATACATATTATTTAGGTATGTTCTGCATTTAATCTACGTTTATCCCAAAACGTTTAAAAAATAAATCTCGGCCGCTAGTAATTAAATAATTTAACCACATATTGTAAGTCATTATCGCAATGTAATTTCCCCTGACAGTTTATTACAGCCTTCTATAATATCACCACATATTTCCCCTGACAGTTTATTACAGCCTTCTGTAATATCACCACATATTTCCCCTGACAGTTTATTACAGCCTTCCATAATATCACCACATATTTCCCCTGACAGTTTATTACAGCCTTCTATAATATCACCACATATTTCCCCTGACAGTTTATTACAGCCTTCTGTAATATCACCACATATTTCCCCTGACAGTTTATTACAGCCTTCTGTAATATCACCACATATTTCCCCTGACAGTTTATTACAGCCTTCTATAATATCACCACATATTTCCCCTGACAGTTTATTACAGCCTTCCATAATATCACCACATATTTCCCCTGACAGTTTATTACAGCCTTCTGTAATATCACCACATATTTCCCCTGACAGTTTATTACAGCCTTCTATAATATCACCACATATTTCCCCTGACAGTTTATTACAGCCTTCTATAATATCACCACATATTTCCCCTGACAGTTTATTACAGCCTTCTGTAATATCACCGCATATTTCCCCTGACAGTTTATTACAGCCTTCTATAATATCACCACATATTTCCCCTGACAGTTTATTACAGCCTTCTATAATATCACCACATATTTCCCCTGACAGTTTATTATAGCCTTCTGTAATATCACCACATATTTCCCCTGACAGTTTATTACAGCCTTCTATAATATCACCACATATTTCCCCTGACAGTTTATTACAGCCTTCTGTAATATCACCACATATTTCCCCTGACAGTTTATTACAGCCTTCCATAATATCACCACATATTTCCCCTGACAGTTTATTACAGCCTTCTATAATATCACCACATATTTCCCCTGACAGTTTATTACAGCCTTCTGTAATATCACCACATATTTCCCCTGACAGTTTATTACAGCCTTCTGTAATATCACCACATATTTCCCCTGACAGTTTATTACAGCCTTCTATAATATCACCACATATTTCCCCTGACAGTTTATTACAGCCTTCTATAATATCACCACATACAGCCTTCTATAATATCACCACATTTAACCACATATTGTAAGTCATTATCGCATTGTAACTTCCCCTGACAGTTTATTACAGCCTTCTATAATATAAGGAAGCACAATAGTGTTCTAATTGATTTGAAGTGATCGCTCATGCAGCAATGAGATCGTCTAATAGATGTAAATCCATAATTAAATAAACAATATTTCCGTGTTGATATTCAGGTAACAAAGCCAATTGGTATATTGTATGTTATAATGACGTGTAGACAGGTTCTCGCCTGACCAGTATTCTCAAAGTGTACTGGGATCAGGTGAGGGAGACACGCAGCAATTCATAATGTTGTGAAATCACTGCTAATGACGTCACATTCGAAGCAGATGTCTACTTGGCTCCTTGAATGTTCCAAGCCGCTCGTTAGCTCAGTGGTTAGAGCGTCGATCTAAACATACAAGTTCATCGAAGGTCGGAGGTTCAAATCCTCCTCGAGTCAAAAACAATTTACATATTTTTTCTTCAAATACGTATAATTTGTCATATGTAAATATTTATTTAAAAGCCAATGTAATGTCGTAGCGAAGTGCAGAGTATTATTATCTTAGTATGGTCATTCATTTCCTGTTCCTTTCTTTTCCTATATCCTTTTCTTTTTCCTGTTTGCATGCAATTTTTGGAGTGAAAACATCTTTAGGCGCGTTGAGCGATTTTTGGTAGGGGAAGATGTTATGGATTCGCGTCACCGACATGTTATGTTAACAATATATCTGTAACTATAAGTACGATATACTGCGCTTGGCCAGCTGTGAAAGCATATATTATATATGTATATATATATATATATAAATATATATATATATATATATATATATATATATATATAAATATATATATATATATATAAAGATATATATTATCTGGGTACACCATAAAACATCAGGACCTGGTGTGGCATAAACAACGAAATCCTAAGACCTTTCCCTTTTAACAAAATCTTAACACTATCATAAACACAGAAATAATTCCCCAGCAATGGACAAAATCTAACATTATCCTGTTGCATAACATTATCCTGTTATATAAAGGAAATAAATACAAAATAGGAAACTATCGCCCTATCAGTCTTATGTCCAACATATACAAAATGTTTGCTAAGATCATTTTAAAACCGACCCATCGAGCATGCTGGATTTCGTAAAGACTACTCGGCGATTGACCACATCCATGTAGTTCAAGTTTTAGAGAAGTACATACGAATACCAGCTTACATACTATATTGCATTTGTCGACTACAGGAAGGCTTTTACTACTGCATAAAGAACGTATATAGTTATAGCACAGCCAGAATATAGCCAGAAATCAGCTAGAGAATAAAGGCCACCCATTCAAAGTAGATAAAGGCGTTAGACAAGAGGTCCCCAGATCTCCATAACTATTCTCGGCTGTTCTTGAATCAATTTTCAGGCGACTTAATTGGGAAAATCTAGGGATCAAAGTGGACAGTGCAACGCTGATGCACTTAAGATCCCCTGATGACACAGTGCTATTCGCCAAAACTTGTAAAGCCATCAGCAGAATGATAGAAGACCTTGCGATGGAAAGTGGGAAAGTACGGTTAGGTTAGGTTCAAACTAAAAACTTAACCCAGAAAAGACTAGAGTGATGACAAATGGAAACAAAACCAATATACAGTCAGGAAACACCAAAATCAACTACACTGATGAATACATCTATCTGGGACAGCTCATAACTCAAAAAGAACCTATGCGCGAGGAAATAAAGAGACGAATTACGAACGGTCGGAGAAGATACTGGAGCTTGAGATAGGCTATGAAAGACAAAAAGCTTCATATAAACATCAAAAGTCCTGCATACTACCCGTCCTTATGTACGGCTCCCAATCATGGACTTTAACTCAAGAAATGACAAGCAAACTCACAACTTGCCAATGCGCTATAGTGAGGAGTATGCTGAATGTCAAGAGATCAGACAAATTGAAAAACCGTGTCATCAGAAATAAAACTAGAAAATTAGAAGACTAAAATGGAGATGGGCAGGACACATGATAAGAGGTCATGACAAATGGAGTAAGAAAGTGAGAAGATGGTATCCCAAGAAAGGAAAAAGTAAAAGAGGCAGACTGTAGAAAAGGTGGGATGATGATATCAGTGTATCAAGTGGCAGGAGTGATATGAAACAGAGTGGCTCAAGAAAGATCAGAATGCAAAAGGTTGGAGGTGGTTGTAGATCTGTTTGCCGATTGGCAAACGGATCTACAGAAAAAGCAACAAATACGAGAACAAGTTTTTAAGTTTTATGTTTGTGTTAAAATATTCTTATTAGGTTAAGTGGATCTGAATAAAAGATTGTTATTATATAACTATGTACACATAAATACACGAAGACGCGTTGGTAAGTATGTATTGGTGATTGTACCTATTGGCAAAATCTTGCGAGTTCGCATCACCTACATGCTGTAATAGCAGTATATCTAAAGCTGCAAGGGTGACGCGTTGTGCAATATTAGTGCTGTGAATCTTTATAAGAAAATTTAAATTCATTACTTGTAAAGTTCAATGTGTGTAAACTGTACATTGTTTAAATTGTGTTTTAGTTTTGACTATTACTTCAAATGTTTAATTGTGGGATCACTGTGCAGTATAACAGTGACTATTATATTTTTATGTAGATAAAATTAACAACAAAAACTAAGCATTTATTTTCAAATATTTGTATCAATAGTTGCGTTTAAAAATTTGATATTATTTTGTTTTTTATTCTTTTAATATTTGTTCTCTACAACAGATCATTCAATTAGTATTTCATAGTAATTATCTTACTAGCATGGTGAAACAGTTTTCTATTTGTAGTATTACAATAATATAATTATTGCAGACCACCTCTTAACTAATTAATTATATTACTTGGTTGTGGTTGATTGGAAGAGACTGCATTTGTAATAATAGTTTCCCCATATATCACATGGTCACATTAAATACTGGTAAATAAAGAAATATATATGTTAATACGACCATCCGTACTTGGATGACAAGTAACACATATAGTGAGTAACCAATGCGAAATACCAAGTGATGTGATGCAACGTTACGATTGAGGAAATAGCATGACTTCTATCAAGAGCATTCAGATTTTGCTATTTTTTTAATAATTGGGGAGCTGGTAACGGGTTTTGAAAATATATTTTAGGCACAACGAAGTTTTTCATAGTAGTGTCTTTATGTTAGTGGAAAAGTGTTTGCTGTTATTTTGCTATTGCACAACTATAAAATTTCCAAAAGAATAAGACCACAAAAATATTCTTTCGACATTTTGCAATTATCGAAATTGCAATTATTCAAAATTAATTTCAAACATTTTAGTTTCTAATGAATGAGAAAATTAAAATTCCGGAAAATTGTAAAGGTTACTAGGTATTTTAGGTAGGATGAAATATTTATAGCATTTTTATTAAATTTTATTAAATATATTTCTAAAAATTTTTATATAATTTAAAATTTTTAAATTTTAAATAATTTTTCATGGCCAGTCTTTTCGTCAATTTACACTGTAGCTCCTGTAAGTTACCATAAATTCTAAAGAAATATTGTTATACAATATTACGTGTATAAACGAATAGTAAAAGAAAAAATTTTTGGTGTTACGTCCAAATATTCGAAAAATATTTTCATTTGAAGATTCGTTTTGGTTACCATGAAGTAAATTGTTCAGCTGATACATAAAAAAAACTATTTTTAACATGATACCTCCTTCATTTTTTTACATTATACAAAAGTTATTTTTAGATCTAACGCTGATATACCAAAGTTTTTTCGTCTGCAATGTTCTGCAAAATAGTATTTGTTTTCCAATACAGAAATGAACGATTTCATGATCTATATATTCCAGCCTTTACGGCGACGAATGAATCCCATCTAGTAAGCTAGAAATAATATTCACAGAAAGACGTTTCTCGTCATTTTTTGTTTGAATGTCACAAAATAACGTTTCAGTTGGTTTTATCTATATATGTTTCAGCTGTTGATATACAGATGTTGTTTAATATAGAACAAGCTTTCTATTACCGTAAATATTTACTAATTAACTCTGAATTAGTATTTCAAAATTAATTAGCATATATTTACGGTAATAAAAAACTTATAAAAAATTCTTTTCAAAGGTCAACTTGAAGGTAGATCTGAAAAAAAACAAATAAAAAGCAAATTTTTTGCTTTTTATTTGTTTTATTTAACTCTACCTTCAAGTTGGTCTTTGAAAGGAAACGCTTTAATAGAAGTCATAATATTTTTTAATAAGATTTCAGATTTTTATATACTGTATGGATTAAGTAATTTTTTACCTAATATTTAATAACAACAACGGTGGGATGTGATTTTTAATAACAATTTATTAAGTGTGATAGATAGTGTTTACGATTAAATTACTAAATATTTTATTGATTTAAATAGACTGAGTATTAAATATTGAGTTCAATACGTACAAATAAGTTTAAAATAAAAGGAAAATACTTAATTACAAAGGTATATTTGTACTTCTATCAAATTGATAAAAGTAGTGCTTTTATGTCCAGGAGGGGGTAAACAGAAGTAAGTGAAGGGTGTTTTCAAAGGAAATATTGGTGGACAATCGCCAATGACGTCGAAGTCCGTCTATATATGTATTTACGTATGTACCTCCGTACGTACAGACGCTTTCAAAGGTGTAGGTACGGACGTAAATAATTAAATAGAAGGGTGTTTCCAAAGGAAATATTGGTGGACAATCGCCAATGACGTCGAAGTCCGTGTAAATATGTATTTAGGTATGTACGTCCGTACGTACAGACGCTTTCAAAGGCATAACACGTATAGGAGTTTTCGATTCATTACTAACTTTTTTACTTGACAGTGCTCAGCGGAATAAACAAAGTGATAAGTTTCCGAGCTTTGAAATCCAATAGGAGCTTAGAGATCCGTTATGCCACCAAAAAATATCATCGTATGTCCCACGAAAATTAAGAAAAAAGTAAGTGGACAAAATTAGGCTATTTGTATTTATTCATAGATCGTACCTATATGAGTTATAATCGGAAAAGTATTTCCGGAGGTAAAGGAAAAACATTCTTTTGCACCTTACCAGTTATTGCTGAACCGTTGTTATTTAATAACACATTCGAGAAATTCAAATCAGGGATGAGTTTACTCCAAATTCAGATTTAATTCATCAAACGACGAGTTTATTCCAAATTTAGATTTAATTAATCAAAAGACGAGTTTATTCCAAATTTAGATTTAATTCATCAAAGGACGAGTTTATTCCAAATTTGATTTAATTCAAGGGACGAGTTTATTCCAAATTTAGATTTAATTCATCAAAGGACGAGTTTATTCCAAATTTAGATTTAATTCATCAAAGGACGAGTTTATTCCAAATTTGATTTAATTCAAGGGACGAGTTTATTCCAAATTTAGATTTAATTAATCAAAGGATGAGTTTATTCCAAATTTAGATTTAATTCAAGGGACGAGTTTATTCCAAATTTAGATTTAATTCATCAAAGGACGAGTTTATTCCAAATTTAGATTTAATTCAAGGGACGAGTTTATTCCAAATTTAGATTTAATTCATCAAAGGACGAGTTTATTCCAAATTTAGATTTAATTAATCAAAGGATGAGTTTATTCCAAATTTAGATTTAATTCATCAAAGGACGAGTTTATTCCAAATTTGATTTAATTCAAGGGACGAGTTTATTCCAAATTTAGATTTAATTCATCAAAGGACGAGTTTATTCCAAATTTAGATTTAATTCAAGGGACGAGTTTATTCCAAATTTAGATTTAATTCATCAAAGGACGAGTTTATTCTAAATTTAGATTTAATTCAAGGGACGAGTTTATTCCAAATTTAGATTTAATTCATCAAAGGACGAGTTTATTCCAAATTTAGATTTAATTAATCAAAGGACGAGTTTATTCCAAATTTAGATTTAATTCATCAAAGGACGAGTTTATTCCAAATTTAGATTTAATTCAAGGGACGAGTTTATTCCAAATTTAGATTTAATTCATCAAAGGACGAGTTTATTCCAAATTTAGATTTAATTAATCAAAGGATGAGTTTATTCCAAATTTAGATTTAATTCATCAAAGGACGAGTTTATTCCAAATTTGATTTAATTCAAGGGACGAGTTTATTCCAAATTTGATTTAATTCAAGGGACGAGTTTATTCCAAATTTAGATTTAATTCATCAAAGGACGAGTTTATTCCAAATTTAGATTTAATTCAAGGGACGAGTTTATTCCAAATTTAGATTTAATTCATCAAAGGACGAGTTTATTCTAAATTTAGATTTAATTCAAGGGACGAGTTTATTCCAAATTTAGATTTAATTCATCAAAGGACGAGTTTATTCCAAATTTAGATTTAATTAATCAAAGGACGAGTTTATTCCAAATTTAGATTTAATTCATCAAAGGACGAGTTTATTCCAAATTTGATTTAATTCAAGGGACGAGTTTATTCCAAATTTAGATTTAATTCATCAAAGGACGAGTTTATTCCAAATTTAGATTTAATTCAAGGGACGAGTTTATTCCAAATTTAGATTTAATTCATCAAAGGACGAGTTTATTCTAAATTTAGATTTAATTCAAGGGACGAGTTTATTCCAAATTTAGATTTAATTCATCAAAGGACGAGTTTATTCCAAATTTAGATTTAATTAATCAAAGGACGAGTTTATTCCAAATTTAGATTTAATTCATCAAAGGACGAGTTTATTCCAAATTTAGATTTAATTCAAGGGACGAGTTTATTCCAAATTTAGATTTAATTAATCAAAGGACGAGTTTATTCCTAATTTAGATTTAATTCATCAAAAGACGTTGGCGTTTATTTAATACGCCTTTTTGATGAAAGTTATATCTAATTTTACTCTAAATCGCTGGATTTATTAATATTTATTATCAATGTTATTAAAATTTATTTTAATTCATGTGATGTGAACTAAGAATGTAATTTTATATTAGGGCAACTTATCAGCCTATGGTTACCTACTGTAGGGCGAAGCCTTCTTTCTTTTCACACATTTCTTCCATTCTAAGGTCCAATTTTTTCAAAAGAATCAAAATTGATATCTAAAAGTTTCTTTTTCTTAACCCCTCGCGTGTCTGCGGTACTTATAAGTTACCTGGGACTAGCACGACTCATACGTAGTTAGGTTAGAGTGAGATAAACAAACGTTTCTCAAGACCCTGGAAGGTGTCCAGGGTTTAATGTTATAGACTTTTGAACTCAATACTAAATATAATAGAACGTTTGCTTTACTGTATTCCACTGAAATTTCTCTGAAACTTTCATCACTCTCAACAACCTATCTCTGTCCATTGTTGGCCTTAGGCCTCATCTAATGCACGTATCATTGGCTGTAATGCCCATAATCGCTGAACACGTGGCTTGGTTAAGATAGTGCTGTACCAGTGGCGTTGCTGCCTATCACTTATCTGTGGGATTTTTAGCTGTGGGACTAAAACACAACAATCAAACCAGCTCCGTGTAGCGAACATTCAAGAATCTGATCCGGGGTCCGGCGGTGCGTCACGCCCTTAAATGCCATAAGCCTGTGGTCAACATGGCATACTTGTGACTTTATATCAAAGAAACATTTTTTTATATGGCGAATTTGAACATAAGCTGAGGCGAAGGGGTTTCTCATATATTTTTGTTAATTTTTATAGACTTTCTCTGTAAGCGTCTTGGCTGACTCGCAAGCAGCAAAATAAAGAAAAAATTGTGCACAGAAAATTTCCGAGTTTACAACAGTATAATTATATGGATACATTATTAAAATTGCATATATTTTAATATTGAATTTAACGAGATCCATTTTAATAATTTATTCGTTTTTGTCGTGAATTCGGAAAGTTTTCTGTGCACCATTTTATTTTGTTGCTCACGAGTCAGCTGATGCAGTTTTTATACCTGATTTTCACTCAGGTATGGTAAGGCGAAAAAGGAGAAAATAGAACTTGGAAAAATTATGTATGTGGAAACGTGGATATGGATGTTCCATCCTAGGGACCAAGATACTGGAATAATTTTAACAAATGAGGTATTTTTGCATTCAGACTAATATTAAGAGTAACATAAGCTGTAGAAAAATAGAATAAGACACTCACTTGCCACCATATTGTCTTGGATGATGCAAAAAATGCATTTAAACATGGATGAAGAAATTACAATTATACTTTTTTTTTTACTGGAAAATTACTAAGCACCCATAAGTGAAAGAAAAACTATATAAATTACTACGTCGAAGGGTAGAAAATCCAGTTACGCAAAAGTTCATTTTTTTAGTTTTATTTTTTTTCTAAGTTTTTCATTTTTTTTCTATAAATTTAGAAGTTATTCATTACCTTAAAAATATCTATATTTTTCGTACCTTGATGCACATCAATCGATATTGCGTCTAGATTATGCACGGATAGCCATGAAATTTGATGTAAATATAGTTCATTAGCATGGCTATAAAAACTCTGGTTTTGTGCCAAAAATTGAGAACAAATTTTTAAACTTTAATAATGCCATATAGAATATGTGATTCTAAAAATGTGTTCTAATTTCTAAGAGCAACTGTGTAAAAGAATGTGTAAAAAAGAAGACAAGCAAATTATGTAACTATGGTTAATGGCATAGAAACTTTAACTATGATTAATGGCTTAGAAACTTGAACTATGATTAAAGGCATATAAACTGTAACTATGATTAATGGCATAGAAACTGCAACTAGGATTAATGGCATAGAAACTGCAACTATGATTAATGGCATATAAACTCCAACTATGATCAATGGCATATGAACTGCAACTATGATTAATGGCATATAAACAGAAACTATGCGATATAGAGACTTGAAATTTCGCGTAGCAATACATCTTATCAATTTTATAAAAAAATCATAAGAATTAAATACGGGTTAATAATATACTCAAAATTATTTTCTAGTTTTGCGTATCATGTGGTACATCCATCATTTGTAATGAGGAATATGAAAATATTTTTCTGTTATTTTAGATTGCATATTTAAAAAGATATTCTAGAGAATATGCAGCAATAGAGCATCCCGTCTTTTGTTTCCGAAACTACTGAAGCAAAAATCATAAAAAACTGGTCTGGGAATATCTGACTAAAATATTGCAGGAAAACTAAAGTGATTATCCTAGATTTTATCATTTTGGTAATGTGCATCATGTTTTAAAGCTTGCAAAATTACGTTGTAAAAATTAATATTTATAAATAGCTTAACAGGAATACTACGTACCCTTGTTGTTTACGAGTACCTAAATGTGTACGGAACTCTCGTAGCATGAGTTCTACTCGTACTTGACATTTTGTTACTAATCGTAGTTTTGTTTTTTTGTTTATTTATCGTTGCCCTTATCAGCCATTACAATCTACCACTGCATTAATATTTTTCACTTAATCGCTTTGTGGTTGGTTGTATGGGGTTGTTCCTATAGTTATATGTGCGTAATCATCTGTATACTTAACCTTTTGAAATAAATAATTATTTCAACTCAATAAAGATTACAAAATGTTTATACACCTCTAATCTTTGTTTCGGGGTCAGGCTAAGAACAGACAGACAGATTGCGGTGAGTAAGCTATAAATATATTCGATATTCGCATCTTCAAACGTTTTATATCACAATGTTTTGAAATAACTGATAATGTGATGGATATTAGCTATAAACATCGATTAAACCCATCGCATGTTCCAAGCGGCTCGCTAGCTCAGTGGTTAGAGCATCGATCTAAACGTTCAAGTTCATCGAAGGTCGGAGGTTCAAATCCTTCTCGAGTCAATCTCAATTTATTTTTTTCAGTTTAGTAATTTTTTATAATGGATTCAATGTTTACAGTAAAAAAAACTTGTTAAGTACGAGTAAAATTCGCAATACGTGAGTTCCTTACACACTAATGCACATACATATAAGCATTAAAATAATACTCAGTATTTCTATTAAACAATTTACATGTATTAATATTATTTTTCAACGTGTAAATTATATTGTCTAGTATATCTTTAAAAGGTGGAAAAATATAGTGAATATTACAATCTTAAGAATATTTTTTGTTTTCTTTTTTTATAGCAAGGTTTTTTTTTACATAATTTTGACGTTTCAGAAATGGATTTGAGAAGAGATGGATGGGGTAGTGTTGCTGAATCAATTTGATGGATATTTTCGTGTCAAAAATGTCTTACATAAAATTTTGCTGCTTTAATTGATACAACACGCGACATGAAATTAAAAAGAAATATGTGTACTTAGTTGACCTTCTAAAAAATTGTTAAATAAATATGTTTAAAGTGCTAAGTATTGATCGATATACGCGAGTTAATATGCTAAATTTCCAGTTTCTACTTCAGAACGGTTTCTGAGTAAAACGTCTTTGACGGACGGACACGTGACTGACCTTATGAGGGTTCCGTTATTTTTATTTGTTACAAAAACCTAAAGACGAAGGTTCTTCAGTGAGAACAATATAATCTAAACCATCATTACATTATATATATATATATATATATATATATATATATATATATATAATATATATATATATATATATATACATACATATATATATATATATATATATATATATATATATATATATATATATATATATATATATATTATAAGAACGATAAATACGAACAAACAAAATGACTTGAAAAAAATGTTCTGTATTCGCTTTATGACTGTTATTTAATTATGGCTTACAGTCTTTTATAAATATCGTCGGATAAACGGAATGACATATTGATTTAGCAGCCGCGTGTAACAGAGACGTCAAAACCTTTTTTGGTTTCTACATTGCTGTGTCTATGTGTAGAGAAGCAGAGACAAATATTGCGCCCTTATAGATGTTTTTCTTTGTTTTTTCAGTTATATTGGTGAATATAAAAACTAGATAACGGAGTCACCGAAAGTTCACACAACGTCCTCGACAGAAAGCAAAAAGCTGACAAAACGCAACGTAAAAAAAACAAAATTAGCGCATTCAAAAGTACTTTCTTATAAATATTAAGTAAAATACAGGACACTATGCGCATTTGTTACCTACTTGCTTTATTTTTGGATAATTGAAGAGCTGGGAAACAAAATAGGTGAATCAGAAATCTCCTAGAAATCTTTGTAGAAAATCTGTAAAAGAAAATGTCTAA
Source organism: Druceiella hillmani (assembly GCA_039881145.1). Taxonomy (NCBI): domain Eukaryota; kingdom Metazoa; phylum Arthropoda; class Insecta; order Lepidoptera; family Hepialidae; genus Druceiella; species Druceiella hillmani. The sequence goes on from JAYKKI010000031.1 coordinate 12,933,296, forward strand.
ACTCGTCCCGTTCGAACGAAATTATTCTAAGTAATTTCGTTTAAAATATCGGTTTTTTATTTCTTTAATATAGAAAACAAGATGCTTATTTTATAAATAACTAGATATTAAATGCTTTTTATTCGCAATTGGACAAAGCAGTTAACGCTCTTTTCGAAAAATTATTGAATTCAGAGTTACATTTTTCAAAATTATGAGAATACCTGTGATGGAACAAAAACAATTGAAGTCCGTGATTGTTAAGTTATCTATTGACTTAGTATTAGTAGTTTCGTGGTTGTATTGTTAAAATAATACACAATTAAATGAAACTACGTGATGTAGTATTATTTCTACTTTCTTTAATTTCTTTACCACCATTACGGTAAAGAAATTAAAGAAAGTAGAAAATTATGGTAAAGAAATTAAAGAAAGTAGAAATAATACTACATCACGTAGTATCATTTAATTCTGAATAATGAATTTCTACAAAATTAACGCCAACTATATTCAATAGTGAATAGAATACTCAAATCGATAGAATTATATGAACGTCTGCGTTGTGTGCGAGTAAGAGTCTACATGGATATCTCTTCATTTTGATTGAGTACAGGTCTTGTGACACAGCGCTATTGTAATCAAAGATGGCTCAATAGACGACAATGCAAAATGAATTAGTATTTTATTCGTTTTTATTATTTCCAGTAAAAGTCATGTAAAATGGTAAATAAATACAAGAATTGGAGCGACTAGTTCCAAGAAAATTTGGTCTTATTATTTTACCCGAAAATCGAGAATACTTTTTAAAAAATTGGTCAAGCTCGGTTCAAATTTGCATTACGAGAGTTCCGTATAAATTTCAGCATTTACGTTTGAGCATACGTATGTTCCTATTAAAATATTCACAAATATTAATTTTTTACAACGTAAATATGTTGCAAGGTATAATATATATTATATTATACAAAGATGTAAAAGCACGGCACATATTTAAAAATTGTAATGTCTAGAATAATGGCTATCATTTTCCGGTAATTTTCCAATCAGATTTTACTAACCCCTTTTTTTCATGATTTTTAATTTCGAAAAAAAGGTGCAGAATTTTATATTCTTGCATATTTTTAAAATGTCTTATTAAATATGTAATTTAAAATTGTGAATGAAATATGTTTGAACTTCTCATGGAAAACCTTTACAAATGATACTCCATATTATATACAAAATTGTTATACAATTACTTTTAAAAGTCAGTTATGTGAAATATTTGCTATATGGGTTAATGATATGTATTATTACGTTAACTTTCAAGATTTTCTCATAAACCGTGCAATGTGGAAAACATTACACGCTTTATGAGAAAATCGACTCTGAAAACATAAAAAGTAAATGCATTGTCTATCTACTATATTTTTCTTATGCGTAAAACATGGAGACTATTTTAAAAATTATGACATATAAAATCATGGTAGCGACAGTTTTGTTGTAGCTTTTACATAGGCTTCTAAAAATCCATATTTTTTCATAACTTTGGGTTTAGTATATTTTCCGAAATAAGCGGGGGAGGACATATTTTTTCACACATTTCCCATTATATCTCTGAAGACATAACGCCAAAAATAAAATAATTTAAGACTCTTATAACTAGCCCTTTCAAACGACACGCATTCAAAATGGAATTAAAAATTGTTTTCGAGTACTTAATTTGCCCGCCCTAAAATTTCCAAATGAACATTTTTGAATTTAGCAACAAAATATACGCACTATCCTGATATGTACGGGTTGACATGTTTTATTATTATGCCCAATTTCCAGTTTTTAGAGACAAGCGGATTTAGAGAAAAACAGTTGTGGTAAACATATGGACACACGCATAAGTGATATTATATGGTTGGCGTTTTCCCTTTTGAGGTACGGAACTCTAAAACTCTAAACTGATCTAACCTTCAAACAATTAAACCAAAAAGATATTGAAGTTGATGATTTATAAAATAGAAATTCCAAAGATACCGTTGTGAAATTTGTATGAATATTGTTGCAGAACTTTTTTAAAGATTAAGGTGTCCATCCAAGAATAAGGTGTGAAAGAAATTCATTCATTTCAAAAGTTTTTCACCACAATCGTGTTGTCAATAAAACTTCGGAACTATTTAAAAATAAATGTTATATTACTTTCAATATTTCTCTAAGCAAAGAACAAAAAACCTCAAAAACATTATGTAATATACTAGTGGTTTGTTATTAACTGATAGCAAGAAAAGACCTAATAGAAATTTTGAACTCATTTATAATACAATCTGCAGATAGATCACACGAGTGAAGTCACGATGAAAGCTGTTAAATAACAAATAAACAGAAACAAGTAACGATCGCTGTACTCGGTCGAACAGATTTTGTCGCCACCTTATCCATTTCTACTTCGCAGTTGCTTGGAAGTTATTTACTCAAACGACTTGCTGAATTTTACGTTATTCTTCACAATTTTTGTCTTCTTGAACGATATTATCTATTCACTAAAATTTGCGAAGGTTTCGCCACCGATCTTTACTCTAAAATAAAGTCTTATATCTGAAAAGCCCCAACACCTTCTTCGAACATTCTTTCCAGTCTTCTAATTTTGAATCCAACTTCATGCAAATTCACTTTCCTTGTATTCATTATTTTAAACTCAACTGGTACCCACTGTGTTATAAACCAAACAATGTGGCACAATAAAAACTAATGATAATTTTTAAATTTTTGTTTAAGATCTATTCTAAATAGTACAATAGTGATGTTAGCCAGGTCCTTAAACTTTAATCATTCGGAATTTTTTTCAACGAACCTACGTCCCTCTATATATTTAAACCGCCCAAATTGAACTGGCTTTGGGCATTGAGGGTACGTACGTAATGTATATACATAATAATCTAATGAAATATAAGACACCAAACGGGAAATGATAAAACTTACTAGCGTATAATAAGCCAAATTTTTAAACCAGTTTGTTGAGAGAAGTATTTTAGGCGATAAAACATTTTCTTAAGTTTCTAAGGCAGTCACTTGTAATGTTGCAATGCGTTGCGTTTTGATTAGCACAACTAAACGTGTGTTGATAATTAAACTGTCTGCGAGTAAAATTTCAGAGTCTGTAAAATTAATCGTTTATAAGGAAACTACCTTTCGACATACAGACAGAGAGATTATGGTCTCGACTAATAAGATTTTTAACTTTCGGTTAAAGAAATATAGAAAGACAGATAGAAAGAAAATTTTGAAAATATTACCAGATGTATGCTGTTTGTCCTACACAGATGTGCAGTTGTTCGTCGAGTCACACAGAATTAACAAGCCCTGTTCTAAAATAATAATCGTATACAATCTCTTTGCAGACAGGTAATTAGGTTCGGTTTTGCGCACATTTTAAAACTGTAATTAATTGGAACACACAAACCGACTACTCGTACCAGCAGACTAGAAGGAAATGAAAAGTAAGAGAGGGAGAGAATATAGTACACAAACTGATCATAATTTCAAATATATTTTAAAGCAATACTGCAGAAAATATAGTTTATTTCAGGTGGTAAGTGTTACTATATGACACATGTACACAGTCACCCTTGTGGATTTAATGTGGTTGCTGTAAAATTATTGGAAACTGTTGATCAGGTCTGTGATTTCATGAACAAAATTTCAACAGAAAACGATACATATTGAATATCCACAATTAAATGAAACTACGGGATGTAGCATTATTTCTACTTTCTTTAATTTCTTTACCACAACCTAGGTTTGGTTGTATTAAAACATCTTCAGGTGGGATATTAGCAAAGATTAACTCTTAGGAACAACCAACAGCATTTATATATTTCAAACACAATAGCGGAAGCCTGGTTTGTGCAGATTTTTCCATTGCTTATGTTAGTGAGTTTATTGTAGGGGAATTGTGTAGGTTTTATTATATTTCCGAGTGTTATACGATATACCAGTATTTTAGTGAGGGTAATAAATTCAATTGTTGTTATTATGTGAGGTTATACAATGAAAACTTTCAATTAATTTTTAATTTAAAATAATTAATTAAAATAATAACTTCCATTTAATTTTATTACATACACCGTATGTAATAAAATTAAATGGAAGTTATTATCGGTAATATATTTATACAAAAGCAAGGATATTTGAAAGTAAGGACAAGGTAATACACTAATTCTACATATCTTAATAATTATGACCCATCAATTGTCACAAAACTAATATCCCACCTGAAGATGTTGTAATCCAACGAAACCTAGATCGTGGTAAAGAAACTAAGGAAAGTAGAAATAATACTACATCACATAGTTTCATTTAATTCTGAATAATGAATTTCTACAAAATTAACGCCAACTATATTCAATAGTGAATAGAATACTCAAATCGATAGAATTATATGAACGTCTGCGTTGTGTGCGAGTAAGAGTCTACATGGATATCTCTTCATTTTGATTGAGTACAGGTCTTGTGACACAGCGCTATTGTAATCAAAGATGGCTCAATAGACGACAATGCAAAATGAATTAGTATTTTATTCGTTTTTATTATTTCCAGTAAAAGTCATGTAAAATGGTAAATAAATACAAGAATTGGAGCGACTAGTTCCAAGAAAATTTGGTCTTATTATTTTACCCGAAAATCGAGAATACTTTTTAAAAAATTGGTCAAGCTCGGTTCAAATTTGCATTACGAGAGTTCCGTATAAATTTCAGCATTTACGTTTGAGCATACGTATGTTCCTATTAAAATATTCACAAATATTAATTTTTTACAACGTAAATATGTTGCAAGGTATAATATATATTATATTATACAAAGATGTAAAAGCACGGCACATATTTAAAAATTGTAATGTCTAGAATAATGGCTATCATTTTCCGGTAATTTTCCAATCAGATTTTACTAACCCCTTTTTTTCATGATTTTTAATTTCGAAAAAAAGGTGCAGAATTTTATATTCTTGCATATTTTTAAAATGTCTTATTAAATATGTAATTTAAAATTGTGAATGAAATATGTTTGAACTTCTCATGGAAAACCTTTACAAATGATACTCCATATTATATACAAAATTGTTATACAATTACTTTTAAAAGTCAGTTATGTGAAATATTTGCTATATGGGTTAATGATATGTATTATTACGTTAACTTTCAAGATTTTCTCATAAACCGTGCAATGTGGAAAACATTACACGCTTTATGAGAAAATCGACTCTGAAAACATAAAAAGTAAATGCATTGTCTATCTACTATATTTTTCTTATGCGTAAAACATGGAGACTATTTTAAAAATTATGACATATAAAATCATGGTAGCGACAGTTTTGTTGTAGCTTTTACATAGGCTTCTAAAAATCCATATTTTTTCATAACTTTGGGTTTAGTATATTTTCCGAAATAAGCGGGGGAGGACATATTTTTTCACACATTTCCCATTATATCTCTGAAGACATAACGCCAAAAATAAAATAATTTAAGACTCTTATAACTAGCCCTTTCAAACGACACGCATTCAAAATGGAATTAAAAATTGTTTTCGAGTACTTAATTTGCCCGCCCTAAAATTTCCAAATGAACATTTTTGAATTTAGCAACAAAATATACGCACTATCCTGATATGTACGGGTTGACATGTTTTATTATTATGCCCAATTTCCAGTTTTTAGAGACAAGCGGATTTAGAGAAAAACAGTTGTGGTAAACATATGGACACACGCATAAGTGATATTATATGGTTGGCGTTTTCCCTTTTGAGGTACGGAACTCTAAAACTCTAAACTGATCTAACCTTCAAACAATTAAACCAAAAAGATATTGAAGTTGATGATTTATAAAATAGAAATTCCAAAGATACCGTTGTGAAATTTGTATGAATATTGTTGCAGAACTTTTTTAAAGATTAAGGTGTCCATCCAAGAATAAGGTGTGAAAGAAATTCATTCATTTCAAAAGTTTTTCACCACAATCGTGTTGTCAATAAAACTTCGGAACTATTTAAAAATAAATGTTATATTACTTTCAATATTTCTCTAAGCAAAGAACAAAAAACCTCAAAAACATTATGTAATATACTAGTGGTTTGTTATTAACTGATAGCAAGAAAAGACCTAATAGAAATTTTGAACTCATTTATAATACAATCTGCAGATAGATCACACGAGTGAAGTCACGATGAAAGCTGTTAAATAACAAATAAACAGAAACAAGTAACGATCGCTGTACTCGGTCGAACAGATTTTGTCGCCACCTTATCCATTTCTACTTCGCAGTTGCTTGGAAGTTATTTACTCAAACGACTTGCTGAATTTTACGTTATTCTTCACAATTTTTGTCTTCTTGAACGATATTATCTATTCACTAAAATTTGCGAAGGTTTCGCCACCGATCTTTACTCTAAAATAAAGTCTTATATCTGAAAAGCCCCAACACCTTCTTCGAACATTCTTTCCAGTCTTCTAATTTTGAATCCAACTTCATGCAAATTCACTTTCCTTGTATTCATTATTTTAAACTCAACTGGTACCCACTGTGTTATAAACCAAACAATGTGGCACAATAAAAACTAATGATAATTTTTAAATTTTTGTTTAAGATCTATTCTAAATAGTACAATAGTGATGTTAGCCAGGTCCTTAAACTTTAATCATTCGGAATTTTTTTCAACGAACCTACGTCCCTCTATATATTTAAACCGCCCAAATTGAACTGGCTTTGGGCATTGAGGGTACGTACGTAATGTATATACATAATAATCTAATGAAATATAAGACACCAAACGGGAAATGATAAAACTTACTAGCGTATAATAAGCCAAATTTTTAAACCAGTTTGTTGAGAGAAGTATTTTAGGCGATAAAACATTTTCTTAAGTTTCTAAGGCAGTCACTTGTAATGTTGCAATGCGTTGCGTTTTGATTAGCACAACTAAACGTGTGTTGATAATTAAACTGTCTGCGAGTAAAATTTCAGAGTCTGTAAAATTAATCGTTTATAAGGAAACTACCTTTCGACATACAGACAGAGAGATTATGGTCTCGACTAATAAGATTTTTAACTTTCGGTTAAAGAAATATAGAAAGACAGATAGAAAGAAAATTTTGAAAATATTACCAGATGTATGCTGTTTGTCCTACACAGATGTGCAGTTGTTCGTCGAGTCACACAGAATTAACAAGCCCTGTTCTAAAATAATAATCGTATACAATCTCTTTGCAGACAGGTAATTAGGTTCGGTTTTGCGCACATTTTAAAACTGTAATTAATTGGAACACACAAACCGACTACTCGTACCAGCAGACTAGAAGGAAATGAAAAGTAAGAGAGGGAGAGAATATAGTACACAAACTGATCATAATTTCAAATATATTTTAAAGCAATACTGCAGAAAATATAGTTTATTTCAGGTGGTAAGTGTTACTATATGACACATGTACACAGTCACCCTTGTGGATTTAATGTGGTTGCTGTAAAATTATTGGAAACTGTTGATCAGGTCTGTGATTTCATGAACAAAATTTCAACAGAAAACGATACATATTGAATATCCACAATTAAATGAAACTACGGGATGTAGCATTATTTCTACTTTCTTTAATTTCTTTACCACAACCTAGGTTTGGTTGTATTAAAACATCTTCAGGTGGGATATTAGCAAAGATTAACTCTTAGGAACAACCAACAGCATTTATATATTTCAAACACAATAGCGGAAGCCTGGTTTGTGCAGATTTTTCCATTGCTTATGTTAGTGAGTTTATTGTAGGGGAATTGTGTAGGTTTTATTATATTTCCGAGTGTTATACGATATACCAGTATTTTAGTGAGGGTAATAAATTCAATTGTTGTTATTATGTGAGGTTATACAATGAAAACTTTCAATTAATTTTTAATTTAAAATAATTAATTAAAATAATAACTTCCATTTAATTTTATTACATACACCGTATGTAATAAAATTAAATGGAAGTTATTATCGGTAATATATTTATACAAAAGCAAGGATATTTGAAAGTAAGGACAAGGTAATACACTAATTCTACATATCTTAATAATTATGACCCATCAATTGTCACAAAACTAATATCCCACCTGAAGATGTTGTAATCCAACGAAACCTAGATCGTGGTAAAGAAACTAAGGAAAGTAGAAATAATACTACATCACATAGTTTCATTTAATTGTGAATAATGAATTTCTCCAAAATTAACGCCAAATATATTCGATATTGAATATCATTATCTACAAACCTCACGAATCATAATGTCGTGAAATTATCGCATAATATGTCACATTTTAATTAGTTGTTTATTACATGTGAGTGCTCTAAGTTGCTCGCTAACTCAGCGGTTTGAGCGTCGATCTATACTTGCAAGTTAATTGAAGGATTTAGGTTCAATTCCTCCTCAAGTCAACGCTTTGTTATAAATATTATTCTTTAATCATTATTTTAAAAAAACTATCCGCTAAGAGACAATAGAAATAAAGTTTCCTTTCACATTTTGCTGATGTATGCTATCTTAATATCACAGCAGCACAATATACTTCTATTGTTATCACTACGCTTCAGTTTTTGGTATGTCTTCTAGATTGTTTCAGCCGCTGCGTCTAAGAGTATCTTTAGGGTGTTCGTAGGGGTAGTTTTATTTGTTACCTCTTTATGTGTCGACTTCTTAGAACTTTATTTGAGTTGTGTACTTCCCTTGTACAGGTCTAATTAAAGTTTTATTATTTTTCAACTAAAGCGGTGCTATAAATTGGTATGTTATATTTTAAATTATTTTATTTCGCTTTCTGTTTTTTTTATTTAATTTCATTTTATATGATTTTTGAGGATTGAGAATTTTGAATATATTTGGCGTTAAATTTGTAGAATTTCATTATTCACAACCAAATGGAACTACGTGATGTAGTATTATTTCTACTTTCTTTAATATCTTTACCACGACCTAGGTTTCGTTGTATTACAACATCTTCAGGTGGGCTATTAGCAAAGATTCATCTTCAAATGGTCAAATGGTGGGCTATTAGCAAAGAATATTATCTTTGCTAATAGCCCACCTGAAGATGTTGTAATACAACGAAACCTAGGTCGTGGTAAAGAACTTAAAGAAAGTAGAAATAATACTACATCACGTAGTTTCATTTAATTGTGAATTGAGAATTTGTAAGGATGGTATGTAATGATCTTTCCATAAGTGTCCTAACTTTTGGTTGTGAGAAACTCTATTCTCAATTATGAAGATAAACGGAAAAAGGTAGATGGATCGCTGAGCTGAGCTTTAATAATTGGTACTTCTGACAAGCAATGTCTGCTGTCACGCGATGTTAACTTGCATCGACAGTAGATGAACAACTACTGAAGTCTACTTTATAGATATTCGTATATTTGGCTGGTTTTTTCCCCTTACTTTCACTCCGTAACAAAACAATACAAGGTTGCCCACTAACGTATCCAAATTGCAATGAGTTATCGCATGGATATAAAGAAAATAAAATCAAAAAAATTAAATTTTTTTTAATATAAAGAAAATTATTGAAGGTTTTTAAAAGATTTAGCAATTTTCGGATTTGTTCGACAAAACGACTTTTCGGCATTTTTTTAAAATTACATTTTCCAATCACCTAACACTAGAGGCTGCACAAGGTCTCATTTTAAACTTCTTTACATACATTCGTACAAAACAGCGTGATTTGAATTAAAACAGTTCTTTTTTAATCAAATTTGAATTTAAAACTTAAACTACTTATAAACGTAAATTTTTATTATCAATCAATATTAATATTTCATCATGGATACATGAAGGTATCAAAACAGGAAATGATATGATAGAATTTGTGCCAAAATTGTGTCAACGTTATATGGAATAATGCGTTGGTACTAAGTACCGAAAACTTTAATAAAACCAATAAGAAATGGCCCAATCTTTGCAAGAAATTAAACCGAGGCTGTCGTAAGAAAATTGACTTTTCTTGGGGAAAATGCTATTTGTGACATTCGTTGTGGACGATGTTAAAATAGTTCAAAGTAGAACGAAAGAAAATGAAACAACGTAGTTTCGGATGCAACAATCGTCATAAAATTCTATTCGAATATATCGTAGTGTAGATAAAAAGTTGATTATATCTTGAATCAATTTTATAAATGATAATATCATATTAACAGAATCAAACAGCGGAAGTTGAAAGAAAGCTTGTCAAATATCAACATTGAGCTAATTATAAACTTGTTAACATATACATATATTGGTTAATGAGTATATGTTAACAAATTTACTGCATAATATTAATGAACAAAAGTATATTGGGAACTTAACAGAATTCTTATCGGAGAAATTAATACAAACGTTAACATTCATAAAGAATTGTTGAAGTATACTGAAGGCGATGTCTGAGCAAAAAGGCATTACCTGAGCAAAAAGCTTTAAAACACAAGCGAGATAATTCCTCGTGGCTTTGGATTATTATGGTTTATTGCTCGGATGTTTTTCAATGATACCACAACGAGAACTATGCTGGAAGGTCCAACACAAAGCGCAATGTAGTTCATTGGACAAGCAAATGAGGGATCACGGAAAATGGAAAAAGCAAATTGCGAGATTTAAAGTTCTGGTTATTGAATAATCAGTTGAAATATTTTATTACTAGCGTGACCCGTGCGAAGTCTTCGCATTATATCAATTTGCGTGGTAGATTATAAATATTTACACATGAGAAAGTGAACTCACAGCTGTCATATTAGTTACAACAGTGTTTAGAGTCAATTTAATAAATCAAAATTGATTGCAGGTATTCAATTCATTTCTAATTTTGCACACTGCTTATTACGTTTTTATTCCATTATGAAGCTCAGATGACAGATCAAACAAATATTTTACTAAAATTGACATATAGAGGCGCAAGTATCAAAAGCATTGCGCTAAAGCGCCACTTTATTTATACGTGAGTGGATTTGAAATTAAACAAAAATTTTACCGACCGTCAATCATATCGACGTCGAGCCGTTAGATGGCAGCATTGCTGTTTTGTGTATATAATTTTAATAATTAATTAATTTGCAAAAACAATAGCAATAATAAATTGTTTAGTTGTGGATGCCGGTAGAGCAAGCAATTATCTATAAAATGATACATAATTTATGTGGATTAGTTGTGAGGTTTTTTCTAAAAAGGGAGTGTAACATCTTAACCTTAGCGTATTAATATATATGATGATTATGATTATTTAAAATTATATTATTATCTTATAAAATGGTCAAAGAAAACTTTCAAAAATTTGCATCATCATTGAGATATTATCGCTTAACGATTTCGCTAAATTGCATATATTGTTTGACATTTGTGAAAACGTATTTGGATCACTGCGGAGTATTAGTATATTATAGTATTATTTTACTGATGTTACCACGGAATATTCAGTACAAGTTTTGTTTTCTCACTCAAGGACATAAAATCAAACAATTATGTTACGAAAATACATATGGTACAATCTATTTAAACAAGTATTTATGTCCTCCGCAATAGGTTTTTTCTTAAGCCTAAGTGCAGTTATTGGAAGATTTATATTTCTTTCTTCTATGCTCATATTTCGTTGTGATCAAAAATGAAGAAACAAATGTGTTCGATGCTCCGTTTTTACGTTTTGACGTGAATACGTCTTTAAATTTGCTACCATACGGGGGCAACCCAAAAAACCTAATGAAAATAAAATCGGGGGATACAGTTTGGCGTTGCAGTTTCGAATCTATCCTCTACATCAAAAATTAAATTATACCACTGGATAGCTAAAGGATCAAAGAATTCATTACGATAAGCGAAAACAGTGACACATCGTGCGCGGTGGAGGGGGAAGCGCCACCATTTTGAGGTTATTTTGCTGCGTATCGAGATTTGCAATTAGTATAACTTTTGATTCGGAAAAGCTACGATGTTCGTTTAAGTTTTAATCGTCAGCTGTCGTCAAAATCTATCGACTGTATATAAAACATTAGTTTAAAATAGTGACAGTGTATTCACTGTATAAGGTGTTAGAATAAAAAAAATATTATCAAAAATATATAATGTCGGCCTATACGCTATTGTAACACAATAATTATTTGTTTCCTTGCTTTTATCCTAAATACATAAATCAAAATATTTTATTTAAAAGACATAACCCGTTATATAGACGTATTCACATACAACACACGGTCGTGTTCATGACAAAGCCACAGCCAAATTGTATATTTTGTACAGTGTATTTCAGGATTAATTTTCTTTTATGTAGATTTTTATCTGACCTGCAACTTGAAAGCGTACTTTTGTTTAAAAAATATAGTCAACAATTGTGTAATATAATTTTTGTTGAGATTTAATAAAACTGGTTGTTCCAATTTATTTTTTTGACTATATTGTATCCAATTAATTTGTTTTGTAAAAAGTATATGTTATGAGATATGGCAATAGGCAACAAATAAAATATGGGTGTTGCTAGTTTAGAAATACAAGAATTTTTTGTTTAAATATTCATTTACATCGCTTTTTTCTCGACGTATCACAAGATATTTTTTCCAATAATTCGAATTATATATATCACTTTAACCCATGTAAATATTACGTGAATTAATCAACTAGTTTAAAAAAATTAAAAAAAATTTCTCAAAATAATGCTCTTATTAAAGTTGAAATTTCGTACATTATTAGCAAGCGCATTATGTATTCGTAATCAAAGGCATTTTCACCACAGAAACCTGGTAATGACCCTTCGCTTTGTAATTCCTTCCTCAAGCGTTTGACTATGAAAATCATCCAGGTTATAAGTCATTATCCGGAGTTTAAAACCAAGAAGGAGCTTTATCTAATGCCTTAGTTAAGCTGAGCTTTAATTAAGCCTGCAGTAAATTCAATGATATGCTCTATTTAAGTTCAAACTGATTATTGTTTTTTTTTATTATTAATACGCTGAAGAAAAAAAATTCGCTTATAATGCATCATAATTTTTAATTTTTTTCTTTTCAACTTGCAGAGTTATTTGTGCCTTTAATAGAAAAAAAATCTTAAATGAAAAGTGAAAATATACAATATTTGCTTTATTTTAATCAGAAATATTTGCAATAAAAGGCAAAAAAATTGATTCCTTGAAACGAATTCATCTTTATGCCTGGTTTTATCACAACTTAAGACTATTTTCGGCCACCCTGTAAAATTTTGCTTTTAATCTTATTCTTGGATAAAACGTGGGATATATTAGAGATGAAATCTAAAAGTATGATCGTAGTTTCTGAGGTTAAATATATAGTAAGATATACATAGAAATAAAAAAAGAAAACTCAAACTACACAAGAAGAAAATGCATGTGAACATCAAAGGAAAGAAACCATTAAAATATACAGCAGTTTCTGAACCGATTACGGAATCGGTTAATTCATTACCAGATGACCAAGGTGCGACAACATCACCCCGTTCCCTGTGACACGCTCTTGTAGTTCACTGTAAACAACTTTTTCTTGTAACACAATTAACTAATAAACATTAATCGATAATTCAAACAAATCTTGCCACCACAGCGCTCTCTTAATACTTACACGATAAATTGTATTTTGGAGACTGGCAAACGTCAATATACAAGAATAAAAACGACACTTTCATTGAAAAAAAACACAAAAAAAACAAGATTATTAAAAGTTTTAATTGAATCGTCAGACAAATGAGGAATCTTGAATGGCTGTATGAAATCATTTTTCATAAGTTTGTGAAATTTATTTCTATGGAACTTTTTGGACATTTTGAATGATGATACAAAGTGCATTTTATAACCTTTTCAATGTTGATCAAGAAAAGAATACCGTATCAAAATACTTCCTTCATTCACATATGTTGATCCATAAAACTCACAGACCCAACACGTCCGTCGAAATTGCGAAATGAAATTACCGCTTCAAGTTGAAAAAGAGCAAAAAAACCTTCATTTTGAGGACATAGAACGAATATTGAATATATTTGGTGTTAATTTTGTAGAAATTAATTATTCGCAATTAAATGAAACTACGTGATGTAGTATTATTTCTACTTTTTTAAATTTCTTTACCAAGACCTAGGTTTCGTTGTATTACAGCATCTTCAGGTGGGCTATTAGCAAAGATTACAACGAAACCTAGGTCGTGGTTAAAGAAATTAAAGAAAGTAGAAATAATACTACATCACGTAGTTTCATTTAATTGTGATTAATGAATTTCTACAAAATTAACGCCAAATATATTCAATACCGAACCAATAGACTTTTTCACGTCAAAAAGGCTATCTGTCTTTTTGACTTGAAAAAGTCTAAGAAGTGAATGTGAAGAGTCGTGAAAAAGTATGAAAAGTTTAGTAGCCAGATCAAAATTGTCGATGCAACGAAATTACATCAGATTTAGTGACACTATGACTCTGTGAATAATGGAACTATAGTAAACTACGGACTGGATTCGGGAAGCTACTTTTCTAGTACTCCACCAAGTTAGGATTTTTCAGGAATTAACCTAAGAACATAGCGTGTGCGATAGGGATAAATATAGTAATGTACCGATTTAATAGGCTATCTACCTCGTGAACGCGTGAAGTTAGGATGATGTACTGTAAGTACGTGGAAAGTCTTTAAGTAGGTCTACTAAGACTTCAAATGCTATTGGTTTTAATAATAATAATCACAATTTTATGACTTTACGAAATTGAAAAAATTTTATTTTTTCAGAAATATCGGCTTATATGAAAAGAAAAAAATGACCAGAAACGAAGAATACGGCACAGAGGAAAAGATCGATCAAGGAGAACCAGAAAAGTGCCAAAGGAAATTGATTATGATAACAAAAATCAAAATATTATGAGTGCAAAGTTGAAAAAAATGTATGTAGAACACAGATTTACATGTTTATTACATTATTTTCTATTTTTCTACAGAATACCAATTTTTAAATATTATATTTAATTTTCGTAATGGCAATTTTCGCCAACTTTTCTCTTCCGGAAACTGAAAAATGGTTGGTCAAATACAAAAGATCGCTAGATCGCATCTAAATACAAATTGACAGCTTTTCAATATATCATCAACAAACAAACTTACAAATGGATATTATCTCATTGCATATACCTTCTCATTTCTGTCATCTCCTAATGAAATATATATGCCTTCTTTTTCGTAAAAAGCCCACTTTCGCTCTCGAGGAAAGCGATCGAGGAAATTGAAGTTGTGCTGGACGGTGTCGATACACATATCAGCAGATATTAATTACAGTTTTGTCTATGCGAAGAAGCGAGACGGTGTGAAATTTGTTGAGGTGGATTTTTTCATTCTTCAATGAAATAATAGGTTTTTTCTGTAACGCATGATGATAGTACTTGAAGTTTGCTCTTAGATCTGATCCAGTTTCGTATAATGTAGGAAAGACATTGACAAAACATTGGTAATGTATTCGACTCTCCTCCAAATCGCAGTGAGCTATCTGAAATACCAGCATAATAATCTTCGTATAATAATTTCCCTATAATGACATCCTCTAAAGTGCTGCACCTGAAACGTTATCTCTATGAACACCCGACAGACTGATTACAATGAGTGAATCATTATAATGTTTATGTTGAACTGAACGTATCGCAATGTTGTGAAATCATTGTAACTGACGTCACATTCACACACATGCACATTATATTCGCCAAGGGCTCCAAGCGGCTCGCTAGCTCAACGGTTAGAGCGTCGATCTAACTATCCAAAATAATCGAAGGTCGGAGGTTCAAATCCTCCGCGAGTCAACGCACATTTATTATTTCAAATCAATAAATATTTTTTATCATCAAAACCTAAACATTTGACATCACATGTTTAAGGTTTTATTAATATTTAGCCATTTTGTTGACGCATGTTATCTTAATAGCATAGCAGCACGGTGTACTTCTATTATAGCTACTACGCTTCAATATTTACTGTGTCTTCTATATTGTTTTAGCTTGTCATATCACATAGCGTTTTCGAGTCACTTTAGGGCGTCATCCTTAATGTGGTATGGAATTATGAGAACTCTGTTTGGTTCTGTATAAGAAAAGTACCCTTGTACAGAACCTTTTTAAAATATTGCGATTATTTAACCAGAACTCTACTGTAAAGCTACGTTTAGACTACAACACTGGTGTATACACTAAATGTGTACATCGAGTGTATGTGTGTGAACACCACTGTCTGTAACTTGCGACATTTATTGCGACACTTGGTTTAGGTTCACACCGAGTATCCTGAAAGGTAGTGTCGAAAGTGTCTACCGCAGTGTCCAAGTTTTCAAACTGGCGCGAAATTATTCAGACACTCGCGACCAGCGTTCAATCAAAATTATATTTACGACACACGACACTGCTTACTATGAAGTACGGAAGATGAGAAAAAAGAGGAGTGGACTGCAAAGTTTTTAAATTGATATAATATTTTCGTTTTTGAATTCAATACATATTTACCACTTAATAAACACTTAGATTTAAAAAAAACTGTATTTTGACTACTTAATTAAGATTGAAATTTAAGATTTATATTGTACGAATTACAAGAAGATAACTCGAGGTAATGTTTACGCTATGAATGGATGTAGGTCTGTCCAAAATTATCCTCAACTATCTAATTAGAGCTCCAACGACCGCCAGTAGCTTTAGGAAGAAGTTTTGATTGTATTATAAATACGACTTGTGTGTGGCAATACGTGATTCCTAATACGTTAAAATTTAGCATTTATTGAATGTAATAAAACACGAATTTTAACATTAAACTGGAAAATTGTCAATAAATATGGAGAAAGTTTTAGAAATTAGGAGAAAATAATTTTCCGATCTGCTGTTTTACATCAAAGTAAACATAGAAGGAATTTAAATACGTTTCGAAGCACTTGTACATCAATTAATAGTGCACTTAATTCAAGAAAGTTAACCATATCGAAAATTGACGAAAATTTTCAAACAGTCCATGGAATTAGCCACCTAATTTTTTTAAATGTGCACGTAGTGTTTAAAATACGTTAGTATTGAGAAACAATTGTCACGTGGTTGGAAGATGGATGTGGATGATGAGGAAGGCAACCCTGTTCCATGCGTTGAAGTTATTGGTAAATTTGTTACTTTTCTCCCATTTACAGTTTCCTTGCAATTTTCTCTCGTTTTCCTTGCAATTTTCTCTGTTCTCGTAGGCCACTTATAGTTTTTCCTGTAAATGAGTTTATAAATTTGTTCATATTAGGGTTCTATGTTTCAAGAGGAAAAATAGGACTTCTATAAAATTACTCACGTGTCTTGTCTGTCTGTCACAGTCGTTTTTCTCACAAACCGCTTGACGTAGAAATTTGAAATTTGACACAGTAATAAAACATATTAACTCGCATATACTTTGACAGCTGACACTAGACAATTTTAATAGGAAATTTTAGGAGGGAGGGGGTGGTAATTAAATTCTTAAATTTTTAAAATTTAATACATAGTGGGGGTATCGTTTGAAAGTTCTAGTTATGAGAGTCTTGAAAATTTAATACATAGTGGGGGTATCGTTTGAAAGTTCTAGTTATGAGAGTCCTGAAAATTTAATACATAGTGGGGGTATCGTTTGAAAGTTCTAGTTATGAGAGTCTTAAAATTTAATACATAGTGGGGGTATCGTTTGAAAAATTTAATACATAGTGGGGGTATCGTTTAAAATTTAATACATAGTGGGGGTATCGTTTAAAATTGAATACATAGTGTGGGGTATCGTTTGAAAGTTCTAGTTATGAGAGTCTTAAAAATGTTATCACATTTTAAGTAGTAAATCTTCAGGCAAAAATCGCAAAATAGGCAAAAAATATATCTGCACCCCCTCATTTCCGAAACTATTCAGTCTAAAATTATAAAAAAGAGCGTTTTTACTCGTACTTCATTTTATCAGATATTATTAAACGTGTGTCGTGTTAGAAAGTTCATATAAGCAGTGATTTATGATAAATAAAACAATTTCACGCACCCGAGGTACGGAACTCTCGATGCGTAAGCCGAACTCGGGCCGTTTTTTATTAATCCTACGACATCCTTTCAAAAATACTGAAACATAAAATCATAGTGTCATAATAATACTAAGTAACACTTCATAACTGGAAAAAGCAGAAGGCATCCAAATCGCGCCGTCTCCACACAAGTATGCCTGTACTTCTCAATTTTAGTAAAAAACACGTAATGAAAAAGTTCCTGAGTTCACAACAGAATAAGTTTGTGGATAAACCTGGTGCGGACGTTAAATAAAAGCCACTGATTCAAAAACAGCACAAAAGAGCTAACAAAATCTAAATCCATACATGCAGAACCTCTCCCTCTCTTTTCATTTTCAGGCCCCAATGTCATAAATGTGAAACATGGAAACATGGTAATTTATAGGAATAGACAAAGAAAACTATGGAAACCTTTACTCATACCTTTTATTATATTTAGATAGCAGTTTAAACTTAGAAATTGTTAAATAAGGAAAACACTTTTAATTATGAAAGTAAAATAGACAGTAAAATATGCCCTATTTAATTCAAGTATTTTCCAATTAAAAATGAGATATATCTAGGAATGTATTTACGTAGTGACTTCGTAATATTTCTCGACACGCTTGTTGTAACCACAAAAACTGCTGACTCTACAAAATGTATTTTCCACATTTGCCACAACCGCAGTGAATGTTATGTGAGGAAGCCACGACTTATTCAACGTCACACAGGGAAACACTGCTGTTACGCATAATGTTATTTGGGAAGTTTTTCTCTTCCGAAATTAAACAAACACCTAACGATTTTACCTCAGACACTGTAATGCCACACTGTCCTATTAAATCTCGTCGCCTTTCGGTTGTTTTTGTAACAAATAGTTCTTTTTGATCCCGTTTTAAATGATTTCACATGAGGGGGGTCACAGTCATAATGTAATGAGATAAAAAGGTAAATCACATATGCATTAAATATATATATACATATATATATATATATATATATATATATATATATATATATAGCAACAAATACAGATTAAGAGCTTTTTAAATCACGTAGCAGGTATTAAGAATGATGCCCTAAAGATACTCGAAGACACAATTTATTACTAGAAAACGAAACAATCTAGAAGACACAACAAAAACTGAAGCATAGTACCAGTAATCGAACTATATTGTGCTGTACTATATAGATAACATTTACCAGGAAAGGTAACAGACAACTTGCCTTTTAATGAATAGTTATTTAAATAATGATTAAGGAATAATAACTATAAAAAAGCGTTGACTCGAGGAGGATTTGAACCTCCGACCTTCGATGAATTCATTATTTAGATCGATGCTCTAACCACTGAGCTAGCGAGCCTTGTTGGCGAGATGCAAAATATGACAACGGCGTATTGCAAAATATAAAATACGTCATCTGTTTAGTACATGATCTGTGGTCATTTTCACCTCTGAATAAAATAGTGACTCATTCACTCTGCGCACTATTATCATGATGTTTAATTTGGGACATATTACACTGTGTATATGTGTGTTTAAACAGGAAATTTCGTAGACAACTTTACACGTTTTTCTTTATTTAGGAGATATTTACACACGGTTTGAAAACTATATGAGAACAGTTTAAAACATGACAAAAAATTAACCCTTTGCTGCATGACAACTACTACTTTAAAAGTTAGAAACAAAAAAAACCAGACCAAATGCTGGTTAGAATCGCTTATCGTGAATCCAGTCTTTGGTCTAAATATTGAAACTTGGAAGAATTAAAGAATTTTGTGGGTATTATAATGACGAAAAGATTAAAAGAAATATTTTTGCATTTATTCTTCAAGTTTTTGTTGAGAAATGTCATATTAATTGTTTTTAGTGTAGTTCAACTAGTTTCTTTGTCTCTTTGTCTGAAAAGGTGAGTATGTAGACATGGGAAGTACTGAAGTCCATTTTAGCAAAAGTTTAATGTTTATGATCAATCCAGTAAATCTTGAAATATTTGTCTGCGACAGACAGACAAACAATGATGATGATGTTTTTTTTTGCAGATTTATTTTAAAAAAATCTCAGCTTCAGCCACTGATCAAATTAAATGGTAAAAGATGAGCAATCGAATTTTTCACGCAATCCAATTCTAGATGATGATGATGCGAGACAATATCGGCTGCGCAAACTAGGAATAAGGAGTCAACGTACATAGAAAAACTTGAAAAGAATTTAAAAAACGGGACAAGGGCGAGTCGAACTGTCGCACTAAAGGCGACCGTAAAGTTCCGTAAAAGTTCCGTAGCACCAAACAATATTAAACTATAAGTTTGTATTTCTCAAAGACACTGTGTAAAACAGAAAGTATCCCAGATCTCAAAAACTATACAACATATCTCATTCGAGCCAAATTTCGTTAAAAGTTTGTTTGAATTTCTACTACTTTCATTTTTTCAGACTTTTACAAACGTTAGTCGAAAAGTAAGTGTAAGGTCTCACCAACTATCGACTTAAATGAAGTTATTTTGGAGCCTCTATATCATTTTTAAGATCTGTCTGGCGTGCACTGAATTTTTTTCATCCCTCAATTACATGTATTGCCTTCCCTAATATTGTGTGAGTGCCACCCCTAATATTATGTTTTTTCATAATTCTATTATTTTATTTTACAGCGATTCACAGAAGACACCTACCGTCCAAATTTGATCTATACTCGTATAATGTCAATAGTCTCCGAGTAAAATGGGTGTTTCGTTTTTGATACTTGGCTACGAAACCATACAGAGTAGGAAATAAACTTGTTAAGTACCAGTAAAATTCGCATTACGAGGTTTCTGTACACACCCAGATATCCTCGAAAGGTGTAGAACAAGTGACTGGTTTTATTTTTCTTCATTTCTTTACTGGTCAACCGAAAGTCTTTGCACTGAAGTCCTTATCGATTGTCGTTATCTTGATGTTACAGATTTTTGCATGTTTAGTTAAAGAGTAAGTAGAGAGGGCGAGGGGAGTACCGCTAAATGCTGTGGAGACATCACGTCTCGCGAAAGAGACGTCGTGTCAGAAAATATCATCAGAACATTTTTATTGCATTTTAAAAGACCTCTCCAGTGATACCTCGCTGGCAGCGATAAAAAATGATCTCTAGTTTTATTTATTTCCCTTGCATAACGTACAAACAGACAAAAATGTTGTAATTATAAGTCTCGATGGTTGGCTACGGAATCATAAAAACGAAACATTTTTTTAGTCAACACGGTACTGGTCTATTGGATGAATAATGTGATGTTCTGTTGTATGTCTGTAACCGTAAGTTTTCTTAAAGACTGATGCAGAGCTGAAAACTTAAATACCAATAAGTTTGCTCTCGCGGTTCTGCTCGAGTGGAAATTGTGGTGTTCACTACTTCTATGGTCGATAACTGAACTTTATATCTCTCTAATAGAATGATTTCCCCTTCAGGGCTCCAGTACCGGTACCCCAGTATGTACGTGCGTTAGAAGTTATAATTCTTTGGCATAATACGAGAATAACTTTATTTAGCACGCAAATAATGAACGGAAATAAAATGACAAAAGAACTGGAGCATGATTATAAATGCTGTTGCTAAAATCTAAATTTAATAAAATGATTATATTTTAAAAATTAAAATTTATGTGATAAATGAGTGGTCCACCATTTTTCTGCTAGCTTTCCATTGTAAGCCAACCTTCCGCCAGAGTGTTTCCAAAAGTATCGCGTTTCAACTTTGTCATTTTCTCACACAGAGTAGTGAAATATTTGATCTTTTTATCGAAAATTACAATTATTACATTTAATGTAATATTGTCATTGTTATTTATTAAACTAATTTATTTATTTTAAAATTAAATTTTATAGGTTTATAAAGTACAGTGAATACTCAGCATTCAATTCAATATAAACACGTGTATAATTAAATGTTAAATTTAGTAAAACAATCTAAATAAAGTTTAATTATTAACGAAAATAATTTAATATGTTGAACATTGAATCTAATTGATTCATTTTAAGTATTTAATAAACGTTTAAGTAATTACGAAGCCAAATAAACACCTCCCGAATTGGAAACGGTTTGGGAGATCATTGGCTGAAAATAGAAAGCCAGCAGAAAATTAAAATGATGGGCCACTTGTTTGTCAAATAAACTATGTAAACATATGTTCAGTGCGCAACTTCATAGTGTCGATTTCCTATAGATTTTATGTTGCATAGTGAGCAACTTCATTCTGCCAAATTCTTGTCGCATTCGTAAAATTTCATTTTCCGTCATTTTCTAATAACGCGCCCAAAGAAGTGTAATTAAAAAAAATCTGTAATTCATGAAAAACAAGCGAAAGTCCACTTGTCTAATACAAAATTTCAAATGACTTTACATTCGCTTGACGCACAAAATAGGTACGCAACTTGACACTCATAATAGAAATATTTTTACAGTGAACAAGGCTGACGTGCATTGTCATGCGTTGCGCGTAACGCTTAAATAAAAAAGTTTATGTAAATACTACAAAACGAGCTTAGACGCTTTGTTCCAATAAGCTCTGCTTCTTTAAGCTGCTTAATTAACCGCACCGCTAATATGTATACGCATTTTTGGGTATCACTTTTCCGTCTAATGAAGTCCGCAAAATTAAAAAAAATATGTTGCCAAATTGGAAGTCGCTTCCGGTCTTGGATTAACATTTCATTTAATGTGTGCAAATTTCACGCGTATAAACATTTAGGTTTTGGAAGTTAGAGGGTGACGACAGACAGATGGACATCAGAATGAGTACAATAGAGTTTCTTTTTTAACCTTCTGTTATAAAACTCTAAAAAGCAACATTGACTCGAGAAGGATTTGAACCTCCGACCTTCGATTACAATTGATTTTAGTTCGACGCTCTAACCGTTGAGCTAGCGAGCCGCTTGGAGCACTCGACGAATGCTAGGAAGCTACACTGCTAAAGTGACGTCACCCGTCTACTCTCAGCCACACAATGACTCATTCTGTGCTCGTGTTGGATTCGTGTTTTGTTTCGTGTATTGCGTTAGGTTTTGCAATGATATTCTTTCACTACTCTATGTTTACTGAAGTTACTATGTAGGCTCCCAATTCCTAAACATATCTTGTATCTTTAAGAATAAACATGTGGGTATTATCAAATAACATACGACATCTATATGACGTAAACTGAGAAGCATTTTGATAAGTTTGTAAGTGTTTTTCCTGCAATAAATTGCCTCCATAAATATTTAACTTTTTTTATGGAATTTTGTTTGAACAGAATTAAAGATTAAAAGCCTGTTAAGCACGAGTAAGACTCACACTACGAGGGTTCCATACACATTTTAACACTAATAAATATGGTGTTTCTATTAATCTGTTCACAGATATTAATTGTTTATAACGTACATATATTGTCCTACTATATTGTGACATTATCGCCATCGTTTCGTGGAGTGCATAAAGCAGTTAACGGCTTATCGCAAGCAAATATTGAACAGTGAGTTACAGCCTAGCACACGCTTCTATTAAAGAAAATACCGGTCAGCGGAATCCCACTGCATCGTCTCTATGAGGTCGTTGATTTGGAAATCAGATTTTATTCGCGATGAACAATTCGTAGGCATATGGTGGATTTAACAAAGATTGTTTTAGCATACCATTTTCAGCCAACTTCGCCAGCGAGCACTTTCTGTAGAGAAGCCGAGATTTGTCTCTGATCTGATCTAATACTATCGCAATATCTCTGTATAAATTGTAATATTTCACGTTTTTACACGCGAAATATAGGTTTAAAATACATGCATGCTGTCCCAATTATTGACATATTACTATACAAAGTTATTGACATGTTACTATACAAAGTTATTGACATGTTACTACACAAAGTTATTGACATGTTACTATACAAAGTTATTGACATGTTACTATACAAAGCTATTGACATGTTACTATACAAAGTTATTGACATGTTACTATACAAAGTTATTGACATGTTACTATACAAAGTTATTGACATGTCGCTGTACAAAGTTATTGACATGTCACTATACAAAGTTATTGACATGTTACTATACAAAGTTATTGACATGTTACTATACAAAGTTATTGACGTGATACTACACAAAGTTATTGACACGTTACTATACAAAGTTATTGATATGTTACTATACAAAGTTATTGACATGTTACTATACAAAGTTATTGACATGTTACTATACAAAGTTATTGACATGTTACTATACAAAGTTATTGACATGTTACTATACAAATTTATTGACATGTTACTATACAAATTTATTGACATGTTACTATACAAAGTTATTGACATGTTACCATACAAATTTATTGACGTGTCACTATAAAAAGTTATTGACATGTTACTATACAAATTTATTGACGTGTTACTATACAAAGTTATTGACGTGTTACTATACAAAGTTATTGACGTGTTACTACAAAAAGTTATTGACATGTTACTATACATATTTATTGATGTGTTACTGTACAAAGTTATTGACGTGTTACTACACAAAGTTATTGACAAGTTACTATACAAAGTTATTGACATGTTACTATACAAAGTTATTGACATGTTACTATACAAAGTTATTGACATGTTACTATAAAAAGTTATTGACATGTTACTATACAAAGTTATTGATATGTTACTATACAAATTTATTGACGTGTTACTATACAAAGTTATTGATTTATTACTATACAAAGTTATTGACGTGTTACTATAAAAAGTTATTGACATGTTACTATACAAATTTATTGACGTGTTACTATACAAATTTATTGACGTATTACTATACAAAGTTATTGACGTGTTACTATACAAAGTTATTGACGTGTTACTATAAAGCGTTATTGACGTGTTTCTACACAAAGTTATTGACATGTTACTATACAAAGTTATTGACATGTTACTATACAAAGTTATTGACATGTTACTATACAAAGTTATTGACGTGTTACTATACAAAGTTATTGACGTGTTACTATAAAAAGTTATTGTCCTGTTTCTACACAAAGTTGTTGACATGTTACTATACAAAGTTATTGACATGTTACTATACAAAGATATTGACATGTTACTATACAAAGGTGTTGACATGTTACTATACAAAGTTATTGATATGTTACTATACAAAGTTATTGACATGTTACTATACAAATTTATTGACATGTTACTATACAAAGTTATTGACGTATTACTATAAAAAGTTATTGACGTGTTACTATACAAAGTTATTGACATGTTACTATACAAATTTATTGACATGTTACTATACAAAGTTATTGACATGTTACCATACTAAGTTATTGACACGTTACTATACAAAATTCATCGACGGAATTATCCTATACGAATTTTGAAGTTTTCGAATAACAGTATTTAAATTGTTCGTGCATTATCAGTGCGCTACATTCTTGCTCTTAGCTCTATAACTATTTAAGGGTATTTTTTTTCCGTAACATTTTTATCACAATTTTATATTATGTAAACACGTGTCCAATTTTCACATACGCACTTTTTTATAACGAAAAATTAAATTTTTCAACATTTTGTTTTAAATTCAATAAAATCGAAGTCATTAATCGGAAAGGTCGAAAAATGAGTCAGAAAGGTCGAGGTATTACCGCAACAATGGCAACATGTGAAAGAGCTTTACAAATCCTATTCAACTTATCAAGAGAGTGAGGCTTCGATGGATTCGGAGGAACGATTTCATTTAACACGGTTTTCGATAACATTATAACACGGTTTTCATATAATTATGCAGAAAAATAAGGCACCTCTTCAAAACATTTGGTTAACATCAATGATTCAAAAACTGATTTCACATTTCTTGAAGTATCCACTTACTTTCAAATGAAAAACAATTTGAAAAAGAGAATAATAAACTTTTTCCCCACAACAAATAACAGAAGATGGATTATATATCTCCACAATAAGATTATCGTCCTCACAAGTCGATATTGTGCATATGTAGACCTTTCACTATGACAGTAATATCTTTCTATTTGAAACATAAGCCTATCCAAACAGGACTCTATGCAGCGGTACAAAAAATGCGCGCCACCACCGAAGTAGTTTAAAGTGTCACAGTCGGCTGGAAAAATCATGGCAACAGCCTTTTAGAACTCAGAAAGGTTCGTGTTGATATATTATAAAGATAAAGGCGTCACCATGACTGGATGATATTATGATTTAACCCTAAAGTAGTTTAAGGAATCCATCGAAGAAAAAAGAAGGGGAAAATTAACCAAAGTGTCCTTCATTGCACTTTTAAGTTCTTGAATAACTAGTTGATATATTTTATTACTATTTATAATTATTTTATTATGAAATAAAACCCTCAAAAGAAGAGTCGAAAAAATTGCACCGTCATTGAGAGATTATTGCTGAATGCATTCATTCAACTGCATGCATCATTAGTTACGGTTCAGCACCAGTTGTACTCGCTAAAGTTTTGCACCTTACAAAGTGGAGAATATCCCGAAAGGAGTCATGTGTATTCATAATTTGTAGGAAAAGGAAAGAAATATATTCTTTTTCCAAATGGTATCAGATTCAGGTTTACATAGTTTAATACGTGCATCTGAAGTTACTTGTATATTTAAACAGTACTTGCAAGTTCAACCGTAATCAGGGATATTTTCATATTCCCAAAAAAAACAGCCTTTGTTTATAAAACTGACTTCGATTATTTTACTTTACTAAAGTTTCTGTGTGTATTTCACATCAATGGCTTGTGTATAAATCTCAAGTTGAACTTAAACGTAATTAAATAAGATCAACGAGAAGTTTTCGTAACAAAATGAACCAATCCTAGCTACACGCACAATTCAGTCTCCAGTTAATCAAATCAATAAAAGTATCGCAAAACGAAGATGATCTCCAAAGACTAAAGGTACTTGTGGTTGATATGAAAAGGGGACAGGAGGACATTGTGCCATTACAGTATCTGATGTAAAATCGTTCCGGTGTTTGTGTCATTTCAAAAGGAACACAAAAAGATTGCCAAAACAAAATAAAGTGAGTTATATACACTACTAAAATGTTTTCTTTAATGATATTGGTGGTCGTTTCACATCAAAAGTGAGAAGGTTTCCAAAATCGAATTACATACAACAGTGAAGGTTTCCTTAAGTAAGGTCGGTATTCGTGTCATTTCACAAGTGATACGATTGCCAATATAAAATTATAAACCAAAATTAAGTGTTACTTTAATTAATGTCAATGTCGTGTCTTCTCAAAATGAGAAGATTACCAAAAAATAAAATTACACATCACACTAAAGTGTTTTCTTAAGTAAAGTCGGATTGGTCCTGGTTTATAAAATTCAAAAGGGTTGTAGCAAGATATTAAAAAAAAACGAGCCCTATGTTGAGAATGCGTCTTTGTAGTCAGGGGTTTTTGTGATTACAACTAGCATGTCGTGAAGTAACTATAGAAATACTATTCAAAAAATGTAACAATTTTCTGAAAACAAAAATTAATTAAATTAGAAAGACATTGAAGTCTATTTTAATTTATAATTCTATTATTTTAAATATAATTTATTGATTAAGGTGGGAATAATAAAAATAGCATATGTAAAAATGCATTCATAAACTCTTTTCAATATTTCTTGTTTACGAATAGTATGAGTAACTAAGTTACATATTATCACATCAAAAGAACTTTAATATGCGGAGCAGTTTTAGTACAAAATATGACCAAAGAAAACTGTACAAGAAAAACATTAAAAAAAAAACACAATTAACCATCGCTATTTGCACCTCTGACAATTATTTTTCTAAATTTTTTCAACCACCTCCTGCACGTTTTAAGAATAGAAACGCGTGACTTCCTTTTTAAATATTTTACTTTTACTTTGGTATTAAAACCACTCACTGGATAATTATTTTCTCTTAATTTCTAACGCCTTCTTAATTTTTCCACACTTTTCCAAATTAATATAAAACTTCATACTTTATTGCAATCCATAGCTGCTTGCTAGTTTTGAACGCAACAGCAACTGCAACAACAATTAGTACCTACAATGAAAAAAAACAAAATGTTGCTCTTTTTAATTTCTTCCTAACTCTACTGGTACTTCTGGAGACTTGCTCAAATAGTTCGAGATATTTTCGGACAAAACTTTGTCCATCCGTAACAATGAAGGTAAATGAAGTGATCAAGGATGAACCAGGTTCATGCATAGATGGAATGATTTTGGAGCCGAACATATAAGAATCCGAACATTTGTTGTGTGGGTCATTGATATACGGGAGACCTGCATTTTTAATGGTGGAAAGGTTTATAGAGGCGTTTTCTTAGATTATGTAATAATATCATTTGTACTTCTCTGTTTTAGCTAAAAATTTGAAACCTAGCATTTGAGTAGTATATGAGATGTTGCTACCAGGAGAAAGAGTGACATCACCAGTTTTTAACCTAATTATCACAAATAAATAGAACAGTTTTAGCTAAACAATTGAAATCTACCATTTGAACAGTATATGATCTGTTGCTTCCTGGAGAAAGAATGACATCACCAGTTTTTAACCTAACTACCACAAATAAATAGAACAAGTGGAACAGGGCGAAGTAAGTATAATTTTATTTCATCCTTTCTCTAAGTGAGTCAATGATGCAGCTGTAAAGTACTGGAGTCTGATTTCACAAATACCGAGTTTTAATTTCAGAATATTTTCTTCTTTTTAGGCTAAACAAAAATAAAATAATCCTATAGTCTAATCCTGATATTAAAAATTGTTCTGAAAAAGTAAAAATCAATTTTTTCCTCAAATTGTTCAATAAATAACTACATTTTCATTCGATATTTACAAACATCTTCCAGACCTCTCCATGAGAAACATGACCACACCATGAACCATATAAGTGTGATGCTATTTAGCTATTCAAACAACAGTGGAAGTCCTCAGTTCCACTGTATGCTGTAGAAATGGTAGATTTTAAACATAAAAACGAATTCTAAGAGACAACAGTTGATTTATGCTTATCACGCTATGGCTATTTATATATATCTTGCTCATTATTGGTTTTGAACTGCTTTTGGAGAGGACAAATGTGTTCGATGTCCTTTTACATTTCTCAATCTCGTGTTCGATGGATTTTAATCTGACCTGCAATTTCAAGACATGTTTTTGGCTTGAAGGCAAAGAACGCCTATTTGCAAATTATAGTCAACAATTGAGTAATATCATTTTTGTTTAGATATCAAAAAACTGGTTAATCCAACTTAAATTTTTGACTATATTGTACCCGATTATTTTGTTTTATAAAAATTATATATCATGAGACATACAAATAGGCAACACATAAAACAGGACTGTTGCTTGTTTAGAAATACAATATTTTTTTGTACTGGATATTTTTACAATAATTCTACTATATATATATATACATATATATATATATATATATATATATATATATATATATATATATATATATATATATATATCTATAAACGGTGTAAATAATATGTGAATTATTCAAGTAGTTTAAAATAATAAGAATTGTTTCTAAAAATTTATGCACTTATTAAAGTTGAAATTGTGCACATTAGTAACAAGAGCATTACGAAATCATTATTTAGTAGAGCATTATCTTGTAACCAAAGGTTACAAATACGTAATGTTACTAATGTGCTAAGGAAACGTATATAAAGTAATACGTATATAAGTAGTACATACGTAATGCTCTTGTTACTAATGTGCTAAGGAAACGTATATAAAGTAATACGTATATAAGTAGTATATACGTAATGCTCTTGTTACTAATGTGCAAAGGAAAAATAATTTGTAACCATTATCACCATAAAAACCTGATAAAGAGGTTTCGCTTTGTAATGCTTCTAACAGTGTTTGACTTTGAAAATTATCTAGGTTAAAAAATAATTATCCTGATTTTAAAACCAAGAAAGACATTTATCTAATACCAACGAAATTAAGACAGCAGTGAATTTAATGAAACACTCTGTTTAAGTTCACACGATTATAGATTTTTTTTATTAATACGCTAAAAGTATTAACTTCGCTTGTAATGCATCATTATTTTTAATTTTTTTTCTTTTCAATTTGCAGAGTTACTTGTGCCTTTGATGGAAAAAATCTTAACGAAAAGGTGACACTAAAATTTAAGTGAACGTAAAAACATTAAAAATATACAATATTTGCTTTATTTTAATCAGAGACGTCCATAGACTTTTGCAATGAAAAGCGAAAAAATTGAAGTAGTTTCAAATCAACTTCATCTTTATGCCTGATTTTATCACAACTTAGTTATTTTTATCGCCCTGTGAAACTTGTTTTTTGGTTCAATTTTTACCCCTGATTAAACGTGCGATACTTTACAGACGCAACCTAAAATATGATTTTAAAATTAATTTCTGAGGTTAAATATATAGTGAATTATACACATAAATGAAAAAAGGAAATTTAAGCTACCCAAGTAATAAAATCTATGTAAAATCAGAGGTAAGAAACCGTTCTAATATCTAGTAGTTGCTAAACCGATCACGCAATGAGTTAATTCGTTGTCATATGATATCAACTTGATCCCGTTCCCCGATGATGAACAAGCGACACGCTCTGTTGGTTCAATGCAAGCACTGTTTTATTGTAACACACTACATATTAAACTTGTCTAACTTTAACATTAATCGATAATCCAAACAAATATCACCGTAGCGCTCTCTCAATACTTAACACATAAAGTCAGGTTAATTTTTATAAGGTTGTAAATGTTATTTGAATGAAATTCTTTGAACTAACAAGATGATAATACAGCGTCGATCAAATAAAAGAAGATCACTTCAAAATACTTCCTTCGTACACATATGTAACATATTGATCCATGAAACTCACAAACCCGACATGGTCGTCGTAAATGCGACGTAAAACTATCGCTTCGAGATTGAAAAGGGCAAAAAACATTCATTTTGAGGACACAGAACGAATGTCAATATCTATTATCAGTATATATTCATATGATTTAGACAACGGTTACTCATAAAAAGCGAACTCTATTGTTTGTTTTTGTAATCGTATGTAAAAAGTTAAAATAATTTTTTATTGTTTGTTTTCTTTCTTATTAATAATTTTTGGTAAATTAAAAACATAATAAAAGCGCCATAACTAAGATAGTATTGTTGACGTCAAAAAGTCCATAAATTGTTTGGAAGCCAAATCAAAATTTTCGATGCAACGAAATTACATCGGATTTCGTGACGCAATAACTCTGTGAATAATGGAACGAGAGGAAATACGGAATAATTCGGGAAGCTTACTCTTTTAGAATTCTATCAAGTTAAGATATTTCAACGATCGAAGTAATCTAAGAGCTATGCTCTTGCGGTGTGCAGCAGAGGCAGAGATATAGAAGTATGCATATTTTACAGGAGGTCTACCTCGTGAACTCGTGAAGCTAGGACGCTGTACGGTATATTTTTGGACAGCTTTTAAGTAGATTTAATAAGACCTCAAATGGTATTGAATTTAATAACAGTAATCAAAGTTTAATGATTACAATTTTGAAAAATCGTATTTTTTCAGAAATATCGGTCTAAATGACATTCTCATGCTCATTTTTTTTATGCTGGAGAATATTACTATTTTCAAATATTATATTCTATTTTCGTAACGGTGATTTTCGTCGGCCTCTTTTCTTCCATGAATTGAAAAGTGGTTGATAAAATACGGAAGAGCGCATTGTAATATTAATTAACGGTTTTTTAATATATCAGCAAATAAACAAACCTATAAACATATATCATTTGTAATGAAATTTATATGACTTCTTTTTAGTAAAAATCCCACTTCTTTTCTTGAGGAAAGCGAGAAGAAATTGAAGTTGTGCGGGACAGTGTCGATATATATATATATATATATATATATATATATATATATATATCAGCATATATTAATTACAGTTTGGTCTATGCGAAGAAGCGAGACGGTGTGTGGTCGGTCAAGGAAGATTATTTCATTCTACAATATTTTTCAGGTAAACACCAGCATAATAATCTACGTATACTCGTATAATAATTTATATATATATATATATATATATATATATATACACGATATAATTGCATCTTCTAAAGCACCGCACCTGAAACGTTATCTCTATGAACCCCCGACAGACTGATTGCAATGAGCCAATCATTAAAATGTTTGAAATTGTAAACTGAATATATCACAATGTTGTGAAATAGTTGATATAACTGACGTCATATTCAATATAGATATAGATTGTATCCGTCGAGTGCTCCAAGCGGCTCGCTAGCTCAACGGTTAGAGCGTCGATCTAAAAATCAGAAACAATCGAAGGTCGGAGGTTCAAATCCTTCGCGAGTCAGTACATTTTTTTTTATTTCAAGTTAATAAGTAATTTTTTATTAACTTGAAATAAAGCATAACTTCCGAATGTTTAATAGAAAATGTAATGCATTGCACAAATTTTCTGTGTTTGCAGTTTATGAAAATAAGGTGGAAAAACAAAATAATAATTGGGATTTTTTGGAAAAATTTTAAAGAAAACGAAAAGTAGTGTATTGGTTCAGCCACGCTTTGGAAGTGACGCTAACGCTTTGGAAGTGAAGAACTTGAGTAAAAGAAACAGGGAGTGAATTTGTGGTAATTAATTTGTTTACCTATTGAAATTAGCAATCCCATAGGGAAGCAAAACTACGAGTATAAAATTTAAAACCAGCTTTATAATTATTAAGCCAGTGCAGCAGTACTGTATATTGCTGTTGCAGGTTCTAAACTGTTTGATTCCTTTTTCAGTCAATTTTATTTAAACTGAATGGATCACGGTTTTTCGAAATAAATGCTGCTATAGATTTCGAACATTTTCATGTATTGTTTTAAGCGGCTTGCTAGCTAACTGGTTAGCGAATTCTTCTGAGTCTGACATCAATTTATGGAAATTCGTAGGTTCAAATTCTCCCCCACTCAACGCTTTATTTTTGATTTACAAATTTTCAATCATTACAAAATATTTCTACTTGAAAAGCTCTCGGAAGATATGGAGGTAACATACACGAACAAAATGACTTTACAAAACCTTCGTTTTAAATATTTCTTTAGTCGCTTTTTGGCAATTTGGTTATTTTATAAAAGTTTTATGGTTATTTTTCTTAAAAGTACCATAAAACTTTTCTATTTTTCTTCTTTTTGTTTCTAAGTGGCTTCAGGCAACAATAATGAGTTATTTACTTGGAAGTCGCTTCCAATTGAGACTTAAGAGCCACTTTCTTGATTGTACTTCTTGTGAATCTTTACTTGATTGTACTTATGTTTATAGAAACAGAGACCACAATTGGTGTCAAAGATGTTTTTGTTTCTTCTTTTCTGGTAAGTAACGGGTAGGCAAATACTCATCAGAATCAGCGAATCCTTAAGTTACGTTCTTACGAACATTAATAAAGCTGCGTTACTTCAGTCATACCTTTTTTAGTAAAAATTAAGAAGTCACTCCACTCATATCTTTTTTGTCCTAATTATGGTCGGTAAGATAGCAAAGCGAGAAAATAGAAGAAGTAAATCAGAAGTTTCTCTTTCGCTTTGCTTAAGCTTTAGAGAAGATCTCTAAAAAGGAGAAAATATATCTGATCACGATTAATTCTAACGAAGTATCGTTTAAAAAGTAGAGTTTTCTTTTCCTTAGTCTAAAAAAGATAGGCGTTATGAAAAGAACTAGAAATAAAATGTTTTTTATTCAAAGGTGTATTCGTTTGTTGACGCTATTTTGGAAAAATTATTGAATTACATGTTGGACTTTTAAAAATATTCGAATATTTTTGAAAGAACAGAATGTTGGTGGTCACTACTTTTAAGAACGGACTAGACTATTAGGGTTTCGAACTATCTGTTAGGGATGCTGAAAACGAATTTTTATAGATATGATCATAATTAGTCTTATGCTGTTTGACCAGCACAATTTTGAAGTTGTCCACCTAGTCAAATAAAACTATTAAGTCATTCTGTAAGATAAGAAGCGTTTGCAATCTTCTAATTGATAGCTATGTCGGTATTGTTTCATATACATTTTAAAGTTGTAACTAATTAATAAACAGAAAGCTGAATACTCCCACTTGCAAACTGGAAGAAAGTGAAGCAACAGGGAGAATGAAGCACAGAATTTGATTATGCTTACTAAGCTTTAAAGCAATACTATAGAGTGTAAAACATATTTCAGGCGGTAGGTAAACCTTCCGAAAACTACATTTTCCTATGTCAGAGGAGTTGATTCCTGACTCGACACTATAACACCTTTAAAAGCTCTCGACATGGTCTGTGACTTTGAGAAAAAAACCCTTTAAAACAGAAAACATAATGTTATGAATACTATCTACAAACGCCACGTGTCTTTAAATTATAGCATAAGACGTCCCAATTTCGAAACTCATTTCTTATTATACTCAGGGAGCGCTTCAATTGGATCACTCGTTCGGTGGTTAGAGGATCGATTTAAGCTAAGAATTCATTCGGAGGTTCAAATCCTCCTCCAGTCAACGCCTTTTTATAAATATTTTTTCTTTAATAATTATTTAAATCACTACCCATTAAGAGGCCAAAGAAATAAAGCTCTCTGTCACATTTTGCTGATGCATATTATCTTCATTATTATGCTGCATAGCAGTATTGTGTAGTTCTATCATTGCTACTATGCTTTATTTTATGATACGTGTTCTAGTTTGTTATAATCACTGCGTTTAAGAGTATCTTTAGGGCAAATGTAGGGATTACTGTGGTTTATAACTTTTGAGGTGTAGAATCCTGAAATCTTTGTCTTAGTTCTATATTTTTCTTGTACAGTACCTAATTAAGGCTTTATAATATTTAGCCTTTTTGCTGATGCGTGTTGTCTTAATAGCATAGCATCACAATATAGATCTATCATTGCTGCCACGCTTCAGTTTTTGCTATGTCTTTTAGATCATTTCGGCTCCTCATAACACATCGCGTTATCGAGTTTCTTAAGGACGTTATCCTTAATATATGTATTTTTATTTTTTGGGGTATGGAATTCTGAGAACTTCGTCTGGGTTCTGTACACGAGAAGAACCCTTGTACAAAACACTATTTAAAACATTGTGATTATTTAGTTATAGCAATACTTGCTATTGGTTAGTATATTGTATTTTAAATTGTTTAATTTCTCTTCCAGTTAAATTCCTAACTTTTTTTTATTTCGATAAACATAAAATATACAAAAATATTAAAATGGTAATTAGCGAATTATATTTTTAAAAATAATTTTTTTTTCCATTTTCAAAAATTAGGTTATAGCTAGCTGAGACCATCATTGTCCGAACAGCTTGATGAAACTACTTTCAGATATTAAAAGAACCTTGACTCGAGAAGGATTTGAACCTCCAACCTTCGATTATTTTAGATTATTAGATCGACGCTCTAACCACTGAGCTAGCGAACCGCTTGGAGAACTCTGGGTACATAACCGATATCTATTGCAAATCTGACTTCATTTTCAGTAATTTCTCAATGTTGCGACTAATTACGTTTATAAATAATAATACTCAATTTAATATATTTACCGTTTATATATTATCTTATCGAAATCACAGATCAGGTCGAGGACAAGTTGTTGTTGATTTAGTATAGCGAGCCAGTTTCTATATATTTCCGAGTAAAAAATAAAATGACCATAATCAATAACTTTCCACATCTCATTTCGTTCTCAACGTACAGTATTTTAACGTCAATGCGAGGATGAAGCGTCCTGCAGTGCGCGTACATCGGGCGTTGCAGCGCACTGCGTTATCAAAGCAAAACTGACGTGACGTGGCCAATCCCTTTTACGGACTTGAAGAGAGAACGTTAGGGGTGTTATTTCGTAGAATGAAAACTCAATTGTATTGATGATTCTATATTTTCTTCAGTTTTATTTTTCCATGAAACTTCTATTTAAGAAAAAAAAAACGTTTCAATTTTTGACCAAATCTAGAAAAAAAGCGAGTGTGTCGGTGAGTGACGCGCGATAAAAGAGAAGCTTCTTACGCTTTTGAATATAAACGTGTTTTAATAAAATTTCTCTCTCACCCTCTCTCTCTCTCTCTTGCTCTCTCTCTCTTTCTCTCTCTCTCTCTCTCTCTCTCTCTCTGTGTCTCCCTGTCTGTGTCTCCCTATCTATCTTTCTCTCTTTTTCTCTATTCCTCTCTCTTCGTCTCTCCTTCCTCCTCTTTCTTTTTAAATAAACTTAAACTATCAAAAATAACTTGAACTAATTAGAGCTCCAACGACCGCCAGTAGTTTTATGAAGAAGTTTTCATTGTATTATAATTACTACTTGTTTGTATCAATACGTGATTCCTACCGCATTCAAATCAATATGAATTTTAACATTAAACTGGAAAAGAGTGAAAAAATATAGGTTTTAGAAATTAGGCAAAAATCATTTTCGATCTATTGTTTTACACAAAAGTAAATATAGAAGGTTTAAATACGTTTCGAAGCACTAGTATTTCAATTAACAGTGCACTTTATTCAAGAAGGTTAATGATATCGAAAATTGACGAAAATGTTCAAACAGTTCATGGAGTTATCCGTCGTACTTCTAAAAATGTGTTGGATTGTTTTGGGTTATAATCGGAAAAGGATTTCCGGAGGTAAAGGAAAAAAATTATTTTGCAGCTTACCAGTTATTGCTGAACCGTTGTTATTTAATAACACATTCGAGAAACTCAAATCAGAGACGAGTTTACTCCAAATTCAGATTTAATTCATCAAAGGACGAGTTTATTCCGAATTTATGTTTAATTCATTAAAGGACGAGTTTATTCCAAATTTAGATTTAATTCATCAAAGGACGAGTTTGTTCCAAATTTAGATTTAATTCATCAAAGGACGTTGGAGTTTATTTAATACGCCATTTTGATGAAAGTTATATCTAATTTTATTCTAAACCGCTGGATTTATTAATATTTATTATCAATGTTATTAAAATGTATCCACAATTAAATGAAACTACGTGATGTAGTATTATTTCTACTTTCTTTAATTTCTTTAACCACGACCTAGGTTTCGTTGTATTACAACATCTTCAGGTGGGATATTGGCAAAGATTGGATCTTTGCCAATATCCCACCTGTATGGTAATGCGAAAAAGAAGAAAATTGAACTTGGAAAAATTATGTATGTGGAAACGTGGATATGGATGTTCCATCCTAGGGACCAAGATACTGGAATAAGTTTAACAAATGAGGTATTTTTGCATTCAGACTAATATTAAGAGTATTATAAACTGTAGAAAAATAGAATAATAGACTCACTTGCTACCATATTATCTTGGATGATGCAAAAATTGCATTTAAACATCGATGAGGAAATTGCAATTATACCTATTATTCCCGGAAAATTACTAAGCACCAATAAGTGGAGGAAAAACTATATAAATTACTATGTCGAAGGATAGAAAATCCAGAAAAACAGAGTTACATAAAAGGGCATTTTTTACTTTTAATTTTTTCTAAGTTTTTCATTTTTTTTTTCTAAGTTTAGAAGTATTGATGCACATCAATCGATATTGTGTCTAGATTATGCACGGATAGCCATGAAATTTTGATGTCAATATAGTTCATTAGCATGGCTGTAAAAACTCCGGTTTTGTGCCAAAAATTAAGAACAAATTTTTAAACTTTAATAATGCCATATAGAATATGTGATTATAAAAAATGTGTTCTAATTTCTAAGAGCAACTGTGTAAAAGAATGTGTAAAAAAAAAGACAAGCAAATTACCTTAAAAACTTCTTTGATTAATGGCATAGAAACTGCAACTATGATTAATGGCATAAAAACTGCAACTATGATTAATGGCATATAAACTGCAACGATGATTAATGGCATAGAAACTGGAACTATGATTAATGTCAAAGAAACTGCAACTATAGTTAATGGCATAAAAATTGCAACTATGATTAATGGCATAGAAACTGCATCTATGATTAATGGCATATGAACTGCAACTATGATTAATGGCATATAAACAGAAACTATGCGATATAGAGACTTGAAATTTTGTGTAGCAAAACATCTTATCAACTTTATAAAAAAATCATAAGAATTAAATATGGGTTAATAATATACTCAAAATTATTTTCTAGTTTTGCGTATCATGTGGTGCATCCATCATTTGTAATGGATGGACCACATAATAGACCACATGAGGAATATGAAAATATTTTTCTGTAATTTTAGATTGCATATTTAAAAAGATATTCTAGAGAATATGCAACAATAGAGCTTACCGTCTTCTGTTAACGAAACTACTTAAGCAAAAATCATGAAAAACTGGTTTGGGAAAATCTGACTAGAATATTGCAGGAAAACTAAAGCGATTGTCCTAGATTTTATCATTTTGGTAATGTGCATTATGTTTTAACGCTTACAAAATTACGTTGTAAAACAATAATATTTATAAATTGTTTAACAGGAATACTACGTACTCTTGATGTTTTCATACGGATTTGCACCATATGAATGAAGTGAATTTTTGTTATTCAGAATTTTAATAATTTGTTCGGTGGTTGGTCAAGTTTAAATTCCTATATATAAAGTAATAGACTATTTGACTATTGTTACATATTGTTAATATAATTATTACCTATGAAATACTGAATATATATGTAATACCTTTTTTACGCCAGTCGTACATACGAAAGATAGCAATAACAAAAGTCGAAGGAGTAGGGCCAGTTCCCGGAGTTGTACGCAGTAAACTACATGGCTTATCGCAAAAAACATCCATGACAACTGACATTTCTATAAATTAAATAAATATACACGTGTAAATGTGTACGGAACCCTCGTAGCGTGAGTTCGACTCGTACTTGACATTTTGTTACTAATCGTAGTTTTGTTTTTTTGTTTATTTATCGTTGCCCTTATCAGCCATTACAATCTACCACTGCATTAATATTTTTCACTTAATCGCTTTGTGGTTGGTTATAAGGGATTGCTTCTATAGTTATATGTCCGTGGCCATCTATATACTTAGCCTTTTGAAATAAATTATTATCAACTCTAGAGCAATGAAGATTATAAAACGTTTATACACCATTTTTTGCGGTGGGTTTTCCGAAAACGTTTGACATAACCCGTGATTGCGTGGACCTCTAATCTTTGTTTCGGGGTCAGGCTAAGAACAGACAGACAGATTGCGGTGAGTAAGCTATAAATATATTCAATATTCGTATCTTCAAACGTTTTATATCACAATGTTTTGAAATAACTGATAATGTGATGTATATTAGCTATAAACATCGATTAAACCCATCGCGTGTTCCAAGCGGCTCGCTAGCTCAGTGGTTAGAGCATCGATCTAAACGTTCAAGTTCATCGAAGGTCGGAGGTTCAAATCCTTCTCGAGTCAATCTCAATTTATTTTTTTCAGTTTAGTAATTTTTTATAATGGATTCAATGTTTACAGTAAAAAAAACTTGTTAAGTACGAGTAAAATTCGCAATACGTGAGTTCCTTACAAAATAATGCACATACATATAAGCATTAAAATAATACTCAGTATTTCTATTAAACAATTTACATGTATTAATATTATTTTTCAACGTGTAAATTATATTGTCTAGTATATCTTTAAAAGGTGGAAAAATATAGTGAATATTACAATCTTAAGAATATTTTTTGTTTTCTTTTTTTATAGCAAAGTTTTTTTTTACATAATTTTGACGTTTCAGAAATGGATTTGAGAAGAGAGGGATGGGATAGTGTTGCTGAATCAATTTGATGGATATTTTTGTGTCTAAAATTTCTTACATAAAATTTTGCTACTTTAGTTGATACAACACGCGACACGAAATTAAAAAGAAATATGTGTACTTAGTTGACCTTCTAAAAAATTGTTTAATAAATATGTTTAAAGTGCTAAGTATTGATCGATATACGCGAGTTAATATGCTAAATTTCCATTTTCTACTTCAGAACGGTGTCTGAGAAAAACGTCTTTCAGAGACGTCTTTTTTATTTGTTACGAAAACCTAACGACGAAGGTATTTCAGTGCGAACAATCTAATCTAAACCATCATTACAATATATATATATATATATATATATATATATATATATATATATATATATATACATATGATATATATATATACATATGCATATCTTATATTATGAACTGTAAGATATGCACATAATACGAACAAACAAAATGACTTGAAAAAAATGTTCTGTATTCGCTTTATGACTATGGTATTTAATTATGGCTTATAGTCTTTTATTTATAAATGGCGTTGGATAAACGAAACTGTATATTAATTTGGCAGCCGTGTCTAACAGAGACGTCAAAACCTTTTTTGGTTTCTACATTGCTGTGTCTATGTGTAGAGAAGCAGAGACAAATATTGAGCCCTTATAGATGTTTTTCTTTGTTTTTTTTCCGGTAATATTGATGAATATAAAAACTAGACAATGGAGTCAGTGCAAGTTCACACAACGACAGAAAGCAAATAGCTAACAAAATGCAACGTCAAAAAAAACATTAGCGCTTTCAAAAGTAATTTTCTTATAAATATTAAGTACAATACAGGACACTATG
The DNA here is from genome assembly GCA_039881145.1 of Druceiella hillmani. Classification (NCBI taxonomy): domain Eukaryota; kingdom Metazoa; phylum Arthropoda; class Insecta; order Lepidoptera; family Hepialidae; genus Druceiella; species Druceiella hillmani. The sequence continues at coordinate 12,973,867 of JAYKKI010000031.1, forward strand.
CGCATTTGTTACCTACTTGCTTTATTTTTGGATAATTGAAAAGATGGGAAACAAAATAGGTGAATCAGAAATCTCCTAGAAATCTTTGAAGAAAATCTGTAAAAGAAAATGTCTAACTCGTCCCGTTCGAACGAAATTATTTTAAGTAATTTCGTTTAAAGTATCGGTTTTTTATTTCTTTAATCTAGAAAACAAGATGCTTATTTTATAAATAACTATATATTAAATGCTTTTTATTCCCAATTGGACAAAGCAGTTAACGCTCTTTTCGAAAAATTATTGAATTCAGAGTTACATTTTTCAAAATTATGAGAATACCTGTGATGGAACAAAAACAATTGAAGTCCGTGATTTTTAAGATATCTATTGAATTAGTTTTAGTAATTTCGTGGTTGTATTGTTAATGGAATACTCAAATCAATAGCGTTATATAAACGTCTGCGTTGTGTGCGAGGAAAAGTCTACATGGATATCTCTTCATTTTGATTGAGTACAGGTCTTGTGACACAGTGCTATTGTAATCAAGGATGGCTCAATAGACTATAATGCAAAATGAATCTAAATATATTATTTCTAAAAGGTGTTTTTTGGTCGAGCGGCTCGATCTCTTTAACTACTGCACCAAAAAAAATAAAAAAATACCCATTTAAAGCTTATGTTTTCTACTTTGGGCGAAAATATAAAAAAAAAAAAATTCGAAAAAAATCTTGTCGTTAATAAAAAAATTAATTTTTATAACAATTGGCATGAGCGCCATCTGTGGGCGACACATCAAATATCTTAGCCAAATTGTATACTTGGAACACGCTAGATGGCGATATAGTGCGAAGACTTCGCACGGGTCAGCTAGTTAGTACTTTATTAGTTTTTATTATTCCCAGTCAAAGTCATATAAAATGGTCAATAAATTACAAGAATTGGAACGAGTCCCAAAGGAAGTTCATCTTATTATTCTCTCCAAAAATCGAGAATACTTTTTGTAAAAAGTATAAAGCTCGGTTCAGACCGCAGACTTATAATATTAAAAATCAGATGAAGCATACAAAATTGCACAATATTTAGGGAAAACCATAACGATTGACATATTTTCGTATCCTTCTTTTCGTTTTCACTTGTAATAGTTTGAGCGAGATCGCATTTGTTTCATATGTTTTCTTAATTCGAAACTGTCACCACGCCCTAATTTACTAAGTAACTAATACGCCATATTGATTTGAATGTCGTGATTATGTTTGTGATAGGGCTTCACAAAGGAATTTGTCAGGTAACGCATTTCACGGGTACGCAAAATATGACTTTGATTGCTTCAATTTGTAATTTATTTTGAAATATATGTCATAATTCGATATAAATGCACTTTACAACCAGGAATATTTCGATAATTTGTTTGATATCACATCAAAGTATACACATTAAAAACTACATTTCTGGAAAGAAATACTGCAGCTGATGATTATTTATTATAAAAAAAAACAATTTGGAAAATGTTGTACCTGACCATTTTGTTTGCGATGGAACAGATTTTACCCATTTTTTTCCAGTTATATCACTTATTCTTTTATCACTATCCACTTATTACATAATTAAAAGGATAATTTGTTATTTATGACATGATAGTTGAGTATTTATGACAACAATTAATTATCAAAATTGAATATTATTTTTACTACATTTTGCTTAAATGGTGCCAACATACAAGAAACAATAAAGTCTATTTGTATTATGCCATATATCTTTTTTGGATATTTTATGGCATTCATTTCACTTTGTAGTTGCCTAAATTTTAAATATATTTTAAAACTACATACTATTTTTTTTTCATTTTTGTCGTTTTATTATTAATTTTATTACTAATAAAAAGTTTAATGTTTGCAATATTTATTGTTGATTATTTAAATTGAACTAATAGATTTTGTTTAGTCTTTCGAAATATTTATAAAAAATATTTTTTTAGAAATATATATTTTTTATTGAATTAATTTTTTAAATAATTTTTTTAATACATCAGCCACGGCCGGAAATTATTTTAGTTACGGTTGGGCTGGGTTGGATTAGGTTAGGTTAGTTTGGCTTGGATTGGGTTGGGTTAGGTTAGGTTAGGTTACATTAGGTTTGTATTAGGTTGGGTTAGTTTGGGTTAGGTTGTGTTAGGTTAGGTTAGGTTGGGTTAGATTGGGTTAGGTTGATCTTCACCTTCTTCGAACTTTCTTTCCAGTCTTGTAATTTCGAATTCAACTTCATGCAAATTCACTTCCCTTGGATTCGGACATGTCGGGCATAAACAAATGAGGGATCACGGAAAATGGAAAAAGCAAATCGCGAGATTTAAAGTTTTGGTTATTGAATAATCAGTTGAAATATTTTATTATTATTTATAATTCTATTATTTAAATAATAATAGAATTGAAAGAAAATGGTCAAAGAAAACTTTCAAAAATTTGGATCATCGTTGAGATATTATCACTTAACCCTTTCGCTAGGGAAAAATTATTTGGATCAATGCAGAGCATTAATATATTATTGTATTATTTTATCGATTTCATCACGGAATATTCAGTAAAACTTTTGTTTTCTCGCTGAAGTACATGGAATACAATTATATTGCAAAAATACCTATCGAATGATCTATTTAAACATGTATTTACATTTGCTCCACAACAGGCTTTTTCTCAAACCTAAGTGCAGTTCTTGAAAGATTTTAATTTGTTTATTCCATGCTCATTATTCGTTTTGAACTATTTTTGGAGACGACAAATGTGTTCGATGCCCCATTCTTTTACATTTCTCAATCTCGTGTTGTGATTTTAATCTGACCTGCAATTTGAAGACGTGCTTTTGGCTTGAAGGCGTACTTTTGTTTGCAAAATATAGTCAACAATTGAGTAATATCATTTTTGTTGAGATATCAAAAAACTGGTTAATCCAACTTACATTTTTGACTATATTGTACCCGATTATTTTGTTTTATAAAAATTATATATCATGAGACATATAAATAGGCAACAAATAAAACAGGGCTGTTGCTTGTTTAGAAATGCAAGAATTTTTTGTACTGGATATTTTTCCAATAACTCTACTATATATATATATATATATATATATATATATATATATATATATATATATATATATATATATCATATATACATCACTATAAACGGTGTTATAATATGTGAATTATTCAAGTAGTTTCAAATAATAAGGATTGTTTCTCAACATTTATGCACTTATTAAAGTTGAAATTTTGCACATTAGTAACAAGAGCATTACATAAGCATTATTTAGTAGAGCATAATCTTGTAACCAAAGGTTACAAATACGTAATGTTACTAATGTGCTAAGGAAACGTATATAAAGTAATACGTATATAAGTAGTATATACGTAATGCTCTTGTTACTAATATGCAAAGGAAACATAATTTGTAACCATTTTCATCTTAAAAACCTGATAAAGAGGTTTCGCTTTGTAATGCTTCTAACAGTGTTTGACTTTGAAAATTATCTAGGTTAAAAAATCATTATCCTGAATTTAAAACCAAGAAAGATATTTACCTAATACCAACAAAATTAAGACAGCAGTGAATTTAACGAGACACTCTGTTTAAGATCACACGATTATTGATTTTTTTTATTAATACGCTAAAAGTATTAACTTCGCTTGTAATGCTGCATTATTTTTAATTTTTTTCTTTTCAATTTGCAGAGTTATTTGTGCTTATGATGAAAAAAATCTTAACGGAAAGGTGACACTAAAATTTAAATGAACGTAAAAACATTAAAAATACACAATATTTGCTTTATTTTAATCAGAGACATCTTTATGCCTGCTTTTATCACAACTTAGTACTATTTTTATCCCCCTGTAAAACTTGTTTCTTGGTTTAATTTTTACCCTTGATTAAACGTGCAATATTTTACAGACGCAACCTAAAAATATGATTTTAAAATTAATGTCTGAGGTTAAATATATAGAAAATTATATATATGTATATATATATATATATATATATATATATATATATATATATATGTATATATATATATATATATATATATATATAATATCTTGTTAGTTCAAAGAATTTCATCCTAATAACATTTACAAACTTATAAAAATTAACCTGACTTTATGTGTTAAGTATTGAGAGCGCTACGGTGACATTTGTTAGAATTATCGATTAATGTTAAAGTTAGACAAGTTTAATATGTAGTGCGTTACAATAAAACAGTGCTTGCATTGAACCAACAGAGCGTGTCGCTTGTTCATCATGGGGGAACGGGATCAAGTTGATATCATATGATAACGAATTAACTCATTGTGTGAACGGTGTAGCAACTACTATATATTATAACGGTTTCTTACCTCTGATTTTACATAGACTTTATTACTTGTGTAGTTTCAATTTCCTTTTTTCATTTATATATATATATATATATATATATATATATATATATATATATATATATATATATATATCAGCATATATTAATTACAGTTTGGTCTATGCGAAGAAGCGAGACGGTGTGAGGTCGGTCAAGGAAGATTATTTCATTCTACAATATTTTTCAGGTAAACACCAGCATAATAACCTACGTATACTCGTATAATAATTTATATATATATATATATATATATATATATATATATATATATATATATATACGATATAATTGCATCCTCTAAAGCACCGCACCTGAAACGTTATCTCCATGAACCCCCGACAGACTGATTGCAATGAGCCAATCATTAAAATGTTTGAAATTGTAAACTGAATATATCACAATGTTGTGAAATCATTGGTATAACTGACGTCATATTCAATATAGCTATAGATTGTATCCGTCGAGTGCTCCAAGCGGCTCGCTAGCTCAACGGTTAGAGCGTCGATCTAAAAATCAGAAACAATCGAAGGTCGGAGGTTCAAATCCTTCGCGAGTCAATACATATTTTTTTATTTCAAGTTAATAAGTAATTTTTTGCAATTAAATGAAACTACGTGATGTAGTATTATTTCTACTATCTTTAATTTCTTTACCACAACATCTTCAGGTGGGATATTAGCAAAGATAGAGAAATCTTTGCTAATATCCCACCTGAAGATGTTGTAATACAACGAAACCTAGGTCGTGGTAAAGAAATTAAAGATAGTAGAAATAATACTACATCACGTAGTTTCATTTTATTGCGAATAATGAATTTCTACAAAATTAACGCCAAATATATTCAATAAGTAATTTTTTATTAACTTGAAATAAAGCATAACTTCCGAATGTTTAATAGAAAATGTAATATATTGCACAAATTTTCTTTGTTTGCAGTTTATGAAAATAAGATGGATAAACAAAATAATAACAGGGATTTTTTGGAAAAACTTTAAAGAAAACGAAAAGTAGTGTATTGGTTCAGACATTAGTCGGCAGCACGTCATCACAGCGAAGTGCTCAAGTACTGCAGGTGTGATGCCAATTCCATTTCTGTAATAAATATCGGAAGACTAGAGCAAACGCTTTGGAAGTGAAGAACTTGAGTAAAAGAAACAGGGAGTGAATTTGTGGTAATTAATTTGTTTACCTATTGAAATTAGCAATCCCATAGGGAAGCAAAACTACGAGTATAAAATTTAAAACCAGCTTTATAATTATTAAGCCAGTGCAGCAGTACTGTATACTGCTGTAGCAGGTTCTAAACTGTTTGATTCATTTTTCAGTCAATTTTATTTAAAATGAATGTATCACGGTTTTTCGAAATAAATGCTACTATAGATTTCGAACATTTTCATGTATTGTTTTAAGCGGCTTGCTAGCTAACTGGTTAGAGAATCCTTCTGAGTCTGACATCAATTTATGGAAGTTCGGAGGTTCGAATTCTCCCCCACTCAACGCTTTATTTTTATTTACAAATTTTCAATCATTACAAAATATTTCTACTTGAAAAGCTCTCGGAAGATATGGAGGTAACATACACGAACAAAATGACTTTACAAAACCTTCGTTTTAAATATTTCTTTAAACGCTTTTTGGCAATTTGGTTATTTTATAAAAGTTTTATGGTTATTTTTCTTAAAGAATTTTGTTTCTAAGTGGCTTCAGGCAACAATAATGAGTTATTTACTTGAAAGTCGCTTCCAATTGAGACTTAAGAGCCACTTTCTTGATTATACTTCTTGTGAATCTTTACTTGATTGTACTTATGTTTATAGGAACAGAGACCACAATTGGTGTCAAAGATGTTTTTGTTTCTTCTTTTCTGGTAAGTAACGGGTAGGCAAATACTCATCAGAATCAGCGCATCCTTAACTTACGTTCTTACGAACATTAATAAAGCTGCGTTACTTCAGTCATATCTTTTTTGGTAAAAATTAAGAAGTCACTCCACTTATATCTTTTTTGTCCTAATTATGGTCGGTAAGATAGCAAAGCGAGGAAATAGAAGAAGTAAATCAGAAGTTTCTCTTTCGCTTTGCTTAAGCTTTAGAGAAGATCTCTAAAAAGGAGAAAATATATCTGATCCCGATTTATTCGAAGGAAGTTTCGTTTAAAAAGTAGATTTTTCTTTTCCTTAGTCTAAAAAAGATAGGCGTTATGAAAAGAACTAAAAATAAAATGTTTTTTATTCAAAGGTGTATTCGTTTGTTGACGCTATTTTGGAAAAATTATTGAATTACATGTTGGACTTTTAAAAATATTCGAATATTTTTTAAAGAACAGAATGTTGGTGGTCACTACTTTTAAGAACGGACTAGACTATTAGGGTTTCGAACTATATGTTAGGGATGCTGAAAACGAATTTTTATAGATATGATCATAATTAGTCTTATACTGTTTGACCAGCACAATTTTGAAGTTGTCCACCTAGTCAAATAAAACTATTAAGTCATTCTGTAAGATAAGAAGCGTTTGCAATCTTCTAATTGATAGCTATGTTGGTATTGTTTCATATACATTTTAAAGTTGTAACTAATTAATAAACAGAAAGCTGAATACTCCCACTTGCAAACTGGAAGAAAGTGAAGCAACAGGGAGAATGAAGCACAGAATTTGATTATGCTTACTAAGCTTTAAAGCAATACTATAGAGTGTAAAACATATTTCAGGCGGTAGGTAAACCTTCCGAAAACTACATTTTCCTATGTCAGAGGAGTTGATTCCTGACTCGACACTATAACACCTTTAAAAGCTCTCGACATGGTCTGTGACTTTGAGAAAAAAACCCTTTTAAACAGTAAACATAATGTTATGAATACTATCTACAAACGCCACGTGTCTTGAAATTATCGCATAAGACGTCCCAATTTCGAAACTAATCTCTTATTATACTCAGGGAGCGCTTCAATTGGATCACTCGTTCTGTGGTTAGAGGGTCGATTTAAGCTAAGAATTCATCCGGAGGTTCAAATCCTCCTCCAGTCAACGCCTTTTTATAAATATTTTTTCTTTAATAATTATTTAAATCACTACCCATTAAGAGGCCAAAGAAATAAAGCTCTCTGTCACATTTTGCTGATGCATATTATCTTCATTATTATGCTGCATAGCAGTATTGTGTAGTTCTATCATTGCTACTATGCTTTATTTTATGATAAGTGTTCTAGTTTGTTATAATCACTGCGTTTAAGAGTATCTTTAGGGCAAATGTAGGGATTACTGTGGTTTATAACTTTTGAGGTGTAGAATCCTGAAATCTTTGTCTTAGTTCTATATTTTTCTTGTACAGTACCTAATTAAGGCTTTATAATATTTAGCCTTTTTGCTGATGCGTGTTGTCTTAATAGCATAGCATCACAATATAGATCTATCATTGCTGCCACGCTTCAGTTTTTGCTATGTCTTTTAGATCATTTCGGCTCCTCATAACACATCGCGTTATCGAGTTTCTTTAGGACGTTATCCTTAATATATGTATTTTTATTTTTTGGGGTATGGAATTCTGAGAACTTCGTCTGGGTTCTGTACACGAGAAGAACCCTTGTACAAAACACTATTTAAAACATTGTGATTATTTAGTTATAGCAATACTTGCTATTGGTTAGTATATTGTATTTTAAATTGTTTAATTTCTCTTCCAGTTAAATTCCTAACTTTTTTTTATTTCGATAAACATAAAATATACAAAAATATTAAAATGGTAATTAGCGAATTATATTTTTAAAAATAATTTTTTTTTCCATTTTCAAAAATTAGGTTATAGCTAGCTGAGACCATCATTGTCCGAACAGCTTGATGAAACTACTTTCAGATATTAAAAGAACCTTGACTCGAGAAGGATTTGAACCTCCGACCTTCGATTATTTTAGATTATTAGATCCACGCTCTAACCACTGAGCTAGCGAACCGCTTGGAGAACTCTGGGTACATAACCGATATCTATTGCAAACGTGACGTCATTTGCAGTTATTTCGCAATGTTGCCACTAATTACGTTTATAAATAATAATACTCAATTTAATATATTTACCGTTTATATATTATCTTATCGAAATCACAGATCAGGCCGAGGACAAGTTGTTGTTGATTTAGTATAGCGAGCCAGTTTCTATACATTTCCGAGTAAAAAATAAAATGACCATAATCAATAACTTTCCACATCTCATTTCGTTCTCAACGTACAGTATTTCAACGTCAATGCGAGGATGAAGAGTCCTGCAGTGAGCGCACATCGGGCGTTGCAGCGCACTGCGTTATCAAAGCAAAACTGACGTGACGTGGCCAATCCCTTTTACGGACTTGAAGAGTGAACGTTAGGGGTGTTATTTCGTAGAATGAAAACTCAATTGTATTGATGATTCTATATTTTCTTCAGTTTTATTTTTCCATGAAACTTCTATTTAAGAAAAAAAAACGTTTCAATTTTTGACCAAATCTAGAAAAAAAGCGAGTGTGTCGGTGAGTGACGCGCGATAAAAGAGAAGCTTCTTACGCTTTTGAATATAAACGTGTTTTAATAAAATTTCTCTCTCACCCTCTCTCTCTCTCTTGCTCTCTCTCTCTCTTTCTCTCTCTCTCTCTCTCTCTCTCTGTGTCTCCCTGTCTGTGTCTCCCTATCTATCTTTCTCTCTTTTTCTCTATTCCTCTCTCTTCGTATCTCCTTCCTCCTCTTTCTTTTTAAATAAACTTAAACTATCAAAAATAACTTGAACTAATTAGAGCTCCAACGACCGCCAGTAGTTTTATGAAGAAGTTTTCATTGTATTATAATTACTACTTGTTTGTATCAATACGTGATTCCTACCGCATTCAAATCAATATGAATTTTAACATTAAACTGGAAAAGAGTGAAAAAATATAGGTTTTAGAAATTAGGCAAAAATCATTTTCGATCTATTGTTTTACACAAAAGTAAATATAGAAGGTTTAAATACGTTTCGAAGCACTAGTACTTCAATTAATAGTGCACTTTATTCAAGAAGGTTAATGATATCGAAAATTGACGAAAATGTTCAAACAGTTCATGGAGTTATCCGTCGTACTTCTAAAAATGTGTTGGATTGTTTTGGGTTATAATCGGAAAAGTATTTCCGGAGGTAAAGGAAAAAAATTATTTTGCAGCTTACCAGTTATTGCTGAACCGTTGTTATTTAATAACACACTCGAGAAACTCAAATCAGAGACGAGTTTACTCCAAATTCAGATTTAATTCATCAAAGGACGAGTTTGTTCCAAATTTAGATTTAATTCATCAAAGGACATTGGAGTTTATTTAATACGCCATTTTGATGAAAGTTATATCTAATTTTATTCTAAACCGCTGGATTTATTAATATTTATTATCAATGTTATTAAAATGTATCAACAATTAAATGAAACTATGATGTAGTATTATTTCTACTTTCTTTAATTTCTTTAACCACGACCTAGGTTTCGTTGTATTACAACATCTTCAGGTGGGATATTGGCAAAGATTGGATCTTTGCCAATATCCCACCTGTATGGTAATGCGAAAAAGAAGAAAATTGAACTTGGAAAAATTATGTATGTGGAAACGTGGATATGGATGTTCCGTCCTAGGGACCAAGATACTGGAATAAGTTTAACAAATGAGGTATTTTTGCATTCAGACTAATATTAAGAGTATTATAAACTGTAGAAAAATAGAATAATAGACTCACTTGCTACCATATTATCTTGGATGATGCAAAAATTGCATTTAAACATCGATGAGGAAATTGCAATTATACCTATTATTCCCGGAAAATTACTAAGCACCAATAAGTGGAGGAAAAACTATATAAATTACTATGTCGAAGGATAGAAAATCCAGAAAAACAGAGTTACATAAAAGGGCATTTTTTACTTTTAATTTTTTCTAAGTTTTTCATTTTTTTTTTCTAAGTTTAGAAGTATTGATGCACATCAATCGATATTGTGTCTAGATTATGCACGGATAGCCATGAAATTTTGATGTCAATATAGTTCATTAGCATGGCTGTAAAAACTCTGGTTTTGTGCCAAAAATTAAGAACAAATTTCTAAACTTTAATAATGCCATATAGAATATGTGATTCTAAAAAATGTGTTCTAATTTCTAAGAGCAACTGTGTAAAAGAATGTGTAAAAAAAAGACAAGCAAATTACCTTAAAAACTTCTTTGATTAATGGCATAGAAATTGCAACTATGATTAATGGCATAAAAACTGCAACTATGATTAATGGCATATAAACTGCAACTATGATTAATGGCATAGAAACTGGAACTATGATTAATGTCAAAGAAACTGCAACTATGGTTAATGGCATAAAAATTGCAACTATGATTAATGGCATAGAAACTGGAACTATGATTAATGGCATAGAAACTGGAACTATGATTAATGTCAAAGAAACTGCAACTATGGTTAATGGCATAAAAATTGCAACTATGATTAATGGCATTGAAACTGCAACTATGATTAATGGCATAGAAACTGCAACTATGATTAATGGCATATAAACTGCAACTATGATTAATGGCATAAAAACTGCAACTATGATTAATGGCATATGAACTGCAACTATGATTAATGGCATATAAACAGAAACTATGCGATATAGAGACTTGAAATTTCGTGTAGCAAAACATCTTATCAACTTTATAAAAAAATCATAAGAATTAAATATGGGTTAATGATATACTCAAAATTATTTTCTAGTTTTGCATATCATGTGGTGCATCCATCATTTTGTAATGAGGAATATGAAAATATTTTTCTGTAATTTTAGATTGCATATTTAAAAAGATATTCTAGAGAATAGGCAACAATAGAGCTTACCGTCTTCTGTTAACGAAACTACTTAAGCAAAAATCATGAAAAACTGGTTTGGGAAAATCTGACTAGAATATTGCAGGAAAATTAAAGCGATTGTCCTAGATTTTATCATTTTGGTAATGTGCATTATGTTTTAACGCTTGCAGAATTACGTTATAAAAAATTAATATTTATAAATTGTTTAACAGGAATACTACGTACTCTTGATGATTTGCACCATATGAATGAAGTGAATTTTTGTTATTCAGAGTTTTAATAATATGTTCGGTGGTTGGTCAAGTTTAAATTCCTATATATAAAGTAATAGACTATTTGACTATTGTTACATACTGTTATTATAATTATTCCCTATGAAATACTGAATATATATGTAATACCTTTTTTACGCCAGTCGTACATATGAAAGATAGCGATAACAAAAGTCGAAGGAGTACGGCCAGTTCCCGGAGTTGTACGCAGTAAACTACATGGCTTATCGCAAAAAACATCCATGGCAACTGACATTTCTATAAATTAAATAAATATACACGTGTAAATGTGTACGGAACCCTCCTAGCAAGAGTTCTACTCGTACTTAATATTTTGTTACTAATCGTAGTTTTGTTTTTTTGTTTATTTATTGTTGCCCTTATCAGCCATTACAATCTACCACTGCATTAAATTTTTTCACTTAATCGCTTTGTGGTTGGTTGTAACGGGTTGTTCCTATAGTTATATGTGCGTAACCATCTGTATACTTAACCTTTTGAAATAAATAATTATTTCAACTCAATAAAGATTACAAAATGTTTACACACCTCTAATCTTTGTTTCGGGGTCAGGCTAAGAACAGACAGACAGATTGCGGTGAGTAAGCTATAAATATATTCGATATTCGCATCTTCAAACGTTTTATATCACAACGTTTTGAAATAACTGATAATGTGATGTATATTAGCTATAAACATCGATTAAACCCATCGTATGTTCCAAGCGGCTCGCTAGCTCAGTGGTTAGAGCATCGATCTAAACGTTCAAGTTCATCGAAGGTCGGAGGTTCAAATCCTTCTCGAGTCAATCTCAATTTATTTTTTTCAGTTTAGTAATTTTTTATAATGGATTCAATGTTTACAGTAAAAAAAACTTGTTAAGTACGAGTAAAATTCGCACTACGTGAGTTCCTTACACACTAATGCACATACATATAAGCATTCAAATAATACTCAGTATTTCTATTAAACAATTTACATGTATTAATATTATTTTTTAACGTGTAAATTATATTGTCTAGTATATCTTTCAAAGGTGGACAAATATAGTGAATATTGCAATAATTACAATATTAAGAATATTTTTTGTTATCTTTTTCCAGTAAATTTTAGGTACTTTTATAGTAAGGTTTTTTTTACATAATTTTGACGTTTCAGAAATGGATTTGAGAAGAGATGGATGGGGTAGTGTTGCTAAATCTATTTTGATGGATATTTTTGTGTCTAAAATTTCTTACATAAAATTTTGCTGCTTTAGTTGATACAACACGCGACACGAAATTAAAAAGAAATATGTGTACTTAGTTGACCTTCTAAAAAATTGTTAAATAAATATGTTTAAAGTGCTAAGTATTGATCGATATACGCGAGTTAATATGGTAAATTTCCAGTTTCTACTTCAGAACGGTATCTGAGTAAAACGTCTTTGACGGACGGACACGTGACTGACCTTATGAGGATTCCGTTATTTTTATTTGTTACGAAAACCTAAAGACGAAGGTATTTCAGTGAGAACAATCTAATCTAAACCATCATTACAATTATATATATATATACATATATATATATATATATATACATATATATACATATATTATGAACTGTGAGATATGCACATAATACGAACAAACAAAATGACTTGAAACAAAAACCTTCTTGATTGGCTTTATGACTATGGTATTTAATTATGGCTTACACTTTTTTATTTATAAATGCCGTTGGATAAGCAATTGTATATTAATTTAGCAGCCATGTCTAACAGAGACGTCAAAACTTCTTTTAGTTTCTACATTATTGTGTCTATGTGTAGAGAAGCAGAAATATTGCCCTTATAGATGTTTTTTTTGGTTTTTCCCGTTATATTGGTGAATATAAAAACTAACGGAGTCACCAAAAGTTCATACAATGTCCTCGACAGAAAGCAAATAGCTAACAAAATGCAACGTCAAAAAATAACAAAGTTAGCGCTTCCAAAAGTAACGTTCTTATAAATTTTAAAAAAGGTACAGGACACTATGCGCATTTGTTACCTACTTGCTTTATTTTTGGATAATTGAAGAGCTGGGAAACAAAATAGGTGAATCAGAAATCTCTTAGAAATCTTTGTAGAAAATCTGTAAAAGAAAATGTCTGAACTTGTCCCATTCGAACGAAATTATTCTAAGTAATTTCGTTTAAAATATCAATTTTTTATTTCTTTAAGCAAGAAAACAAGATGCTTATTTTATAAATAACTAGATATTAAATGCTTTTTATTCGTAATTGGACAAAGCAGTTAACGCTCTTTTCGAAAAATTATTGAATTCAGAGTTACATTTTTCAAAATTATGAGAATACCTGTGATGGAACAAAAACAATTGAAGTCCGTGATTTTTAAGATATCTATTGAATTAGTTTTAGTAAATTCGTGGTTGTATTGTTAATGGAATACTCAAATCAATAGCGTTATATAAACGTCTGCGTTGTGTGCGAGGAAAAGTCTACATGGATATCTCTTCATTTTGATTGAGTACAGGTCTTGTGACACAGTGCTATTGTAATCAAGAATGGCTCAATAGACTATAATGCAAAATGAATCTAAATATATTATTTCTAAAAGGTGTTTTTTGGTCGAGCGGCTCGATCTCTTTAACTACTGCACCAAAAAAAATAAAAAAATACCCATTTAAAGCTTATGTTTTCTACTTTGGGCGAAAATATAAATATAAAAAAATTCGAAAAAAATCTTGTCGTTAATAAAAAAATTAATTTTTATAACAATTGGCATGAGCGCCATCTGTGGGCGACACATCAAATATCTTAGCCTAATTGTATACTTGGAACACGCTAGATGGCGATATAGTGCGAAGACTTCGCACGGGTCAGCTAGTTAGTACTTTATTAGTTTTTATTATTCCCAGTCAAAGTCATACAAAATGGTCAATAAATTACAAGAATTGGAACGAGTCCCAAAGAAAGTTGATCTTATTATTCTCCCCAAAAATCGAGAATATTTTTTGTAAAAAGTATAAAGCTCAAAGTATAAAGTAAAAAAAATATATAAATCATTCTAAACATCTTTATCAAAAAATATTTAAGTGAAATGATTTTAAAAATATCCCGTTCATGTCCTTTGTTCTGTTTCAAAAACCCTCGTCTAGAAGACATTAACGGGTTACCAATTTTATTTTGTAAATAATTTTTTTTTAGTACGACTCAATTGTTAGGGTTCTGTACCTCAAAAGGAAAAACAGAACCATTATAGGATCACTTTGCTGTTCTTTTGTCTGTCTATCTAGGTAATCGACTTTACTTTTCGTTGACCTAGAATCAATTTTTTCAATCATCAAGTCCCGTACCCAAAGGGAGCCAGAGAGACCCTATTACTAAATACATATTATTTAGGTATGTCCTGCATTTAATCTACGTTTACCCCAAAATGTTTAAAAAATAAATCTCGGCCGCTAGTAATTAAATAATTTAACCACATATTGTAAATCATTATCGCATCGTGACTTCCCCTGACAGTTTATTACAGCCTTCTATAATATCAGGAAGCACAATAGTGTTCTAATTGATTTAAAGTGATCGCTCATGCAGCAATAAGATCGTCTAATAGATGTAAGTCCATAATTAAATAAACAATATCCGTGTTGATATTCAATATTCCGTGTTGACATTCAGGTAACAAAGCCAATTGGTATATTGTATGTTATAATGACGTGTAGACAGGTTCTCAGCTGACCAGTATTCTCAAAGTGTACTGGGATCAGGTGAGGGAGACACGCAGACAGCAGCAATTCATAATGTTGTGAAATCACTGCTAATGACGTCACATTCAAAACAGATGTTTACTTTGCTCGTCGAATGTTCTAAGCGGCTCGCTAGCTCAGTGGTTAGAGCGTCGATCTAAACATACAAGTTCATCGAAGGTCGGAGGTTCAAATCCTCCTCGAGTCAAAAACAATTATTTTTCTTCAAATATATGTAATTTGTCATAGGTAAGTATTTACTTAAAAGCCAACGTAATGTCGTAGCGAAGTGCAGAGTATTATTATTTTAGTATGGTCATTCATTTCCTGTTCCTTTCTTTTCCTATATCCTTTTCTTTTTCCTGTTTGCATGCAATTTTTGGAGTGAAAACATCTTTAGGCGCGTTGAGCGATTTTTGGTAGGGGAAGATGTTATGGATTCGCGTCACCGACATGTTATGTTAACAGTATATCTGTAACTATAAGTACGATATACTGCGCTGGCCAGCTGTGAAAGCATATATTATATATGTGTATATATATATATATATATATATATATATATATATATATATATATATATATATATATATGTTTATGTATATATATATATATTTATATATATATATATATATATATATATATCTATCTGGGTACACCATAAAACATCAGGACCTGGTGTGGCATAAACAACGAAATCCTAAGACCTTTCCCTTTTAACAAAATCTTAACAATATCATAAACACTGAAATAATTACCCAGCAATGGACAAAATCTAACATTATCCTGTTGTATAACATTATCCTGTTATATAAAGGAAATAAACACAAAATCGGAAACTATCGCCCTATCAGTCTTATGTCCAACATATACAAAATTTTCGCTAAAATCATTTTAAGACGGAGACCCATCGAGCATGCTGGATTTCGTAAAGAGTACTCGGCGATTGACCACATCTATGTAGTTCGTCAAGTTTTAGAGAAGTACATACGAATACTAGCTTACATACTATATTGCATTTGTCGACTACAGGAAGGCTTTTACTACTGCATAAAGAACGTATATAGTTATAGCACAGCCAGAATATAGCCAGAAATCAGCTAGAGAATAAAGGCCACCCATTCAAAGTAGATAAAGGCGTTAGACATGAGGTCCCCAAATCTCCATAACTATTCTCGGCTGTTCTTGAATAAATTTTCAGGCGACTTAATTGGGAAAATTTCGGGATAAAAGTGCACAGTGCAACGCTGATGC
Source organism: Druceiella hillmani (assembly GCA_039881145.1). Lineage (NCBI taxonomy): Eukaryota > Metazoa > Arthropoda > Insecta > Lepidoptera > Hepialidae > Druceiella > Druceiella hillmani. The sequence continues at coordinate 12,990,342 of JAYKKI010000031.1, forward strand.
ACTTAAGATCCCCTGATGACACAGTGCTATTCGTCAAAACATCTGAAGCTATCAACAGAATGATAGAAGAGCTCGCGATGGAAAGTGGGAAAGTAGGGTTAAAACTTAACTCAGAAAAGACTAGAGTGATGACAAATGGAGACAAAATCACGATACAGTCAGGAAACACCAAAATCAACTACACTGATTAATACATCTATCTGGGACAGATAATAACTCAAAAAGAACCCATGCGCGAGGAAATAAAGAGAAGAATTACGAACGGTCGGAGAAGATACTGGAGCTTGAGATAGGCTATGAAAGACAAAAAGCTTCATATAAACATCAAAAGCCCTGCATACTACCCGTCCTTATGTACGGTTGCCAATCATCGACTTTAACTCAAAAAATGACAAGCAAACTCGCAACTTGCCAATACACTATGGAGAGGAGTATGCTAAATGTCAAGAGATCAGACAAACTGAAAAACCGTATCCTCAGAAATAAAACTAGAAAAATAGATGTAACACTGAAAATTAGAAGACTAAAATGGAGATGGGCAGGACACATGATAAGAGGTCATGACAAATTGAGTAAGAAAGTGAGAAAATGGATGGTATCACAGGAAAGGAAAAAGTAAAAGAGGCAGACTGCAGAAAAGGTGGGATGATGAAATCAGAGAAGTGGCAGGAGTGATATGGAACAGAGTGGCTCAAGAAAGATCAGAATGGAAAAGGTTGGAAGAGGTTGTAGATTTGTTTGCCGATTGGCAAACAGATCTACAGAAAAAGGCAAGCAGCAAATATTAGAACAAGTTTTTAAGTTTTACGTTTCTATTAAAATATTGTTATTAGGTTAAGTGGATCTGAATAAAAGGCTATTATTATATAACTGTGTACACATATATACATCAAGACATTGTATATATCTGATTGATGTGCGCGTTGGACGTATTGCTAAAATCTTGCGAGTTCGCATCACCTACATGCTTTAATAGCAGTATATCTGTAGCTGTAAGGATGACGTGTTGTGCAATATTAGTGCTGTGAACTTTACAAGTAAAGTTAAATTCATTACTTGAAAAATTCAATGTGTGTATATTGTGCTTCGTTTAAATTGTGTTTTAGTTTGACTATTACTTCAAATGTTTAATTGTGGGATCACTGTGCAGTATAACAGTGACTATTATATTTTTATGTAGATAAAATTAACAACAAAAACTAAGCATTTATTTTCAAATATTTGTATCAATAGTTGCGTTTATAAATTTGATATTATTTTGTTTTTTATTCTTTTAATATTTGTTCTCTACAACAGATCATTCAATTATTATTTCATAGTAATTATCTTACTAGCATGGTGAAACAGTTTTCTATTTGTAGTATTACAATAATATAATTTTTGCAGACCACCTCTTAACTAATTAATTATATTACTTGGTTGTGGTTGATTGGAAGAGACTGCTTTTGTAATAATAGTTTCCCCATATATCACATGGTCACATTAAATACTGGTAAATAAAGAAATATATGTGTTAATACGACCATCCGTACTTGGATGACAAGTAACACATATAGTGAGTAACCAATACGAAATACCAAGTGATGTGATGCAACGTTACGATTGAGGAAATTGCATGACTTCTATCAAGAGCATTCAAATTTTGCTATTTTCATAATAATTGGGGAGCTGGTAACGGGTTTTGAAAATATATTTTAGGCACAACGAAGTTTTTCATAGTAGTGTCTTTATGTTAGTGGAAAAGTGTTTGCTGTTATTTTGCTATTGCACAACTATAAAATTTCCAAAAGAATAAGACCACAAAAATATTCTTTCGACATTTTGCAATTATCGAAATTGCAATTATTCAAAATTAATTTCAAACAATTTAGTTTCTAATGAATGAGAAAATTAAAATTCCAGAAAATTGTAAAGGTTACTAGGTATTTTAGGTAGGATGAAATATTTATAGCATTTTTATTAAATTTTATTAAATATATTTCTAAAAGTTTTTATATAATTTAAAATTTTTATATTTTAAATAATTTTTCATGGCCAGTCTTTTCGTCAATTTACACTGTAGCTCCTGTAAGTTACCATAAATTCTAAAGAAATATTGTTATACAATATTACGTGTATAAACGAATAGTAAAAGAAAAAATTTTTGGTGTTACGTCCAAATATTCGAAAAATATTTTCATTTGAAGATTCGTTTTGGTTACCATGAAGTAAATTGTTCAGCTGATACATAAAAAAAAACTATTTTTAACATGATGTCTCCTTCATTTTTTTACATTATACAAAAGTTATTTTTAGATCTAACGCTGATATACCAAGGTTTTTTTCGTCTGCAATGTTCTGCAAAATAGCATTTGGTTTCCAATACAGAGATGAACGATCTCATAATCTATATATTCCACCCTTTACGGGGATGAATAAATCCCATCTAGCAAGTTTGAAATAATATTCGCAGAAAGACGTTTCTCGTCATTTTTTGTTTGAATGTCACAAAATAACGTTTCAGTTGGTTTTATCTATATATGTTTTAGCTGTTGATATACAGATGTTGTTTAATATAGAACAAGCTTTCTATTACCGTAAATATTTACTAATTAATTCTGAATTAGTATTTCAAAATTAATTAGCATATATTTACGGTAATAAAAAACTTATAAAAAATTATTTTCAAAGGTCAACTTGAAGGTAGATCTGAAGAAAACAAATAAAAAACAAATTTTTTACTTTTTATTTGTTTTATTTAACTCTACCTTCAAGTTGGTCTTTGAAAGGAAATGCTTTCATAGAAATCATAATATTTTTTAATATGATTTCAGAGCTTTATATACTGTATGGATTAAGTAACTTTTTAACTAATATTTAATAACAACAACGATGGGATGTGATTTTTAATAACAGTTTATTAAGTGGGATAGATAGTCTGTACGTTCAAATTACTAAATGCTTTAATGATTTACATAGACTGAATATTAAATATTGAGTTCAATACGTACAAATAAGTTTAAAATAAAAGGAAAATACTTAATTACAAAGGTATATTTGTACTTCTATCAAATTTATAAAAGTTGTGCTTTTATGTCTAGGAGGGGGTAAACGGAAGTAAGTGAAGGGTGTTTCCAAAGGAAATATTGGTGGACAATCGCGAATGACGTCGAAGTCCGTCTATATATGTATTTAGGTATGTACCTCCGTACGTACAGATGCTTTCAAAGGTGTAAGTACGGACGTAAACACCTAAATAGGAGGGTGTTTCCAAAGGAAATATTGGTGGACAATCGCCAATGACGTCGAAGTCCGTCTATATATGTATTTAGGTATGTACCTCCGTACGTACAGATGCTTTCAAAGGTGTAGGTACGGACGTAAACACCTAAATAGGAGGGTGTTTCCAAAGGAAATATTGGTGGACAATCGCCAATGACGTCGAAGTCCGTGTAAATATGTATTTAGGTATGTACGTCCGTACGTACAGACGCTTTCAAAGGCATAACACGTATAGGAAGTTTTCGATTCATTACGAACTTTTTTACTTGACAGTGCTAAGCGGAATAAACAAAGTGATAAGTTTCCGAGCTTTGAAATCCAATAGGAGCTTAGAGATCCGTTATGCCACCAAAAAATATCAACGTATGTCCCACGAAAATTAAGAAAAAAGTAAGTGGATAAAATTAGGCTATTTGTATTTGTTCATAGATCGTACCTATTGTTTTGAGTTATAATCGGAAAAGTATTTCCGGAGCTAAAGGAAAAAAATTATTTTGCAGCTTACCAGTTATTGCTGAACCGTTGTTATTTAATAACACATTCGAGAAACTCAAATCAGAGACGAGTTTACTCCAAATTCAGATTTAATTCATCAAAGGACGAGTCTATTCCAAATTTAGATTTAATTCATCAAAGGACGAGTTTATTCCAAATTTGATTTAATTCAAGGGACGAGTTTATTCCAAATTTAGATTTAATTCATCAAAGGACGAGTTTATTCCAAATTTGATTTAATTCAAGGGACGAGTTTATTCCAAATTTAGATTTAATTCAAGGGACGAGTTTATTCCAAATTTAGATTTAATTCATCAAAGGACGAGTTTATTCCAAATTTAGATTTAATTAATCAAAGGACGAGTTTATTCCAAATTTAGATTTAATTCATCAAAGGACGAGTTTATACCAAATTTAGATTTAATTCATCAAAGGACGAGTTTATACCAAATTTAGATTTAATTCAAGGGACTAGTTTATTCCAAATTTAGATTTAATTCATCAAAGGACGAGTTTATTCCAAATTTAGATTTAATTCATCAAAAGACGTTGGCGTTTATTTAATACGCCTTTTTGATGAAAGTTGTATCTAATTTTACTCTAAACCGCTGGATTTATTAAAATTTATTATCAATGTTATTAAAATTTATTTTAATTCATGTGATGTGAACTAAGAATGTAATTTTATATTAGGGCAACTTATCAGCCTATGGATACCTACTGTAGGGCGAAGCCTTCTTTCTTTTCACACATTTCTTCCATTCTAAGGTCCAATTTTTTCAAAAGAATCAAAATTTATATCTAAAAGTTTCTTTTTCTTAACCTCTCGCATGTGTGCGGTACTTATAAGTTACCTAGGACTAGCACGACTCATACGTAGTTAGGTTAGAGTGAGATAAACAAACGTTTCTCAAGACTCATTTCTCAAGACCCTGGAAGGTGTCCAGGGTTTAATGTTATAGAATTTTGAACTCAATACTAAATATAATAAAACGTTTTCTTTACTGTATTCCACTGAAATTTCTCAGAAACTTTCATCACTCTCAACAGCCTATCTCTGTCCATTGCTGGCCTTAGGCCTCATCTAATGCGCGTATCATTGACTGTAATGCCCATAATCGCTGAACACGTGGTTTGGTTAAGATAGTGCTTCCTGTACCAGTGGCTCTGCTGCCTATCACTTATCTGTGGGATTTTTAGCTGTGCGACTAAAACACAACAATGAAACCAGCTCCGTGTAGCGAACATTCAAGAATCTGATCCGGGGTCCGGCGGTGCGTCACGCCCTTAAATGCCATAAGCCTGTGGTCAACATGGCATACTTGTGACTTCATATCAAAGAAACATTTTTTTTATATGGCGAATTTGAACATAAGCTGAGGCGAAGGGGTTTCTCATATATTTTTGTTAATTTTTTTAGACTTTCTCTGTAAGCGTCTTGGCTGACTCGCAAGCAGCAAAATAAAGAAAAAATTGTACACAGAAAATTTCCGAGTTTACAACAGTATAATTATATGGATACATTATTAAAATTGAATATATTTTAATATTGAATTTAACGAGATCTATTTTAATAATTTATCCGTTTTTGTCGTGAATTCGGAAAGTTTTCTGTGCAGCATTTTATCTATATTTTCTCTAGTCAACTGATGCAGTTTTTATACCTAATTTTTACTCAGGTATGGTAAGGCGAAAAAGGAGAAAATAGAACTTGGAAAAATTATGTATGTGGAAACGTGGATATGGATGTTCCATCCTAGGGACCAAGATACTGGAATAAGTTTAACAAATGAGGTATTTTTGCATTCAGACTAATATTAAGAGTATTATAAGCTGTAGAAAAATAGAATAAGACACTCACTTGCCGCCGTATTGTCTTGGATGATGCAAAATTGCATTTAAACATGGATGAGAAAATTACAATTATACTTATTATTCCTGGAAAATTACTAAGTACCAATAAGTGAAAGAAAAACTATATAAATTACTACGTCGAAGGGTAGAAAATCCAGTTACGCAAAAGTTCATTTTTTTAGTTTTATTTTTTTTCTAAGTTTTTCATTTCTTCTCTCTAAATTTAGAAGTTATTCATTATTTTAAAAATATCTATGTTTTTCATACTTTGATGCACATTAATTGACATTGCGTGTAGATTATGTACGGATAGCCATGAAATTTTATGTCCATATAGTTTATTGGCATGGCTATAAAAAACTCTGGTTTTGTGCCAAAAACTAAGAACAAATTTTTAAATTTTAATAATGCGATATAGAATATGTGATTATAAAAAAAGGTGTTCTAATTTCTAAGAGCCACTGTGCAAGAAAAAGTGTAGAAAAGAAGACAGGCAAATTATCTTGAAAACTACTATGATTAATGGCATATAAACTGAAAGTATGATTAATGGCATAGAAACTGGAACTATGATCAAAGGAATATAAACTGCAACTATTATTAATGGCATAGAAACTGGAACTATGATTAATGGCATAGAAACTGCAACTATGATTAATGGCATTGAAACTGGAACTATGATTAAAGGCATATAAACTGCAACTATTATTAATGGCATTGAAACTGGAACTATGATTAATGGCATAGAAACTACAACTATGCTTATTGGCATATAAACTGCAACTATGATTGATGTCATGGAAACTACAACTATGATTAATGGTATATAAACTGCAACTATGATTAATGGCATATAAAATTGCATATAAATAGAAACTATGCGATATAGAAACTTGAAATTTGGCATGGCAATACATCTTATCAACTTTATTTAAAAAATCATAAGAATTAAATACGAGTAAACAATGTATTCAAAATAATTTTCCAGCTTTGTGTATCATGTGGTGGATCTATCATTTGTTATGAGGAATATACAAATATTTTTTTGCATAATTTACAATTGCATATTTAAAAAGATATTCTAGAGAATATGCAACAATATAGCTTACCGTCTTCTGTTAACGAAACTACTTAAGCAAAAATCATGAAAAACTGGTTTGGGAAAATCTGACTAGAATATTGCAGGAAAACTAAAGCGATTGTCCTAGATTTTATCATTTTGGTAATGTGCATTATGTTTTAACGCTTGCAAAATTACGTTGTAAAAATTTATATTTATAAATTGTTTAACAGGAATACTACGTACTCTTGATGTTTTCATACGGATTTGCACCATATGAATGAAGTGAATTTTTGTTATTCAGAATTTTAATAATTTGTTCGGTGGTTGGTCAAGTTTAAATTCCTATATATAAAGTAATGGACTATTTGACTATTGTTACATACTGTTAATATAATTATTTCCTAATACTGAATATATATGTAATACCTTTTTTACGCCAGTCGTACATACGAAAGATAGCAATAACAAAAGTCGAAGGAGTACGGCCAGTTCCCGGAGTTGTACGCAGTAAACTACATGGCTTATCGCAAAAAACATCCATGGCAACTGACATTTCTATAAATTAAATAAATATACACGTGTAAATGTGTACGGAACCCTCGTAGCATGAGTTCTACGCGTACTTGACATTTTGTTACTAATCGTAGTTTTGTTTTTTTGTTTATTTATCGTTGCACTTATCAGCCATTACAATCTACCACTGCATTAATATTTTTCACTTAATCGCTTTGTGGTTGGTTGTAAGGGGTTGTTCCTATAGTTATATGTGCGTAACCATCTGTATACTTAACCTTTTGAAATAAATAATTATTTCAACTCAATAAAGATTACAAAATGTTTATACACCTCTAATCTTTGTTTCGGGGTCAGGCTAAGAACAGACAGACAGATTGCGGTGAGTAAGCTATAAATATATTCGATATTCGCATCTTCAAACGTTTTATATCACAACGTTTTGAAATAACTGATAATGTGATGTATATTAGCTATAAACATCGATTAAACCCATCGTATGTTCCAAGCGGCTCGCTAGCTCAGTGGTTAGAGCATCGATCTAAACGTTCAAGTTCATCGAAGGTCGGAGGTTCAAATCCTTCTCGAGTCAATCTCAATTTATTTTTTTCAGTTTAGTAGTTTTTTTATAATGGATTCAATGTTTGTAGTAAAAAAACTTGTTAAGTACGAGTAAAATTCGCACTACGAGAGTTCCTTACACACTAACGCACATACATATAAGCATTAAAAGAATACTCAGTATTTCTATTAAACAATTTACATGTATTAATATTATTTTTCAACGTGTAAATTATATTGTCTAGTATATCTTTAAAAGGTGGAAAAATATAGTGAATATTACGATCTTAAGAATATTTTTTGTTTTCTTTTTTCATAGCAAGGTTTTTTTTTACATAATTTTGACGTTTCAGAAATGGATTTGAGAAGAGATGGATGGGGTAGTGTTGCTAAATCAATTTGATGGATATTTTTGTGTCTAAAATTTCTTACATAAAATTTTGCTGTTTTAGTTGATACAACACGCGACATGAAATTAAAAAGAAATATGTGTACTTACTTGACCTTCTAAAAAATTGTTAAATAAATATGTTAGAGTGTTAAGTATTGATCGATATACGCGAGTTAATATGCTAAATTTCCATTTTCTACTTCAAAACGGTTTCTGAGAAAAACGTCTTTGACGGACGGTCACGTGACTGACCTTATGAGGGTTTCGTTATTTTCATTTGTTACGAAAACCTAAAGACGAAGGTATTTCAGTGCGAACAATCTAATCTAAACCATCATTACAATATATATATATATATATATATATATATATATATATATATATATACATATATTATGAACTGTAAGATATGCACATAATACGAACAAACAAAATGACTTGAAACAAAAACCTTCTTGATTGGCTTTATGACTATGGTATTTAATTATGGCTTACAGTTTTTTATTTATAAATGCCGTTGGATAAGCAATTGTATATTAATTTAGCCGCCGTGTCTAACAGAGACGTTAAAACTTCTTTTAGTTTCTACATTATTGTGTCTATGTGTAGAGAAGCAGAGACAAATATTGCCCTTATAGATTTTTTTTTGTTTTTTTCCGTTATATTGGTGAATAGAAAATTAACGGAGTCACCGAAAGTTCACACAATGTCCTCGACGGAAAGCAAATAGCTAACAAAATGCAACGTCAAAAAATAACAAATTTAGCGCTTCCAAAAGTAAAAACGTTCTTATAAATTTTAAATAAGGTACAGGACACTATGCGCATTTGTTACCTACTTGCTTTATTTTTGGATAATTGAAGAGCTGGTAAACAAAATAGGTGAATCAGAAATCTCTTAGAAATCTTTGTAGAAAATCTGTAAAAGAAAATGTCTAAACTTGTCGCATTCGAACGAAATTATTCTAAGTAATTTCGTTTAAAATAACAATTTTTTATTTCTTTAAGCAAGAAAACAAGATGCTTATTTTATAAATAACTATATATTAAATGCTTTTTATTCTAAATTGGATAAAGCAGTAAACGCTCTTTTCGAAAAATTATTGAATTCAGAGTTACATTTTTCAAAATTATGAGAATACCTGTGATGGAACAAAAACAATTGAAGTCCGTGATTGTTAAGTTATCTATTGAATTAGTTTTAGTAGTTTCGTGGTTGTATTGTTAAAATAATACACAATTAAATGAAACTACGTGATGTAGTATTATTTCTACTTTCTTTAATTTCTTTACCGTAATGGTGGTAATTATGGTAAGGAAATTAAAGAAAGTAGAAATAATACTACATCACGTAGTTTCATTTAATTCTGAATAATGCATTTCTACAAAATTAACGCCAAATATATTCAATAGTGAATAGAATACTCAAATCGATAGCATTATATGAACGTCTGCGTTGTGTGCGAGTAAGAGTCTACATGGATATCTCTGCATTTTGATTGAGTACAGGTCTTGTGACACAGCGCTATTGTAATCAAGGATGGCTCAATAGACGATAAAATTAATTAGTACTTTATTAGTTTTTATTATTTCCAGTAAAAGTCATGTAAAATGGTAAATAAATACAAGAATGGGAGCGACTAGTCCCAAGAAAATTTGGTCTTATTACTTTTCCCGAAAATCGAGAATACGTTTCAAAAAATTGGTCAAGCTCGGTTCAAATTCGCACTACGAGAGTTCCGTATAAATTTCAGCACTTACGTTTGAGCATACGTATGTTCCTATTAAAATATTTACAAATATTAATTTTTTACAACGTAAATATGTTGCAAGGTATTATATATATTATATTATACAAAGATGTAAAAGCACGGCACATATTTAAAAATTGTAATATATGGAATAATGGCTATCATTTTCCTATAATTTTCCAATCAGATTTTACTAACCCCTTTTTTTCATGATTTTTAATTTCGAAAAAAAAGGTGCAAAATGTTATATTCTGGCATATTTTTAAAATGTCTTATTAAATATGCAATTTAAAATTGTGAATGAAATATGTTTTGAACTCCTCATAAAAAACCTTTTCAAATGATACTCCATATTATATACAAAATTGTTATACAATTACTTTTAAAAGTCAGTTATGTGAAATATTTGCTATATGGGTTAATGATATGTATTATTACGTTAACTTTCAAGATTTTCTCATAAACCGTGCAATGTGGAAAACATTACACGCTTTATGAGAAAATCGACTCTGAAAACATAAAAAGTAAATGCATTGTCTATCTACTATATTTTTCTTATGCGTAAAACATGGAGACTATTTTAAAAATTATGACATATAAAATCATGGTAGCGACAGTTTTGTTGTAGCTTTTACATAGGCTTCTAAAAATCCATATTTTTTCATAACTTTGGGTTTAGTATATTTTCCGAAATAAGCGGGGGAGGACATATTTTTTCACACATTTCCCATTATATCTCTGAAGACATAACGCCAAAAATAAAATAATTTAAGACTCTTATAACTAGCCCTTTCAAACGACACGCATTCAAAATGGAATTAAAAATTGTTTTCGAGTACTTAATTTGCCCGCCCCAAAATTTCCAAATGAACATTTTTGAATTTAGCAACAAAATATACGCACTATCCTGATATGTACGGGTTGACATGTTTTATTATTATGCCCAATTTCCAGTTTTTAGAGACAAGCGGATTTAGAGAAAAACAGTTGTGGTAAACATATGGACACACGCATAAGTGATATTATATGGTTGGCGTTTTCCCTTTTGAGGTACGGAACTCTAAAACTCTAAACTGACCTAACCTTCAAACAATTAAACCAAAAAGATATTGAAGTTGTTGATTTATAAAATAGAAATTCCAAAGATACCGTTGTGAAATTTGTATGAATATTGTTACAGTACTTTTTTAAAGATTAAGGTGTCCAATCAAAATGACGTATGAAAGAAATGCATTCATCTTGAAAGTTCTTCACCACAATCGTGTTGTCAATAAAACTCTGGAACTAGTTAAAAATAAATGTTATATTATTTTCAACACTTCTCTAAGCAAAGAATGATTTAAACATTTTGCTCAAAACATTATGCAATATACTAGTGGTTTGTTGTTAACTGATAGCAAGTTGTCAATATAGGTTGGTACATAAACTTGCAGAGAAATTATAAGAAGAGACATGAACGACGTTTTGAACTCATTTATAATACAATCTGCAGATAGATCACACGAGTGAAGCCACGATGAAAGCTGTTAAATAACAAATAAACAGAAACAAGTAACGATCGCTGTACTCGGTCGAACAGACTTTGTCCCCTTCTTATTCATTTCTACTTCGCAATTGCTTGAAAATTATTTACTTAAACGACTCGCTAAATTTTACGTACTTTTTCATAATTTTTGTCTTCTTGAAAGATGTTATCTATCACTGAAATTTTCAATGATTTCACTTCCGTATTTTTACTCTAATATAAAGTATCTGAATAGCCCCACCACCTTCTTCGAACATTCTTTCCAGTCTTGTAATTTCAAATTCACCTACACGCAAATTCACTTTCCTTGTATTCATTATTTTAAACTCAACTGGTACCCACTGTGTCACAAACCAAACAATGTGGCACAATAAACACTAATGATAACTTTAAAATTTTTGTTTAAGATCTATTCCTAAATAGTACAATAGTGATGTTAGCCAGGTCCTTAAACTTTAATAATTCGGAATTTTTTTCAACAAACCTACACCCCTTGATATATAAACCGCCCAAATTGAACTGGCTTTGGGCATTGAGGGTACGTACGTACTGTATATACATAATATTCTAATGAAATATAAGACACCAAACGCGAAATGATAAAACTTACTAGCGTATAATAAGCCAATTTTTTAAACCAGTTTGATGAGAGAAGCCTTTTAGGCGATAAAACATTTCCTCAAGTTTCTAAGGCAGTCACCTATAATGTTGTAATGCGTTGCGTTTTGATTAGCAAAACTAAACGTGTGTTGATAATTAAACTGTCTGCGAGTAAAATTTCAGAGTCTATAAAATTAATCGTTTATAAGGAAACTAGTTTTCTACATAGAGAGAGATTATGGTCTCGACTAATAAGATTTTAAACTTTCGGTTAAAGAAATATAGAAAGACAGATAGAAAGAAAATTTTGAAAATATTACCAGATGTATGCTGTTTGTCTTACACAGATGTGCAGTTGTTCGTCGAGTCACACAGAATTAACAAGCCCTGTTCTAAAATAATAATCGTATACAATCTCTTTGCAGACAGGTAATTAGGTTCAGTTTTGCGTACATTTTAAAGCTGAAATAAATTGGAACGCACAAATTGACTACTCGTACCAGCAGACTAGAAGAAAATGAAAAGTAAGAGAGGGAGAGAATATAGTACACAAACTGATCATAATTTCAAATATATTTTAAAACAATACTGCAGAAAATATAGTTTATTTCAGGTGGTAAGTGTTACTATATGACACATGTACACAGTCACCCTTGTGGATTTAATGTAGTTGCTGTAAAATTATTGGAAACTGTTGATCAGGTCTGTGATTTCATGAACAAAATTTCAACAGAAAACGATACATATTGAATATCCACAATTAAATGAAACTACGGGATGTAGCATTATTTCTCTTTCTTTAATTTCTTTACCACAACCTAGGTTTGGTTGTATTAAAACATCTTCAGATGGGATATTAGCAAAGATTAACTCTTAGGAACAACCAACAGCATTTATATATTTCAAACACAATAGCGGAAGCCTGGTTTGTGCAGATTTTTCCATTGCTTATGTTAGTGAGTTTATTGTAGGGGAACTGTGTAGGTTTTATTATATTTCCGATAGTTATGCGATATACCAGTATTTTAGTGAGGGTAATAAATTCAATTGTTGTTATTATGTGAGGTTATACAATGAAAACTTTACGGTGTATGTAATAAAATTAAATGGAAGTTATTATCGGTAATATATTTATACAAAAGCAAGGGTATTTGAAAGTAAGGACAAGGTAATACACTAATTCTACATATCTTAATAATTATGACCCATCAATTGTCACAAAACTAATATCCCACCTGAAGATGTTGTAATACAACGAAACCTAGATCGTGGTAAAGAAACTAAGGAAAGTAGAAATAATACTACATCACAGTTTCATTTAATTGTGAATAATGAATTTCTACAAAATTAACGCCAAGTATATTCGATATTGAATATCATTATCTACAAATCTCACGAATCATAATGTCGTGAAATTATCGCATAATATGTCACATTTACATGTGAGTGCTCTAAGTTGCTCGCTAACTCAGCGGTTAGAGCGTCGATCTAAACCTGCAAGCTCATCGAAAGATTTAGGTTCAATTCCTCCTCAAGTCAACGCTTTTTTATAATTATTATTCTTTAAACATTATTTAAAAAAAACTATCCAATAAGAGACAATAGAAATAAAGTTTCCTTTCACATTTTGCTGATGTATGCTATCTTAATATCACAGCAGCACAATATACTTCTAATGTTACCACTACGCTTCAGTGTTTGGTATATCTTCTAGATTGTTTCAGCCACTGCATCTAAGAGTATCTTTAGGTAGTTTTATTTGTTACCTGTTTATGTATCGACTTCTTAGACCTTTATTTGAGTTGTGTGCTTCCCTTGTACAGGCCTAGTTAAAGTTTTATTATTTTTCAACTAAAGCGGTGCTATAAATTGGTATGTTATATTTTGAATTATTTTATTCGGCTTTCTGCTTTTTTTATTTAATTTCATTATATATTTTTGTAAGGATTGAGAATTTTGAATATATTTGGCGTTAATTTTGTAGAAATTCATTATTCACAATTAAATGAAACTACGTGATGTAGTATTATTTCTACTATCTTTAAGTTCTTTACCACGAACTAGGTTTCGTTGTATTACAACATCTTCAGGTGGGCTGTTAGCAAAGATTCATCTTCAAATGGTCAAATGGTAGGCTATTAGCAAAGATTATCTTTGCTAATATCCCACCTGAAGATGTTGTAATACAACGAAAGCTAGGTCGTGGTAAAGGACTTAAAGAAAGTAGAAATAATACTACATCACGTAGTTTCATTTAATTGTGAATTGAGAATTTGTAATGGTTGTATGTGATGATCTTTCCATAAGTGTCCTAACTATTGGTTGTGAGAAACTCTATTTTGAATTATGAAGGTAAACGGAAAAAGGTAGATGGATAGCTGAGCTGAGCTTTAATAATTGGTACTTCTGACAAGCAATGTCTGCTGTGACGCGATGTTAACTTGCATCGACAGTAGATGAACAACTACTGAAGTCTACTTCGTAGATATTCATATATTTGGCTAATTTTTGTCCTTACTTTCACTCCATAACAAAACAATACAAGGTTGCCCACTAACTTATCCAAATTGCAATGAGTTATCGCATGGATATAAAGAAAATAAAATTAAAAAAATAATTTTTTTTAATATAAAGAAAATTATTGAAGGTTTTAAAAAAATGTTGCAATTTTCGAATTTGTTCGAGAAAACGACTCGTCGGCATTTTTTTTAAATTACATTTTTCGATCACCTAACACTAGAGGCTGCGCAAGGTCTCATTTTAAACTTCTTTACATAAATTCGTACACAAAATAGCAAATTTGAAATAAAACATTTCTTTTTTAATCAAATTTGAATTCAAAATTTAAATTACTTATAAAGGTAAATTTTTATTATTAATCAATTCTCAATATTTCGTCATGGATACATGATGTATCAAAATAGGAACTGATATGATAGAATTTGTATCAAAATTGTGTCGACGTTATATGTAATAACGTGTTGGTACTAAGTACCGAAAACTTTAATAAAACCAATGAGAAATGGCCCTATCTTTGCAAGAACTTAAACCGAGTGCTGTCATAAGAAAATTGACTTTTCTTGGGGAAAATGCTATTTGTTACATTCGTTGTGGACGATGTTAAAATAGTTCAAAGTAGAACGAAAGAAAATGAAACAACGTATTTTCGGATGCAACAATCGTCATAATATATCGTAGTGTAGATAAAAAGTTGATTATATCTTGAATCAATTTAATAAATGATAATATCATATTAACAGAATCAAACAGCGGAAGTTGAAAGAAAGCTTGTCAAATATCAACATTGAGCTAATTGTAAACTTGTTAACATATATTCATATTGGTTAATGAGTATATGTTAACAAATTTACTGCATAATATTAATGAACAAAAGTATATTGGGAACTTAACAGAATTCTTATCGGAGAAATTAATACAAACGTTAACATTCATAGAGATGTCAATGTCTGAGCAAAAAGACATTACCTGAGCAAAAAGCTTTAAAACACAAGCGAGATAATTCCTCGTGGCTTTGGATTATTATGGTTTATTGCTCGGATGTCTTTCAATGATACCACAACAAGAACTATGCTGGAAAGTCCAACACAAAGCGCAATGTAGTTTTTCAGACGAGCAAATGAGGGATCACCGAAAATGGAAAAAGCAAATCGCAAAATTTAAAGTTCTGGTTATTGAATAATCAGTTGAAATATTTTGTTATTATTTATAATTTTATTATTATCTGATAAAATTCTCAAAGAAAACTTTCAAAAATTTGCATCTTCATTGAGATGTTATCGCTTAACGATTTCGCTAAATTGCATATATTGTTTGACATTTGTGAAAAAGTATTTGGATCACTGCGGAGCATTAGTATATTATAGTATTATTTTACTCATGTTACCACGGAATATTCAGTACAAGTTTTGTTTTCGCACTCAAGGACATAAAATCAAACAATTATATTACGAAAATACATATGGTACAATCTATTTAAACAAGTATTTATGTCCTCCGCAGTAGGTTTTTTCTTAAGCCCAAGTGCAGTTATTGGAAGACTTATATTTCTTTCTTCTATGCTCATATTTTGTTGTGATCAAAAATGAAGAAACAAATGTGTCCGATGCCCCGTTTTTACGTTTTGACGTGAATAGGTCTTTAAATTTGCTACCATACGGGGGCAACCCAAAAAACCTAATGAAAATAAAATCGGGGATACAGTTTGGCGTTGCAGTTTCGAATCTATCCTCTGCGTCAAAAATTAAATTGTACCACTGGATAGCTAAAGAATCAAAGAACTCATTACAATAAGCGAAAACAGTGACACATCGTGCGCGGTGGAGGGGGAAGCGCCGTCATTTTGAGGTTATTTTGCTGCGTATCGAGATTTGCAATTAGTATAACTTTTGATTCGGAAAAGCTACGATGTTTGTTTAAGTTTTAATCGTCAGCTGTCGTCAAAATCTATCGACTGTATATAAAACATTAGTTTAAAGTAGTGACAGTGTATTCACTGTATAAGGTGTTAGTATAAAAAAAGATTATCAAAAATATATAACGTCGGCCTATATGCTATTGTAACACAATAATTATTTGTTTCCTTGATTTTATCCTAAATACATAAATCAAAATATTTTATTTAAAAGACATAACCCGTTATATAGACGTATTCACATACAACACGGTCCTGTCCATGACAAAGCCACAGCTAAATTTTATATTTTGTACAGTGTATTTCAGGATTAATTTTTTTTTATGTAGATTTTTATCTGACCTGCAACTTGAAGGCCTACTTTTGTTTAAAAAATATAGTCAACAATTGTGTAATATAATTTTTGTTGAGATTTAATAAAACTGGTTGTTACAATTTATTTTTTTGACTATATTGTATCCAATTAATTTGTTTTGTAAAAAGTATATGTTATGAGATATGGCAATAGGCAACAAATAAAATATGGGTGTTGCTAGTTTAGAAATACAAGAATTTTTTGTTTAAATATTCATTTACATCTCTTTTTTCTCGACGTGTCACAAGATATTTTTTCCAATAATTCGAATTATATATATCACTTTAACCCATGTAAATATTACGTGAATTAATCAACTAGTTTAAACAAATTAAAAAAAATTTCTCAAAATAATGCCCTTATTAAAGTTGAAATTTCGTACATTATTAGCAAGAGAATTATGTATTCGTAATCAAAGGCATTTTCACCACAGAAACCTGGTAATGACGCTTCGCTTTGTAATTCCTTCCTCAAGCGTTTGACTGTGAAAATCATCCAGGTTATAAGTCATTATCCGGAGTTTAAAACCAAGAAGGAGCTTTATCTAATGCCTTAGTTAAGCTGAGCTTTAATTAAGCCTGCAGTAAATTCAATGATATGCTCTATTTAAGTTCAAACTGATTATTGTTTTTTTTTATTACTAATACGCTAAAAAAAATAAATTCGCTTATAATGCATCATAATTTTTAATTTTTTTCTTTTCAACTTGCAGAGTTATTTGTGTCTTTAATAGAAAAAAAATCTTAAATGAAAAGTGAAAATATACAAAAATATACAATATTTGCTTTATTTTAATCAGAAATCTTTGCAATAAATGGCAAAAAAATTGATTACTTCATTTCAACTCATCTTTATGCCTGGTTTTATCACAACTTAAGACTATTTTCGGACACCACCATTTTGCTTTTAATCTTATTCTTGGATAAAACGTGGGATATATTAGAGATGAAATCTAAAAGTATGATCGTAGTTTCTGAGGTTAAATATATAGTAAGATATACATAGAAATAAAAAAAGAAAACTCAAACTACACAAGAAGAAAATGCATGTGAACATCAAAGGAAAGAAACCATTAAAATATACAGCAGTTTCTGAACCGATTACGGAATCGATTAATTAATTACCAGATGACCAAGGTGCGACAACATCACTCCGTTCCATGTGACACGCTTTTGTAGTTCACTGTAAACAACTTTTTCTTGTAACACAATTAACTAATAAACATTAATCGATAATTCAAACAAATCTTGCCACCACAGCGCTCTCTTAATACTTAACACGATAAATTGTATTTTGGAGACTGGCAACCGTCAATAAACAAGAATAAAAACGACACTTTTATTGAAAAAAAAAACACAAAAAAAAAACAAGATTATTAAAAGTTTTATTTGAATCGTCAGACAAATGAGGAATCTTTAATGGCTGTATGAAATCATTTTTCATAAGTTTGTGAATATTATTTCTATGGAACTTTTTGGACATTTTGAATGATGATACAAAGTGCATTTTGTGACCTTTTCAATGTTGATCAACAAAAGAATACGGCATAAAAATATTTCCTTCATTCACACATGTCGATCCATAAAACTCACAGACCCAACACGTCCGTCGAAATTGCGAAATGAAATTACCGCTTCAAGTTGAAAAAGAGCAAAAAAACCTGCATTTTGAGGACATAGAACGAATATTGAATATATTTGGTGTTAATTTTGTAAAAATTAATTATTCGCAACTAAATGAAACTACGTGATGTAGTATTATTTCTACTTTTTTAAATTTCTTTACCAAGACCTAGGTTTCGTTGTATTACAGCATCTTCAGGTGGGCTATTAGCAAAGATTACAACGAAACCTAGGTCGTGGTTAAAGAAATTAAAGAAAGTAGAAATAATACTACATCACCTAATTTCATTTAATTGTGATTAATGCATTTCTACAAAATTAACGCCAAATATATTCAATAAGATAGCCTTTTTGACGTGAAAAAGTCTATAGGTTCGGTTTAGTAGCCAGATCAAAATTTTCGATGCAACGAAATTACATCAGATTTAGTGACACTATGACTCTGTGAATAGTGGAACGATAGCAAACTACGGACTGGATTCGGAAAGCTACTCTTCTAGTACTCCACCAAGTTAGGATTTTTCACGAATTAACCTAAGAACATAGCGGTCGTGTACGTTAGGGATAAATATAGTAATGTGCCGATTTAATAGACTATCTACCTCGTGAACGCGTGAAGCTAGGATGCTGTACTGTAAGTACGTGGAAAGTCTTTAAGTAGGTCTAATAAGACTTCAAATGCTATTGGTTTTAATAATAATAATCACAATTTTATGACTACGAAATTGAAAAATTTTATTTTTTCAGAAATATCGGCTTATATGAAAAGAAAAAAATGACCAGAAACGAAGAATACGGCACAGAGGAAAATATCGATCAAGTAGAACCAGAAAAGTGCCAAAGGAAACTGATTTTGATAAAAAAAATCAAAATATTATGAGTGCAAAGTTGAAAAAAATGTATGTAGAACACAGATATAGATAAGTGATTTACATGTTTATTATATTATTTTCTATTTTTCTACAGAATACCAATTTTTAAATATTGTATTTAATTTTCGTAATGGCAATTTTCGCCAACTTTTCTCTTCCGGAAACTGAAAAATGGTTGGTCAAATACAGAAGATCGCATCTAAATACAAATTGACAGCTTTTCAATATATCATCAACAAACAAACTTACAAATGGATATTATCTCATTGCATATACCTTCTCATTTCTGTCATCTCCTAATGAAATGTATATGCCTTCTTTTTCGTAAAAAGCCCACTTTCGCTCTTGAGGAAAGCTATCGAGGAAATTGAAGTTGGGCGGGACGGTGTCGATACACATATCAGCAGATATTAATTACAGTTTTGTCTATGCGAAGAAGCGAGACGGCGTGAAATTTGTTGAGGTAGATTTTTCATTCTTCAATGAAAAAATAGGTTTTTTCTGTAACGCATGATGATAGTACTTGAAGTTTGCTCTTAGATCTGATCCAGTTTCGTATAATGTAGGAAAGACATTGACAAAACATTGGTAATGTATTCGACTCTCCTCCAAATCGCAGTGAGCTGTCTGAAATACCAGCATAATAATCTTCGTATAATAATTTCCCTATAATGACATCCTCTAAAGTGCTGCACCTGAAACGTTATCTCTATGAACACCCGACAGACTGATTACAATGAGTGAATCATTATAATGTTTATGTTGAACTGAACGTATCGCAATGTTGTGAAATCATTGTAACTGACGTCACATTCACACAGATGCACATTATATTCGCCAAGGGCTCCAAGCGGCTCGCTAGCTCAACGGTTAGAGCGTCGATCTAACTATCCAAAATCATTGAAGGTCGGAGGTTCAAATCTTCCGCGAGTCAACGCACATTTATTATTTCAAATCAATAAATATTTTTTATCATCAAATCCTAAACATTTGATATCACATGTTTAAGGTTTTATTAATATTTAGCCATTTTGTTGACGCATGTTATCTTAATAGCATAGCAGCATGGTATATTTGTATTATAGCTACCACGCTTTAATGTTTACTGTGTCTTCTATATTGTTTTAGCTTGTCATATCACATAGCGTTTTCGAGTCACTTTAGGGGGTCATCCTTAATATATGTATTTTTACCTTTTGTGGTATGGAATTATGAGAACTCCGTTTGGTTCTGTACAAGAAAAGTACCCTTGTACAGAACCTTTTTAAAATATTGTGATTATTTAGCCAGAACTCTACTGTAAAGCTACGTTTAGACTACAACACTTTGGTGTATACACTAAATGTGTACATCGAGTGTATGTGTGTGAACACCACTGTATGCAACTTGCGACATTTATTGCGACACTTGGTTTAGGTTCACATCGAGTATCCTGAAGGGTAGTGTCGAAAGTGTCTACCGCAGTGTCCAAGTTTTCAAACTGGCGCGAAATTATTCAGACACTCGCGACCAGCGTTCAATCAAAATTACATTTACGACACACGACACTGCTTACTATGAACTACGGAAGATGAGAAAAAAGAGGAGAGGACTGCAAAGTTTTTAAATTGATATAATATTTTCGTTTTTGAATTCAATACATATTTACCACTTAATAAACACTTAGATTAAAAAAAACTGTATTTTGACTACTTAATTAAGATTGAAATTTAAGATTTATATTGTAAATTGTATAATACTGCTTGGTATAAATTATCATGGTGTAGATTAATCAAATATAGAAGCTTAGTTATATTTATGTTATACATATACGTACTTTTGATCAGTACAGAAGCGTTCAGTGGTAGTTTATTTAAATTTTTGATTTTGACATCTTAAAAATTAAAATAAAACAATATTGTTCTAGAATAAAGGACTATTGTTCTAGAATAAAGGGCCTTTTTTCCACTCTAAAATTTTCGTATCAATATTTTTTTATTTAAACAGTTTTTGAGAAAGACGATTCCATCAGAGTAATGGAACTGACTTATAAACTTTCTGTTTTTTTTCTTGTGATATAAATATATCATAACGATCAATATGCCACTTTTAATACATTTCCTATTAGTCTTGGCGTTTCCTGTAGGTTTTTACTAATTATTTTATTAGAAAGTGTTTATAAAATACCACTTTTTTTCATGATAAGCTCCCGATTCTTTTCTGCTTTGTATCCGTTGTCGGACTCATACTTATCTATGTGGCTTACGTTGTTTCTTTATTGAAGCTTCCAAAATTACACCTCTGCATGTCGATTCTACATGGTGTCAGAGCGATGTGAGGTTGTGCATGACCAGTTGAGACACTTGTGTAGCGATATCAGTGTCCAGACACTTTCTGCGAAACCGAAATCATCTTATATGTGAACAATATAGACATTGGCGTTAGTTATTTGTGTCGCAATTAGTGTCGTAGACATAAGGGCCTTAAGTTCTTATGTTGTGTTCTAAAGTGTTTAATTCTCTTCCAGTTATTTTTATGTTTTTTTTTGTTTTTATTTAGAAGTCATAAAATATACAAAGAACAGGAAAATGTCTATTAGCGCACTATATTTTTAAATACAATTTCTTTTTAATTTTCAAAAAATTGAGTTAATGCACTTCGGGACAGTTATTGTTCGAACAGCTCAATAAAACAAATTTCAAGTATTAAAAAAGTGTTGACTCGAGAAGGATTTGAACCTCCGACCTTCGATTATTTTAAATTGTTAGATCGACGCTCTAACCACTGAGCTAGCGAGCCACTTGGAGAACTCTGAATATACCACCGACATCTAGTGCAAACGTGACTTTATTTGCGATAATTTCGTAATGTTGCGACTCATTATTTTACAAATAATAATACTCAATTTAGTATATTTACCGTTTACAGATTATCTTATCAAAATCACACATCGAACCAAAGATATTCAAAATGTTACCACATTGCATCTATGGATGTACAAAATAAAATGATTAGGGTCAATAACTTTCTTTCATATCTCATTCCTTTCTCAAGACATATTATTTCAACGTCAATGCAAGGGTTAATTGTAACACACACCGCGCGCCGCAGCGCGCTGCATTATCAAAGCAATTCGAACTGTTATAATGGATTTACTGACATACGTTTTAAAAATAATTTTATGACTCACATATTAATTAATTACAATTTAATATAATATTACAAACAGTTTTAAATAAAGTTATTACAAATACATTCTTATATGTTAAATACAATTAAGACTGAACTGGAACGACGACTGACGTGACAGATCAGAAATCGGTAATAATAGTGTATTAACGATTTCTGATCTGCGTGGGTCTGGTATCTGGGGTTTATAAAGATCAGAAATACAGACTAATTTGGGAATATTATTTGCTGAGGCTTCTGTAAACAGAACCTTATCTCAGGGTGTTGAGACGCTGGGGCCGGATGTTGTAGCCATGTCAATATGATACGAGTATTCTTGCATTATGGCTGGTAAGTCAGGGGTGTAACAAAACGCAACTCAGCCAACCCCTTATTCAAACATAAAGCGTAGTATAGCGTTATTTTGTGGAAATATAACTCCATTTTACTGATAACTCAATGACTTTCTTCAATTTGTTTTCATAGAATTCCTAATTAAGATAAAAAGACGTTAAAATGTAATTATCATTGAGAAAATATAAAAAGTAAAAAATATTTTTCCGATCCAAAATTTGCCACACCATTTACCCATATCCTCTTAAAGAGTTTGAAAATATTACTTGCCATTTGTAAGTTTTATTAAATTCTACAGCATTGCTATACAACACTTTCAAACATACGATCAACTTCTATATTTAGTTCTTCTTTTCTCTTGACTGTTTTTATTTGCTGGCAGAAGTTTTCATATTCTACAGCATACAGCGGGTCTTCTTAATGTTGTTCACCACATTTGTAAATATTCTTTTTCAGTTTCCATACCGAATGGTTTGAAATCCTATTAGTCTATCTAATATGTTTCTTTGTCTCTTGGTTATAGAGGCTTTCTCTATTTATAGTTGAAATGTTGAGTATGTGGTTGTACTATTATTTTACACTACGAATTACAAGAATATAACTCGAGGTAATGTTTACGCTATGAATGGATGTAGGTCTGTCTAAAAGTATCTTCAACTATCTAATTAGAGCTTCAACGACCGTCAGTAGCTTTAGGAAGAAGTTTTCCTTGCATTATAAATACGACTTGTGTGTGGCAATACGTGATTCCTAATACGTTAAAATTTAGCATTTATTGAATGTAATAAAACACGAATTTTAACATTAAACTGGAAAAGTGTCAATAAAAATGGAGAAAGTTTTAGAAATTAGGAGAAAATAATTTTCCGATCTGCTGTTTTACACCAAAGTAAATATAGAAGGAATTTAAATACGTTTCGAAGCACTTGTACATTAATTAATAGTGCACTTAATTCAAGAAAGTTAACTATATCGAAAATTGACGAAAATTTTCAAAAACAGTCCATGGAATTAGGCACCTAATTTTATTAAATGTGCACGTAGTGGTTAAAATACGTTAGTATTGAGAAACAATTGTCACGTGGTTGGAAGGTGGATGTGGATGATGAGGAAGACAACCCTGTTCCACGCGTTGAAGTTATTGGTAAATTTGTTACTTTTCTCCCTTTTACAGTTTCCTTGCAATTTTCTCTCGTTTTCCTTGCAATTTTCTCTGTTCTCGTAGGCCACTTATAGTTTTTCCTGTAAATGAGTTTATAAATTTGTTCATATTAGGGTTCTATGTTTCAAGAGGAAAAATAGGACTCCTATAAAATCACTCACGTGTCTTGTCTGTCTGTCACAGCCGTTTTTCTCAAAAACCGCTTGACATAGAAACTTGAAATTTGACACAGTAATAAAACATATTAACTCGCATATACTTCGACAGCTGACACTAGAAAATTTTAATAGGAAATTTGAGGAGGGAGGAGGTGGTAATTAAATTCTTAACTTTTTAAAATTTAATACATAGTAGGGGTATCGTTTGAAAGTTCTAGTTATGAGAGTCTTAAAAATGTTATCACATTTTAAGTAGTAAATCTTCAGGCAAAAATTGCAAAATAGGCAAAAAATACACCCGCCCCCCTCATATCCGAAACTACTCAGCCTAAAATTATAAAAAAGAGCGTTTTTCCTCGTACTTAATTTTATCAGATATTAAACGTGTGTTGTGTTAGAAAGTTCATATAAGCAGTGATTTATGATAAATAAAACAATTTCACACACCCGAGGTACGGAACTCTCGATGCGTAAGCCGAACTCGGACCGTTTTTTATTAATCCTACGACATCCTTTCAAAAATACTGAAACATAAAATCATAGTGTCATAATAATACTAAGTAACACTTCATAACTGCAAAAAGCAGAAGGCATCCAAATCGCGCCGTCTCCACACAAGTATGCCGGTACTTCTCAATTTTAGTAAAAAACACGTAATGAAAAAGTTCCTGAGTTCACAACAGAATAAGTTTGTGGATAAATCTGGTGCGGACGTTAAATAAAAGCCACTGATTCAAAAACAGCATAAAAAAGCTGATAGAATCTAAATCCATACATGCAGAACCTCTCCCTCTCTTTTCATTTTCAGGCCCCAATGTCATAAATGTGAAACATGGATGTTGTAATTTATAGGAATAGACAAAGAAAACTATGGAAACCATTACTCATACTTTTTATTATATTTAGATAGCAGTTTAAACTTAGAAATTGTGAAATATGGAAAACACTTTTAATTATAAAAGTTAAAATAGACAGCAAAATATGCCCTATTTAATTAAAGTATTTTCCAATTAAAAATGAGATATATCTAGGAATGTATTTACGTAGTGACTACGTAATACTTCTAGACACGCTTGTTGTAACCACAAAAACTGCTGACTCTACAATATGTATTTTCCATATTTGCCACAACCGCAGTGAATGTTATGTGAGGAAACCACGACTTATTCATCGTCACATAGGGAAACACTGCCGTTACACATAATTTTATTTGGGAAGTTTTTCTCTTCTGAAATTAAACAAACACCTAACGATTTTACCCAGACACTGTAATGCCACACTGTCCTATTAAATCTCGTCGCCTTTGGGTTGTTTTTGTAACAAACAGTTTGTTTTGATCCCGTTTTAAATGATTTCACATGAGGGGGGTCACAGTCATAATGTAATGAGATAGAAAGGTAAAATCACATATGCATTAAATATATATATATATATATATATATATATATATATATATATATATATAGTAACAAATACAGATCAAGAGCTTTTTAATTCACGTAGCAGCTATTAAGAATGATGCCCGAAGACACAATTTATTACTAGAAAACGAAACAATCTAGAAGACAGCAAAACTGAAGCATAGTACCAGTAATCGAACTATATTGTGCTGTATAGATAACATTTACCAGGAAAGGTAACAGAAAGCTTTACTGCTGTTGTCTTTTAATGAATAGTTATTTAAATAATGAATAAAGAATGAAAACTATTATAAAAAAGCGTTGACTCGAGGAGGATTTGAACCTCCGACCTTCGATGAATTCATTATTTAGATCGATGCTCTAACCACTGAGCTAGCGAGCCTTGTTGGCGAAATACAAAATATGACAACGGCATATCGCAGAATATAAAATACGTCATCTGTTTAGTACATGATATGTGGTTATTTTCACCTCTGAATAAAACAGTGACTCATTCAGTCTGCGCACTGTTATCGTGATGTTTACTTTGGGACATATTGCACTGTGTGCATGTGTGTTTAAACAGGAAATTTCGTAGACAACTTCACACGTTTTTCTTCATTTCGGTGATATTTAATATATTCACATACGGTTTGAAAACTATATGAGAACAGTTTTGATGATTAAAACATGACAAAAAATGAACCCTTTGCTGCATGACAACATAAACTATTATCATTAAAAGTTAGAAACAAAAAAAAACCAGACCAAATGCTGGTTAGAATCGCTAATCGTGAATCCAGTCTTTGCTCTAAATGTTGAAACTTGGAAGAATTAAAGCATTTTACAATACCCACGTATTATAATGACGAAAAGATTAAAAGAAATATTTTTGCATTTATTCTTCAAGTTTCGGTTGAGAAATGTCATATTAATTATTTTTACACTAAATTGTGGTTCAATTAGTTTCTTTGTCTTTTTGCCTGAAAAGGTGAGTATGTAGCCATGGGAAGTACTGAAGTCCATTTTAGCGAAAGTTTGATTATAATCCATCCAGTAGATCTCGAAATATTTATATGCAATAGATAGACAAACAAACGGCTTAAGATAATGATGTTTTTTTGCAGATTTATTTAAAAAAAAGCTTACTTTCAGCCACTGATCCAATTAAATGGTAAAAGATGAGCAATCTAATTTCACCAGCAATCCAATTCTAGATGATGACAATGCGTGACAATATCGGCTGCGCAAACTAGGAATAAGGGGTCAACATACATAGAAAAAGTCTTGAAAAGAATTTAAAAAACGGACCAAGGGCGAGTCGAACTGTCGCACGAAAGTTTCCGCAGCACAAAACAATATTAAACTAATAAGTTTGTATTTCTCAAAGACACTGTGTAAAACAAAGTTATTAGTGCGGTCGGTACCGAAAATATCCCAGGTCTCAAAAACTACACAACATATCTCATTCAAGCCAAATTTCGTTGAAAGTTTGTTTTAATTTCTACTATATACTTTTATTTTTTCAGACTTTTACAAACGTCAGTCGAAAAGTTAGTGTGGGGTCTCACCAACTATCGACTTAAATGAAGTTGTTTTGGAACCTCTATATCATTTTGAAGACCTGTCTGGCGTGCACTGAATTTTTTTCATCCCTCAGTTACACGTATTGCCTTCCCTAATATTGTGTGAGTGCCACCCCTATATTATTTTTTTCATAATTCTACTATTTTATTTTACAGCGATTCACAGAAGACACCTACCGTCCAAATTTGCTCTATACTCGTATAATGTCAATAGTCTCCGAATAAAATGGCTGTTCCGTTTTTGATACTTGGCTACGAAACCTTACAGAGTAGGAAATAAACTTGTTAAGTACCAGTAAAATTAGCATTACGAGGTTTCTGTACACACCCAGATATCCTCGAAAGGTGTAGAACAAGTGACTGGTTTTATTTTTCTTCATTTCTTTACTGGTCAACCGAAAGTCTTTGCACTGAAGTCCTTATTGGTTGTCGTTATCTTGATGTTACAGATTTTTACATGTTTGGTTAAAGAGTAAGTAGAGAGGGCGAGGGGAGTACCGCTAAATGCTGTGGAGACATCACGTCTCGCGAAAGAGACGTCGTGTCAGAAAATACCATCAGAACATTTTTATTGCATTTTAAAAGACCTCTCCAGTGATACCTCGCTCGCAGAGATAAAAAATCATCTCTAATTTTATTTATTTCCCCTGCATAACGTACAAACAGATATAAATGTTGTAATTATAAGAGTATCGATGGTTGACTACGGAATCATAAAAATGAATCATTTTTTTAGTCAACACGGTACTGGTCTATGGGATGAATAATGTGCTGTCCTGTTGTACGTCTGTAACAGTAGATTTTCTTAAAGACTGATGCAGAGCTGAAAACTAATATACCAATAAGTTTTCTTCCGTGGCTCTGCTCGAGTGGAAATTGTGGTGTTGACTACTTCTATGGTCGATGAATGAACTTTATATCTCCCTAATAGAATGATTTCCCCTTCAGGGCTCCAGTACCGGTACCCCAGTATGTACGTGCGTTAGAAGTTATATTTCTTTGGCATAATACGAGAATAACTTTATTTAGCACGTTAATATGAACGGAAATAAAATGATAAAAGAACTGGAGCATGATTATAAATACTGTTGGAAAAGTCTAAATTTAATAAATAATTATATTTTAAAAATTAAAATTTACGTGACAAATGAGTGGTCCACCATTTTATTTTTCTGCTAGCTTTCTATTGTAAGCCAACCTTCTGTCAGAGTGTTTCCAAAATTATCGCGTTTCAACTTTATAATTTGCTCATGCAGAGAGTGAAATATTTGAACTTTTTATCGAAAATTACAATTATTACATTTAATGTAATATTGTCATTATTATTTATTAAAATTAATTAATTTATTTTAAAATTAAATTTTATAGTTTTATAAAGTTCAAAGAAGTGTAATTTAAAGAAAATTGCAATTCAAGAAAAACAAGCGAACGTCAACTTGTCTAAAACAAAATTTCAAATGACTTTACATTCGCTTAACGCACAAAATAGGTATGCAACTTGATACTCATAATAGAAATATGTTTACAGTGAACAAGGCTGACATGCATTGTCACGCGTTGCGCGTAACGCTTAAATAAATAAGTTTATGTAAATACTACAAAACGAGCTTAGACGCTTTGTTCCAATAAGCTCTGCTTCTTTAAGCTGCTTAATTATCCTCACAGCTAATATGTATACGCATTTTTGGGTGTCACTTTTCCGTCTAATGAAGTCCCAGAAATTAAAAAAAATGTTGCCAAATTGAAAGTCGCTTCCGGTTTAGGATTAACATTTCATTTAATGTGTGCAAATTTCACGCGTATAAACATTTAGGTTTTGGAAGCTAGAGGGTGACGACAGACAGATGGACATCAGAATGAGTACAATAGAGTTTCTTTTTTAATCTTCTCTTATGAAACTCTAAAAAGCAACATTGACTCGCGAAGGATTTGAACCTCCGACCTTCGATTACAATTGATTTTAGTTCGACGCTCTAACCGTTGAGCTAGCGAGCCGCTTGGAGCACTCGACGAATGTTAGAAAACCATGCTACTAAACTGACGTCATCTGTGTACTATCAGCAACAAAATGACTCATTCTGTACTCTTGCTGGATTCGTGTTTTGTTTCGTGTATTGCGTTAGGTTTTGCAAAGATATTCTTTCACTACTCTATGTTTACTGAAGTTACTATGTAGGCTCCCAATTCCTAAACATATCTTGTATCTTTAAGAATAAACATGTGGGTATTATCAAATAACATACGACATCGATATGACGTAAACGGAGAATCATTTTGCTAAGTTTACGAGTGTTTTTTTCCCGCAATAAATTGCCTCCATAAATATTTAACTTTTTTTAGGGAATTTTGTTTGAACAGAATTAAAGATTAAAAAGCCTGTTAAGTGCGAGTAAGGCTCACACTACGAGGGTTCCATACACATTTTAACAATAATGAATATGGTGTTTCTATTAATCTGTTCACGGATTTATAACGTAAAATATATTGCCTACTATATGGTGACATCAGCGTTGTCGTTTCGTGGAGTGCATAAAGCAGTTAATGGCTTAACGCAAGCAAATATTCAATAGTGAGTTACAGCCAAGCACACGTTCCTATTAAAGAATATACCGGAATCAGTCAGCGGAATCCCACTGCATCGTCTCTATGAGGTTGTTGATTTGGAAATCAGATTTTATTCCCGATGAACAATTCGTAGGCATATGGTGGATGTAACAAAGATTGTTTAGCATACCATTTTCAGCCAACTTCGCCAGTGAGCACTTTCTGTAAAGAAGCTGAGATTTGTCTCTGATCTGATCTGATACTGTCGCAATATCTCTGTATAAATTGTAATATTTAACGTTTTTACACGTGAAAGATAGGTTTAATATACATGCATATTACCCCAATTATTGACGTGTTGCTATACAAAGTTATTGACATGTTACTATACAAAGTTATTGATATGTTACTATACACACATATTGACATGTTACTATACAAAGTTATTGACATGTTACTATACAAATTATTGACACGTTACTATACAAAATTCATCGACAAAATTATACTGTACGAATTTTGAAGTTGTCGAATAACAGTATTTAAATTGTTCGTGCATTATCAGTGCGCTACATTCTTGCTCTTAGCTCTGTAACTATTTAAGGGTATTTTTTTCTGTAACACTTTTATCATAATTTTATATTATGTAAACATGTGTCCAATTTTTACATACGCACTTTTTATTTTTTTATAATGAAAATTAAATTTTTAAAAATTTTGTTTTAAATTCGATAAAATCGAAGTTATTAATCAGAAAGGTCTAAAAATCAGTCAGAAAGGTCGAGGTATTGCCGCAACAATGGCAACATGAAATGAGCATGAAAGAGCTTCACAAATCCTATTCAACTTATCAAGAGAGTGAGGCTTTTTCTTCAAAATTATTTCACGGAAAAAATTACAAACAATCTGGATTTACATAATTTACATTGTTCATATGTTGATATGTAGAAATCTTATGAAAAGACATCTTATGAAAGTAACAGAGACCTTTATTTCTGTTGCTTCTTAATAGGTCATTATTAAAATAATTATTAAAGAATAAAATATGGGGAAAGGCATTGACTCGAGAAGGATTTGAACCTTCGACCTTCGATAAACTCATGGTTTAAATCGATACTCTAAGCACTGAGTTAGCGAGCCGCTTGAAACAGTCGATTAAAATAACCGAAATATATAGCGAATATGATGTCATCAGCATTTATTTTATAACATTTTGGTACACTCGGCTAGCAGACTATCTGTTTCCGACTTACTCCTAAGCAGAAGTTGGAGTTTCTCATAAAAAATAAGACAGATTACACATTTTTTAAAATCAACAAATTAAGCACAATAAAAAGATTTGAATTACTCAGTGATCTAGAAAACAAGCATCTAAAGTATTGAAAAAAAATTTCTAGAAAAAGAACTAACAATTTGGAATACACTGTATTCATTTACAATACTGATACACTGGTTTAATAATCACAAAACTGTAATTAGGTTTAATGTTTCTCATACGAGTAGGTTCACTTTCTGTCTCTCTCTCTCACCAATTGATTAGTTTCGAAATGTCAACTCTAGAGTTCTGGAATTAATTACATAAGCTGACTCACAGTCATCGGAGTAAAGACAAAGTGACGCTTAAAAAAGTTTCTGAAAACATAATTATTTTACAGAATGATGTCCGATTAAAAGTGTGATGATTCGAAAACAGTACAGAAATTAAAAAAAATTTGAACAAAAAATGTAGTAAAAACCCTATCTTTCCAACCACTCCCCCCCCCCCTCCTCCTTTGTTTAAAAAGTCACAATATGACGAAATGAGGAACATGGGTTCTTGAGTATAAAGGTCATATCATGTTATTACACGTCTAATCATATTTATTACATCATCTTATTACATGTCTTATCATATTTATTACATCATGTTATTTATTACACGTCTTATTTTTATTACATCGTTTAAAATCTTAGAACTTGAATAAGAAAAAACATTTCTGATTATACAGAATAGACGACAATACGTCTGTACTTCAATTCAGGTTTGTTTTTCATAAATTTAGAATTTCCTTGAATCACTAGCCGCAGTTGGTATCTGTTATACACAGATCATAATTTCTCACTTCAATGATAAATTAAAAGATAATTTTTTGTGACTTAGGCAAAATCTTTCTGCCTTAGATTTATTTCTTTGAAGATAGTTTCTACTACCTTTGGAGAAATGCATTTTTTTCCTTTTTAAATGTTACAAAAATTCTTAAAAACCTCGAGGACACAAGATCTGGCATGGGCGAGGAAAGCCTAGTTATAAATAAGATGTGGTGCTGTAAATAAGATCAGGTTGCCGTGCGGTAATTAATTTTCCTTTTTTTTATGTAAAGTTCTTTAAAATTGTCACTGAGCTACTCCATGATAATATCCATACTTAGTCATCATCGACCTACTCCATCACCACAGTACCCATTTGTTGTACTTAATTATCGTGTCAGGCCACATGAAGCCATAGCGAAATACCAGCCCAGGTTAATCACGTCGTCACTGTGAGTTTCTCCTGACTGAATTTCTGATAGCAATACCATATTGCTTGAATATCTGCATCCAACTATTGCAATGAACAAAAATCGATTTGTAGAAAGTATCCCTTGTGGTCCCAGTTCACAATTCGGTTAAATATAATTTCCATGTTCGTACATCGGATTACACGCTCCGAAACTCGCATATTTCTGTAGTGTTTACTCAGTTTATGAAGTATTATTCATTGTTTTCTTTGCTCCACGTAAGTGGCTCAATATTTCTGAAAATGCCTTCATATTTTGATGTTAGCTCAGACGTAATTTGGGAGGGATTTGCTTCCACACTTGTCTCTGGTACATCATTCTCAACTATAGCTTCCGGATGCTCACGGAACTCTTTACTGAGATACTCAAATTGTTATTGAAACTGACATAAAACAAAAAAAAACAACTTTATGGTTGATTCTGAAAACGAAGCACTATGGTTTTAAAGCAGTATATATCCTGATTTGAAATCTAACTTTAAATCACATATAAATTGATCAGGTCGAAAACTGTCAAATTCAAAGCTTATGTAAGTTTTCGTTACACATATTTTTGGCAACAAGTTATTTTTATTATATCTAAAATTATTAAGTTTCAAGAATAGGAATTTTTCGATATGTTGCATAAAATTCAATAATTGAACAAAATTATTTAGGGCAAAACCTCAACACAGTATTTCAATATAATACTCATGCGTGACTAATAATAAAACATTCCTACGATAATCGAATCGAGTCAGCGGTAAACCTTGTTCCAAAAGATAATGTCGACATTGATGAACGAGTTGGAAAAATTCCTGGATTCATTTATTTTGATAGAAAAAAAAATAAGATAGAAGTGGTATATTCATCACAATATGTGAAAACGCATATAGCCAGTAAAAATAAATGGATTTTAAACGAGCTAATCACATTTCAGGGCACACCCTCATTTCCGCCCAAAATCGTGAAACCCGGAAACAGGAAACGTTTCTTTACGTCAATGTGTACAACAAATTTCTTATTAATGGATTTAAACTACTTCGATGTTGGATTATTGTTAGACCCACCATGTCACCGAATATTGGCAAATAATAGTTTCAAATAGTCCTGACTCACTTTGTAAAACAGAAAGTACACAAATTATCTGGTTTCAATGTAGTTTGCGTAAAAAATTCTAAAACCTCTGGACAACCAACAAAACCGAGGAATCTTAATTTTCTCGCACTATTTATTTATAAAGCGTCAATAAGACACTTTAAAGACTTTAAATATAATTTATTGTTATCTATCAACGGTGTCTTACAATCGAACGCACCTATATATCTGGAATGCAGGGCATCGAATCGGTTATTTATTAGCCTTATAAAGTCTTAAGTAGTTTCATTGCCCTGGAATTCCTAAAGGTCTAAATCTACGCGACAGAATTGTGTGCATCAGCCACACCACTATTAAATTATTGGCTGGTCAACTACACCTTCATATTTTATTTTGGAAAAATATACATTTGTACCGAAGTTTGTTCGCCAAGTGAAAATTCTCCTTTTCTTGAATTTTGCTAAGTTGTACTAAATAAATCCAATTTTTTTATTTTCTTTGGCGTCAAAAATACCTGGAATGCCTGGAAATCGTTTCTAAGGAGCTTCAACATGTGTACGGGATCCAGAATGGCAGCAACTGGCATTTTAGTTAATGGATGAAAAAATGTCCTTTTAGAATTTTCAGTCGAGCATTCCAATTGGGTTGCTGTTAGACATTAGCTGCGCAGTCGTCGAAATTTATGGAAATACTTTTGATTCCTATTTTATAGGTAAACTCCAAACCATTGTTTCACTAAATTTACTCTTTCCACCCCTATTGCACCATCGACTTAAAAGTATCCTACTGGAAGCTTCCAGTTTGAGTTAATGGCTGTGACTAAAAATACAAGAGACTCTTTAGCTTTTGCTAAATAATCACCACTTAAACCATGTTCTGTTTTAACGTAGGCATGACACTGTTACCGACTCGACACGATGACGTATTGCCATTTCATCCATGGCAAGGTTGGCTTAAATTTGGTAATTCTAGCTTTTAGCTTTATACTTTAACGTTATAAGAAACTTTTTAGTAAAACCTAGATTACGGTCTGCTGTTTTGTACCACATTTTGAGTACGAGGGTGGGGCAAACATGTATTGAAAGTTTTTCTGAAGAACGAATATGATTTCGGGGAATAATAACGGAGAATGAGCGCAATGCCGGTGTATATTTTTGCATTATACTTCCTCCCGATTTCACCTTCACCATTTGTCGAACCAAGAGCTTATGCACATGCAAATTATAAAACGTTCAAATGAATTAGTGCCTGATGAAATTGAATAAGATTTACCATATTCTTTGAAAATATTGTTTACCTGTAAATTTGTGTTTCTTAGAATATATAATTCCTCATCTCGCATATGGCATGTCTCTTGAATTTCTCTCAAAAAGTCTTCAAGTTTTGAAATTTTCCAAAGTACCTGCCATTTTTGTCTGGATTTGTTTAATTTTAAGCTTTGGCATTTAATAGCCCTTTCTTTTTGATCAATTATAGCAGGAAGTTTTCTTTTGCGAGGTGACACAATCAGTGTAGATAACGACATTATTTGTTTCTCCAATAATCGTATTTTCAGTCTGAAAGTAAATACTAACATTGAGGAGTAAATATTCAATAAGTATAAAATAGTATTGAATGAGAAATGATATAGTCATCCTTTCTGAACCTAAATGCAGACAAACCTGGCTTCGGCTACGAATAAAAACTCAAAAAAAAAATACGAATTGTAACTGCCTGTTTTGCGTTCAAGTATCTCCTGGCGGACTTCTTTAGTTCAATCATGTTCTAATAAGTGTGCTTAGCAAATTGTACCTATCTTTGCTGGAAACCAGTTCTTGTGTCCAGTAATTTCAAACCATTTCTCTTTTAAAAAAGGGTTTTAGGGAATCTAAAACACAAGTAAATAACAGTGTTTATTTTAATGAGACAACCCGTTCAATTCAGTCTTATTGTCGATACAAGGACCAAAATAAAAAAAAGTTAACATTTTTATATTTTTATCCTTTTCGTAATTGTCATGAGTGCACGTAGTCACTTATTTTTGGTTTAAAAAAACTTTGTTATTTGTCGTATAAATTATTCAAACTATATATATATATATATATATATATATATATATATATATGTATATACATAAAGCTTTCAACACTGAAAGCAGTAAATAATACTGCTGAAAGGGTGGTAAAATTGATGCAAGACTTTCATTGGTTAATCGCAGATGAAGGGGAACAAAAGCAATTTTTGTTACGTTGTGTACAAGATCACCATAAAATTTACCCCGATTGCAGAAAGCAAACTTTGAAAAAGAAGTATATAGAAGGTCGTTAATATGTAACGATATCATTTATTACAATTTTTATAAAATTATAAGTTGTTTTATTTACCAAACTTGAATTACGACTAACTGACAATATTTAAATACAAATTTTTAATTCATGACTTTGGAGTCGAGTCGGCAAGTGATAACATTAATTAGTCACAGTATTATGTATTATTTAGGCGTTTGAGATCACATGGAACAAAAATAGAAAGTATGCGTATCTGAATTCCCTTATAGCTTGAGACACCCTAAGATATATATATATATATATATATATATATATATATATATATATATATATATATATTTATGCATATAACTTATCTGACTTATGAAATGTATGAATAATATAGTAGTCGTTCATTATAATATAATGTAAAATCAATATGCAAATTCAAATGCTTTAAAATATAAAAGTTATATCTTATTAAGATAAGAGTCTTCGATCATATTTACGTTATCTATAATTATGCGATAACAACATTAAGTGTCCAGCACTAATGACGCATACCGGCCACAACGTTTTGTGATACCAGCAGAGAAGGAAAAACAAAAAATATACCGGTATAAAGCTGTCACCAATAATATTATTATTTAAAATCAAAGGAAATATATTTAACATATCCTACCGATGGTAGGAAAATCTGCAATTGGATTGGTGGGCATTCATTTACGCAAGTGATTATGGCATATAATGGCGTTTTTTTGGCGCTAATGAGCAATGGATGACGGAGTTCTACTACTCATCGCATTCGATCTTTGACTAAAGTATAAATACCTCACCGTGTATAGAAAAATACATTGGGTTGGCTAATAAATTTTTAACCCCGAGGTGCTGTCAACAATTTTTATTAAAAAATTTATGTATTGCACTAAATTTAATATAAGTATGCACCATTATTATCTACTACTTGTCGCAATCTAATTGGCAGTGACAATATGCCTATGAGTTCTTATTTAAAGTTTTTTTTTAGGTAAATAGTTACTTAGAGCTCTGAATAAATGGCCATCTGAGGAAGTAATGTTCGGCAAATATGGTGTAAGAGTGAGTAGAACCCAGCCGAGCTCCTCTAATTTATCACAAGTTCATTTTGCAACATGTGGTCTAGCATTATCATGTAGAAAATAAAGTCTGTTAAAAACTGTTGACTACTCAATTTGCTAGCTAATCGTCCAATTGTTCACAGTAAATATCTGCATCAATTGTAGATCCGTCTGGAAGCAACTCCCAATGAATAAATACCCTTGAAATTCCACCAGCAGCTGAGCATCACCTTTTTATAAACTTATTTTAGGTTTGGATACTGAAATTCCTGCTTCTCCGACACCCAGCCATTGACGTTTACGTGTATGGTTAACGTATGTAACCCGCTTCTTGTCACCAGTTACTAATTGATTCAGTCAGTCGAAGTTACGTTTCAATGTCAATAATTGTTGACCAGTATCAACTCTGCACTGAAAGTGAAATGATGACAACTCGTAGAGTATACACCATATTTTGAAACATTTCCAAATTCGTGAAAATGTATTTTATGGTGCCATGACTGCAGTGTAGTTCATCTACCAATTTATAAGCCATCAGTCGAGGATCTTCCTCAATTAGGTGTCGTAATCGATGAATATTCAATTCTACAGGACGTCCTACGGGGTTCGTTCTCAAGATCGTAGTCCTCATTCTAAACTTTCTGAACCAAATCTTTACCATCGTGTAAGACACCGTGGACTCGCCCATCGCATGACATATATAATTTGTGGCAGTCTTTGCATCGTGACCCAGACGAAATTTGTATAATAATAGAATTCGTATTTGATATCGATTTAAATCCATTATCTTTTATGCAATTCACTTCAAACTTTGGCGCCGACTCTTGTGAACAGACTACACCTTAGCTTATTTATATCCCGCAGTAAAACCTTCTACAAGTTTTGAGAACCTTTCTGGAAAAGTCCCAAAGTTGTGGCTAAAAACTTACTAGCCAACCTAATATTAGCATATATTTTTCTATGATAATATATTTATCGCGGATCATAATAGTGGCACGGGTACCAAACCTACTTACTGTCTCTAGTTGTAGATATTTCGATCCCTAAACAGGGCGTGATGGTGCTGAAGATGTAAATATTGTAAAAAAGAATGAGCCGCAAAGATTTTTTGTGGCGACGCCGAATCTCTCTTAATTATTATCAAAATTAATGATTCAAACATCATTTTAAAGCTTAGATTCCCCGCTCTTGACAAAAAAGAGATATTAAATTTAAAGTTAATGTTTTTCCTGAAAAATTGATTAAAACAATTTTTTATAAAAAGCGTATTTTCATTAGCAACGCCATCTGTTGATGGCATTCCTAATAAAAATATATTCAACTAAAGAAATAATATTAATTTTTGGTGTTTGATCACGATACTCTGCGAAATATTCGCACGGGTCAGCTAGTTGTTTCCTTATTATTATTGTCTATACATCCTTCACCACCAGACTTTCCGAAAACTAAATATCGATGATAAAAAATAACATCTCTTCTACCACCTACAATTACCAAACACGTAATCAAATATTTCCCACGAAAATTACTCGAATTTTATACAACTTTGAGGAATTAATATCTATTTTATGTTCCTGAAATTTTCCAAATACTCTTTCTGGAATCGACACATTTTCTGGGACAATATTTTACGATGTAATGCTGTGAATGTCATGTTTAGAGGAAGACGTCTTATCGTAATAATCTTGTTAAAATATCATCGAAAAATATGTGCTCACAAACAATTAATACTTTATTAAAAATATTTGGTGTTAATTTTGTAGAAATTCAATATTCACAATTAAATGAAACTACGTGATATAGTATTATTTCCACTTTCTTTAAGTTCTTTACCGCGACCTAGGCTTCGTTGTATTACAACATCTTCAGGTGGGCTAAACCTCTGCCTAAAGCCTGACTTCAGCTAAGAGTTTAATAAATATGCCTGATGGTGTATTTGTAGAAACTAAATTTTAACTAAGAATTATATAGTAGAAAACAAGTAAAACCCCTTGAAAGACGCAAGTTATTTTTGCACGCCCACGAAAATGTTTCACACGAAACCCTTATTTCAAGTTTATGTAAATTTCACTATTCTGATTCAACATTTTCGGAAGAAAAGAGAAAATAATACTTGTGGTTAAATGGAAAAAGCTTCTTCAAGTCACTTTGCAGCAGATCGATTAAATACATTAATTAAAATTAACTGGACCAAGTTTGATGTTATATTGATAAATCCGAAACCGTTATATTAAACATTTGTAATTTTATAACAAACTTATTTGAAATAAAAATTAACAAAATAAATTGACTCGCGGAGGATTTGAACCTCCGACCTTCGATTATTTTAGATTTTTAGATCGACGCTCTAACCGTTGAGCTAGCGAGCCGCTTGGAGCACTCGACGGATACAATTTATATGACGTCAGTTGCAATAATTTCACAACATTGTGATACGTTCAGTTTGCTGTTATCATTATCAAACATTGTACGGACTCGCCCATTGCAATCAATCTGTCAAAGGTTCGTCGTGTTAACATATCAAATCAAGCACTTCCGAAGAGTCCAGTATAGGGAAGTAATTATATGGGTGTGTGGGGAGTATTTATTATACTAATTATTCAGAGATTCCACTGCAACTTGGAAGAGAGACGAATTCTTTATCTAACAAGTCTCATTGGTTTTGTCCAGCTGTGCTGCTAGATTATGCAAAACAGAATGAGTTCAAAGAGCAAACACTTTAGATACTCCTTGTCATCAGGTGTTATAAAAAAATACATATTTTTGACTGAAGGTCGAGAAAAATCCATCCATTAATCGGTAGATCTCGCACCATCTCGCTCCTTGTATAGACCTGAAATTGAAATTAATTTCTGGTTATCAGCGTATCGACATTGTTTCCGATAAAATTTCACTTTCCTCAATGGCTCTCTTAATTAGCATTTGGCATTTAATAAGAGATTTGGTAGTTGGCATTTTAATAAATGGACTTATATTCATTTAATTCGGAAATTATAAAAATGAGCAGGTATACGCGTTTCGTATAAGAAAGTGTGTGTTTGTATTTTTGTGTGTTTACTAATATTCAAAAAATACTAATCAGAACTTTGATGCCATATTTTATATTTGATTAATCACTTTTCATTTAGATTTATTTATCATATTAAGTACTCACACAGAACTAAAGTGGCAACGTATGTTTAAAATGTCGATTAATGTTTACATTTTACACAAGTTTTATAGTTCGTCCTAAGAAATCGTTATTTGCAGTAAACCACCAGAAGGCGTCGCCATTTTGAAATTACTTGTTGTTTTTGTGCACCGCTAGAGAATGAATTGATTTTTGTAGTATTATATATTAAATTGTTTTAATGGTTTCTTATCTCTGACTCTGATACGCCCTTTATTACATGCATAGTCGGAGATTTCTTATTTTTATTTCTATGTTTAATTCGCTATCTAATATGTCCCTCGTTTAATCAAATACAGACACAAAATTCAATCAAAAGTTAATATTTCCGAAATTTAATATGTCTTGTAACAAAGTTCAATATGTCCCACGTTTAATAAAAGACAGACACAAAGTTCAATCAAATTTTAATACGTCCTTTAACAAAGTTTAATATGTCCCACGTTTAATCAAAGAAAGACACAAAATTTAATCAAAATTTAATATGTCCTTTAACAAAGTTTAATATGTCACACGTTTAATCAAAGACAGATACAAAGTTTAATCAAAATTTAATATGTAGTTTTAACAAAGTTTAATATGTCCCACGTTTAATCAAAGACAGACAAAAGGCAGTATTTCACAGGAGGGCCAAAAATAGTTTTAAGTTGTGATAAAAATTATTTCATCCCTGTAATTGATACAGGGATGAACTAATTTGAGTGTAATTGTATGATGTGTCAAAAACATTTAAATACGAGTTTTTAAAATATATTTATTATGGATGATTCCAAAAAGGGTGGTATCTACACTCCATGTTACTTTAATGCGTATAAAAAGAGTGTACTTACATCTACACTTATGATTAGGACACGATAAGATACCAAAAGAATAGGGATGGAAGACTGAAATTGGTTCATTAAGAACTACGATTCGATATTCAGAACATGAAATATTATTGAAAATGGTTTTTTGCGCCTGAAAAGCCTGATGTAGTTTGCTTACGACACAAAAGAGTTAATTGCTTTAATGCATCACGGATAATACACATAGATGAAGGCATTGAAGACAATAATACTCCTAATTAATTTATCCCTTATATAATACAAATTACGTGTTTATAGTTTTTTGGTTTATATTATTTGTCAATAAATATTTTTTTACTACAAAATTGTATTTTTTCTTATTTTCAACTAATTAAGGATATATGTCATATGGCAGTCGCTTTGTATCAGTAGTTAGAATTATAATTTTTTTATGTCAGATCATAATAGCAACCTCGAAATAATTTAATTAAAATATTAATTTTATTAAATTATTACATATTAAAATTATTTTTCTAGTAATTTAATTCTTTTTGTTAAAAAAATTATGGACTTTTGCCAAAGCCGGAAGCTCTGAAAAGCCAACTTTTAAAAAGCCTTCAGAACTCGATTTGAAAAGTTACGAAATTTCATCCAGAAAAACTGTGTTCCGAGATTTTTTTCGTCCTAATTACACTTGTTTATTTGTCTTATAATATATATTTTTACGAAACAGATTCACTGGGACAACACATTAAACACAAAAAAAAAATTACTTCGAATATATAGACCATCAATTAACCGATTTTATGGATAACCCCGTTTCCTTTGATACCCAATTTTGCAGGTAACTGTAAATTATTGAATTTGCAAGTCACCTTTAAATATAACCTTCTACGAGATTAATACTGAAACATCAAATGGTTCATTCAAATGGTTACTTGGATAAATATACGTTCTATTTTCCTTTCCAGGCATATTTGGGTTTTTCATTTAGCAAGCAGTCTTATTTCTTAAAAATACAATTATGCGAGTGGAAACATTCCAGATTTGTGTTAACGTAAATTGACATTTCACGTCTCATTATCTTTACAAAAAAGTTTGGCCTTTTCTCGACCACATAAGTCACCACAGACAAAATCATTTTAGTGAAAACTGATTTTTCAGGAATGTAGATAGAGAAGCAAATACTTTTTAAAATAACTGGTAAATTGGAATTTGTGTTTCTGAAAGCCATTGCCCCTTTTCAGAAATTATTTAATAATCATATTCTTTATGATTGTTAATATTTGTAATTATTTTATCCTTTATTATTAGCTGTGAATTTTTTTATAATTAACATCAATAAATTTTCTGTATATTTGCTTCAGTTAAAAAACTCAATACGCTTTTAAGCTGATTGCATTCAAATTTAATTTTTGAGTTGAGAATCTGTGATTGGTTAAGACAGTTGATTGTATCAAAACGAAACAATTCATTTAAATATATAAACTTTTATTTTATGAGTTTTCTAAATTCATTAGTACACAAATTAATTAACTATGAAAATGTAGCGTGCTGAGTATTACATATATTTTTTCTTTGTTATTGTTTAGTATTACTGATCGAAATGTAATACCGAAATGTTAAATTTGTTCGTATTTGTAATTCTTTGAATCACTATTATGAGTTGTGAAAATATTAATTATAAGTTAGTTACTTCATTTAAAACATTCAATATGCTTTTAAGTTGATTGTATTTTAATTTAATATTTGAGTTGAGAAACTATAATTGGTTAAGCCAGTTAAATGTATTAAAACCAAACTATTTATTTAAATATATTAAACTTATACCTTTATCATTTTTCGAAATTAATTAATACACAATTTAATTAACAATATAAATGTCGTATTCTGTGTTTTATATTTTTTCTCAATAAGACATAGTACCACTGGCCCAAATATAGCACGAAAATGACAATATTGTTGGCAATCCTAATTGAGTGGGACTCTTCATCTTGACCTGCTTTTTTTTCGACTCCTCAGATCAAAAACATAGCTGGAGAGACCTGATCTTGACCACTTAATTATTTGTTTGGTTTACTTTAATTTTTTTTCTGAGGAATGCACACCGTTTGCGAACATATTTGCTACGTAAAAAAGTGGGAAGCGTAGAAGATTAGCATATTGTTGTATATATCATAGCATATTATATGAAAATATTTGAACTTCCTTTAGGTAACACGGTATTATTTGAAAATTTTGTCTATTTGTACTCCGGAAGAGCAATTTTTACCATTTGATGAGGGTGTGCATATTCATACACCTTTGATTTGTAACGTGGTTTTCGGTGATCTTTGTCCTATGTTTCAAAGTCAGATGGGAACATACACGCAGTCACATAGCTTGCAATTAGTAAGTAACAGGTTATCATATTTGATGTCACCATTCGCGAACTGAATGTATCACAATGTTGTGAAATTGTTGCAGATGACGTCACTTTCACAAC
This sequence comes from Druceiella hillmani, assembly GCA_039881145.1. Lineage (NCBI taxonomy): Eukaryota > Metazoa > Arthropoda > Insecta > Lepidoptera > Hepialidae > Druceiella > Druceiella hillmani. The sequence goes on from JAYKKI010000031.1 coordinate 13,033,382, forward strand.
AGATGAATGGTTCGCGCATCGATCTAAATACTAAGAATAATCGAAGGTCGGAGGTTCAAATCCTCCTCCTGTCAGTGCAGCTTTATATACATTTATAGTTTTTTTACTTTTAATTCAGTGCACACATCCGTTTTCCGCTAAAAAGAAGCGGAGTTGTTCGTGCAAGATCGTTCCAGTAGAGTCGATTACAATAAAAGAAACCAAATAATTTAATGTTATCAAATTTTTTTACAATTTTTGTATCATGGTGATCTCAGTTGAAAGTGGCGCTCAATAAAAATTAAGTTAGTTTAAATTAACACCAACTTCCTCAAATGGAAATATTTTGCAACATATGTTCACATGCTGCAAAATGTCATGAACGAAAGAAAGCGAGTGCTGTCATCTTCAAGAGGTCTCATTTTTTTAATATTCCGTAGTTAAAAGAGAACTTTTACGGTACCACCATATAAGTCCAGTTACAATCTCATAATTTGTATGGTTTTAGAATTTAGATACACAAAATTTTCCAAGAATAACTTTACGTAGAGATCTGGTATAGTTCAATTATTGGTTCCACGCTCCACTTTTTCTTATCTCTTCTAGATCGTTTCGACATCTGATAGTACATGACGTCTCCGAGTATCTTTAGGATTGCCATTAATAATTATAATTTTTTGAGGTCCAAAATCCAAAGGAAGAGAAGTACAGAACCCAATTAAAGCTTCGCATGATTATTTCGCCAAAGCAATACTGTAGATTAGAATGTTATATTCTAAACAGTTTAATTCTTCTTTCAATTCATTTCTAAACCATTTTAAATTAGTTTTCAAGCGAATTGAGAATTTATATATATATATATATATATATATATATATATATATATATATATATATATATATACATATGTATGTGTGTACATCAACAGGTGCAAGCTGTAAACCGACTGTGTCGGTGATGCTTATAGCATAATTGCGCAAGCCGCGCTAGTCACTTTTTTGTGGATGAAATATTGAAGAATTTAAAGTTAAAGCGTGTAACTTAATATTTAACTTTTATTTTGTCATTATTTCTAAGAAAATTTCTATATATATATGTATTATTTTCCCTGTTGTATTTTATATCCACAAATAAATGATATTATTATTAATTTAAAATTATTTTATGTGGTGATATTTCCAAAAGTGTCCTAAGTCCTGGTTGTGGGAAACTCTGTTCTTTTCTTTGGAGTTAAACGGAAATAGAAAAATTTCGTGAGGTGAGCTGTAATTAAGGGTAACTTTCAAATTATATATTATGTGTGCTATAACGCAATGTTGACTTCTCAAATAGCTTCAAATGTAAAGGGGTCTCAAATAGGGTGCAGGCGAATATTAAAAGAATTTAATGTTTCTCTCCATACATGTAAAATTAGGGTAAAATATGTCTTTTTGCGAATTCCACCGAATTTGGTATCAATAGTAATAGTAGCTTTTTTAAAATAAAGTTGAGGTTTCATTTAACATTTTTTTTTTCATTTTGAGCGCTCTTTGTGAAATATGAAACTTCAATGTGATGTCAAATATATTGTCCCCATCTGTTAACTCTTCGACTGTGCGTTGGAAAAATTGGAAAAAAGGATTATATACTATTTTCGGTTTTTGACAAAGTATACGTGGCTAGTTTGTTTTTCTTACTTTCATTCCATATCAAATCAATGCAAGGTTTCAAAATTATTTTTTGAAATCGCATTGAAATTTCGTAAAATTTAGTAAAAATGTCTTATTTTATATTTTTCATGGACTTTTATACGATAATGCAAGAAAAACTCGCCTTACATATATAACCCATATAAATATTATGAGAAATAGTCAAGTAACATAAAATTAAAACATGTGTTATCAAAATTATGATTTTGCTTGTTTCTAAAAATCTGGATGTTTTTCAAAGTTAAAATTTTGTTGTTATTAATAAATAATAAAAACGTTAAGCATTTGGACCACAAGAATTTTCACCATAGAAACCTTATAAGTCTCTTTCGACATTTACTGCCTTCTAACGGTACTTGACTTCATCATCACTCATCAAGGTCAAGATTATTAATCTGAGTATAAAATCAACAAGTTAGATTTTACTAAAGCCAAAGAATATTAAGACAATTGTCAATTTTAATGACAGACTCTATTTATGCTCAAAAAGACAGTTATTTAACTTTTTTATCATTAATATGTTAAACAATATTTATTAACAATGATTAAAATATTAAACATAAAACTATCGTTACTTTTAATTTTTTCTTTTTAATTTGAAGAGCTAATTAAATTTTGCGTCTTTAATGGGAAAAATATTACCTTTAAATTGACAATAAAATTGAAAATATACTAAAGAAAAATATTTCTTTTAATTTAATTCGTTCCATACTAGAGAAATCTATCGACCTTTATAATAAAAGCCATAGCAATTGAGTGGTTGAAAAAATTTCATCTCTACGGTTGATTTAAATACAATCTAGAAATTGTTATGGCTCTTTTGTAAAAAAATACTTTTTGGCTTTGTGTCAATTTTGGATTAAACATGCGACTTATTCTACATGCAACTATCGAATATAATCGTAGTTTCTGGGGTCAACTACACATAGAAATAAAGAAAACAAAAATATTCGAACTTTATGTGTAAATAAAGGCATGAGAAAATTAGAGATAAGAAATCTTTAAAAATATTGTAGTTGCTACACCGGTTATTGTAGTTGCTGCACCGGTTATTGTAGTTGCTACACCGGTTATTGTAGTTGCTACACCGGTTAAATGTAGCAAATAGCAACAGTCAATCCATTACCGGACTAAAAATTTGCTACAACATCGTTGAGTTGTTCCCTAATGATGAACAACCCACGAGCTTCTGTGGTTTATACTTTGCAAAAAGTATAAACCACAGAAGCATAATGATCTCTTAAAACGTATTATAAAACTTGTCTAATTTTCAAACACTATTAGGTACTTTAAATAAACGTTCGAGTAAATATACGAGAACGCTACGTTCTCTGAGTACTTAATATTACAAATTGTATCTAGGAGATCGGCAAACGTTCATATAGTGCTGAGCTCAGATTCTATAAGAATAAAAATAACATTCCTGTATAAAGAAAATGAAGCTATTATGTCCTTAAATTTTTATTTCAATAAGCCAAATCATAAATCTTGTCTGTTTTTACGAAAAGACAGTTTATTTTTTGTAATATCTTTTAATTATTATTTCCACGAAACTCTTTTAATCAGCAAGATAAAACAAGTGCAGATTGTCTTTTATTATATCCTCTACACTCATATCTAACGTATTGATGCATGAACCTCAATGACAAGGTCGTTGCACGAATGACAAGGTCGTTCCACGTATGACAAGGTCGTTGCATGAATGACAAGGTCGTTGCACGAATGACAAGGTCATCGCTCCACGACACGTAAAACTCGAAAAGACACAAAGATATTGGTTTTGAAAACACAGAACGGATGTCAATTAATTTAACAGTTTATTTTTTATTAATTTATAGTAGCTATTAACAGTTAATATAACGATCTGTACTGATATTTTTTTTGAATGGTTTCCAAAATATATGACGTGCTTCATTAGATTTCTATGGTTAACTTTATTTCTTATTCACACTTCTTGATATATTAAAAAAATATATATATATATAAATACATATATACTTATCCACACACACACACACACACACACATATATATATATATATATATATATATATATATATATATATATATATATATATATATATATATGCGTGGATAAGTAAGGAAGATAGTTTATTCGGTTTTGTGTTACGGTTAAAAATTTATATTATATTTTAATCTTTCTTGTTTGCTAATGGCTAATATATTTAGTTTTTTTTATATTCTAAGAAATATCAACTATTTTAAAAGTTATATTCTATTTATTAGGAGCAAGTCCATTTCGCTGGTTTTCTTTATGACTTAAATTGAAAAGCGGTTGATCAATTACAGACGATCGCGTCAAAAATCTGTCGTCGCCGTGGTGTGTTGGATTGATCACAATGAATATGGTTTTGACTGTATGGCGCACCGCAAGAATCCAGGTTCGATTCCCAACCGCTCGTCGAGTGCTGGAATGGTGTTCTGATTGGCTGTATAATATGTAATGTAAATAAGTAAAATATTAATTAACAGCTTTCCAATATATTAGCAAACAAACAAACTAACAAACAACGTTATCTCGTGCGGACGCATGTACCATTACCTTCATTTCCTAGTGAAATCTAAATGACTTTCTTTAGTAAAAACCTGACTTCCATTCTTGAAGGAGGCGATCGAGGAAAGTGAAGTCACGCGGAAAACGGAGTCGATGCACAGATAAGCAGATATTAATTTTCGTTTGGTCTCTGCGAAAAAGCCGGATGGCACGAGATATATCGAGCCAGGGTGTTGCGGCACGATTGATATTTCGTTGCGTAATTCAGCAAACGCGTGTTATGCCAAACAGAACTGGTGACTTCATCCACAGAACTGGTGGTGATCTTGCATTCTCAGCATTCAGATATTCCAGTAAACACTTTCTTCAGTATCCACAGAATCATAACCCAACTAAAAACATTCATGCCGAGGATGTAAAATACCCCCAATACATGGCCAAGCAATTCGGTTCACCATTTGATCGTACTGGCGGGATCTGCTGCCGCACCTCGAACCAGGTTCGTTATTTATTTACTTAAATCAGTTCATGTTATATTTAGGGAACTAGGAGTTATACACAGGGAACTGTTCGAAACATCCGTACATACCCTTCGCATAGTCGTTTGATCGTTATCCCGCTGAACCGTTGACAGATTGATTGGATAGAGTGAGTCAGTATATTGTTTAATATTGATAACCGCAAACTGAACGTATCACAATGTTATGAAATCATAGCAAGTGACGTCACATTCATAATAGGTGTAAATTGTATTCGTCGAATGCTCCAAGCGGCTCGCTAGCTCAACGGTTAGAGCGTCGATCTAATAATTCAAATAATCGAAGGTTGGAGGTTCAAATCCTTCGCGAGTCAATGAGTTTCTTTTATTTTTATTGCAAATAAATATTTTTTATCGTGTTATAAATGTTTTTATACAAAAACTTATTTTTATAAGCGCAGTATCAAGTTTAGTCCAATTAATTGGAGTTAAGATATTTAAACGGTCGACTACAGGTTGAAGAGGAGAAGCCTTTTTTACTTAATCGAAAGTCTATAAAGTTTTGCTTTCGTTTGAACCGCCCTCTGCTCCCAAACATGTCCAATTAGAATATTGTCTCTACTCGTATCAAACATGTCCAATTAGAATATTGTCTCTACTCGTGTCAAACATGTCCAATTAGAATATTGTCTCTACTCGTGTCAAACATGTCCAATTAGAATATTGTCTCTACTCGTGTCAAACATGTCCAATTAGAATATTGTCTCTACTCGTGTCAAACATGTCCAATTAGAATATTGTCTCTACTCGTGTCAAACATGGCCAATTAGGATAGTGAAGTTCGCACTTTTCATATGTAAATCTTCATCCGTGCACGAAAGCAACTGGCGATCTTCAAGACGTTTTAATTTTTTCTGTTACAAGGTAATTTGTTAAGGTTTTGTTTCTACAAATCCATCTCTGCACTATTAGACATACTTATTGAATCCTTAGCATAAGGTTTTTTTATGTTTCCAAGCACACATCCTTCACTGATATTTTAACTAGATTACTATTTATGAAGAGAAATGAGCACGAAGCATAGTTTTTCCCTTTTTAAAAAAATATAAGATACCGTGTAAATTGTCATTGTTTATAGTTGAGAAAAACACGTTAATACAACGGAAACACGAGCCTTTTGTATATTTCCGATAAAATCAGGAAATAATGGTTTTACGATACTTCAGCGGTAGCATAGAGACAATCAATCAATTTCCGCTTCCAAAAATATCGAATTAGGATGGCGAAATTTGCACAAATTTAAAATATAAAGTTTTCATGTGAAAGTTGCATATACAAACAAAGTTGCAGCTGGCGATCTTCCACACGTTTTATTTTTTTCTATTACAAGGTTATTGTTTAAAATTTTGTTTCCACAAATTCATTTCTACACCATTAGCCATATTCATTGAAGCCTTAGAATAAGGTTACCATAAGAATGTCTTCCACTGAACGGCATGAAGCATAATTTTTCCATTTTTAATGACGAATGGATACAGGAAAAAGAAATATTGGATACAGGAGCCTCTTTACTATTTCCAACGAAATTTGTTAATAGTCTATTGTATGATACTTAAACAATTATGCAGAGAAAATTTCGGCATATTTTTCGTGGAAAAGAGCTATTTTTTGTTTTCCCGAACGAGAAAAACCATAGAGTTATAATATTAAGAAGCAGATGACACATAAATAATTATCGGACAATATCTAGAGAAAACTATAAAGACTGAAATATTTTCGTTTCCTTCTTCTCGTTGTTACTTGCAACAGTTCGAGCGAGACCGCATTCGTTTCATATGTTTTCTTAAAAACAAAACAATTTCCTTTTAAAACCAAAACAATTTCCTTTTTAACTCAAACAATTGCATTAAACAAATGCATAGGCAAATATCGTATATACGTTCGTATAGTTTCGTTAAATGGGCACATGCAATTGAAGAAAACTTTTCAACCACGAGTCGGACTGGACCTACGAGGGTCTCGCATACATTTAGGCATTTATAAAAATTTAATGGCACATAATATTCCTCTTAAACTATTTACAAAATTCTAAGTTTTTTGAAGAAATATATCGCCTACCACATCTCTCACAGCCATCAAATACAAATTTTCATCAACCTTTCTTCAAATACAAATTGACGATTTTTGGATTTTTTCTTTACTTGTGCTATGAAACCTTGCTTCTCTCTAAAATTTACAATTTTCTATGCCAACGGGAAGTACCCTATATATTTTGATTTATTTGCGAGTGTCAAAATATGCGACCTAAATGGCCGTATTTTAGGGTTATTCTTGAGTGGGTTTATTTAGAAACTTGATTTTTTACAGCTCCAAGGGACCGTAAACCTAAATATTTGATATTCATTTTAACTGGATAACCACCACGCGTTCCTGAGAAAAAGGCTCATACGAACACCGAAGTGATTCTATAGGGCTCTTTTTTCTTTTTCAGTTAGGGTTGTGACGTTGGCTTCAAGAAGAAATTGTTAATTTTATATCTAATGATGATCGTGTAGTTATCCAACGATCATCACGCATGTTTAGTTTAATATTTACATAGATAGTAATTGCAACAATAGTAAATTTTGTGGTACGCGGTAAACATTTTAAAAATGTTTGTCTCTTTAGAAATTTTACGTTAAAAATTGAATCTGTGAATTTTTGCGACGTTTTCATCAATTTTCAGCATTATCGCCTTGAAGGAGGATTAGCACCATTGACCACTACTTTTGAAATGTTTTGCTTTGAAGTCATTAATTTGCCTTTGTATGTTTTGCTCTGTAGTAACGAGTTCGGTGAGCGTTCAAAAGTTACGATTTTGTAGAATGTGCATAATTTAAAAAGGTAAAGGATTCGATTCTCAAAAGGCGGTAAAAGCTGCCTTCAAAGATTTATATCTAAGTAGAAAACTATTTTGAGAGTCAAGGCAATTTCCTGTTATAATTTATCGTTGTAACATCTCATTTCCTACTCCATCGACAATATACACGAACAACTCCTGATAATTCCAACTAATTCTCCGTTTGTGGGAAAAAATGTTGAATTAAAGATGTTGCCGTTTGTTTTCTTTTTGTAGAATCTAAAATTATTTTTCTTCCTAAAGTCGTAAGGTCTTCAACTCCGCTATTATGCAATGTTCTAAAATTTGGATTGTATTCCTGTAATCTTGGCTTGTGTATCAGTGTTTCCTTATTTGTTAATAGATGAATTTTCATGTTTCGGTTTACATTTTAGCCATTTTTGGTAATTGTCTTTTGAGATGTGGAATTTGGGATTCTATGACACAGTGCAATACTGTAAATTGGTACGGTGTTTTCTGAACTGTTTTAAATTTTTTCAGTTTATTTTCTTATGTTAAAAAATTACTATTACATAGGTCCCCTTCTTCAATTAATAGAAAAAATTATGGTAATTGCTAGTCAGCCAAATACAAACAGACACAAATCGTAACTTCTTTCTACTCATCATTAGATATCCAGTTACATGTAACTCCTGAAATACAGATTTCGGGATCCTGGTATTCACGGTAATAAAGTATAAGTGGTGCGGCTTTCATTAACTCAAAAAAGTGTTCTTCTAATTTGTGACGCTTTATCACTGCCATAGACTTATTTGACTCAAAATGATGTAAACTAGAAATAAAACTTCGAAGTTTAATTTTTTTTACGCGTCCGTAAAAGTTCAACAATTGATACCTGTACAGAAAAATAGTTACACGGCCCTGGGTCCGGTAATCGATTACTTTTCCCCGCCAATTATGCGAAAATGACCATTTTTAAATCGGTGTAATTAAATCAGGGTAACAATGACAGTCTCAGCCTTCCATCACCTTTTATTCTATACTCGTACTTTCTGCATTTAAAGCGCTTGTCATTCGTTTTTTCTTCTCTTCCATAGCTATTATAATATAAGGTGGATCTCGAATATCCATCAACCGAGGGATACGCGGGTCTACAAATTCTGGGAGCCAGCAAACGGACTAAAATGTAACTAATTTTACTTCCATTTTTGACTCCCAAAAATGGTCAACTTGGTGAATAATGTGAACTCCAATGCACCTAGCATTATATTATAAAAAGTATTTGAACTTCATTCGGGTAATTGGGCTTTATTTGAACATTTTTGTGTTTCTATTACGGAAGAGTATTTTTTTGTCCTGTGATGAGGGAGTATTGAATGCCTTTGACTGGAAAGGTTTCTCCTGTGTTGTTGTCCTGTATTAGACGAGAATAGACAAGCAGTCACACAGATTGCAATTAGTAAGGTGATTATATTCGATGTTATCAGTCACACACTGAGTGTATCACAATGTTGTGAAATTGTTGCAGATGGCATTACGTTTTTAATCAATATTGATTGCAATCGTCCAATGTTCCAAGCGGCTCGCTAGCTCAGTGGTTAGAGCATCGATCTAAACTATGAATTCATCGAAGGTCGGAGGTTCAAATCCTCCTCGAGTCAATGCGTTTTATTTTACATTTACAGTTTCATTTTAGAAAAAGCGGATTTGTTTCTATGAGATCACTCTTGTACAGTCGATAATAATAAAATAATTTAAAATATTTTTTTGGTGTCAAAATTCGTTGCAATTTTTGTGTCCAGATGATATATGCTGAAAGAAGCGCTCGACAAAAGTGAAGTTAGTTTAAATAAACACAAAATTTTTCCAATGGAAACTTTGCATGCTGCAAATGTGAACATGCACAGCAACGAAGGTGACTGCTGTAACCTTCAGTAGGTCTATTTTTTTAATATTCTGTAGTGGAACAAGGAGCTTTTACAATACCATCACACGATCTCATCATTTATATTGTTTTAGAACAAGAACATAAAATTTACAAGAGATCTCAAATATGGTGGAGGAGAATTTTAAAAGAATTCAAAGTTTTTCTCCATGCATGTAAAATTGTGGTGAAACAGAGTCGCGTATCAACAGAAAGCTTTTTTAAAGTTGAAGATATTTCAATTAGAGCAAGACTTGTCCCTTCGCGAAATATGAAACTTCGAAATGACGTGTAACATACCTATTCTAACCTTTAACATATCAACTGTGTGTTTTAAAAATTAAAAAAAAATTATGTACTTATTTCTAAGTACATAACTTGATACTTTACGAAAGGTAGAAAATAGTACGCTGGTCTATTTTTCTTACTTTCATTTGAAATCAATGCAAGGTTTCGAAATGGTTTCTTCAAGTTTAAATTAAATTTTGTAAAATTGGATATAAATGTCTTATTTCATACTTTTCTTCGTCTTTCACATGATGACATAATAAAGATTTGTCTCATACATTTTTATAATCCATACAAATGTTATGAAGATTGGTCAAAATAAAAACATATTTCTTTGAAATGTTTATTTCGTTTTTTCTAAAAATCTATGTTTTTTTTAATTCGAAATTTTACACTTTGATGGTAATGCCCTTTCGATTTTTACCTCAATTTAACGACGTTTAACTTCTAAATCTATTAAAGCCGAGAAAATCGTTATTCTGAGTTTATTGCCAAGTTAGATTTTATTAAAGCCAAAAAAATAAGGCAATTTTCAGTTTAATTACTGACTGCCTTTAAGTTCAAACTGATAATTATTGCCCTTTCGTATCCCTAAAACTACTAACTTCACTTAAAGTGCTAAACAGGGAATCATCATTATTTTTAAATTTGTCTTTTAACTTTATCACAATTTGAGTCTTTCGTGAAATAACAAGCTAAGTGCAAATTGACATTAAAATTAAAATGAATAAAAAATTTACTGCAGTAAAATATTTGCTTCATTTTAACCCTTTCAATAGCAGGGAAATCCATTAACCTTTGCAACAAAGGCCGCAGCAACTGAATACCTGGTACAATTTCATGTCTATGGTTGATTTTAATCCAATTTAAAACTGTTTTCGGCTTTTCTGTCAATTTAATGTTAGATAAGTTTTGTATTAGCTTTTAAGAGATGATTCTGTGCAATGAACCACAGAAACGTGACGCTTGTCCATCGTCAGGAAACCTCGTACCGTTTCGCTTCTTCGCACAGACTACATGGGAATTAGTATCCACTTATCGGTGCTGTTTCCCACACAACTTCACTTTAAAGAGCGGATGGCAACATTTTCCTAAAAAAAAAAGGATTTGTATTTCATTAGGAAATGATAGAAATGGTACATGCTTCCCCATAAGAGAATATGTGTTTGTAAGTTTGTTTGCTAATGTATTGGAAAGCTCTTAATTCATATTTTGAAGAAATCTTCTGTATTTAACCACGTTTCAATTTAAGGCATAAAGAAGGCCGGCGAGAATGAGCCTGAGCGAATGGCCTTCATATGAACAAATTTTTTTTATTGAAAAGGGCTTACATTTCTTAGAATATAAGAAAACTAAACATTTCAATAATTGACAAGCAAGAAGGATCAAAATATAATTTTTTTAAGAATAACACAAAACTAAAAAAAATATATTCAATAATACGTATATATTTATACACACACACACACACATATATATATATATATATATATATATCTACATATACTCTTTTGCATAAAAAACGGGCGGTTTTAATTTTGTCATATTATTAACAAAATATTATTTATTAAGAGGTTGTATCAGTTGTAATTGTTACTGGCAGGTAAAGTGTATTCTAGCACATAGAAACGAACGTTCTAAATTTGAAATTTATTATTTTTGAATGAAAATTCTCTTCACTGACAAAAACGTATTTTTTAGCGGTAAATGAAATCCAACTCTTTTTAAGTTCTTTTTCATTTGTTACGTTTTTTATTTTAACGAATAAATTTTAATTAAATTTCTGCTGTTTGCTGCATTAGTTCACTTCTGTTTGCTGTTCTCAGTATGGTTTAATAAAATAATTTTTAGCAACAAAAACCGACTTCAAACAGTAAACTAAGTAAAAAAACACATAAAATAATTTTTACCAAAAAAAAACCGGCTTCAAACAGTAAACTAACTAAAAAAAACACAAGATTCATAGGTAATAGATTCAGGCGATTATTGTTATTGTAAATAAAAATTCATATTTTGTAATAAATAGGTTGTAGTATACTTGTAGAATATAAAATACGCGTATATATAGGTAATTAATATAAGTATGGTTTAACTGTAGGTTAAGTATTAATACCTAATGATTAATATGTAAATATATTACTTTTGTTTATAATCTAAGTTCAGTTTATTTTTCGCTTTTTAGTAAAGTTTTGTTTCATTGAAGTCAGCTTAATTTTCTTTTTAAAAATTTTATGTGTTTTTTTACTTAGTTTACTGTTTGAAGTCGGTTTTTTTTTGTTAAAAATTATTTTATTTTACGATTTTAAGTGATGGGTAGACCTAACAAGGATGCTTCTCGAATGAGGAAACGACGACTACTTGAGACGGAAAATGACAGACGGAAACGTTTAGAAAAAAATTAAATAAACACTAATGAAAAGAGAAAAAATTGAAGATTACCGGAATGTGTTTTAGTTCAATTTGATGATGATACGATTGGAAGTAGAATTAAAGATGAAAATGGTTGGGTACCGACAACTCCTACTGTTGCAACGTTTCAAGCAACTAAAGGATACGGAGATGTCGAGCGCCGAATGTTGCCTTTGATTTTAAGCTGGGCAGTTACAGTTCACAAGTTACAGGGAACTACACTAGAAAAAGCTGTTATCAGCTGTGTCAAGAAAAATTTCGCCAAAGGACAGGTGAATGTTGCTCTGAGTCGTGTTAAAACTTTGGAAGGAATAGCGTTGTCTGACTTAGATTCAACAAATTATTGAGTAGGCTACACGACGAAGGACCATTGCTAGAGATGACTGGATTACGCAATTTAAATTTGATCTCAAATTGACGCATCAGCATGAGTCTACTACTCATCAACATCATTGTAGTTGTCCTATATAAAACTTCGATCTTTAAATTCCCTCGATTATCTATGGTCTCCATCATCAGACCTGTAATGGCACTTATAACCCATATGGGTGCAAAGTTTTAATCAATATAAATTAATTAAGTCCAAACGCAAGGTAGCTACTGTAAACAGTTGAGGATTTCCCTTAACTGTCCTTCGTCTTCATCATCAGACCCCTAATGACAGTCACAACCCATCTAGGTGTAAATTTCTCATCAATACAAATTAATCAAACCCAAACACAAGGTAACTGCTGTAAATCGTTAAGGAGTTCCCCCGACTGTCTTTCGGCTCCATAATCAGATCGAATCCAGACCTTCTTTAAATTGTAGTGCTTTAAAATACTTAATAAAAAAAAATTAACAAACGCACTAGTCGCCCCTACAATTTTTGAAAGCTCCCCTCAATTTCTCTAGGATGTCATCATCAAATCCCGGTTTTCTTATCATGGGACCACCCTTGAAGTATCTTCTTTCCAATAAAAAAAAAGTATCAAAATCGGTTCATAAACGACGAAGTTATCCGCGAACACACATAAAAAAAATATAAATGGTCGAATTGAGAAACCTCCTCCTTTTTTTGAAGTCGGTTAAAAAACGACAAGAGCTACTAAAATTATTGCGCTGCTTGAAGAAGGCTGTAGCCAATGTTATGTGTATCAGCAGTATAATGTGAGTCGTTCCACCGTCTAAAGGACCTGGCAATGATACCAAGAAACGTGTTTCGTGAGTAGAAGGCCCGGTTCTGGAAGAAAACGGTGCACTGAGCCAACTACCGCTTCATAGTCAGCCAAGCGCTACGAAATCGTCAAGTTACGTACGTGGATCTCAAACAGAACCTCGGGGACGTCAGAGGTACACGAGTTAGCCTATGGACAGTCAGAAGGAGACTTCAGGCCATCAATATACGTAGCTATTGTTCATATGAAGGCCGGCCCATTCTCGCTGGCCTTCTTTATGCCTAATGAAATACAAATCCTTTTTTTTTATGAAAATGTTGCCATCCGCTCTTTAAAGTGAATTTGTGTGGGAAACAGCACCGATAAGTGGATACTAATTTCCGTGTAGTCTATGTGAAGAAGCGAGACGGTGCGAGGTTTCCTGACGATGAACAAGCGTCCCGTATCTGTGGTTCATTGCACAGAATAATCTCTTAAAACCTAATACAAAACTTATCTAACATTCAAACATTAACAGGTAATTTAAACGTACAGCTGCAATCACTGTACCGCTCTCTGAGTACTGAACGTTACAAAATGTATCTAGAAAATCGGCAATAGTCCATGTAGTATTGAGCACGGATACTTTATGAATAAAAATAACATTCTTATTTAAACATAATAAAACAATTATGCCCTTAAATGTTTAATTTCAATAAGTCAATTCAAAAATCGTGTCTGTTTTTATGAAAAGACAGATTGTTTTTTGTAATAACTTGTGGCTATTATTTCCACGAAACTCTTCAAATCAGCAAGATAAAACAAAATGCAGATTGTCTCCCGTTATATCCTCAATACTCTTATGTGACATATTGATCCACGAATCTCGCAGAACTTACAAGTTCGTGGCGCGTCGGCTCGTACAACTCAAAAAGACCGAAATACATTCATTTTAACAACACGGAACGGATTTCAACTAAACAACACTTCGAGAACTTCAACAACTTGAATTTTTTTATTAATATTTTCCAAAAATTGATTACGTAATTCATTACATTTTTATGGTTATATCCACTTCTTATTCACCATCTTAATACATTGCAAAAAATATGCATATGCGCGTTAATGAAGATAGTTTTTTTTCGGTTTTTTGTTATGGTTACAACTTTATATTATGTTCTAATCTTTCTTGTTTGTCAGTTGCTGCAATATTTAGTTTCTTATGTTCTAAGAAATATTCTTTTAAAAGTTGTGTATATGTCTCAAGGCAGGTCCATTTTCGCCGTTATTTTTATGATTTAAATTGAAAAGTGGTTAATCAATTACAAAAGCTCGCATCAAAAATTTGTCGTCGCCATGGTGTGTTGGATTGACCACGGATACGGTTTTGACAGTGCGGCGCACCGCAAGATCTGGGTTCAATTATCAACTGCTCGTCGAGTGGGGCTGGAATGCTGTTCTAGTTGGCTGTATAATATTTAATGTAAATAAATAAAATAAAATATTAATTAAGAGCTTTTCAATACATCGACAAACAAACAAACTTGTAACTACAAATTCTCTCACGCCGATGCATGTACCATCCCTTTTATTTCCCAATGAAATGTAAATGACTTTCTTTAGTAAAAACCCGACTTCCATTCTTGAAGGAGGCGATCGAAGAAAGTGAAGATATGCGGGAAACGGAGTCGATGCACAGATAAGCAGATATGAATTTCCGTTTGGTCTCTGCTAAGAAGCCGCATGGCGCGAGATGTATCAAGCCAAGGTATTGCGGAGCGATTGATGTTTCGTTGGTAAATTCTTGAGTCGATATTCGATATTTTTCTATAATAGCTGATGGCGGGCAGTATCTAAACCGTTTGATCTTTAACTTTGATTATAATTTAGCCTTTTGCATAATTCAGCAAACGCGTGTTATGCCAATCAGAACTGTTGAATCCACATCTTGCATTCTTAGCATTCAGACAGCAGGATGATCTTTCCAGTAAACAATTTCATGACAATCCACAGAATCATCAGTCAACTAAAAACATTCATGCAGAAGATATAACAGGTCCCCACCATATGATCAACCAGTTCTGTGCACCTTCGCTCGTAGTCTCAGGATCTTCTGCTGGACCCCGATACAGATTAGTTATGTATTTATTTAACTCAGTTCATGTTCTATTTATCTATTTCAATTGTAAAATTACTAAAAAATGTATTGAAAATAAATAGCCCAAATATTCTGGGCTTTCGGATTGGTCGGTGCAGTTTACTGATTTCTAAAAAGCTCTCCATCGCACGGGTAAACATAATTCGTGTGAACAAAACAGCTGACATCTCTTAGATACTTGCGACACAGCTTCAAGTCGTAGGAACTTCTTCGAAACGTCCGTAAATACCCTTCGCATAGTCGTTTGATCGTTATCCCGCTGTACTTTTGAGAGATTGATTGAATTGAGTGAGTCAGTTTAATGTTTAATATTGATAACCGCAAACTGAACGTATCACAATGTTATGAAATCACAGCAACTAACGTCACATTAACAATAGGTGTAAATTGTATTCGTCGAGTGCTCCAAGCGGCTCGCTAGCTCAACGGTTAGAGCGTCGATCTAATTATCTTGAATAATCGAAGGTTGGAGGTTCAAATCCTTCGCGAGTCAATGCATTTCTTTTATTTTTCTTGCAAATAAATATTTGTCATAATGTTGTAAATGATTTTATACAAAAAGTGTTATTTTTGTAAATGCTGTATCAAGCTTAGTCCTTTTAATTGGAGTTAAACTATTTAAACGGTCGGCTACAGGTTGAAAAGGAGAAGCCTTTTTTACTTAATCGAAAGACTATAAAGTTTTACTTTCTTTTAGACCGCCCTCTGCTCCCAAACATGTCCAATTAGAATATTGCCTCTGCTCATGTTAAACACGTTCAATTAGAATATTGAAGTTCGCACAAACTTAAACTACAAAGTTTTCATATGAAAATTTTCATCAATGCACGGAAGCAACTGGCGATCTTCGACACGTTTTAATTTTTTCTGTTACAAGGTAATTTGTTAAGATTTTGTTTCTACAAATTCATCTCTGCACTATTAGACATACTTATTGAATCCTTAGCATAAGGTTTTCTTTGTTTCCAAGCACACATCCTTCACTGATATTTCAACTAGATTACTATGCATGAAGAGAAATGAGCACGAAGCATAATTTTTCCCTTTTTTAAAGAATAAATTGTAAAAAATAACGTGTAAATTGTCATTGTTTATAGTTGAGGACAACAAAGCACGTAAACATAATGGTTACAGGAGCCTCTTTAATATTTCCAACGAGATTTCTTAATAGTCTATTGTATGATATTTAAACAATTATATTGGGAAACATTTCGGCACATCTTTTGTGTAAAAGAGCTATTTTTTGTTTTCCTGAACGAGTAAAAACTACAGATTTATGATATTAAGAAGCAAATGACACAATAATAAACGGACAATATCTAGAGAAAAATCATAAAGACTGACATATCTTCGTTTCCTTCTTCTCGTTGTTAGTTGTAACAGTTCGAGCGGGACCGTATTTGTTTCATATGTTTTCGTAAATTGAAACGGTCACCACGCCCTAATTTTCTATGTAAATCTGTGAGAAAACCAAAACAATTTCCTTTCAAAATCCTCAAAAAATTGCATTACACAAATGCATAGGCAAATATCGTATATATGTACGTATGTATAGTTTTGTTAAATGGGCACATGCAATTTAAGGAAACTTGTCAAGCACCAGTTGGACTTGAACTACGAGGGTTCTGTATACATTTAGGCATTTATAAACATTTTATTGTAATAATAATACTCCTCTTAAACTATTTACAAAATTTTAATTTTTTTGAAGAAATATATCGCCTACCACATCTTTGACAGGCGCAAATTAAAAAAAACTATTTTAATTACAATTAAAAAACAATACAAATTGACGATTTTTGGATTTTTCCCTTTACTTGATTTTTCCCTTTACTTTCTAATTTTTTTGAAGAAATATTTCGCCTACCACATCTTTGACAGGCGCATATTAAAAAAAGAATTTTAATTACAATTAAAAAACAATACAAATTGACGATTTTTGGATTTTTCCCTTTACTGGATTTTTCCCTTTACTTTAAAATTTCGATTTTCTATGCCAACGGGAAGTACCCTACATATTTTGATTTATTTGCGAGTGTTAAAATATGCGACCTAAATGGCCGTATTTTTTAGCGTTATTCTTGACTGCGTTGATTTAGAAACTTGATTTTTTTACAGCTCCAAGGGACCGTAAACCTTAGTATTTGATATTCATTTTAACTGGAAAACCACCACGCGTTAGTGAGAAAAAGAGTCTTGACAGAGAAACATACGGACAACGAAGTGATCCTATAGGGGTCTTTTTCTTTTTGAGTTACGGTTGTGACGTTGGCTTCAAGAAGAAATTGTTAATTTTATATCTGATGATGATCGTGTGGTTACTCCATGATCATCACGCATGTTTAGTTTAGTATTTACATAGATAGTAATTGCAACAATAGTAAATTTTGTAGTACGCGGTAAACATTTTTAAAATATTTGTCTCTTTAGCAATTTTAGGTTAAAAAATTTAATCTGTGAATTTTTCCGATGTTTCCATCAATTTTCAACATTTTCGCCTTGAAGGAAAATTACCACCGATTCCTTTTTGCTTCTGTAGTAACGAGTTTCTGTTTGTTTTCATTTTGTATAATTAAAAATTATGTTTCTTCCTAAAGTCGTAAGATCTTCAACTCTGCTTTTACGCAATGCTCTAAAATTTGGATAATATTCCATATCTTGGCTTGTGTATCAGTGTTTCCTCATTTGATAATTGGGTTATTTTTAAAATACGGCAAAGACGATTTGACTTTTCATGTTTCGGTTTATCTTCTAGCCGGTCTTGGTAATTACCTCTTGAGATATGGAATCATAACATAGCACAGTGCAGTACTATAATTCGTACGGTATGTTTTGAAATGTCTTATTCCCTTTTCAATTAAGTTTTTTGAATCCATCAAATATTTGTTTCCCAGATCATTGAGGATTTCGAATATTTCTATGTTTCAAAACTTGGTGGTATATTTTAAAAATGTGTATACCTTCTCGTGACTATGAGAATTTTTTATTTGTGTTTTGGAATTAGGCTGATGCACACTGACATACTGTAATTAAAAAGATGTTTGATTTTTGCATCAGCAATTAGAAGGTGTTGTGAAATAAATTCTTATGACGTCACATTCACCATAGACGTTGATCGTTTTCTTTGAACGACTATAGAAATGAAGAAGCAAAGTTCCAAAAAGTAACTTCATTATTGTATAGAAATAACATTTATTTGGTATATGTTATTTAGATAGCATAGAAAAATACGGTTAAATTATTCCTAACAAGTTTTTACTATATCTTAAATGCTTACTATGTCTTCTGGATGATTTCTGCTTTTCACAGTATACAAATAGGTCTCAGAGTATATTTAGGTGTTCTCCTTGAGTGTTGCCACGTAAATTACAGCGTTTTTACTCTGTGTTTGAATTATGTCATAACTTATATTATTTTTGCAAACTATATTGTATCTTATTGCATTTTTAGGTATTAACACTCTTGGGTACATAAGCGTGAAATTATTAAGATGAAAACCTTTAAAATGAGATCATCAACAAGTGTTTGTGACAAAAATAACCAAATCACGACTGCGCAGACAATTAGGTCTTTAATGTATAACACAAACTAAAGATTTGCAGAACGAACATGATATCAAAAAGATAGGGATGTATATTTATGAAAGCCCTGAATAGGGAGGCGAGAGCATTACGGTATTGGGGCTTAAATCTTTTCGTTGTTTGTTTCATTTTACAAGTAAAAATATTGCCCAAATAAAAACGTATGCATTCGTGAAGCGTTTTCCTAAGTGCCTTCAGATATCATGGGTTTTCCCTCGGATATCATGTACTATAAACAACGAGTCCAATAGTGGGAATGCATTTTGTAGAACCAGCAATTACACCAAGCATTTCGAGATGTGTTGGGAAAACACTAGAGCAATATAATCCAAGAATTTATCTCAGTGTAATGAAAACTTGCTGCTGTCTGTTTTTATTTTTAATTTTCCGTGCCTCAAAAGAAAATAAAATAACTCTTATAGGATCAGTCTATTCTCCGTCTGTCGGTCTGTTCAGGCCCTTTTTCTTAAAAATGCGTGGAGCTATGAAGTTGAAATTAATATCAAATACTTAGGTTTACGGTTCCTTGCTGCTTCAAAATTGAACCATTTGTGCCGCGTACTTTGACACTCGCAAGTAAATGACAACCTATAGGGTACTTCCCGTGGTAGCCAATTCGATGCATGGGTAGTATTTACAATAAGACGACATCCTTTTTCTTTATTTAATGCTATTAAGTTAATCAAATCCTATTTTCAGTAAAATCGTACGACAGGTGATCTTAAACTGAATGAGCTATGATAATGTGACATGCAGACAGATGGACGGAAATGATATCATTATGAGGATTCCGATATGCTATTATGCATTTTCCTTTTTTTGATAAAGTGATTTTCCCTGATGGAACGATTTCCACATTCCTCGTCAGATAGAGTGACTTCCCCGTCCGCATCTCAATGCTGCCGCCGTCTTTCTGTCGTAGTGCATGGCGGTTTTTGCCTGCTTTTGCGGGTGAAAATTGTATGAAAATCCATTCAGTTGAACTTAACAATTATATAAGTATGTATATTTATGTGAATATATATATATATATATATATATATATATATATATATATATCGTGCAGTCGTGCAGTAGTGCACTCTTGACAGATGGTCGTGATTACTCTGATGACATATACAAGCACCCTCAACCTAGTATAGGTTGTCTATTCTTCTTTAAAGTTCCACCAGATAATCATCATGAGCTTCTTCTGTCTGTTATTCCGATTCGTATGCCACAATGCTTGAATACATATATCTAATTATCGCTATGAACATTTACCATTAGTGTAAAAAAATCCATTTTAATTACAGGTTTACAATTCGATTCAAAATTATAATCACTTTTGTGTCCTGGTGAGAACACTCCAGGACTCTTAATTTTCTCTGGAGTTTTTTGAGCTCACGAATTAATATTTTTTCATGTTTCTTTTATTTTGCTAGTTTAAGGTAAATCGCTCAATATTTACCGTCCTCAAACCTAGTTATTTGCTTAAAGGTATTCTGAGAAGTATCTGCTTCCCTTATTGCCTTCAGTTCATCATTATTAACTGGATATTTGGAATGCTCTCGGAACTCGTAATTCAGACTTTCAGCTTGTCATTCAAACAGAAAGAAGCGATTTGAAACTCAGCGTTAAATCAAAGACAAAGTGATCTGGACAAAAATTTACAAGGTCATACATAGTTTTCTTAATTTTTCTGTTACAATATATATATATATATATATATATATATATATATATATATGTATTGCGTGAAATTAAATATCGTTTATGACAATATTTCAGCACAATATTCCATTACAGAACTCATGTTGTGCTAAAAGCAAAACATTACCAAGATAGCCGAATTGAATCGACCATAATTCTTTTAAAAAAAATAATATTGAAATTGATGAAAATGTTGGCGAAGTTAGTGGATTTATTTATTTTATTTTTAAAGGGAATGTGAAATTGTTATCGTTTGTTTATTATCATTGTCTGTAAATAATTAATTTCCACATCAATTTGTCTATTATATTTCCCGGAAACTAAGGTTGTATGATAGAAAATTACTTCTCTTGCCCTCATGTGATCATGAAAACAAAATTATTATTCCTAAAATATGCAACGTCAAATGTTTCGGTGACTACATCGACTGCTTTCGGCGGTGGAATGTTCACATTGACAAACTTGCCACAGAACTTAGAAAGCTCATGTATATTTTCAATAACTTATTCGATTCGGGTACTATAACGACTCAGTACGTAACTAAGGACTAATACGATGAAATATGAGTTACAGTATACTTACTTGGAGAGCAGCTACCAAGACAGTATTTGATCTTCTCTTCTAAGCTCTGAAAGCTTTGATAAGAGTGATCAACAAAAAAGAGTGAGCAACAAAATCCATACCGCTATGCCTCGGACATATTTCTAACGGAATTTCTGGTACTCGGTATTCAGCAATTGTATTTTGTACTTTTGTATTAGATCGATGCTTATTAATTTTCAAAAGAATAAAGATGATCGCGAGCCGGGTCATCGCACCTACCGGACTGGAATGCATCATCGTTGTGACGTTATGCCGACCAATACCAGAGTGCCTGTAAATTTGTTGCATTATGCATTTTTTGCCTAAAAATTGACATCGTACTCACCTCCCAGAAATTATATATTTAACAAATATCTCATTTAAATTATTGGTTACCCGCTGACTCCTTGATAATCATAGATCGGATATCGAAAGCCTCTTGTCGTATCTAGATCGGTTGTTTGATTCGAAACTTAAGTTTTAATTCTAAAATATACAAGCGGTGGTGTAATATAGCTGCTTCAGGATTTTGAAGAAATATAGGTGCCTTTTTCCCTCGTTCAAAGAAAGGAAAAAATATGTTGAATTATTTAAATGCTAAATGTTAATAATCAAGTACACATGCTCTAGTGTACACTATTTCTCAATGGCCGGGAAATTTTCTAAAAGTCCCCTTTATTATTTTGTTGTCCACCATATTTCCATCGATTCCATGGATTGTAAGCAAGGAAAATTCATACGGTGTGTTACATTTTCCATTAAACTTCAGAAAATTATTCTCGATGTTTGTTTTGTTCTGGACGTTTTTACGGTAATCTAATTTTAATATCATGGAAAAGTATTTGCTAGAAAGTAATAAAAATCTAACGATTCAATAGACGGTAGAAAAACGTAAAACATATTGATGGGCACTGGTTGCTACTATACGACCTTGAAACATTTTCCCACTAAATCTCTATATTTCCAGTTTGTGTGGCCCCCACTATCCTAATTCGAATTGTGGATCCAGCATGGCCCCTGACACCAATGTCCTGTGAAGGGGCACCGGTTATGGCTGTATCTAGATAAGCATACTTATGATTCTAAATAAACATATGTTTAAATTAATTTTATTCTAATAAACAATTTAATGCAACCTACGTGTTCAAATATTTGACAGTTTGTTTGCAAAAACGTTACTAAAAACTTTTCAATCATTTTTAATGGGTTTTATTTGGTAGAAAAGAGGAGACGAGACCGCATTGTTAAATGTACGTATTACTAGCATGCAACCTGCGGGTTCGCCCGCGTAGAATTACGAAAATTAAAAATTTTTTTCAAGAAAAAGTTTTAACGAAAAAAATTTAAATTTTAGTTATAGATTTTAATCCAATCAATTATCTTGTTACGAGGTTAGTATTGCTTTGAACATAATTGTGTATTGCGGTGCAATGTGGCGCACTGGTGACAGTCTGGACTAAAATTCTTTAATGTTTCTCTACTTTTAAATATTAAATTAATAGCGATGCATTTAGATTCTCATGCGCGTGCATAATTTTATTAACGTTTATGTTCACTGCTCTGTTAATGTAAATAATACCATAATTACATATAAACTATGTTTTAATGTAGAAAGTGTATTAGTTATTTCTAAAAATTTATTGAAACTCTTTGCAGTTTAAGCTTGAAATAAAAACAAACATACAAACAAACTTACAACGTTTCGCTTTTATTATGTTAGTAGGTATAACACTTTAATTTTAAGGAGCAAAGACTAGTCTAAAGAAAAACGAAACTTTCTCAATTTTTAATTCAATAAAAAAAGGCTTTAAATACTTTAGGCCACTTTGGAGCTGACCCTTAACCAATAAATAAAATAATTTAACCTCTTAGCTTGATACGATTGGAAATGAGAAGGTAAATGCATTCGCGAAAGAAAATGTGTGTTTTCAGGTTTTCTTTGTTTCCTAATTTATTGAAAATTTCATGTTTTATTTATTTATTTATTAATGATGGGCTTATTGCTACGGGAGTAATCCTTTACAAACAACTATTGTATCAATTAGCAACTAAAGTGGTACAGAAGGTATTTGATTAAACATTTTTCAATTTAAGGCATAAAAGAGGCTGGTGAAAATTGCTGTTACGAAAATAGAATATAATTTAAAAATTAAAATATTTTATAATATAAAAACCGAACAGTTCCGCCATTGACCGTAAAGAAAGAACAAAACGTAAAATATATTTTGTGTGTTCATAACACTAAACAAAAGAGTCTATCTTCAGTAAGGAGCTCATGTTATATTTTTAATACATCAAACATTATCAATAAGATATGAAAGTAATAATAAAAATCTATGGAAGTGCATAATAACTTTTAGAAACGATTTACAAAAAATAATTAATAATTATATGCAAACATTTTCTAAATTAATTGTTTATAAAAATATTAATTTACGATATTTTTATATTCAAATGTCAAATCAAAGGAGAAAAAATGCTACACGTCGTGGTATCTGTCACTGTGGTGTGCATTAGTGATACGAAAAATAATATTATGGGCAGGGTATTCCAGGAAATATGTCGTTTCGCACATACACGTAGGCGGGCGCCCCGCCCCGGATGTGCTGTGTGAGTTTTATTGTGTGCGTTGCACGTACACGCTTGGCACAATGGACCTCGATTGAGATACTTCAAATTATATCGATTATTGTAGTAAATATGAAAATTATTTTTCTGTTATAATTTATTTGTAATTCTTTTGACACGGGATACGAATTCAACCTTCGATATGGATTCCTCTAATATAATCATGAAACTTTAGGTTGTTTTCTGGTGCAAAACATCTAAAATGTTTTTATATGGGATTTACATGGAATCCCATATAATAATAACATACATATTTTATGTAACATATTTATGTATGTCTTGTGTCAAAAAGTTAGTATAGCA
The DNA here is from genome assembly GCA_039881145.1 of Druceiella hillmani. Taxonomy (NCBI): domain Eukaryota; kingdom Metazoa; phylum Arthropoda; class Insecta; order Lepidoptera; family Hepialidae; genus Druceiella; species Druceiella hillmani. Next base: position 13,057,582 of record JAYKKI010000031.1, read on the forward strand.
AGCATAGACTAAAATAAAAATAAAATCCCTAAAAAAGCTTTTGTACAATTCTTGCAACTAAATAAAACCTCACTTCATTATTATCGACTTTATAATTATGATCTACTAATTACAAAACGATATCAAAAACACATGGAATAATTTGTTTTGTTAATTGAAATTATCAAAATCCTTTTAAATTTACATAAGTCTTCTTCTTCAGGTAGTAGACAAAATAATGGTAATTGCTAGTTAGCCAATTATAAACAGACACAAAACGTAACTTCTTCCTGCTCATCATTAGACATCCAGTTACATTTAAAAATTAACTCACGAAACACAGATTTCAGGATACCGGTATTCACGGTAAGAAAGTATAGTGGTGCGGCTTTCATTAATTCATAAAACTGTCTCTATAATTTGTGGCGCTCTATCACTACCATAGACTTAGTTTACTTAAAATGATGTAAACTAGAAGTAAAATTTTGAAGTTTAAGTTTGTGCTTTACGGGTTTGTAAAAGTTCAATAATAAAAATACTTACATGGCCCTAAGCCTGGTAATCGATTAGTTTCTCCCCACCAATTATGCAAAAATGCCACTTTTTAAATCGATGAAATGAAATCAGAGAAACAATGACAGTCTCAGCCTTCCATCACCTTTTGTTCTACACTCGTACTTTCTGCATTTGAAGCGCTTGTCATCCGTCTTTTCTTCTCTTCCATAGCTATTATAATACAAGGTGGATCTCGAATATCCATCAACCGAGGGATACGCGGGTCTACAAATTCTGGGAGCCAGCAATCGTAATAAAATATAACTAGTATTCTTTCCAGTTTTGCCTCCCAAAAATGGTCAACTCGGTGAATAATGTGAACTTCAATGTACCTAGCATTATATTATAAAAAATTTGTTGAACTTCATTCAGGTAATTTGGCTTATTTGAAAATGTTGTGTGTTTCTAGTACGGAAGATTGTTTTCTAGCCTTGTGATGAGGGAGTATTGAATGCGTATAGTCAAACGCATTCAATACTCCCTGTGTAGGTGTCTTTGTCCTGTGTTTCAAAGTCAAACGAGAACAGACAAGCAGTCACATAGATGGCAATTAGTAAGTAATAGGTGATCATATTTGATGTCACCATTCACAAACTGAATGAATCACAATGTTGTGAAATTATCGCAGATAACATCATAGTTTTAAGAAACGTTGATACAATCGTCGAATGCTCCAAGCGGCTCGCTAGCTCAGTGGTTAGAGCATCGATCTAAACTTTGAATTCATCGAAGGTCGGAGGTTCAAATCCTCCTCGAGTCAATGGGACTTTATTTTACAATTGTTTTTTTTTAAATGTTTCTACAAAATCATTCCAGCACAATCGATTATAATAATAAAATAAATTGGAGAATTTTTTTGGTACCAAAAATTGTGACAGTTTTTGGGTCAAAGTGATGATACTAAAAGTGGCGATCGATAAGAATTGAGAAAGAAACACCAATTTCTTTAAATGGAGATACTTTTCTATTATGGAGATATTATCTAGGATATTCTGTCCTTTAACTTATCAACTATGTGTTTGAAAAACAACAAAAAATTATGTACTTATTTCTAAATATACTTGAAACTTTGCGGAAGGTAGAAAATCTTATGCTGGTCTATTTCTCTTAGTTTCATTTGAAATCAATGCAAGGTTTCGACATGGCTTCTTCAAGTTGCAATTAAATTTTGTTAAATTGGGTAAAAATGTCTTATTTTATACTTTTCTTCGTCTTTCACGTGATGACACAATAAAATTTTGTTCACACATTTTCATAATCCATGTAAATGTTATGAGAATTGGTCAAAATAAAAATATATTTTTTTGAAATGTTGGTTTCGTTTTTTAAACAGGGAAATCTATCAACCTTCGCAACAAACGTCGCAGTAACTGAATACCTGATACAAATTCATCTCCATAATTGACTTTAAATCAATTTAGAACTGTTTTCGGCTCTTCTGTCAATTTCCGGCTTTCGACTTCGTGTCAAACTTGAATTAAACCATGCGATGTATTTGACATGCGACTAAAGAAATAGTCATAGTTTCTTAATTCAAATATACACCGAATTATACATAGAAATAAAAAATAAAAAAACTCAAACTATGTATGTAATTAGAGGCAAGAGATGGGAAACCACTTAAAAATATTCTAGTTCTTACACCGGTTACGCCAAGCAAATATAACAATTAATTCGTTACAGCACTACAAAGGTGCTATAATATCTTTATTTCCTGATGATGAATAAGCCATACGTTTTCACGGTCCATTGCACAGTATCTCTTAAAACGTATTGTAAAACTTGTCTAACATTTAACCACTAATCATTAATATAAACAAACGTTGACACCACAGCATTTTCTGAATACTCAATATTACAAATTGTATCTAACAGGTCGCCAAAAATCCATATAGTGTTGGGCTCAGATGATACAAGAATAAAAATAACATTTTTATATCAAGAAAACCAAAAAAATAAGGCCGTTTCATTTATATCGTTTATCAGTCAAATCAGAAATCTTGTACGTTTTTACGAAAAAACAGGTTATTTTTTCTGTAATCATTTGTAACTGTTATTTCCACTGAACTCTTTAAACCAGAAAGATAAAACAGCGTGTATACTAATCCATAAAACTCGCGGATCTGATAGGTGCATCGCTCTACGCCCTGTAAAACTCAAAAAGAGCTAAAAAGACATAAAAATAATGTAAATCTCGAAAGGAGCTTAAAATACATTGATTTTCACAACGCAACTAATTGTTTACTTTTAATTAATTTATTATGAGTTAAAAAATGGAACTGTGTTGATTATGTTTCGGGATCGTTTTCAAAAATTGATTACCTAATTTTTATTTCTTATTCATATTTCTAATATATATATATATATATATATATATATATATATATATACGTGTTATTGAATATAGCTTTTTTTAGTTTTGTGTTATTTTAAAAAAATTGTATTTTGCCCCTTTTTGCTTGTCAATTGCTGGAATGTATAGTTTTTTAAGTTCTGAGAAATATAAGCTCTTTTCAAAACTGCATTTTATTTATCTAAAGGCCGACCCTTTATGCCTTAAATTGAAACGTGGTTAAATAAATACAGAAGATTTCATCGAAATATTAATTGAGAGCTTTCCAATACATTAACAAACTTACAAACACAAATTCTCTCATGGCAAAGCATGTAACGTTTCTATAATTTCCTAATGAAATGCAAATGACTTTTTTTAGGAAAATGTCGCCTCCCGCCCTTTAAAGTGAATTTGTGCGGGGAAACAGCACAGATAAGTGGTTACTAATTCCCATGTAGTCTGTGCGAAGAAGCGAGACGGTGCGAGGTTTCCTGACGATGGACAAGCGTCGCGTTTCTGTGGTTTATTGCACAGAATGGATATTTTAAAACCTAATACAAAACTTATCTAACATTCAAACATTATCAGGTAATTTAAACGAACAGTGCCAATCACTATACCATTCTCTGAGTACTGAACATTACAAAATGTATCTAGAAGATCGGCAATAGTCCATGTAGTATTGAGCACGGATGCTATATGAATAAAAATAACATTCTTATATAAAAATATCAAAACGATTATGTCCTTAAATGTTTTATTTCATTAAGTCAAATCAGAAATCTTGTTTGTTTTTATGAAAAGACAGATTGTTTTTTGTAATATCTTGTAATTATTATTTCCACGAAACTCTTGAAATCAGAAAGATAAAGTGCAGATTGCTTTTATTTTATCTTCTATATTCATATGTAACATATTGATCCATGAATCTCGCAGAACATACAAGTTCGTGGCGCAACGCCACATACAACGCGAAAAGACCGAAAGATATTGATTTTGACAACACGGGATGGATGTCAACTTAACAACACTTCGACAACTTCAACTTGATAATTTTTTTAATCATTTCCAAAAACCTTTTTTACCTTTTTATGATCATCTCTATTTCTTATTCACCTTCTTAATGAAGATAGTTTTTTTCGATTTTTTGTGATGGTTACAAATTTATATTATGTTCTAATATTTCTTATTTGTCAATTGCTGAAATATTTAGACAAAACATACAAAACATTAATATACATAAATACCCTTCGCATGGTCGTTTGTCTGTAACCCCGCTGAACCGTTGACAGATTGAATTGAGCGAGTCAGTTTAATGTTTAACATTGATAAACGCAAACTGAACGTACCACAATGTTGTGAAATCATTGCAACTGACGTCACATTCAAAATAGATGTAGATTGTACTCGTCGAGTGCTCCAAGTGGCTCGCTAGCTCAACGGTTAGAGCGTCGATCTAAAAATTCAAATCATCGAAGGTCGGAGGTTCAAATCCTTCGCGAGTCAATGGCGTTTCTTTTATTTTTGTTGCAAATAAATATTTGTTATCGTGTTATAAATGTTTTTATAGAAAAACTGTTATTTTTATAAACGCAGTATCAAGCTTAGTCCAATTAATTGGAGTTAAGATATTTAAACGGTCGACTACAGGTTGAAGAGGAGAAGCCTTTTTTACTTAATCAAAAGTCTATAAAGTTTTGCTTTCGTTTGAACCGCCATCTGCTCCCAAACATGTCCAATTAGAATATTGTCTCTACTCGTGTCAAACATGTCCAATTAGAATATTAAAGTTCTCACACACTTAAAATACAAAGTTTTCATATGAAAATTTACATCCGTGCACCGAAGCAACTGGCGATCTCCAAGACGTTTTAATTTTTTCTGTTATAAGGTAATTTGTTAAGATTTTGTTTCTACAAATTCATCTCTGCACTATTAGACATACTTATTGAATCCTTAGCATAAGGTTTTCTTTGTTTCCAAGCACACATCCTTCACTGATATTTCAACTAGATTACTACACATGAAGAGAAATGAGCACGAAGCATAATTTTTCCCTTTTTTAAAGAATATAAGATACCGTGTAAATTTACATTGCTTATAGTTGAGGAAAACACGTTAACACAATGGAAACACGAGCCTTTTGTATATTTCCGATAAAATCAGGAAATAGTGGTTTTACGATACTTAAGAGATGATAAATCAATTCCCGCTTCCAAAAATCTCGAATTAGGATGGCGAAATTTGTACAAATTTAAAATACAAAGTTTATATGAAAATTTCGCCCACAAACAAAGTTGCAGCTGACGATCTTCCAGACGTTTTTTTTCTATTATAAGGTTATTGTTTAAGATTTTGTTTGCACAAATTCATTTCTACACCATTATCCATATCAATTGAATCGTAGGATAAGGTTTTCTTTGCTTGCGAGCATATATTTTCGACGAGTTTACCGTAAGGTTGTCCTCCACTGAACGGGCATGAAGCATCATTTTTCCAATCTTGATAAAGAATGCAATTTACTGCATAAATTATCATTGTTTACGGTTGAGAACAACAAAACATGTAAACATAATGGACACAGGAGCCTTTTCATATTTCCAACGAAATTTCTTAATAGTCTATTGTATGATATTTAAACAATTATATTGGGAAAAATTTCGGCACATTTTTTGTATAGAAGAGTTACTTATTGTTTTCCCGAACGAGAAAAACCACAGAGTTATAATTTTAAAAAGCAGATGACACATAAATAATCGGATAATATCTAGAGAAAATCGTAAAAACTGACATATTTTCGTTGCCTTCTTTTCCTTGTAACTTGTAATAGTTCGAGTGAGATTGCATTTGTTTCATATGTTTTTGTAAATTGAAACTGTCACCACGCCCAAATTTTCTATGTAAATCTGTGAGAATTTCCTTTAAAAACTTCTCAAGCAACTGCTGTTACACGAATGCATAAACAAATATATGTACGTATGTATGTATAGTTTCTTTAAATGGGCACATGCAATTGAAGAAAACTTTCAAGCACGAGTTGAACTTGAACTATGAGGGTTCCGTATACATTTAGGCATATATAAAAATTTTATGGCTCATAATATTCCTCTTAAACTATTTACAAAATTTTAATTTTTTTGAAGAAATATATCGAACACCACACCTCTCACAGCCATCAAATACAAATTTTCATCAACCTTTCTTCAAATACAAATTGACGATTTTTGGATTTTTTTCTTTACTTGTGCTATGAAACCTTGCTTCTTGCTAAAATTTACGATTTTTTATGCCAACGGAAAGTACCCTACATATTTTGATTTTTTTGCGGGTGTCAAAATATGCGGCCTAAATGGCCGTATTTTTAGGATTATTCTTGACTGCGTTGGTTTAGAAACTTGATTTTTTTACAGACCCAAGGGACAATAAACCTTAGTATCTGATATTCATTTTAACTGGAAAACCATCACGCGTTCCTGAGAAAAAGGGTCTTGCAGACAGACATACGAACAACGAAGTGATCCTATAGGGGTATTTTTTCCTTTTTGAGTTACGGAACCCTAAACAAACAAATATCCCTTTTTATATGTTGTATCGTTGGCTTCAAGAAGAAATTGTTAATTTTATATCTGATGATGATCGTGTGGTTACCCCACAATCATCACGCACGTTTAGTTTAGTATTTACATAGTAATCGCAACGATAGTTAATTTTGTGGTCCGCGGTAAACATTTTTACAATATTTGTCTCTTTAGCAATTTTAGGTTAACAAATTGAATCTGTGAATTTTTCCGATGTTTTCATGAATTTTCAACATTTTCGCCTTGAAAGAAAATTACCACCGATTCCTTTGTGTGTTTTGCTTCTGTAATAATGACTTTCCGTTTGTTTTCATTTTGTATAATTAAAAATTATGTTTCTTTCTAAAGTCGTAAGATCTTCAATTCTGCTATTACGCAATGCTCTAAAATTTGGATAATTTCCATATCTTGGCTTGTGTATCAGTGTTTCCTCATTTTATAATGGGGTTATTTTTAAAATACGGGAAAGACGATTTGACTTTTCATATGTTTCGGTTTATATTTTAGCCGTTTTTGGTAATTGCCTTTTGAGATGTGGAATCATAACATAGCACAGTGCAGTACTATAATTCGTACGGTATATTTTGAAATGCCTTTTCAATTAAGTTTTTTGAATCCATCATATATTTGTTTCCCAGATCATTGAGGATTTCGAATATTTCTATGTTTGAAAACTTGGTGGTATTTTTTAAAAATGTGTATACCTTCTCGTGGCTATGAGAATTTTTTATTTGTGTTTTGGAATTAGGCTGATGCACACTGACATATTGCAATGAGATAGATGTTGGATTTTTGCATCAGCAAATCGAAGGTGCTGTGAAATAAATTCTGATGACGTCACATTCACCATAGACGTTGATCGTTTTCGTTGAACGACAATAAAAATGAAGAAGCAACGTTCTAAAAAATAACTTCATCATTCTATAGAAATAACATTTATTTGGTATATGTTATTTACATAGCATAGAAAAATATAGTTAAATTATTGGTAACAAGTTTTTACTATATCTTCAGTTTTTACTATGTCTTCTAGCTGGTTTCTGTTTTTCATAGTATACAAATAGGTCTCCGAGTATATTTAGATGTTCTCCTTGAGTGTTGCCACGTAAATTACAGCGTTTTTACTCTGTGTTTGAATTATGTCATAACGTATATTATTTTTGCAAACTATATTGTATCTTACTGCATTTTTTGGTATTAACACTCTTGGGTACATAAGCGCAAGACAGAATCAAATATGGGCCACAGGATTAAGATGAAAACCTTTAAAATGAGATCAGATTATTCATGATCTCATTTTAAAGGTTTGCATCTTAATCCTGTGGCCTATATTTTGATTCTGTCATGGACAAGTGTTTGTGACAAAAATAACGAATAGGTCTTTAATGTACAAGACAAACTAAAGATTTGCAGAACGAGCATGATATCAAAAAGATGGGTATGTATATTTATGATGGACCGGAATAGGGCGAAGAGGGCATTACGGTATTGAGGCTTAAACCTTTTCGTTGGTAGTTTCATTTTACAAGTGAAAATATTGCCCAAATAAAAACGTATGCGTTAGTGAAGCGTTTTCCTAAGTGCCTTCGGATATCATGGGTTTTCCCTCGTATATCATGTACTATAAACAACGAGTCCAATAGAGGGAATGCATTTTGTAGAACCAGTAATTACAACAAGCATTTTGAGATGTGTTGGGAAAACACTAGAGCAATATAATCCAAGAATTTATCTCAGTGTAATGAAAAACTTGCTCCTGTCTGTTTTCATTTTTAATGTTCCGTAAACTTCCATAATCGATGATTGACATTCTACATTTTTTTGATAGAGTGACTTTCCCTGATGGAGCGATTTCCACATTCTTCAGCAGATAGAGTGACTTCCCCGTCCGCATCTCAATGCTGCCGCCGTCTTTCTTTCGTTGTGCATCGCGGTTTTTGCCTGCTTTTGCGGGTGATATACACCCTTTACGATGGTGAAAATTGCATGAAAATCCATTCCGTTGAACTCAACAATAATATAAGTATGTATATTTATGTGTGTTTATATATATATACATATATGTATGTATATATATATATATATATATATGTATTGCGTGAAATTAAATATCGTTTATGACAATATTTCAACACGATATTCCATTACAGGACTCACGTTGGGCTAAAAGCAAAACATTACCAAGATGGCCGAATTGAATCGACCATAATTCTTTTCAAAAACAAAAAAAAATATTGAATTTCATGAAAATGTTGCGAAGTTAGTGGATTCATATATTTTCATTTTTAAAGAAAGAGAGTGTGAAATTGTTATCGTTTGTTTATTATCATTGTCTGAATATAATTAATTTCCACATCAATTTGTCTATCATATTTCCCGGAAACTAAGTTTGTATGATAGAAAATGACATCTCTCGCCCTCGTGTGATCATGAAAACAAAATTATTTATTTTACACTAAAATCACCACGATTTTATCTAAAGTTGAGGAAAAAAAATTATTATTATTCCTAAAATATGCAACGCCAAATGTTTCGGTGTCTACATCGACTGCTTTCGGCGATGGAGTGTTCATATTGACAAACACACAGAACTTGGAAAACTCATGAATATTTTCAAAAACTTACTCGATTCGGGTACCATAACGACTTAGTATGTAACTAGTTTATAGCTATATCGTAAGCCGTTTTTTTATTACAATCAGTAATAAGTTACAGTATATTCACTTGGAGAGCAGCTACCAAGACAGTATTTGATCTTCTCTTCAAAGCTCGGAAAGCTTGGTAAGAATGATCAACAAAAACCATACCGCTATCCTACTGACTTATATCTAACGGACTTTTCGGTACTCGATATTCAGCAATTGTATTTTTGTATTAGATCGATGCTAATTCATTTCAAAACAATAAAGACGATCGCGAGCCGGCGCTACCGGATTGGAATGCCGCGTCGGAATGCATCACCGCGCCTACCGGATTGGAATGCATCATCGTTGTGATATTCTGCCGACCAATATCAGAGTACCTGTGAACTTGTTGCATTATGCATTTGTTGCCAAAAAATTGATATCGTACTCACTTAATACCTTTGATAAATTAAGCATTTAATAGTTATCTCAATTAAAATATTGGTTACCCGCTGACTCCTTGACAATCACAGATCGGATACGGAAAGCCCCTTGTCATGTCTACGGTAGGATATTGCTTGCTATCGCATTTCCGATTGTTGCGATTCGTAACTTACGTTTTTTTACTCCAAAACATACAAGCAGTGGTGTAACATAGCTGCTGCAGGATTTTGAAGAGAGATAGATGCCTTTTTCCCAAAGAAATTATTTCACAAAAAAGTGTTTTGAATTGTTTAAATTCTAAATATGTAAATAGTAATACCCAAACACGCATTCTCTAGAATACACTGTTTCTCAATTACCGTGAAAATTGTCTAAAAGTTGCTGTTGTTTTTTTATTTCTCTGCTTTTTTTCCACCGATTCTGAGCAAGGAAAATTCATACTGTGTGTTTCACTTTCTATTAAAAAAACAAGTTTGAAAAAATTTAAAAAAATAGCTAAAAACAAGCTTACAATTTTAAACAATTGTACTCATACATAAAAATTTCAATCAAATCAATTATGTAGTTACGAGGTTAGTATTGTTTAGAACATAGTTTTTTGTTATGATGCAGTGTGGCTCGTTGTGCGTTTTATGCGGCGGTAGTCTGGAATAAAATTCCATTCAACAATTGGCCCATGAATTTGTCATATTAAATGCATAATTAATAGCGATACATTTAGATTCTTATGCGCGTGCATAATTTTATTAGCGTTTATGTTCACTGCTCTGTTAATGTAAATAATACCATAACTAGCGTGACCCGTGCGAAGTCTTCGCATTATTTATCCATTATGAAGCTCAGATGATAGATCAAACAAATATTTTACTAAAATTGACATATAGAGGCGCAAGTATCAAAAGCATTGAGCTAAAGCGCCACTTTATTTATACGTGAGTGGATTTGAAATTAAACAAAAATTTTACCGACCGTCAATCATATTGACGTTGAGCCGTTAGATGGCAGCATTGCTGTTTTGTGTATATAATTTTAATAATTAATTAATTTGCAAAAATAATAGCAATAATAAACTTTTTAGTTGTGGATGCCGGTAGAGCAAGCAATTATCTATAAAATGATATATAATTTATGTGGATTAGTTGTGAAGTTTTTTCTAAAAAGGGAGTGTAACATCTTAACCTTAGCATATTAATATATATGATGATGATGATGATGATGATGATGATGATATGATGATGATTACATATAAACTATATTTTAATGTAGAAGGTGTATTAGTTATTTCTAAAAAAACATTGAAACTCTTTGCAGTTTAAGCTTGAAATAAAAACAAACATACAAACAAATTTCCAACGTTTCGCTTTTATTATATTAGTAGGTATAACACTTTAATTTTAAGAGGCATGTGCTGGTTTAAAGGAAAACAAAACTTTATTAACTTTTAATTCAATAAAAAAAGCTTCTTTAGGCCACTTTGAAGCGGACCCTATGAATAACAACCTGAGTTAAGTGGATTGGCTCGCAACTGCGCTGATAAATACGAACATTTCCTATATAAACTCATTTAAGACTCCATAATAAATATTTATTTATTTGAAATTAAAACAGTATTTTGACTCGCGAAGGATTTGAACCTCCTACCTTCGATTATTATGGATTTTTAGATCAACGCTCTAAGCATTGAGCTAGCGAGCTGCTTGGAGCACTCGACGAATGCAATCTACATCTATTGTGAATGTGACGTCAGTTGCAATTATTTCACAACATTGTGATACGTTCTGTTTACAGTTTCAAGCATTATAATGATTTTAATCATTGTACTGTGTGGAGTTCATCGAGATAACGTTTCAGATGCAGCGCTTTGAGGATGCCATTATAGTGAAGTTATTATGCGGGTGTTGGTGAGATTATTATGCTGGTGTTTCAAAGAGTTCACTGGGGCTTGGAGGAGATACGAATACTTCATCTAGCAAGTGTCATTGGTTTTGTCCACGCTGTGCTGCTAGATTATACAAAATATATTCAGCTCAAAGAGCAAATACTACAAATACTTTCTGTCATCGTGTATTATAAAAAAATACCTATTTATGATTGAAGAACGGAAAAAAATCTACCTGACAAATCTCCTTCCGTCTCCTTTCTTGTCACAGACTAGACTCAAATTAATATCTGTTTATCTATGTGTTGACCTCGTCCCTACATAACTTTACTTTGCTCAATCGGGTCCATCGAGAGCGGAAGTCCGTTTTTTACTAAAAATACTGGAATACATTTCATTTGAAAATTACGAAACTGTGATGGTAAATACATTTGCGAAAGAGAAAGTGTGTTTGTAGGTTTTATTTGTTTTCTAATTTACAGAAAAGGTATTTATCTATATATTTATTTTATTTATTTGTTTATGCACTTCAATGTTTACATTTAGCATATTTGGGTGGCCTTATTGCTACGAGGGCAATCTCTTACAGCCAATCAGACTATCATATTCGTTAATAACGTAATGCGATCGTCTGTATTTAATCAAATACTCTTCAATTTAAGGCATAGAGAAGATCATAAGAAGAGACCGACATATATAAGATAGGCGAAAATTGCCGTTACGAATATAAAATATAATTGAAAGTAAAGTTAATTTTAGAACACAACAACCGAACAATTCCCCTGCTGACAGTAGAGAAAGAACACAACATAAAATATGATTTGTAATTGTTACACAAAATAAAAATTACCATCTTCATTAAAGAGAATGTGTTATATACATCAAAAGTTATTAATAAGAAATTAAAGTAAGAATAAAAATATATTTAAGGGCATAATAACTTTTCGAAACGATCACAAAAAATAATAACAGTTAATTGTTAATTAATTTATAAATAAAATTTTATAAATTATTTAACAATTAACTCTTAATAAAAAAATAAATTTGCAAAATTCTTCTGTTTAAACGTCAAATCAAAGCAAAAAAAAATACGACATATCGGGGTCTCTATCACTATGGTGTGCATGAGTGCGACGAAAAATAATATTATCTCGTTACACAAAAAACACGTCTGTTCTCGATCGCGGCCAAGTGCGAAATGACAGTCGAATGTGCGCTCGTTCAGAATCGTCTTTAATTTATGTAATTATTTTTTTTCTTTGCATAAAAAGTAATTTCATTTACTTTTCACGAGTAGAATAAATAACAAATAAAGAAAGCATGATTAATTGTATATGTTGCGGGCTTTTCGAATTGGAAGAAATATTGTGTGTATAAACACCGCTTCTTTATTATCGGGTACTAACATAAATAAATTATTATTTAAAAACATACTGAGTTAATTCATTAGAAAAAGAATATTCCTAAATATTCCTTTCTGCAGGTTAATAAATTTCCCGATAGTTTTAAAACTGGGCGAGCTCAAATGTAGTTAGTCCTTTTAAAGTTATCTCTCGGAGGCTGCGTCCTAACTGAAATTGAATTCGTTCTGTGTCATCAAAATGAACGTCTTCTTTATCCTTTTCAACTTGAAAGAGTAACCACCCGTAAGGTCTTTGTCACTCTTTTAAAAGGGTAACCACCTGTAACCGGCTTTTTTCGACGACCCTGTTGAAACTGTGAGTTTCATGGATCAGGTTATTACATCTGTGTATGGAGGATACAACGGGACAAAATATGTACTTTGCTTCATCATGTTGCTAGTTCAAAATGTTCCTACATATATATATATATATATATATATATATATATATATATATATATATATATATATTGTGTGTGTGTGCGTATCGTTTAAACACACTTTGCCACTGTAGTGTTCTTAATAAGATTAATAAGTTTTTATGAATATAATATAATCTCCGTAATGAAGATAATTTTTTTATTTTGTGTTACGATAAGAAATTATATTTTATAGTTTGTAATTTCTTTACTTTCATTGGCGGAATTGTTCGATTTTTGTATTCTAAAATTAACTCTTTTTTTAAATTATATTTTATATTTATAACGGCAATTTTCGCCGATCGAGATCGGATCTCTTCTATATGCCGGTCTCTCCTTATAAAGAGGGTTTGATCAAATACAGAAGAACTCATCAGGTTAGTAATAAACACGAATTATTCGTTAATAAAGTATGATTAGTTGTAAAAGATTGCTCTCATAGTAAAAAGACCGCCATGCATACTAATAGTATACATTAAAGTATATAAATAAATAAATAAAAAAATTAATTAATTAAAGTTTTTCGATAAATTAGGGAACAAACAAAACCTACAAACACATATTCTCCCACACGAATGCATTTGCCTTTTCATTTCTGTCACTTCCTAATGATATATTGTCATACTAGCGTGACCCGTGCGAAGTCTTCTCATTATAAATTATTCAACTCAATTTAATCAATCAAAATTGATTGCAGGTATTCAATTCATTTCTAATTTTGCACACTGCTTATTACGTTTTTATTCCATTATGAAGCTCAGATGACAGATCAAACAAATATTTTACTAAAATTGGCATATAGAGGCGCAAGTATCAAAAGCATTGAGCTAAAGCGCCATTTTATTTATACGTGAGTGGATTTGAAATTAAACAAAAATTTTACCGACCGTCAATCATATTGACGTTGAGCCGTTAGATGGCAGCATTGCTGTTTTGTGTATATAATTTTAATAATTAATTAATTTGCAAAAACAATAGCAATAATAATTTTTTTAATTGTGGATGCCGGTAGAGCAAGCAATTATCTATAAAACGATATATAATTTATGTGGATTAGTTGTGAGGTTTTTTCTAAAAAGGGAGAGTAACATCTTAACCTTAGCGTATTAATATATATGATGATGATGATGATGATGATATGATGATGATAATGTCATATCCGACTCCCGCTCTCAAAGAAAGCGATCGAGGAAAGCGAAGTAATGTGGGAACGGGGTCAACTCATAAATAAACAGATATTCATTTGAGTCTAGTCTGTGACAAGAAGGAAGAAGGAAGGAAATCTACTACAAAGATTTCTTCGTCCTTCAATAAAAAATAGGTAATACCTATAGGAAATATTTCCTATAACACATTTTCCAGGCAGTGTTTGAAGAGTTTGCTTCTTGAGATGATTCTGTTTTTTTATAATCTAGAAAAACAAATGAAACTTGTTACAGTCGCAGTGAGCTCTTCAAAACACCCGCATATACCCGTATAGCCATTTCGTAATAATGGCTTCTTCAAAAATACTTATCTTAATGAACCCCAGACAGACTAATTACAATGAGTGAATCATTGTCATGTTTGATATTGGTAACCGCAAACTGAACGTATCACAGTGTTGTGAAATTATTGTAACTGACGTCACATTCACAGTAGATGTAGATTGTACTCGTCGTGTGCTCTAAGTGGCTCGCTAGCTCAACGGTTAGAGCGTCGATCTAATAATTCAAATAATCGAAGGTTGAAGGTTCAAATCCTTCGCGAGTCAACGCATTGTTTTTATTTCAAATACATAAATATTTGTGATAGAGTCGTAAATGAGTATATATAAAAAAGGTCCGTATTTATCAGTGCGATATCAAGTTAATCCATTTAATTAAGATTAATCCATAAAAAAGAATCAGCTTCAAAGTGGCCTAAAGACGTTTTATGTTGAATTAAAATTCGATAAAATTTTGTTTTCCTTTAAACAGGAAACAAAAGGAGCAGAGAAAAGGAGCTAACTCCCTAAAATTAAATTTTGATTTATACTAATAAAATAAAAGCGAAATTTTGTAAGTCCATTTGTTTGTTTGTTTTTGTTTCACTCTTAAACAGCTCAACGGGTTTCAACTGAATTTTGTAAATAAATAATATACATCTCAGATTAAAACACTGTTTATATATACTTACAGCATTACTTACACGAGCAGAGCAGCAAACATAAACGCTAAAAAATTATGCCCGCGCACGGAAAACTAAATGCATCGCTATTAATTTAATATTAAAAATCGCTATTAATTAATATTAAAAATAGTCGAATCTGTTGCATTTAACTTACCAAATTCATGGGTCAATTGTGGAACAGAATATTAGTCCAGACTACCATCGCATAAAACGCACGTCGCGCCACACTGCACCGCAACAGAAAAATTACGTTCAAAACAGTACTAACCTCGTAACTACATAATTGAAATCTGTACCTAATTCATAAAAAAAGTCTTAGTTACCCGTTAAAACGATTTTCGCAACGTTTTTGCAAACAAACTGACAAATATTTTAAAACTGAAATAAAGTTAATATACACATATTTTTGTTTAGATGCGTAAGTATGCTTATCTAGATACAGCCATACCAGGTGGATGCCAGGCCATGCTGGATCCATAATTCGAATTAGGATAGGGAAGTTCACACCAACTTGAAATACAGAGTTTTCGTGGGAAAATCTTCAAGATCATACATAATTAACCGGCGCCCATCAATGTTTTCCTTTTTTCTATAGTACTGTTATTGGATCAAATTTCGTTTCTCCAAATTCGTCTCTACACCATGCGATACGTCAATTGAATCGTCAGAATATGGTTTTCGTTGCTTCCCAGCCGACATTTTCTACGATATTTTTACGAGTAAATGAAAATGCTGTTATTATATGCAGTAATAATGTCCAGCTATATATATATATATATGTCCAGCTATATATATATATATAGCGTAATAACGTCCAGCATTAAATGGAAATGGAGCTTAATAGAAAATATGATACACTGTGTGGATTTTCCTTGCTTACAATCGATGGAAATAAGTTGGGGAAACAAAATAATAACCGCGTCTTTTAGAAAATTTTCATGGAAATTGAAAAATGCCGCTACTTTCGTATTATTAATAATATTTACATATTTAATATTTAAATAATTTAAAATACTTTTTTGGGGAATAATTTTTTTTTTCTTTAGGTGAGGGAAAAGGTATCTACCGTTCTTCAAAATCCTCGAGCAGCTATATTACACTGCTGCAGGTATATTATGGAGTAAAGAGATGTTGACACTTGACATCCTTGCAAGTCCACGCCCCCAGGTTTCGATCAGATGTAAAGAACAGGCTCCGTGAAATCAGTAATGTTATTATCATTTTACTTTATTCATTGTTTGTCCAACTTAGTTAAATAGAGTGCCTTATATTGGTAGCTTGTAATCCATAATTGCAGCTTTATTTAATTGATAAGTTAATAACAAGTGTTTACCGTATTGATTTTGTGTCTTATTCTAAAAAAAATATTGTTTCACTTACTTCAATTAACGTTGTCACATTTATGTATTGTTGTATTTAATTGGTTATATTATAAACGTATTTATTTTTCTTTGTTCTTTGTGAAAATGTTGGAACACAAACTTATTTCGTATTTAGTGTTTATAGAATATTTCAAATAGTTTGTAATTGTTTTTTTCCCTTTTCTAAAATAAAAAAAACTTAAGTTACGAATCGCAACAACCGAAACGTGATATCGGGCAATATCCTTACACTAGACATGATGCAAGAGGATGGTGATATGCGATATGAGCCAGCAGGTAACCATTATTTTAAATAATATATTGGCTAAATGTTTAATTTCTCGGAGATCGGAATTGAGTACGTTGTCCATTTTTTAGGCAACAAATGCATAATGTCTATGTCCACAGGTAGTCGTGGTACTGGTCCATAGGACAGCGATGCACTCGAGTCCGCTACGTGCGATGAACCGGTTCGCAATCGTCCTTATTCTTTTGAAAGTGAATAAACCTAGATCTAATGCATAATTTGCTAGTGTTGAGTATCGGTAAGTCCGTTAGTAATAATCCTGCGGGATAGCGGCGTGGGTTTTGAAGTAAAACTTCTTTGGACGCGATGAGAGTTAAATTTTCAAGGTCTGAATGTAACGAATCCATCACAAGAAGGATGGAAAATAGGTAGTTACTTAACAACCGAGAGAGATAGATTAACACGACATAATGAGACAAGGAGTACACGCATGCGCCAAAACAAACAAAAATGGCGGTTACTACTGCTATCAGCTGTTTTGTAAGTTATGTGTGTCAAAAGTAAACTGTCAAAATTGTATCGATTCATTTACCTACATATGTTTCATTAGTTACTAATTTTGCGTGTACTTCGTCCTTACAAGATTAATAACATATGTACTTAATTTATTTATAAATCCGCAATGAACCCGCACATACAGTTGTCGTAAATATAATTTAAAGCAGGAGCAACACATGCCCACTTTCTTCAGACGCATTTAGCCGCGTTCTGGTACTGGAATCGCAAGTATTTTATAACATCTCTGGTATAAAAAATACATGTTCATATCTTTTAGATTATATTTCTCTTTGTCTCTCTCCCTCTCTCTTTCTCTGCCACTTTACCCCTTACTTTATACTTACAAATCGTGGTTTAGATCACCAAGAAGTTTCACTTCTTTCACGTCTAGTGAGTTGCACTCGTATTTTTTATTTATTGATCATTGTTATCAAAGATTTCTTGGCTTTGAAGAGAGGCTCACTTATTGCTTGGTAGCTACTCTCCAAGCGATTATATCGTGAGTCATAATTGATTCTGTTAGTCCTTTGTCATATTGATGACTAAGTCGTTATTGTACCCAAGTCAAGAACGTTTTTAAAAAATATACCTGGGTAGTCCAACTTCTGTGGCAAGTTTGTCAGTATGAACAGTCTACCTCTGAAAATAGACGAGATATACACTTAAACGTTTGACGTCACTTATTTCAGGAATGATAATTAAATTTTTTCCTGAACGTCAGACAAAATAGCAGTAATTTTCGTGAAAAAGAAATGATTTTGTTTTCATAAACGCATGAGGGGGGGGGAGAGATGTCATTTTCTATCATACATCTTTAGTTTTAGGAAAATCTGAAGGCAAAGTTGATATAGAATTAAAGATATACAGGCAATAATTACAAGTAAATAATGACAATCTCACACGCTCTCTGCTTAAATATAAAAATGGATGAATCCATGACCTTTGCCAATATTTTCATCAATTTGCAACAGAGGACGCAGATCCTTCTCAAAATATGTTTAAGCTAATAGTTAAGTTTGAGGGCTGTACCACAAAATATTAGCTATTGGCCTTATACTAGCAAAATAAAAAAAAATCTGGTGCTTAAAGAACCCCGAAGAAAAAGTGTGGGTCTCGGAGTGCTCGCACCAATAAATAGACAAAATGATCGTTGTTTTGAATCTAATTGTGAACCTGTAGCTAAAATGAATTCTTTATACTAATCGTAAACATTCATCGCAATAATCTGATGTAGACATTCAAGAAATATTGTGCCCGAATCGGAAGAAAAGAGAGAAGAAGCTCAGGGTGATTATCTTATGAACCTGTACTCGTATTTCGCTAAATAATCTGATGTAGACATTCAAGAAATATTGTGCCCGAATCGGAAGAAAAGAGAGAAGAAGCTCATGGTGGACCTGTACTCGTGTTTCGCTATAGCTTCAGGTAGCCTAATACGAGATTTACGACAAACATATACAATGGTGATGGAGTAGCTCTGTGATGGGCACAATTATGTTGAAGAAGTTTCCAATAGAACAAGAGGAAAATACGATATTGAACGACAACATACGATTACTTACGGCACAACAGCAGCCTTGAAATTTTAAGGGTTACATTTAAAAATATTCGGGCTCCCATTTGCGTCAGTGTGACTTTCTAAATAATTTGTGCAACATTTGAAAAGGTAAAAAATTCTATTTTTAAAAGTTAACGAAAACAACTTTCAAAAAAATAAATCTTAGATAGAAAAATATTTATGGGTTACGACCATTTCCTGGATTAATCTATCGTTGACATTGAGCAATTCTGATCTCGCCTAATAAGTCAAAGAAAGTCTCAGTATACGAAAGGAAAAGGTTGTGACGAACAGTTGTAAAATTAAAAATTATAATATCTTTGTTGTTTAGTTTCTAAGATTTTATACTAGATTACTAAATATGGTAAGATATTTATAAGATGTAGTACTACATCGCGGGACTTCTGTAGTCTTCGTTCGTTCCTGTGTACTCCATAAATTAGGTTTCTTCAATTGGTAATAGTGTGGCTTTTTAAATATGGATATTTGCACGTATTTTTGTTTTTACTCTAATCTTTTTTTTATGCCTTTTGAATCAAAACGCAATCAGCTTTAATTTGATGCCCGCATCATAATTGTCCGCCAAATTATTCCGTTGGAAAATCAGGAGCTTTCATAAACATTACTTTGCCGTCGCTCTGGTGATTGTGTCAGCTTATATCTTAGAAATCTAGAGCTTGCAGTTGGGAAGTGACGAACAGAGAAACAGATAGTGAAATTGTGATAATTAATTTTTGAATTTCAAAAACCAAAAATGAAGATAAGTTTAGAATTAAATACAGCTTTAGAAATGTTTAGCCAGTTAGGCTGTACAGCAATTAGTATGGCAAGTTTTAAACTGTTTGATTCCTCTTTTAGTCAATTTTTTGAAACCATTGCGTATTCTCTTTTTCAGATCACTGAATATTTCAAATGTTTCGATGACACTCAATCCGGTGGACTTTTCGACAGTATGTGAACTGAATAGTGGCAACTGTACAATCGAATCTCTCTCCAAGTCCAGGGGAACACACATACAGTTTGCGATTAATAACATTTAATTATATTTGATTTTCGCAACTACTAATTGAATGCGTCACAATGTTGTGTAATTAATGCTGATTACATCACATTCGCTACAGGTTTCGCTCATTTTCGTTGAGTGCTCGAAGCGTCTCGCTAGCTCAGTGGTTAGAGCATCGATCTAAATCATGAATTCATCGAAAGTCGAAGGTTCAAATCCTCCTCGAGTTAACACAATTGATTTATTTTTAATTACTAACTTTCAACCATTAATTGTATGAGTAAACTAAAGGTAAGAGTTATTTTATTTCAGTGAGAGCAACCATCAATCTTTACGAAACATTTTCAGTTGAAAAGTTCTTGGAAGAAACGTAGACAACATACGTAAACAAAATTACTTGAAAAATCTTCACTTGATTATTTTTAAAGTGTTTTATGGTTATATTATTTAAGGGCTTTGTGCGAATTTTCTTTAAAGGGTTTTATCTCTGAATGCCGTTAGATAAAACAACGTTTTATTTATTTATTAATCGTTTTCAACCAAGAATTCGGAACCATTTTTCATTTCTGCTTCGTTGTACCTACGTTTATAGAAACAGAGATAACTTTTGCCCTTAAAGATAGTTTCGTTTGCTTTTTTTCTGTTTAGATTGAGGAATATGAAACTCTTCAACGACTCATCGCAATAACGTCCTCGACATAATCCTAATATTTATTGACATCAAATCATCCCTAACTTAAGTCCTTACAAAAATTGATAAAATACACATCTCTGAAAGCATACTTCTTTCCTTTAAATAAGGTGATAGAAAAACAAAAAAATGAAATAGACAAGTCAGAAATCTCTCTTGGGTGTATTTGCAAAAAATCTCTAAAAGAAAGAAACAAAATTTCTTAGCTAGGCTTATTTCCATAAATTATTAGAAGTAATTCCGTTTAAAATATCGCTTTTTAATTTTATCAAGCAAAAACAACGTTTAGTTTTTTATTCGAACGTAAACAAATTTGGTAATTTAGAATTCAAAAAATAGTTTAAATTGCGAGTTGTATTTTTTTAAGTATTGTATTAATTTTGGTAGAACAGAAATTTTGATGTTCGTAATTTTAAGGAGTACATTGTATTAGTATTAGTAGATATTAGTAGTTTCGTTGCTGTTTCATTAACGGAATACTTATATTCATAGCATTATATAAATATCAACCTTCTGTGTTTGTATGAGTACGAGGCTATATGGATGCTTCTACCTTCAGGTTGTGTGGAGGTCTCGTAACACAGAGGTATTATGACCGATGGGGGGGGGGGGTCGATACTTTATTCGGTTTTAATATTCTTAATAAAACTCCTAAGAAACGCTTGATAAATTACTAGAACCGCTGCCACTAGTTTCAAAGCAAGTTGAAAAATCCTATTATTTTCTCTAAAAATTACATTATTTTATTTAAATCTAAATTAATTAACATTCAAAGAATTGAACTGATTAATTTGGAATTTATCGATTTATGAAGAGAGATCCCGCTTATAATGTCGTGGAATTTGTATGAATATTGCTGCAGAATTTCTGAAAGGATAAGATGTCTGGTCAAATATAGCGTGTATGAAAAAGGCATTCATCTTAACCATGATCATCTACAAACCTACTCAACTTGTTAAAAAATACACACTACATAATTCGAACACTATTTTAAGCAATAAACAATTTTTAAATAATTTCTTTACTGTTAATAAATTTACAGTATTGCCAGATAGTTGAACACTCAAAGAGATCGCCTTTAAAATACACAGACAAATCGCGCGAGTGAAGTCACGATGAGAGCTGTTAAATTCCAAATGGACAATAACCAGAAATGATCGCTGCAGTCCATCGAACAGATTTGTTTCTTTCTTCGTCCATTTCTATTCCTCTCCTTGTCCTCCTTGGGACCTCTCGAAAGTCAATAATTACCAAAGGTATTTCTTAAGAGGATTCGCTTAATTTTACAGATCGAAATAGTTGTTTATAAGGAATTTTTCAAAATTTTAATTTTTTAATTTTTATTGTCTTTCTAAACGAATATTGAATATATTTGGTGTTAATTTTGTAGAAATTCATTATTCACAATTAAATGAAACTATGTGATGTAGTATTATCTCCACTTTCTTTAATTTCTTTACCACGACCTAGGTTTCTATGTAATACAACATCTTCAGATGGGCTATTAGCAAAGATCTTTGCTAATATCCCACGTGGAGATGTTGTAATACAACGAAACCTAGGTCGTGGTAAAGAAATTAAAGAAAGTAGAGATAATATGTAGTATTATCTCTACTTTCTTGACGTACGTAGTTTCATTTAATTGTTCCTAAACGAAGTTTACTATTTATTGAAATTAGCAAATGTTTCATCTGTCGTATGTTTATCTTGATATAAAGTCCCGCATTTGATTACTATCACTTCATAGATTCAAACGTTTTTAAAGATATTTTACAGTTTTTTTAATTTCATAACAAATTTCATGCAAATTCATTTTCATTGAATACTTTGTTTTGAACCAACACGAACGGACTATGTCACAACACAGACAAACGTAGCACAATGGAAAACAAAGGGTAGCTTTTCAGTTTTTTTTTAAAAAATCTCTGCCTAAGTAATATACTATTTGTGTTTGCTGAAGCCCTAAGCTTTGATGATTTAAATTTTTTCCTTTCTTTTCTTTGTATTGATACTTTCTTTTCTTTGTATTGATCCTTTCTTTTCTTTGTATTGATCCTTATTTTTCTTTGTATTGATACTTTCTTTTCTTTGTATTGATCCTTTCTTTTCTTTGTATTGATACTTTCTTTTCTTTGTATTGATCCTTTCTTTTCTTTGTATTGATCCTTTCTTTTCTTTGTATTGATCCTTTCTTTTCTTTGTATTGATCCTTTCTTTCCTTTGTATTGATACTTTCTTTTCTTTGTATTGATACTTTCTTTTCTTTGTATTGATACTTTCTTTTCTTTGTATTGATCCTTTCTTTTCTTTTTATTGATACTTTCTTTTCTTTGTAGTGATCCTTTCTTTTCTTTGTATTGATCCTTTCTTTTCTTTGTATTGATCCTTTCTTTTCTCTGTATTGATCCTTTCTTTTCATTGTATTGATACTTTCTTTTCTTTGTATTGATCCTTTCTTTTCTTTGTATTGATACTTTCTTTTCTTTGTATTGATCCTTTCTTTCCTTTGTATTGATACTTTGTTTTCTTTGTATTGATCCTTTCTTTTCTTTGTATTGATACTTTCTTTTCTTTGTATTGATCCTTTCTTTTCTTTGTATTGATCCTTTCTTTTCTTTGTATTGATACTTTCTTTTCTTTGTATTGATCCTTTCTTTTCTTTGTATTGATACTTTCTTTTCTTTGTATTGATCCTTTCTTTTCTTTGTATTGATACTTTCTTTTCTTTGTATTGATCCTTTCTTTTCTTTGTATTGATACATTCTTTTCTTTGTATTGATACTTTCTTTTCTTTGTATTGATCCTTTCTTTTCTTTGTGTTGATACTTTCTTTTCTTTATATTGATACTTTCTTTTCTTTGTATTGATCCTTTCTTTTCTTTGTATTGATACTTTCTTTTCTTTGTATTGATACTTTCTTTTCTTTGTATTGATCCCTTCTTTTCTTTGTATTGATCCTTACTTTTCCTTGGTATTGATACTTTCTTTTCTTTGTATTGATCCTTTCTTTTCTTTGTATTGATACTTTCTTTTCTTTGTATTGATACTTTCTTTTCTTTGTATGGATACTTTCTTTTCTTTGTATTGATCCTTTCTTTTCTTTGTATTGATACTTTCTTTTCTTTGTATTGATCCTTTCTTTTCTTTGTATTGATCCTTTCTTTTCTTTGTATTGATCCTTTCTTTTCTTTGTATTGATACTTCCTTTTCTTTGTATTGATACTTTCTTTTCTTTGTATTGATCCTTTCTTTTCTTTTTATTGATCCTTTCTTTTCTTTGTATTGATCCTTTCTTTTCTTTGTATTGATGCTTTCTTTTCTTTGTATTGATACTTTCTTTTCTTTGTATTGATCCTTTCTTTTCTTTGTATTGATGCTTTCTTTTCTTTGTATTGATCTTTTCTTTTCTTTGTATTGATCCTTTCTTTTCTTTGTATTGATCCTTTCTTTTCTTTGTATTGATCCTTTCTTTTCTTTGTATTGATACTTTCTTTTCTGTGTATTGATCCTTTCTTTTCTTTGTATTGATACTTTCTTTTCTTTGTATTGATCCTTTCTTTTCTTTGTATTGATCCTTTCTTTTCTTTGTATTGATCCTTTCTTTTCTTTGTATTGATACTTTCTTTTCTTTGTATTGATCCTTTCTTTTCTTTGTATTGATCCTTTCTTTTCTTTGTATTGATCCTTTCTTTTCTTTGTATTGATCCTTTCTTTTCTTTGTATTGATCCTTTCTTTCCTTTGTATTGATACTTTCTTTTCTTTGTATTGATACTTTCTTTTCTTTGTATTGATCCTTATTTTTCTTTGTATTGATACTTTCTTTTCTTTGTATTGATGCTTTCTTTTCTTTGTATTGATACTTTCTTTTCTTTGTATTGATCCTTTCTTTTCTTTGTATTGATGCTTTCTTTTCTTTGTATTGATCCTTTCTTTTCTTTGTATTGATCCTTTCTTTTCTTTGTATTGATCCTTTCTTTTCTTTGTATTGATCCTTTCTTTTCTTTGTATTGATACTTTCTTTTCTTTGTATTGATCCTTTCTTTTCTTTGTATTGATACTTTCTTTTCTTTGTATTGATCCTTTCTTTTCTTTGTATTGATCCTTTCTTTTCTTTGTATTGATCCTTTCTTTTCTTTGTATTGATACTTTCTTTTCTTTGTATTGATACTTTCTTTTCTTTGTATTGATACTTTCTTTTCTTTGTATTGATCCTTTCTTTTCTTTGTATTGATCCTTTCTTTTCTTTGTATTGATACTTTCTTTTCTTTGTATTGATACTTTCTTTTCTTTGTATTGATCCTTTCTTTTCTTTGTATTGATCCTTTCTTTTCTTTGTATTGATACTTTCTTTTCTTTGTATTGATCCTTTCTTTTCTTTGTATTGATACTTTCTTTTCTTTGTATTGATCCTTTCTTTTCTTTGTATTGATACTTTCTTTTCTTTGTATTAATCCTTTCTTTTCTTTTTATTGATACTTTCTTTTCGTTGTATTGATCCTTTCTTTTCGTTGTATTGATCCTTTCTTTTCTTTGTATTGGTCCTTTCTTTTCTTGGTATTGATACTTTCTTTTCTTAGTATTGATCCTTTCTTTTCTTTGTATTGATACTTTCTTTTCTTTGTATTGATACTTTCTTTTCTTTGTATTGATCCTTTCTTTTCTTCGTATTGATACTTTCTTTTCTTTGTATTGATCCTTTCTTTTCTTTGTATTGATCCTTTCTTTTCTTTGTATTGATCCTTTCTTTTCTTTGTATTGATCCTTTCTTTTCTTTGTATTAATTCTTTCTTTTCTTTGTATGGATCCTTTCTTTTCTTTGTATTGATCCTTTCTTTTCTTTGTAGTTATACTTTCTTTTCTTTGTATTGATCCTTTCTTTTCTTTGTATTGATCCTTTCTTTTCTTTGTATTGATCCTTTCTTTTCTTTGTATTGATCCTTTCTTTTCTTTGTATTGATACTTTCTTTTCTTTGTATTTATCCTTTCTTTTCTTTGTATTGATACTTTCTTTTCTTTGTATTGATCCTTTCTTTTCTTTGTATTGATACTTTCTTTTCTTTGTATTGATCCTTTCTTTTCTTTGTATTGATCCTTTCTTTTCTTTGTATTGATCCTTTCTTTTCTTTGTATTGATACTTTCTTTTCTTTGTATTGATACTTTCTTTTCTTTGTATTGATCCTTTCTTTTCTTTTTATTGATCCTTTCTTTTCTTTGTATTGATCCTTTCTTTTCTTTGTATTGATACTTTCTTTTCTTTGTATTGATCCTTTCTTTTCTTTGTATTGATACTTTCTTTTCTTTGTATTGATACTTTCTTTTCTTTGTATGGATACTTTCTTTTCTTTGTATTGATCCTTTCTTTTCTTTGTATTGATACTTTCTTTTCTTTGTATTGATCCTTTCTTTTCTTTGTATTGATCCTTTCTTTTCTTTGTATTGATCCTTTCTTTTCTTTGTATTGATACTTTCTTTTCTTTGTATTGATACTTTCTTTTCTTTGTATTGATCCTTTCTTTTCTTTTTATTGATCCTTTCTTTTCTTTGTATTGATCCTTTCTTTTCTTTGTATTGATGCTTTCTTTTCTTTGTATTGATACTTTCTTTTCTTTGTATTGATCCTTTCTTTTCTTTGTATTGATGCTTTCTTTTCTTTGTATTGATCTTTTCTTTTCTTTGTATTGATCCTTTCTTTTCTTTGTATTGATCCTTTCTTTTCTTTGTATTGATCCTTTCTTTTCTTTGTATTTATACTTTCTTTTCTGTGTATTGATCCTTTCTTTTCTTTGTATTGATACTTTCTTTTCTTTGTATTGATCCTTTCTTTTCTTTGTATTGATCCTTTCTTTTCTTTGTATTGATCCTTTCTTTTCTTTGTATTGATACTTTCTTTTCTTTGTATTGATCCTTTCTTTTCTTTGTATTGATCCTTTCTTTTCTTTGTATTGATCCTTACTTTTCTTTGTATTGATCCTTTCTTTTCTTTGTATTGATCCTTTCTTTCCTTTGTATTGATACTTTCTTTTCTTTGTATTGATACTTTCTTTTCTTTGTATTGATCCTTATTTTTCTTTGTATTGATACTTTCTTTTCTTTGTATTGATGCTTTCTTTTCTTTGTATTGATACTTTCTTTTCTTTGTATTGATCCTTTCTTTTCTTTGTATTGATGCTTTCTTTTCTTTGTATTGATCCTTTCTTTTCTTTGTATTGATCCTTTCTTTTCTTTGTATTGATCCTTTCTTTTCTTTGTATTGATCCTTTCTTTTCTTTGTATTGATACTTTCTTTTCTTTGTATTGATCCTTTCTTTTCTTTGTATTGATACTTTCTTTTCTTTGTATTGATCCTTTCTTTTCTTTGTATTGATCCTTTCTTTTCTTTGTATTGATCCTTTCTTTTCTTTGTATTGATACTTTCTTTTCTTTGTATTGATACTTTCTTTTCTTTGTATTGATACTTTCTTTTCTTTGTATTGATCCTTTCTTTTCTTTGTATTGATCCTTTCTTTTCTTTGTATTGATACTTTCTTTTCTTTGTATTGATACTTTCTTTTCTTTGTATTGATCCTTTCTTTTCTTTGTATTGATCCTTTCTTTTCTTTGTATTGATACTTTCTTTTCTTTGTATTGATCCTTTCTTTTCTTTGTATTGATACTTTCTTTTCTTTGTATTGATCCTTTCTTTTCTTTGTATTGATACTTTCTTTTCTTTGTATTAATCCTTTCTTTTCTTTTTATTGATACTTTCTTTTCGTTGTATTGATCCTTTCTTTTCGTTGTATTGATCCTTTCTTTTCTTTGTATTGGTCCTTTCTTTTCTTGGTATTGATACTTTCTTTTCTTAGTATTGATCCTTTCTTTTCTTTGTATTGATACTTTCTTTTCTTTGTATTGATACTTTCTTTTCTTTGTATTGATCCTTTCTTTTCTTCGTATTGATACTTTCTTTTCTTTGTATTGATCCTTTCTTTTCTTTGTATTGATCCTTTCTTTTCTTTGTATTGATCCTTTCTTTTCTTTGTATTGATCCTTTCTTTTCTTTGTATTAATTCTTTCTTTTCTTTGTATTGATCCTTTCTTTTCTTTGTATTGATCCTTTCTTTTCTTTGTAGTTATACTTTCTTTTCTTTGTATTGATCCTTTCTTTTCTTTGTATTGATCCTTTCTTTTCTTTGTATTGATCCTTTCTTTTCTTTGTATTGATCCTTTCTTTTCTTTGTATTGATACTTTCTTTTCTTTGTATTGATCCTTTCTTTTCTTTGTATTGATACTTTCTTTTCTTTGTATTGATCCTTTCTTTTCTTTGTATTGATACTTTCTTTTCTTTGTATTGATCCTTTCTTTTCTTTGTATTGATCCTTTCTTTTCTTTGTATTGATCCTTTCTTTTCTTTGTATTGATACTTTCTTTTCTTTGTATTGATACTTTCTTTTCTTTGTATTGATCCTTTCTTTTCTTTTTATTGATCCTTTCTTTTCTTTGTATTGATCCTTTCTTTTCTTTGTATTGATACTTTCTTTTCTTTGTATTGATCCTTTCTTTTCTTTGTATTGATCCTTTCTTTTCTTTGTATTGATACTTTCTTTTCTTTGTATTGATACTTTCTTTTCTTTGTATTGATCCTTTCTTTTCTTTGTGTTGATACTTTCTTTTTTTTATATTGATACTTTCTTTTCTTTGTATTGCTCCTTTCTTTTCTTTGTATTGATACTTTCTTTCCTTTGTATTGGTACTTTCTTTTCTTTGTATTGATCCTTTCTTTTCTTTGTATTGATTCTTTCTTTTCTTTGTATTGATACTTTCTTTTCTTTGTATTGATCCTTTCTTTTCTTTGTATTGATGCTTTCTTTTCTTTGTATTGATACTTTCTTTTCTTTGTATTGATACTTTCTTTTCTTTGTATTGATCCTTTCTTTTCTTTGTATTGATCCTTTCTTTTCTTTGTATTGATCCTTTCTTTTTTTTGTATTGATACTTTCTTTTCTTTGTATTGATCCTTTCTTTTCTTTGTATTGATCCTTTCTTTTCTTTGTATTGATCCTTTCTTTTCTCTGTATTGATCCTTTCTTTTCTTTGTATTGATGCTTTCTTTTCTTTGTATTGATCCTTTCTTTTCTTTGTATTGATCCTTTCTTTTCTTTGTATTGATCCTTTCTTTTCTTTGTATTGATACTTTCTTTTCTTTGTATTGATACTTTCTTTTTTTTGTATTGATTCTTTCTTTTCTTTTTATTGATCCTTTCTTTTCTTTGTATTGATCCTTTCTTTTCTTTGTATTGATGCTTTCTTTTCTTTGTATTGATACTTTCTTTTCTTTGTATTGATCCTTTCTTTTCTTTGTATTGATGCTTTCTTTTCTTTGTATTGATCCTTTCTTTTCTTTGTATTGATCCTTTCTTTTCTTTGTATTGATACTTTCTTTTCTTTGTATTGATCCTTTCTTTTCTTTGTATTGATCCTTTCTTTTCTTTGTATTGATCCTTTCTTTTCTTTGTATTGATACTTTCTTTTCTTTGTATTTATCCTTTCTTTTCTTTTTATTGATCCTTTCTTTTCTTTGTATTGATCCTTTCTTTTCTTTGTATTGACACTTTCTTTTCTTTGTATTGATACTTTCTTTTCTTTGTATTGATCCTTTCTTTTCTTTGTGTTGATACTTTCTTTTTTTTATATTGATACTTTCTTTTCTTTGTATTGATCCTTTCTTTTCTTTGTATTGATCCTTTCTTTTCTTTGTATTGATACTTTCTTTTCTTTGTATTGATCCTTTCTTTTCTCTGTATTGATCCTTTCTTTTCTTTGTATTGATACTTTCTTTTCTTTGTATTGATCCTTTCTTTTCTTTGTATTGATCCTTTCTTTTCTTTGTATTGATCCTTTCTTTTCTTTGTATTGATACTTTCTTTTCTTTGTATTGATACTTTCTTTTCTTTGTATTGATCCTTTCTTTTCTTTGTATTGATCCTTTCTTTTCTTTGTATTGATACTTTCTTTTCTTTGTATTGATCCTTTCTTTTCTTTGTATTGATACTTTCTTTTCTTTGTATTGATCCTTTCTTTTCTTTGTATTGATACTTTCTTTTCTTTGTATTAATCCTTTCTTTTCTTTTTATTGATACTTTCTTTTCGTTGTATTGATCCTTTCTTTTCGTTGTATTGATCCTTTCTTTTCTTTGTATTGGTCCTTTCTTTTCTTGGTATTGATACTTTCTTTTCTTAGTATTGATCCTTTCTTTTCTTTGTATTGATACTTTCTTTTCTTTGTATTGATACTTTCTTTTCTTTGTATTGATCCTTTCTTTTCTTCGTATTGATACTTTCTTTTCTTTGTATTGATCCTTTCTTTTCTTTGTATTGATCCTTTCTTTTCTTTGTATTGATCCTTTCTTTTCTTTGTATTGATCCTTTCTTTTCTTTGTATTAATTCTTTCTTTTCTTTGTATTGATCCTTTCTTTTCTTTGTATTGATCCTTTCTTTTCTTTGTAGTTATACTTTCTTTTCTTTGTATTGATCCTTTCTTTTCTTTGTATTGATCCTTTCTTTTCTTTGTATTGATCCTTTCTTTTCTTTGTATTGATCCTTTCTTTTCTTTGTATTGATACTTTCTTTTCTTTGTATTGATCCTTTCTTTTCTTTGTATTGATACTTTCTTTTCTTTGTATTGATCCTTTCTTTTCTTTGTATTGATACTTTCTTTTCTTTGTATTGATCCTTTCTTTTCTTTGTATTGATCCTTTCTTTTCTTTGTATTGATCCTTTCTTTTCTTTGTATTGATACTTTCTTTTCTTTGTATTGATACTTTCTTTTCTTTGTATTGATCCTTTCTT
The DNA here is from genome assembly GCA_039881145.1 of Druceiella hillmani. Taxonomy (NCBI): domain Eukaryota; kingdom Metazoa; phylum Arthropoda; class Insecta; order Lepidoptera; family Hepialidae; genus Druceiella; species Druceiella hillmani. The sequence goes on from JAYKKI010000031.1 coordinate 13,088,195, forward strand.
TTCTTTTTATTGATCCTTTCTTTTCTTTGTATTGATCCTTTCTTTTCTTTGTATTGATACTTTCTTTTCTTTGTATTGATCCTTTCTTTTCTTTGTATTGATACTTTCTTTTCTTTGTATTGATCCTTTCTTTTCTTTGTATTGATACTTTCTTTTCTTTGTATTGATACTTTCTTTTCTTTGTATTGATCCTTTCTTTTCTTTGTGTTGATACTTTCTTTTTTTTATATTGATACTTTCTTTTCTTTGTATTGCTCCTTTCTTTTCTTTGTATTGATACTTTCTTTCCTTTGTATTGATACTTTCTTTTCTTTGTATTGATCCTTTCTTTTCTTTGTATTGATCCTTTCTTTTCTTTGTATTGATACTTTCTTTTCTTTGTATTGATCCTTTCTTTTCTTTGTATTGATGCTTTCTTTTCTTTGTATTGATACTTTCTTTTCTTTGTATTGATACTTTCTTTTCTTTGTATTGATCCTTTCTTTTCTTTGTATTGATCCTTTCTTTTCTTTGTATTGATCCTTTCTTTTCTTTGTATTGATACTTTCTTTTCTTTGTATTGATCCTTTCTTTTCTTTGTATTGATCCTTTCTTTTCTTTGTATTGATCCTTTCTTTTCTCTGTATTGATCCTTTCTTTTCTTTGTATTGATGCTTTCTTTTCTTTGTATTGATCCTTTCTTTTCTTTGTATTGATCCTTTCTTTTCTTTGTATTGATCCTTTCTTTTCTTTGTATTGATCCTTTCTTTTCTTTGTATTGATACTTTCTTTTCTTTGTATTTATCCTTTCTTTTCTTTTTATTGATCCTTTCTTTTCTTTGTATTGATCCTTTCTTTTCTTTGTATTGACACTTTCTTTTCTTTGTATTGATACTTTCTTTTCTTTGTATTGATCCTTTCTTTTCTTTGTGTTGATACTTTCTTTTTTTTATATTGATACTTTCTTTTCTTTGTATTGATCCTTTCTTTTCTTTGTATTGATCCTTTCTTTTCTTTGTATTGATACTTTCTTTTCTTTGTATTGATCCTTTCTTTTCTCTGTATTGATCCTTTCTTTTCTTTGTATTGATACTTTCTTTTCTTTGTATTGATCCTTTCTTTTCTTTGTATTGATCCTTTCTTTTCTTTGTATTGATCCTTTCTTTTCTTTGTATTGATACTTTCTTTTCTTTGTATTGATACTTTCTTTTCTTTGTATTGATCCTTTCTTTTCTTTGTATTGATCCTTTCTTTTCTTTGTATTGATACTTTCTTTTCTTTGTATTGATCCTTTCTTTTCTTTGTATTGATACTTTCTTTTCTTTGTATTGATCCTTTCTTTTCTTTGTATTGATACTTTCTTTTCTTTGTATTAATCCTTTCTTTTCTTTTTATTGATACTTTCTTTTCGTTGTATTGATCCTTTCTTTTCGTTGTATTGATCCTTTCTTTTCTTTGTATTGGTCCTTTCTTTTCTTGGTATTGATACTTTCTTTTCTTAGTATTGATCCTTTCTTTTCTTTGTATTGATACTTTCTTTTCTTTGTATTGATACTTTCTTTTCTTTGTATTGATCCTTTCTTTTCTTCGTATTGATACTTTCTTTTCTTTGTATTGATCCTTTCTTTTCTTTGTATTGATCCTTTCTTTTCTTTGTATTGATCCTTTCTTTTCTTTGTATTGATCCTTTCTTTTCTTTGTATTAATTCTTTCTTTTCTTTGTATTGATCCTTTCTTTTCTTTGTATTGATCCTTTCTTTTCTTTGTAGTTATACTTTCTTTTCTTTGTATTGATCCTTTCTTTTCTTTGTATTGATCCTTTCTTTTCTTTGTATTGATCCTTTCTTTTCTTTGTATTGATCCTTTCTTTTCTTTGTATTGATACTTTCTTTTCTTTGTATTGATCCTTTCTTTTCTTTGTATTGATACTTTCTTTTCTTTGTATTGATCCTTTCTTTTCTTTGTATTGATACTTTCTTTTCTTTGTATTGATCCTTTCTTTTCTTTGTATTGATCCTTTCTTTTCTTTGTATTGATCCTTTCTTTTCTTTGTATTGATACTTTCTTTTCTTTGTATTGATACTTTCTTTTCTTTGTATTGATCCTTTCTTTTCTTTTTATTGATCCTTTCTTTTCTTTGTATTGATCCTTTCTTTTCTTTGTATTGATACTTTCTTTTCTTTGTATTGATCCTTTCTTTTCTTTGTATTGATACTTTCTTTTCTTTGTATTGATCCTTTCTTTTCTTTGTATTGATACTTTCTTTTCTTTGTATTGATACTTTCTTTTCTTTGTATTGATCCTTTCTTTTCTTTGTGTTGATACTTTCTTTTTTTTATATTGATACTTTCTTTTCTTTGTATTGCTCCTTTCTTTTCTTTGTATTGATACTTTCTTTCCTTTGTATTGATACTTTCTTTTCTTTGTATTGATCCTTTCTTTTCTTTGTATTGATCCTTTCTTTTCTTTGTATTGATACTTTCTTTTCTTTGTATTGATCCTTTCTTTTCTTTGTATTGATGCTTTCTTTTCTTTGTATTGATACTTTCTTTTCTTTGTATTGATACTTTCTTTTCTTTGTATTGATCCTTTCTTTTCTTTGTATTGATCCTTTCTTTTCTTTGTATTGATCCTTTCTTTTCTTTGTATTGATACTTTCTTTTCTTTGTATTGATCCTTTCTTTTCTTTGTATTGATCCTTTCTTTTCTTTGTATTGATCCTTTCTTTTCTCTGTATTGATCCTTTCTTTTCTTTGTATTGATGCTTTCTTTTCTTTGTATTGATCCTTTCTTTTCTTTGTATTGATCCTTTCTTTTCTTTGTATTGATCCTTTCTTTTCTTTGTATTGATACTTTCTTTTCTTTGTATTGATACTTTCTTTTTTTTGTATTGATCCTTTCTTTTCTTTTATTGATCCTTTCTTTTCTTTGTATTGATCCTTTCTTTTCTTTGTATTGATGCTTTCTTTTCTTTGTATTGATACTTTCTTTTCTTTGTATTGATCGTTTCTTTTCTTTGTATTGATCCTTTCTTTTCTTTGTATTGATCCTTTCTTTTCTTTGTATTGATACTTTCTTTTCTGTGTATTGATCCTTTCTTTTCTTTGTATTGATACTTTCTTTTCTTTGTATTGATCCTTTCTTTTCTTTGTATTGATCCTTTCTTTTCTTTGTATTGATCCTTTCTTTTCTTTGTATTGATACTTTCTTTTCTTTGTATTGATCCTTTCTTTTCTTTGTATTGATCCTTTCTTTTCTTTGTATTGATCCTTTCTTTTCTTTGTATTGATCCTTTCTTTTCTTTGTATTGATCCTTTCTTTCCTTTGTATTGATACTTTCTTTTCTTTGTATTGATCCTTTCTTTTCTTTGTATTGATCCTTATTTTTCTTTGTATTGATACTTTCTTTTCTTTGTATTGATGCTTTCTTTTCTTTGTATTGATATTTTCTTTTCTTTGTATTGATCCTTTCTTTTCTTTGTATTGATGCTTTCTTTTCTTTGTATTGATCCTTTCTTTTCTTTGTATTGATCCTTTCTTTTCTTTGTATTGATCCTTTCTTTTCTTTGTATTGATCCTTTCTTTTCTTTGTATTGATCCTTTCTTTTCTTTGTATTGATACTTTCTTTTCTTTGTATTGATCCTTTCTTTTCTTTGTATTGATGCTTTCTTTTCTTTGTATTGATCTTTTCTTTTCTTTGTATTGATACTTTCTTTTCTTTGTATTGATCCTTTCTTTTCTTTGTATTGATACTTTCTTTTCTTTGTATTGATCCTTTCTTTTCTCTGTATTGATCCTTTCTTTTCTTTGTATTGATACTTTCTTTTCTTTGTATTGATCCTTTCTTTTCTTTGTATTGATCCTTTCTTTTCTTTGTATTGATCCTTTCTTTTCTTTGTATTGATACTTTCTTTTCTTTGTATTTATCCTTTCTTTTCTTTTTATTGATCCTTTCTTTTCTTTGTATTGATCCTTTCTTTTCTTTGTATTGATACTTTCTTTTCTTTGTATTGATACTTTCTTTTCTTTATATTGATCCTTTCTTTTCTTTGTGTTGATACTTTCTTTTTTTTATATTGATACTTTCTTTTCTTTGTATTGATCCTTTCTTTTCTTTGTATTGATCCTTTCTTTTCTTTGTATTGATACTTTCTTTTCTTTGTATTGATCCTTTCTTTTCTCTGTATTGATCCTTTCTTTTCTTTGTATTGATACTTTCTTTTCTTTGTATTGATCCTTTCTTTTCTTTGTATTGATCCTTTCTTTTCTTTGTATTGATCCTTTCTTTTCTTTGTATTGATACTTTCTTTTCTTTGTATTTATCCTTTCTTTTCTTTTTATTGATCCTTTCTTTTCTTTGTATTGATCCTTTCTTTTCTTTGTATTGATACTTTCTTTCCTTTGTATTGATACTTTCTTTTCTTTGTATTGATCCTTTCTTTTCTTTGTATTGATCCTTATTTTTCTTTGTATTGATACTTTATTTTCTTTGTACTGATCCTTTCTTTTCTTTGTATTGATACTTTCTTTTCTTTGTATTGATACTTTCTTTTCTTTGTATTGATCCTTTCTTTTCTTTGTATTGATACTTTCTTTTCTGTGTATTGATCCTTTCTTTTCTTTGTATTGATACTTTCTTTTCTTTGTATTGACCCTTTCTTTTCTTTGTATTGATCCTTTCTTTTCTTTGTATTGATCCTTTCTTTTCTTTGTATTGATACTTTCTTTTCTTTGTATTGATCCTTTCTTTTCTTTGTATTGATACTTTCTTTTCTTTGTATTGATACTTTCTTTTCTCTGTATTGATCCTTTCTTTTCTTTGTATTGATACTTTCTTTTCTTTGTATTGATCCTTTCTTTTCTTTGTATTGATCCTTTCTTTTCTTTGTATTGATCCTTTCTTTTCTTTGTATTGATACTTTCTTTTCTTTGTATTGATACTTTCTTTTCTTTGTATTGATCCTTTCTTTTCTTTTTATTGATCCTTTCTTTTCTTTGTATTGATCCTTTCTTTTCTTTGTATTGATACTTTCTTTTCTTTGTATTGATCCTTTCTTTTCTTTGTATTGATACTTTCTTTTCTTTGTATTGATCCTTTCTTTTCTTTGTATTGATACTTTCTTTTCTTTGTATTGATACTTTCTTTTCTTTGTATTGATCCTTTCTTTTCTTTGTGTTGATACTTTCTTTTTTTTATATTGATACTTTCTTTTCTTTGTATTGCTCCTTTTTTTTCTTTGTATTGATACTTTCTTTCCTTTGTATTGATACTTTCTTTTCTTTGTATTGATCCTTTCTTTTCTTTGTATTGATCCTTTCTTTTCTTTGTATTGATACTTTCTTTTCTTTGTATTGATCCTTTCTTTTCTTTGTATTGATGCTTTCTTTTCTTTGTATTGATACTTTCTTTTCTTTGTATTGATACTTTCTTTTCTTTGTATTGATCCTTTCTTTTCTTTGTATTGATACTTTCTTTTCTGTGTATTGATCCTTTCTTTTCTTTGTATTGATACTTTCTTTTCTTTGTATTGATCCTTTCTTTTCTTTGTATTGATCCTTTCTTTTCTTTGTATTGATACTTTCTTTTCTTTGTATTGATCCTTTCTTTTCTTTGTATTGATCCTTTCTTTTCTTTGTATTGATCCTTTCTTTTCTTTGTGTTGATACTTTCTTTTTTTTATATTGATACTTTCTTTTCTTTGTATTGATCCTTTCTTTTCTTTGTATTGATACTTTCTTTCCTTTGTATTGATACTTTCTTTTCTTTGTATTGATCCTTTCTTTTCTTTGTATTGATCCTTATTTTTCTTTGTATTGATACTTTATTTTCTTTGTATTGATCCTTTCTTTTCTTTGTATTGATGCTTTCTTTTCTTTGTATTGATACTTTCTTTTCTTTGTATTGATACTTTCTTTTCTTTGTATTGATCCTTTCTTTTCTTTGTATTGATACTTTCTTTTCTGTGTATTGATCCTTTCTTTTCTTTGTATTGATACTTTCTTTTCTTTGTATTGATCCTTTCTTTTCTTTGTATGGATCCTTTCTTTTCTTTGTATTGATCCTTTCTTTTCTTTGTATTGATACTTTCTTTTCTTTGTATTGATCCTTTCTTTTCTTTGTATTGATACTTTCTTTTCTTTGTATTGATACTTTCTTTTCTCTGTATTGATCCTTTCTTTTCTTTGTATTGATACTTTCTTTTCTTTGTATTGATCCTTTCTTTTCTTTGTATTGATCCTTTCTTTTCTTTGTATTGATCCTTTCTTTTCTTTGTATTGATACTTTCTTTTCTTTGTATTGATACTTTCTTTTCTTTGTATTGATCCTTTCTTTTCTTTTTATTGATCCTTTCTTTTCTTTGTATTGATCTTTTCTTTTCTTTGTATTGATACTTTCTTTTCTTTGTATTGATCCTATCTTTTCTTTGTATTGATACTTTCTTTTCTTTGTATTGATCCTTTCTTTTCTTTGTATTGATACTTTCTTTTCTTTGTATTGACACTTTCTTTTCTTTGTATTGATCCTTTCTTTTCTTTGTGTTGATACTTTCTTTTTTTTATATTGATACTTTCTTTTCTTTGTATTGCTCCTTTCTTTTCTTTGTATTGATACTTTCTTTCCTTTGTATTGATACTTTCTTTTCTTTGTATTGATCCTTTCTTTTCTTTGTATTGATCCTTTCTTTTCTTTGTATTGATACTTTCTTTTCTTTGTATTGATCCTTTCTTTTCTTTGTATTGATGCTTTCTTTTCTTTGTATTGATACTTTCGTTTCTTTGTATTGATACTTTCTTTTCTTTGTATTGATCCTTTCTTTTCTTTGTATTGATACTTTCTTTTCTGTGTATTGATCCTTTCTTTTCTTTGTATTGATACTTTCTTTTCTTTGTATTGATCCTTTCTTTTCTTTGTATTGATCCTTTCTTTTCTTTGTATTGATCCTTTCTTTTCTTTGTATTGATACTTTCTTTTCTTTGTATTGATCCTTTCTTTTCTTTGTATTGATCCTTTCTTTTCTTTGTATTGATCCTTTCTTTTCTTTGTATTGATCCTTTCTTTTCTTTGTATTGATCCTTTCTTTCCTTTGTATTGATACTTTCTTTTCTTTGTATTGATCCTTTCTTTTCTTTGTATTGATCCTTATTTTTCTTTGTATTGATACTTTCTTTTCTTTGTATTGATGCTTTCTTTTCTTTGTATTGATACTTTCTTTTCTTTGTATTGATCCTTTCTTTTCTTTGTATTGATGCTTTCTTTTCTTTGTATTGATCCTTTCTTTTCTTTGTATTGATCCTTTCTTTTCTTGATATTGATCCTTTCCTTTCTTTGTATTGATCCTTTCTTTTCTTTGTATTGATACTTTCTTTTCTGTGTATTGATCCTTTCTTTTCTTTGTATTGATACTTTCTTTTCTTTGTATTGATCCTTTCTTTTCTTTGTATTGATCCTTTCTTTTCTTTGTATTGATCCTTTCTTTTCTTTGTATTGATCCTTTCTTTTCTTTGTATTGATACTTTCTTTTCTTTGTATTGATCCTTTCTTTTCTTTGTATTGATACTTTCTTTTCTTTGTATTGATCCTTTCTTTTCTTTGTATTGATCCTTTCTTTTCTTTGTATTGATGCTTTCTTTTCTTTGTATTGATACTTTCTTTTCTTTGTATTGATACTTTCTTTTCTTTGTATTGATCCTTTCTTTTCTTTGTATTGATACTTTCTTTTCTGTGTATTGATCCTTTCTTTTCTTTGTATTGATACTTTCTTTTCTTTGTATTGATCCTTTCTTTTCTTTGTATTGATCCTTTCTTTTCTTTGTATTGATCCTTTCTTTTCTTTGTATTGATACTTTCTTTTCTTTGTATTGATACTTTCTTTTCTTTGTATTGATCCTTTCTTTTCTTTTTATTGATCCTTTCTTTTCTTTGTATTGATCCTTTCTTTTCTTTGTATTGATACTTTCTTTTCTTTGTATTGATCCTTTCTTTTCTTTGTATTGATACTTTCTTTTCTTTGTATTGATACTTTCTTTTCTTTGTATTGATCCTTTCTTTTCTTTGTGTTGATACTTTCTTTTTTTTATATTGATACTTTCTTTTCTTTGTATTGATAGTTTCTTTTCTTTGTATTGATACTTTCTTTCCTTTGTATTGATACTTTCTTTTCTTTGTATTGATCCTTTCTTTTCTTTGTATTGATCCTTATTTTTCTTTGTATTGATACTTTATTTTCTTTGTATTGATCCTTTCTTTTCTTTGTATTGATGCTTTCTTTTCTTTGTATTGATACTTTCTTTTCTTTGTATTGATACTTTCTTTTCTTTGTATTGATCCTTTCTTTTCTTTGTATTGATACTTTCTTTTCTGTGTATTGATCCTTTCTTTTCTTTGTATTGACACTTTCTTTTCTTTGTATTGATCCTTTCTTTTCTTTGTATTGATCCTTTCTTTTCTTTGTATTGATCCTTTCTTTTCTTTGTATTGATACTTTCTTTTCTTTGTATTGATCCTTTCTTTTCTTTGTATTGATACTTTCTTTTCTTTGTATTGATACTTTCTTTTCTCTGTATTGATCCTTTCTTTTCTTTGTATTGATACTTTCTTTTCTTTGTATTGATCCTTTCTTTTCTTTGTATTGATCCTTTCTTTTCTTTGTATTGATCCTTTCTTTTCTTTGTATTGATACTTTCTTTTCTTTGTATTGATACTTTCTTTTCTTTGTATTGATCCTTTCTTTTCTTTTTATTGGTCCTTTCTTTTCTTTGTATTGATCCTTTCTTTTCTTTGTATTGATACTTTCTTTTCTTTGTATTGATCCTTTCTTTTCTTTGTATTGATACTTTCTTTTCTTTGTATTGATCCTTTCTTTTCTTTGTATTGATACTTTCTTTTCTTTGTATTGATACTTTCTTTTCTTTGTATTGATCCTTTCTTTTCTTTGTGTTGCTACTTTCTTTTTTTTATATTGATACTTTCTTTTCTTTGTATTGATCCTTTCTTTTCTTTGTATTGATACTTTCTTTTCTTTGTATTGATCCTTTCTTTTCTTTGTATTGATACTTTCTTTTCTTTGTATTGATCCTTTCTTTTCTTTGTATTGATACTTTCTTTTCTTTGTATTGATCCTTTCTTTTCTTTGTATTGATCCTTTCTTTTCTTTGTATTGATCCTTTCTTTCCTTTGTATTGATACTTTCTTTTCTTTGTATTGATCCTTTCTTTTCTTTGTATTTATCCTTATTTTTCTTTGTATTGATACTTTCTTTTCTTTGTATTGATCCTTTCTTTTCTTTGTATTGATGCTTTCTTTTCTTTGTATTGATCCTTTCTTTTCTTTGTATTGATCCTTTCTTTTCTTTGTATTGATGCTTTCTTTTCTTTGTATTGATCCTTTCTTTTCTTTGTATTGATCCTTTCTTTTCTTTGTATTGATCCTTTCTTTTCTTTGTATTGATCCTTTCTTTTCTTTGTATTGATACTTTCTTTTCTTTGTATTGATCCTTTCTTTTCTTTGTATTGATACTTTCTTTTCTTTGTATTGATCCTTTCTTTTCTTTGTATTGATCCTTTCTTTTCTTTGTATTGATCCTTTCTTTTCTTTGTATTGATACTTTCTTTTCTTTGTATTGATCCTTTCTTTTCTCTGTATTGATCCTTTCTTTTCTTTGTATTGATACTTTCTTTTCTTTGTATTGATACTTTCTTTTCTTTGTATTGATCCTTTCTTTTCTTTGTATTGATCCTTTCTTTTCTTTGTATTGATACTTTCTTTTCTTAGTATTGATCCTTTCTTTTCTTTGTATTGATACTTTCTTTTCTTTGTATTGATCCTTTCTTTTCTTTGTATTGATGCTTTCTTTTCTTTGTATTGTTACTTTCTTTTCTTTGTATTGATCTTTTCTTTTCTTTGTATTGATGCTTTCTTTTCTTTGTATTGATACTTTCTTTTCTTTGTATTGATACTTTCTTTTCTTTGTATTGATACTTTCTTTTCTTTGTATTGATCCTTTCTTTTCTTTTTATTGATACTTTCTTTTCTTTGTAGTGATCCTTTCTTTTCTTTGTATTGATCCTTTCTTTTCTTTGTATTGATCCTTTCTTTTCTCTGTATTGATCCTTTCTTTTCATTGTATTGATACTTTCTTTTCTTTGTATTGATCCTTTCTTTTCTTTGTATTGATACTTTCTTTTCTTTGTATTGATCCTTTCTTTCCTTTGTATTGATACTTTGTTTTCTTTGTATTGATCCTTTCTTTTCTTTGTATTGATACTTTCTTTTCTTTGTATTGATCCTTTCTTTTCTTTGTATTGATCCTTTTTTTTCTTTGTATTGATACTTTCTTTTCTTTGTATTGATCCTTTCTTTTCTTTGTATTGATACTTTCTTTTCTTTGTATTGATCCTTTCTTTTCTTTGTATTGATACTTTCTTTTCTTTGTATTGATCCTTTCTTTTCTTTGTATTGATACATTCTTTTCTTTGTATTGATACTTTCTTTTCTTTGTATTGATCCTTTCTTTTCTTTGTGTTGATACTTTCTTTTCTTTGTATTGATACTTTCTTTTCTTTGTATTGATCCCTTCTTTTCTTTGTATTGATCCTTACTTTTCCTTGGTATTGATACTTTCTTTTCTTTGTATTGATCCTTTCTTTTCTTTGTATTGATACTTTCTTTTCTTTGTATTGATACTTTCTTTTCTTTGTATGGATACTTTCTTTTCTTTGTATTGATCCTTTCTTTTCTTTGTATTGATACTTTCTTTTCTTTGTATTGATCCTTTCTTTTCTTTGTATTGATACTTTCTTTTCTTTGTATTGATCCTTTCTTTTCTTTGTATTGATCCTTTCTTTTCTTTGTATTGGTCCTTTCTTTTCTTTGTATTGATACTTTCTTTTCTTTGTATTGATCCTTTCTTTTCTTTGTATTGATCCTTTCTTTTCTTTGTATTGATACTTTCTTTTTTTTGTATTGATCCTTTCTTTTCTTTGTATTGATCCTTTCTTTTCTTTGTATTTATACTTTCTTTTCTTTGTATTGATACTTTCTTTTCTTTGTATTGATACTTTCTTTTCTTTGTATTGATCCTTTCTTTTCTTTGTAATGATACTTTCTTTTCTTTGTATTGATACTTTCTTTTCTTTGTATTGATCCTTTCTTTTCTTTGTATTGATACTTTCTTTTCTTTGTATTGATCCTTTCTTTTCTTTGTATTGATCCTTTCTTTTCTTTGTATTGATCCTTTCTTTTCTTTGTATTGATACTTTCTTTTCTTTGTATTGATCCTTTCTTTTCTTTTTATTGATACTTTCTTTTCGTTGTATTGATCCTTAATTTTCTTTGTATTGATCCTTTCTTTTCTTTGTATTGATCCTTTCTTTTCTTTGTATTGATACTTTCTTTTCTTTGTATTGATCCTTTCTTTTCTTTGTATTGATCCTTTCTTTTCTTTGTATTGATCCTTTCTTTTCTTTGTATTGATACTTTCTTTTCTTTGTATTGATCCTTTCTTTTCTCTGTATTGATCCTTTCTTTTCTTTGTATTGATCCTTTCTTTTCTTTGTATTGATACTTTCTTTTCTTTGTATTGATCCTTTCTTTTCTTTGTATTGATCCTTTATTTTCTTTGTTTTGATACTTTCTTTTCGTTGTATTGATCCTTTCTTTTCTTTGTATCAATCCTTTCTTTTCTTTGTATTGATACTTTCTTTTCTTTGTATTGATACTTTCTTTTCTTTGTATTGATACTTTCTTTTTTTTGTATTGATCCTTTCTTTTCTTTGTATTGATACTTTCTTTTCTTTGTATTGATCCTTTCCTTTCTTTGTATTGATCCTTTCTTTTCATTGTATTGATACATTCTTTTCTTTGTATTGATCCTTTCTTTTCTTTGTATTGATACTTTCTTTTCTTTGTATTGATACTTTCTTTTCTTTGTATTGATCCTTTCTTTTCTTTGTATTGATACTTTCTTTTCTTTGTATTGATACTTTCTTTTCTTTGTATTGATCCTTTCTTTTCTTTGTATTGATACTTTCTTTTCTTTGTATTGATACTTTCTTTTCTTTGTATTGATACTTTCTTTTCTTTGTATTGATACTTTCTTTTCATTGTATTGATCCTTTCTTTTCTTTGTATTGATCCTTTCTTTTCTTTATATTGATCCTTTCTTTTCTTTGTATTGATCCTTTCTTTTCTTTGTATTGATCCTTCCTTTTCTTTGTATTGATACTTTCTTTTCTTAGTATTAGTGCAGCTTGTAATATTGAATTAGGTAGTTATAATATAACGCTTCTGGAATACTATTTACGCCCATAAATAATATACCAGACGTGTTTTCGTTATTTGACTCGAAGTTTCAGTGTCTATGTTATTGATCGTTAACAAGGGAATAACTTTGTCACAAATATCCAGAGCAATGACGAGTTTGACTTGTAAGATTTCGAATTTTGGGTTTAGGGTCGCTAAGCAAGAAATTTTCCAGATTTCATCAGAATTGGTCGCTTGCTGTTTGGCCTACATAAATGCAAAGTTCAATCCAGTCCATCATCAAATCCAGTTGTCAGATGAGAATTGATCGCAATATGTTTGCATGCAGCTAAATATATACCGTTTTGTATTTGTATCTGCGAACTAAAAGAAAATTAAGAGGGAAGTTAATAATGCTTCAAAATGTTTTTAAGCCAATATTGTAGAATATACCACACGTTTCAGGCCGTAGGTGAACTTTTGGAAGCCGTGTTATTCGTAACCTGATAGATTTTATTTGGCTCGCAACTCGATGTAGTCACATTTTTAAAATCCCTTAACCTAATCTATGATATCAAGAAATATCATAGATTAAGTTAAGGGATTTTAATCTCTTTTAAATATAAGCATATTATATTGAATACTGTTAGCTATAAACTTCACGAATTACAATATTGTGAAATTGTCGCATAACATGTCACATTTTCAAGCGTTACTCCTATTGTTTTCGTTATTTTCAGTGGGAAATCTCTCTGAAAATAAAGTAAACATTTTTATAAAAGGGGGTCACAAAACAATTTAACAAAGAGAATTCCAAACTTAAACGTTTTAGTTTTTCAATAAAAAGGTGAAATATTTTATCATCATCATATCATCATCATCATCATCATCATCATATATATTAATTATTAATACGCTAAGGTTAAGATGTTACTCTCTCTTTTTAGAAAAAACCTCACAACTAATCCACATAAATTATATATAATTTTATAGATAATTGCTTGCTCTACCGGCATCCACAACTAAAAAATGTATTATTGCTATTGTTTTTGCAAATTAATTAATTATTAAAATTATATACACAAAACAGCAATGCTGCCATCTAACGGCTCGACGTCAATATGATTGACGGTCGGTAAATTTTTTGTTTAATTTCAAATCCACTCACGTATAAATAATGTGGCGCTTTAGCTCAATGCTTTTGATACTTGCGCCTCTATATGTCAATTTTAGTAAAATATTTGTTTGATCTGTCATCTGAGCTTCATAATGGAATAAAAACGTAATAAGCAGTGTGCAAAATTAGAAATGAATTGAATACCTGCAATCAATTTTGATTTATTAAATTGAGTTGAATAATTTATAATGCGAAGACTTCGCACGGGTCACGCTAGTTATTATTTATAACTCTTTATTGGTAGCTAAAACGCTCAAAGAAAAGTTTAAAAAATTTGCAATGAAATTGAGAGCTTGCTCTCACGGTAAGAAAATGGTGCATACCATTAGCATACAATTCACAGTAATTTTTTTACACTTTTGATAAAGGTGTCAAGGATTTTGTTCAACATGGAGAGCTGAATATTTGGTTACCAGTCCTCAGATATTGTATTACTAATAACGTTGCATAGTATTCAAGGGAGGCTAAGTTTACATACGTGGAGTACAATCACGTTATAAAAACAAGTATCGAAAGATTTTTATCAATCGGTGTGTTTGTCCTCCGCAATACGCTTTTCCTCGAACTTAAATAAAGTTTTTAATGGATTTTAATTTGTTCTTTCTACGTTCGATTTTCTTTATGAGCTAGAATGGACAGGGCGAATCCTTGCAAAGCGTCAAGTTTGTTTTATTTATATTTATCCAGGTAAACATTTGAACCATTTGATGTTTCAGTATTAATCTTGTAGAAGGTTAAATTTTAACCTGACCTGCTACTTCAATAAGATACAGTTATCTCCAATATTGGATACCAAATGAAACGTGGTTACCCGTAAAATTGGTTAATTGATGGTCTGTACATTCGAAGTAATTTTTTTTAATGTGTTGTTCCAGTGAATCTGTTCCGTAAAGAGATATATTATAAGGCATATAAACAAGTGTAATTTGGTTGAAAATAAATCTCGTAACACAGTTTTCCTGAATGGATTTTCATAATTGTTTAAATGAAGTTCTGAAGACTGTTTAAAATGTGAAAAAAAATCCATGATTTTTTTGGCAAAAAAATGAAATTATTAAAAAAATTAATTTTAAATTGTAATAATATAATAAAATTAATATTTTAATAAATTTCGAAGTTGCTATTATGATCTGACATAAAAAAAATATAATTCTAACTACTGATACAAAGCGACTGCCATATAACATATATACGTAATTCGTTAAAAATAAATTTTCATGAACATCGTTGAAAATAAAAAATATTACAATTTCATGATAAAAAATATATTTATTGACAAATAATTTAAACCAAATAACTGTAAACAAATAATTTGTATTATATTAAGAAGATATTAAACAAGAGTATTATTATCTTCACTGCCTTCATCGACTTCATCTATGTATATTATCGGCGTTGCATTAAAGCAATTAACTTCTTTGCATCGTAAGCAAGCTAGAGAGCAATCTTAATTTTTTCTGCAACCTCAAGATTGACAACATATGGCTTTACAAAAAACATTTTCTATAATATTTCATTTTCTGAATGTTGATTCGTAGTTTTTAATGAACTAATTTCAGTCTTCCATCCCTATTCTTTTAGTATCTTATCGTAGCTTAATCATAACTATGGATACGCTGGAGTACGCTTTTTTTATATACTTTAAAGTAACATAGAATTTAGATATCAAGGGGCTTAAGTTTATACAGCCCTTTTTAGAAGCATCCATAATAAATATATTTTATATATTTAAATATTTTTGACCCATCATAAAATTACACTCAAATGATTTTATACCTGTATCAATTACAGGGATGAAATAATTTTTATCCCAACTTAAAACTATTTTTGGCCCTCCTGTGAAATACTGCCTTTTGTCTATCTTTGATTAAACATGGGACATATTAAACTTTGTTAATAGACATATCAAATTTTGATTAAACTTTGTGTCTGTCTTTGATTAAACTTGTGACATATTAAAGTTCGTTAAAGGACATATTAAATTTTGATTAAATTTTGTGTCTGTCTTTGATTAAACGTGGGGCATATTAAACTTTGTTAAAGGACATATTAAATTTTGATTAAACTTTCTGTCTGTCTTTGATTAAACGTGGGACATATTAAACTTTGTTAAAGGACATATTAAATTTTGATTAAACTTTGTGTCAGTCTTTGATTAAACGTGGGTCATATTAGACGTTTAATTTAAACATATAGTCGTAATTTATGAACATGAATATATAGCGAATCATATATAGAAATAAAAAATAAGAAATATCCGACTATACATGTATTAAAGGGCGTATCAGAGTCAGAGATCAAAAACCATTAAAAAATATTTCAGAATATAATACTACAAAAAATCAATTCATTCTCTAGCGGTGCACAAAAACATAATAAGTAAATTCAAAATAGCGACGCGCTCTGGTGGTTTACTGCAAATAACGGTTTCTTAGGGCGTACTATAAAACTTGTGTAAAATTAATCGACATTTTAAATATACGTTGCCACTGTACTTCTGTGTGGGTACTTAATATGATAAATAAAACTAAATTAAAACTGATTAATCAAATACAAAAGATTGAATCAAAGCATTAATTAATATTTTTTGAAAATTAGTAAACACATAAAAATACAAACACACATTTTCTTATACGAAACGCGTATACCATCTCATTTTCATAATTTCCGAATGAAATGAATACGAGTCCATTTATTAAAATGCCAACTCCCAAATCTCTTATTAAATGCCAAATGCCAATTAAGAGAGCCATTGAGGAAAGTGAAACTTTACCGAAAACAATGTCGATACGCTGATAACCAGAAATTCATTTCAATTTCAGGTCCATACAAGGAGCAAGATGGTGCGATTAAGGTATCGATTAAGGCGAAACAATCGCTACCTTGCTGGTGGATTTTTCTTGACCTTCAGTCAAAAATAGGTCTTTTTTATAACACCTGATGACAAGGAGTATCTAAAGTGTTTGCTCTTTGAACTCATTCTGTTTTGCATAATCTAGCAGCACAGCTGGACAAAACCAATGAGACTCGTTAGATAAAGAATTCGTCTCTCCTCCAAGTTGCAGTGGAATCTCTGAACAATTAGTATAATACTCTTCACACACCCGTATAATTACTTCCCTATACTGGACTCTTCGAAAGTGCTTGATTTGACATGTTAACACGACGAACTTTTAAAGGATTGATTGCAATGGGCGAGTCTGTACAATGTTTGATATTGATAACAGCAAACTGAACGTATCACAATGTTGTGAAATTATTGCAACTGACGTCACATTCACAACATATGTAAATTATATTCGTCGAGTGCTCCAAGCGGCTCGCTAGCTCAACGGTTAGAGCGTCGATCTAAAAATCTAAAATAATCGAAGGTCGGAGGTTCAAATCCTCCGCGAGTCAATTTATTTTGTTAATTTTTATTTGAAATAAGTTTGTTATAAAGTTACAAATTATTAATATAACAGTTTCAGATTTATCAATATAACATCAAACTTGATCCAGTTAATTGGAATTAAAATATTTAATCGATCTACTGCAAAGTGACTTGAAGAAGCTTTTTAAATTTAACCACAAGTATTATTTTCTCTTTGTTTCTGAAAATTTTGAATTAGAATAGTTAAGTTTACATAAACTTGAAATAAGGGTTTCGTGTGTTCTACAAATACACCATCGGGCATATTTATTAAATTTTTAGCTAAAGTATTAATTCACAATTAAATGAAACTACGTGATGTAGTATTATTTCTACTTTCTTTAAGTTCTTTACAACGATCTAGGTTTCATTCTATTACATCATCTTAAGGTGGGCTTTAGGCTGAGGTTTAGCCCACCTGAAGATGTCGTAATACAACGAAACCTAGGTCGTGGCAAAGACCTTAAAGAAAGTAGAAATAATACTACACCACGTAGTTTCATTTAATTGTGTATAATGAATTTCTACAAAATTAACTCCAAATATATTCAATAAAGTATTAATTGTTTCCGAGCACATATTTTTCGATAAAATTTTAACGAGATTATCATAAGACGTCTTCCACTAAACATGACATTCATAGGGTCACATCGTAAAATATTATCTCAGAAAATGTGTCGACTCCAGAAAGAGTACTTGGAAAATTTCAGGAATATAAAATAGATATTTTTTTCCTCAAATTTGTATAAAATCCGAGTAATTTTCTTGGGAAATATTTGATTTTGTGTTTGGTAATTGTAGGTGGTAGAAGAGATATTATTTTCTATCATCGATATTTAGTTTTCGGAAAGTCTGGTGGTGAAGGATGTATAGACAATAATAATAAAGAAACAACTAAGTGACCCGTGCGAATATTTCGCAGAGTATCGTGATCAAACATAAAAAATTAATAATATTTCTTTAGTTGAATATATTTTTATTATGAATGCCGAAACAGTGGCATTGCTAATGAAAATACCCTTTTTATAAAAAATTATTTTAATCAATTTTTTTTAGGAAAAACAGTAATTTTAAACTTAATGTTTTTCATCAGTAACGGGTAATATAAGCTTTAAAATGATGTTTTGATCATTAATTTTGATGAATAATTAAGGGAGATTCGGCGTCGCCACAAAAAATCTTTGCGGCTCATTCTTTTTTACAATATTCACATCTTCAGCAATATCACGCCCTGTTTAGGGATCGAAATATCTATAACTAGAGATAGTAAGTAGGTTTGGTATCCGTGACACAATTATGATCCGCGATAAATATGTTTTCATAGAAATATATATATTAATATTAGGTTGGCTAGTAAGTTTTTATCCACAACTTCGGGACTTTTCTAAAAAGGTTCTCGAAACTTGGTGAAGGTTTTACTGTAGGATATAAATAGGCCAAAGTGCAGTCTGTTGACAACAGTCGGCATCGAAGTTTAAAGTGAATTACATAAAAGATAATGGATTTAAATCGATCTGAAATACGAATTCTATTATTTTACAAATTTCATCTGGGTCACGATGCAAAAATTGCCACAAATAATATATGTCATGCGATGGGCGAGTCCATGGTGACGCCAAAATTTGGTTCAGAAAGTTTAGAATGAGGACTACAATCTTGAGGACGAATCCCGTAGAGAACATCCTGTTGAATTGGATATTCAACGATTATGACGTCTAATTAAGGAGGATCCTCGACTGACGACTCATCAACTGGCAGATGAGCTACACTACAATCGTGATACCATAGAAACACATTTGCACCAATTGGAAAAAGTTTCAAAATACGGTGTGTGGATACTCCACGAGTTGTCACCATATCACCTTCAGTGCCGAGTTGATACTTGTCAACAGTTGTTGACATTGAAATGTAACTTCAAATGGCTGAATCAGTTAGTAACTGGCGACGAGAAATGGGTTACATACGTTTACCATACACATAAATCTCAATGGCCGGGTGGCGGAGAAACAGGAATTTCAGTATCCAAATCTGAAATAAGTGCCAAAAAGGTGATGTTCAGCTGCTGGTGCTGAATGTCAAGGGCATTATAATTAATTGCTTCCATAGGGATCTACAAGTAACGCAGATATTTACTGTGAACAATTGGACCGATTAGCTAAGAAATTGAGTAGTCAACAGGATCGAGTTTATTTTCTACATGATAATGCATGACCAGATGTTTCAAAACATAGTCGTGATAAATTAGAGGAACTCGGCTGTGTTCTACTCACTCATCCGCCATATTCGCCGAACATTGTGCCCTCTGATTACCATTTATTCAGGGCTCAAAGCAACCATTTACGTTAAGAAAAGTTTTTTTAATGAAAGTCACCGGAATTTTACAAGAAAGGCATATTGTCACTGCCAACTAGATGGCGACAAGTGGTAGATAATAGTGGTGCATATTTAGATTAAATTTAGTGTCACATATAAAGTTTTTATTAACAATTATTTACAGCAACTCAGGGTTATTAACTTATTAGCCAACCAAATATATTTTCTATACACGACGAGGTATGCTTTAGTCGAAGACCGATTCGATAAGTAGTAGAGCTCCGTCATTCATTGCACATTGTCGCCCAAAAATATCATTTTGTGTCATAATTACTCGCGTAAATGAAAACCAGCCAATGTTAAATATATTTCCTTCGATTTTATTTAATAAGATTATTGGTGACAGCTTTATATCGGTATATTTTTTCTTTTTTCCTTCTGTGCTGGTAGCACAAAACATATTATTATTTTGTGGCCGGTATGCGTCATTAGTGTTGGACAATGTTATGATCGCATAATTATCGATAACGTAAATATGATTGAAAACTGTTATCTTAATATGATAAAACTGTCATATTTTAAAGCAGTTGAATTCGCATACTGATTCTACAGTAAAATAATGATATTATAATGAACGACTGTTATATTAATCATACATTTCATGAGTTAGATAATAAAAGTAAATTAATTTAGTGATAATAACATTTTGAAGTATATATATATATATATATATATATATATATATATATATTTAGTTACAGCCATTAACTCAATCTGGAAGGTTCTAGTAGGATACTTTTTTGTCGATGGTGCAATAGGGATGCGAAGAGTAAACTTAGTGAAACAATGCTTAGAACTTACTATAAAAGGGGAATAAAAAGTATTTCCATAACTTTCGATAGCTGCGCAGCTAATGTCTCAATAGCAACCCAATTGGAAAGCTCGACTGAAAATTCAGTTAATTTTCCCCTTCTTTTTTGTTCGATGGATTCCTTAAACTACTTTAGGATTAAGTCATAGTATTCTCCAGTCATGGCGACGCCTTTATCTATCAACACGATCCCTTCTGAGTCCTAAAAGGCTGTTGCCATGATTTTTCCAGCCGACTGTGACACTTTAAACTACTTCGGTGGTGGCGCGCCTTTTTTGTGCCACTGCATAGAGTCCTGTTTTGGATAGGCTTATGGATTAAATAGAAATATATTACTGTCATAGTGCAAAGTCTACATATGTACAATATCGACTTGTGAGGACGATAAACTAATTGTGAAGAAAAATAATCCATCTTCTGTTATTTGTTGTGGGGAAAAAGTTTCTAATTTTCTTTTTCAAATTGTTTTTCATTTGAAAGTAAGTGGATACTTCAGGAAATGTGAAATCAATTTTTGAATCTTTGATGTTAACCAAATGTTTTGAAGAGGTATCTTATTTTTCTGCGTAATTATATGAAAAAAAATTATTTTACCCAAAACCGTGTTAAATGATCTCGTTCGAATTTTAGAAATAAATGTTTAAGTAAATTATGCAATTACCAAATTTCTCTGAAAAATCTTCCGACAAGTGGTCCACGACAAAATGATGATATCCTAAACGAGAACGGTTTGGATTTCATAAAGAATCAGTTGCTGTCATTTTGACGAACATACATTTATAAGATTTCTACATATCAAAATGCCAAAATATGAACAATGTAAATTCTGTAAATTCAGATTGTAATTTTTTCCGGGAAATAATTTTGAAGAAAAAGCCTCAATCTCTTGGTAAGTTGAATAGGATTTGTAAAGCTCTTTCACATGTTGCCATTGTTGCGGCAATACCTCGACCTTTCTGACTGATTTTTTGACCTTTCTGATTAATGACTTCGATTTTATCGAATTTAAAACAATATGTTGAAAAATTAAAATTTTTGTTATTAAAAATTTAAAGTGCGTGTGTGAAAATTGGACACATGTTTACATAATATAAAATTGTGATAAAAGTGTTACGGAAAAAAATACCCTCAAATAGTTAAAGATCTAAGAGCAAGAATGTAGCGCACTGATAATGCACGAACAATTTAAATACTATTATTCGAAAACTTCAAAATTTGTATAGTATAATTTCGTCGATGAATTTTGTATTGTAACATGTCAATAACTTTGTATAGTAACATGTCAATAACATTGTATAGTAACATGTCAATAATTGGGACAATATGCATGTATATTAAACCTATCTTTCACGTATATAAACAGTTTCAATATTACAATTTATACAGAGATATTGCGACAGTATCAGATCAGATCAGAGACAAATCTCGGCTTCTTTACAGAAAGTGCTCGCTGGCGAAGTTGGCTGAAAATGGTATGCTAAAACAATCTTTGTTATATCCACCATGTGCCTATGAATTGTTCATCGGGAATAAAATCTGATTTCCAAATCAACAACCTCATAGAGACGATGTAGTGGGATTCCGCTGACCGGTATATTCTTTAATAGGAGCGTGTCCTCGGCTGTAACTCACTGTTGAATATTTGCTTGCGTTAAGCCGTTAACTGCTTTATGCACTCCACGAAACGACAACGCTGATGTCACCATATAGTTGGAAATATATTTTACGTTATAAAAATTAATATCTGTGAACAGATTAATAGAAACACCATATTTATCTTTGTTAAAATATGTACGAAACCCTCGTAGTGTGAGTCTTACTCGTGCTTAACAGGCTTTTTAATCTTTAATTCTATTCCAACAAAATTCCCTAAAAAAAGTTAAATATTTATGGAGGCAATTTATTGCGGGAAAAAAACACTCGTAAACTTAGCAAAATGCTTCTCCGTTTAAGTCATATAGATGTCGTATGTTATTTGATAATACCCACATGTTTATTCTTAAAGATATAATATATGTTCAGGAATTGGGAGCCAACATAGTAACTTCAGTAAACATAGAGTAGTGAAAGAAAATCTTTGCAAAACCTAACGCAATACACGAAACAAAACACGAATCCAACACGAGCACAGAATGAGTCATCGCGTTGCTGATAGCACAGGTGACGTCAATTTAGCAGCACGGCTTCCTAACATTCGTCGAGTGCTCCAAGCGGCTCGCTAGCTCAACGGTTAGAGCGTCGAACTAAAAATCAATTGTAATCGAAGGTCGGAGGTTCAAATCCTTCGCGAGTCAATGTTGCTTTTTAGAGTTTCATAAGAGAAGACTCAAAGAGAAATTCTATTGCAATCATTCGGATATCCATCTGTCTGTCGTCACCCTCTAGCTTCCAAAACCTAAATGTTTATATGCGTGAAATTTGCACACATTAAATGAAATGTTAATCCAAAACCGGAAGCGACTTCCAATTTGGCAACGTTTTTTTTTTCATTTTGGCCACTTCATTACACGGAAAAGTGATACCCAAAGATGCATATACATATTAGCGGTGAGGTATAAATACAAAGATATTTTTGGTAATAACCCATATACGAAGATATCTTTGCTAATAACCCACCTGAAGATGTAATACAACGAAACCTAGGTTGTGGTAAAGAACTTAAAGAAAGTAGAAATAATACTACATCACGTAGTTACATTTAATTGTGAATAATGAATTTCTACAAAATTAACGCCAAATATATTCAATAAAAGACAATATTACATTAAATATAATAATTGTAATTTTTGATAAAAAATTCAAATATTTCACTACTCTGCGTGAGAAAATGATAAAGTTGAAGTTGATTACTTACCATCTACGCGTGAAGCTCATTCATCCTTGATCACGTCATTTACTTTTAATGTTATCAATGGACGTAGTTTTGTCCGAAAATATCTCGTGCTATTTGAGCAAGTCTCCAGAAGTACCAGTAGAGTTAGGAAGAAATTAAAAAGAGCAACATTTTGTTTTTTTTCATTGTAGGTACTAATAGTTGTTGCGGTTGCTGTTGCGTTCAAAACTAGCAAGCAGCTATGGATTGCAATAAAGTATGAAGTTTTACATTAATTTGGAAAAGTGTGGGAAAATTAAGAAGGCGTTAGAAATTAAGAGAAAATAATTATCCATTAAGTGGTTTTAATACCAAAGTAAACGTAAAATATTTAAAATCAAGTTACCTGTTTCTATTATTAAAATGAGCAGAAGTTTTTACTGTTTTTCTTGTACAGTTTTCTTTGGTCATATTTTGTACTAAAACTACTCTGTATATTAAAGTTCTTTTGATGCGATAATATGTAACTTAATTACTCATACTATTCGTAAACAAGAAATATTGAAAAGAGTTTATGAATGCATTTTTACATGTGCTATTTTTATTATTCCCACCTTAATCATCAAATTATATTTTAAAATAATATAATTATAAACTAAAGTAGACGGCAATATCTTTCTTGTTTAATTAATTTTTGTTTTCTTGAATCGTATTTCTATAGTTACTTCACGACATGCTGGTTGTAATCACAAAAACCCCTGACTACAAAGACGCATTCTCAACATAGGGCTCGTTTTTTTATATAGTATCTTGCTACAACCCTTTTTTCAATTTTATAAACCAGGACCAATCCGACTTTACTTAAGAAAACACTTTAGTGCGATGTGTAATTTGATTTTTTTACAATCTTTTCATTTTGAGGAGACACGATATTGACATTAATTAAAATAACACTTAATTTTGGTTTATAATTTTATATTGGCAATCTGATCACTTGTGAATTGAAACGAATACTGATCTTATTTATGGAAACCTTCACTGTTGTATGTAATTCGATTTTGGAAACCGTCTCACTTTTGACGTGAAACGAACACCAACGTCATTAAAGAAAACATTTTATTTTGTTTTAGCAACTTTTTTGTGTTCCTTTTGAAATGACACAAACACCAGAACGATTTTACATCAGATACTGTAATGCCACAATGTCCTCCTGTCGCCTTTTCATATCAACCACAAGTACCTTTAGTCTTTGAATATCATCTTCATTTTACGATACTTTTATTGACTTGATTAACTGGAGACTGAATTGTGCGTGTAGCTAGGATTGGATCATTTTGTTACGAAAACCTCTCGTTGATCTTATTTTAATTACGTTTAGCTTCAACTTGAGGTTTATACACAAGCCATTGATGTGAAATATACACAGAAACTTTATGTAAAGTAATCGAAGTCAGTTTTATAAACAAAGCCTTTTTTTTGGGAATATGAACATATCCCTGATTACGGTTGAACTCGCAAGTACTGTTTAAATATACAAGTAACTTCAGATGCACGTATTAAACTATGTACACCTTGGAGATTTAAACTATGTACCATTTGGAAAAAGAATATATTTCTTTCCTTTTCCTACAAATTATTCATATGACTGCTTTTGGGATATTCTCCACTTTGTAAGGTGCAAATCCTTAGCGAGTACCACTGGTGCTGAACCGTCACTAATGGTGCATTCAGTTGAATAAATGCATTCAGCAACAATCTCTCAATGACGATGCAATTTTCTCGACTCTTCTTTTGAGGGTTTTATTTCATAATAAAATAATTATAAATAAAAATAAAATATATCAACTAAGAAAATTAACCAAAGTCAATTTTCTTCTTCTATTTTCTTCGATGGATTCTTTAAACTACTTTAGGATTAAATCATAGTATTCTCCAGTCATGGTGACGCCTTTATATTTATAATATATCAACACGATCCCTTCTGAGTTCTAAAAGGCTGTTGTCATTATTTTTCCAGCCGACTGTGACAATTTAATCTCCTTCGGTGATGGCGTGGCTTTTTTTGTGCCACTGCATAGAGTCCTGTTTGGTTGGGCTTATGGATCAAATAGAAAGATATTACTGTCTAGCGCAAGGTCTACATATGTACAATATCGACTTGTGATGATAATAAACTTATTGTGGAGAAAAATAATCCATTTTCTGTTATTTGTTGTCGGGAAAAAGTTTGTTATTCTCTTTTTCAAATTGTTTTTCATTTGAAAATAAGTGTATACTTCAGAAAATGTAAAATTCATTTTTGAATCATTGATGTTAAGCAAATGTTTTGAAGAAGTGCCTTATTTTTCTGCATAAGTATATGAAAAAAAAAATTATTTTATATATGAAAAAAAAATTATTTTATATGAAAAAAAAAATATTTTACACAAAACAGCTGCTGTCATTTTGACGGATATACGTTCATAAGATTTCTTCATATCAAAATATGAACAATGTAAATTCTGTAAATCCAGATTGTTTGTAATTTTTTCCGTGAAATAATTTTGAAGAAAAAGCCTCACTCTCTTGATAAGTTGAATAGGATTTGTGAAGCTCTTTCACATGTTGCCATTTTTGCGGTAATACCTCGACCTTTCTGACTGATATTTAGACCGTTCTGATTAATGACTTCGATTTTATAGAATTTAAAACAAAATGTTGAAAAATTCAAATTTTCATTATAAAAAAATAAAAAGTGCGTATGTGAAAATTAGACACATGTTTACGTAATATAAAATTATGATAAAAGTGTTACGGAAAAAATTACCCTTAAATAGTTATAGAAGTAAAACCAAGAATGTAGCGCACTGACAATGCACGAACAATTTAAATACTGTTAACCGATAACTTCAAAATTCGTATAGATGAATTTTGTATAGTAACATGTCAATAATTGGGACAATATGCATGTATATTAAACTTATCTTTCACGTGTAAAAACGTTAAATATTACAATTTATACAAAGATATTGCGACAGTACCAAATCAGATCAGAGACAAATCTCGGCTTCTTTACAGAAAGTGCTCGCTGGTGAAGTTGCCTAAAAATGGTAGGCTAAAACAATCTTTGTTACATCCACCATGTGCCTATGAATTGTTCATCGCGAATAAAATCTGATTCCCAAATCAACGACCTCATAGAGACGATGCAGTGGGATTCCGCTGACTGGTGTATTCTTTAATAGGAGCATGTGCTCGGATGTAACTCACTGTTGAATATTTGCTTGCCATAAGCCGTTAACTGCTTTATGCACTCCACGAAACGATGGCGCTAATGTCACAATATAGTAGGACAATATATTTACGTTATAAACAATTAATATCTGTGAACAGATTAACAGAAACACCATATTTATTAGTGTTAAAATGTGTGCGGAACCCTCGTAGTGTGAGTCTTACTCGTGCTTAACAGGCTTTTTAATCTTTAATTCTGTTCAAACAAAATTCCCTAAAAAAAGTTAAATATTTATGGAGGCAATTTATTGCGGGAAAAAACACTCGTAAACTTAGCAAAATGCTTCTCCGTTTACGTCATATCGACGTCGTATGTTATTTGATAATAACCACATGTTCTTAAAGTTACAAGATATGTTTAGGAATTGGGGGCCTACATAGTAACTTCAGTAAACATAGAGTAGTGAAAGAATATCTTTACAAAACCTAACGCAATACACGAAACAAAACACGAATCCAACACGAGTACAGAATGAGTCATTGTGTTGCTGATAGTACACAGATGACGTCAGTTTAGCAGCATGGCTTCCTAGCATTCGTCGAGTGCTCCAAGCGGCTCGCTAGCTCAACGGTTAGAGCGTCGAACTAAAAATCAATTGTAATCGAAGGTCGGAGGTTCAAATCCTTCGCGAGTCAATGTTGCTTTTTAGAGTTTCATAAGAGAAGGCTCAAAGAGGAATTCTATTGCACTCATTCGGATATCGATCTGTCTGTCGTCACCGTCTATCTTCCAAAACCTAAATGTTTATACGGTTGAAATTTCCACACATTAAATGAAATGTTAATCCAAAACCGGAAGCGACTTCCAATTTGGCAACATTTTTTTTTTAATTTTGGGGACCTCATTAGACCGAAAAGTGACACCCAAAATGCATATACATATTAGCAGTGAGGTTAATTAAGCAGCTTAAAGAAGCAGAGCTTATTGGAACCAAGCGTCTAAGCTCGTTTCTAGTATTTACATAAACTTCTTTATTTAAGCGTTACGCGCAACGCGTCCAATGCATGTCGGCCTTGCTCACTGTAAACATATTTCTATTATGAGTGTCAAGTTGTATACCTATTTTGTGCGTCAAACGAATGTATAGTCATTTCAAATTTTGTATTGGACAAGTTGACTTTCGCTTGTTTTTCTTGAATTGCAATTTTTTTAAAATACACTTCTTTGGACAATGACGGAAAATGAAATTATACAAATGCGACAAGAATTTGACAGAATGAAGTAGCTCACTATGCAACATAAAATCTATAGGAAATCGACACCATGAAGTTGCGCACTGAACATATATTTACATAGTTTATTTGACAAACGAGTGGCCCATCATTTTAATTTTCTGCTGGCTTTCTATTTTCAGCCAATGATCTCCCAAACCGTTTCCAATTCGGTAGGTGTTTATTTGGCTTGTAAATTACAAATTATTATATTTACAAGCTATATTATATTTGTATTTATTTTTATATTTATAAATAGTAATTACTTAAACATTTATTAAATACTTAAAATTAGTAAATTAGATTCAATGTTCAACGTATTAATTTATGTTCGTTAATAATTAATATGAACACGTGTATAATGCAAAATGTAAAACAATCTAAATAAGATTGTTTTACATTTTACATTATACACGTGTTCATATTAAATTGAATGCTGAGTATTCATTGAACTTTAGAAAACTATAAAATTTAATTTTAAAATAACTAAATTAATTTAATAAATAACAATGACAATATTACATTAAATGTAATAATTGTAATTTTCTATAAACAATTCAAATATTTCACTACTCTGCATGAGAAAATGATAAAGTTGAAACGCGATAATTTTGGAAACACTCTGGCGGAAGGTTGGCTTACAATGGAAAGCTAGCAGAAAAATCAAATGGTGGACCACTCATTTGTCACGTAAATTAAAATTTTTAAAATATAATTATTTTATTAAATTTAGATTTTACCAACAGTATTTATAATCACGCTCCAGTTCTTTTGTTATTTTATTTCCGTTCATTATTTGCGTGCTAAATAAAGTTATTATCGTATTATGCCAAAAAAGTATAACTTCTAACGCGCGATCATAACTGCACACACAATCTTGTTTTTATGAAATTATTATATTGTCATCGGTTTTTGTTACACACGTATTACAAAATTTCAAATAATTTGGACGTCTGTAAATGGGTGAAAATATAATTGAAAGATTCCATTACATTGATACATACAATTAAAGTTAATAAGAGTGTTTCAAAATTGGAAAAAAATTAAATGTTTATAGAATCAAATCTCTTTGCTTGTTTGTCTCAGGTTGTACACATATATAACGCAACATCAGTCTGTCTGTCTTTCTCTCAATTAGTTTATAACTTGGATTCTATTGAATGAATTTTAATGCGATTCGGCGTCATATGATCCCTTTATCCAGAAATAGTTTTGTTAATAAAACAGTGGGTTTAGCTGCTCTTGGTACAACTATGCGGTGTTTCCTAGTGGGGAGTACAATGCAGTGTGGATGGAGCTACAAGGTAACCGGCACTGGAACTCTGAAGGGGTAATCATTCTAGAGATATCGAGTTCAGTTATTGACGATAGAAGTAATAAACATCATAATTTCCACTCGAGCAGAGCCACGTGAGAGAACTTATTGGTATATAAGTTTTCAGCTCTGCGTCAAACAGTCTTTGAGGAAACCGACTGTTACAGATATATAACAGGACAGTACATTGTTCATCCTATAGGACAGTACCGTGTTAACTCCAGAAATGTTTGGTTTTTATGATTCCGTAGCCAACCATCGGGACTCTTATAATTGCTTCATTTCTGTCTGTCTGTACATCATGCGTAAAATCAATGAAAATAGGGATGATTTTTTATCTCTGCAAGCGAGGTATCATTGGGAAGGTCTTTTAAAAGGGAATTAAAAAAAACTGATGGTATTTTTTGATGCGACGTCTCTTTCGCGAGATATGATGTCTCCAAAACGTTTAGCGGTACTCTCTCCGCCCCCTCTACTGACTTTAACAACTCATATAAAAGATCTGTAACATCAGAATAACGACAATCAATAAAGACTTCAGTGCAAAATAGTTTTGGTTGACCAGTAAAGAAACGAAGAAAAGTAAAACCAGTTACTTGTTCTACACTTCTCGAGGATATCTGGGTACGTACAGAAACCTCATAATGGTAGGGTTTCGTGGCCAAATATCAAAAACGGAACAGCCATTTTACTCGGAGACTACTGGTACTATGTGGATAAGATATAGAGATAGATGTCTTCTATGAGTCGCTGCATAATGAAATAGTATTAGGGGTGGCACTCTATACATGTAACTGAGGGATGAAAAAAATTCATTGCACATAGGCCTGTGTGATATCGCTAGGTAGGTCTAAAAATTATGTAGAGATTAACATATAATACATATTTGATGAGACCTCACCCTATATTTTTAACAACACAGCGTAAAACTGTTTTGAGTGAAGGAGGTAATAAAATAATACATATTTGGTGAGACCTCACCCTATATTTTTAACTAAACCTTGTAAAATTCTGAAAAAATCAAGGTAGTACAAATTAAAATAAACTTTCAACGAAAATTGGCTTACTGTACCGACCGATCGAGGCAATAACTTTTTTTTTTCACAGTGTCTCAGAACTAAAAACTTATAAGTTTAACATTGTTTGGTGCTACGGAACTTTTAGTGCGAGAGTTCGACTCGCCCTTGGCCAGATTTCTACATATTTTTCTATGTACCTACTCCTTATTCCTAGTTTGCGCAGTCGTTAGTATCTCGCATTGTCATCATTTTGAATTTGATTGCGCGAGAAAATCGATTGCTCATCTTTTATCATCTAATTGGATCAGTGGCTGAAGGTTAGCTTTTTTTTAAATAAATCTGCAAAAGTGACCATGCAGGAAATTTCATTGTTTGTCTGTCTGTCGCACACAAATATTTCGAGATCTACTGGACGGGTCATAATAAAACTTTCGCTGAAATACACTTGAGTACTTCCTGTGGCTACATATGCTCACCTTTTCTGGCAAAAAAGACAAAGAAGCCAGTTGACCTACAGTTTAATGTAAAAATAATTAATACAACACTGGTCAACAGAAATTTTGCGAATAATAGAAACATATTTTAATTCCTCCATCGTTGAAATACCCACGAAATGTTTTAATTTTTCTAACTTTCAATACATAAATGAATGACTGGATTTACGATACGCGATTCTAATTAGAATTTGATCTGTTTTTGTTTATAATTTTAATGTTTATATAATATAATTTTAATAATTTATTTTTTGTAATTTTTCAACCCTCAAGAGCTGTTCTCATGTAATTATCAAAACGTGTGTTAATATATTAAATATGTTAAAAGTGAAGAAAAACGTGTGAAGTTGTCTAGGAAATTTTAAGTTCAAACATAAATACGCATTGTGCAATTTGTATCAAATTAAACAACATAACAACAGCGCGCGGTGTGAATGAGTCACTGTTTTATTCAGAGATACAGATGATCAAAGATCATATACTAAACAGATGACGTATTTTGTATTCTGCGATATGCCCGTTGTCATATTTTGCATTTCGCCAACAAGGCTCGCTAGCTCAGTGGTTAGAGCGTCGATCTAAAGCTTGAATTCATCGAAGGTCGGAGGTTCAAATCCTCCTCGAGTCAATATAACTTATGTATTTTTAGTTTATTTTAAATATTTATTTTATATTAGAATATAAAAGGAATCATTCTTATTTCTGCGAGAGCAATCTGCTCTAATTAATCATTAAAAATATGTCTATGCGGTGAATTGTAAGAAATCGTCAAAATAGTATGAATAAACCAAATGGCGTGAAAAAACTTTAAATTATATTCAAGTATTTTATAATTTCTCAATAATTTTTCAAGCGCTGCCGGAGAAAAATAAGTTCAGTTGAATTCAGCAGTCAAAAAATGAATTTTCAACTCAAGTGGTATCATTTTACTTGGTAAAAATGGAAACCCATATAAAAGAGAAAACTTTAAAGCCGCTCTCATAATAGCTAAAGTGAAAGGAAAACGCCTCCAACGCTACTGACATAACCATAAACGCCAGGACGATGACATGGCGAAGCATGCCTAACTTTGCTAACAACGAAGCGAACACGTGGAAGGACATTCTTCACTGGTTTGATTAGGACCAGAAAAAGACCTGAAAGAAGTCCAAAAACCGGTCAGTGGAAGAGATGGAAAAAGAAGACCGACCCCAAGTAAAGATGATAAACGGTCCAGAATAGTAGCAGCGGAAGTACGGGCAATGGGTACACCGTTAACTCTTTTAATATCGACTTTTTCGTTTATATAGAAACACATAAAATTATTGCTTGTGAAGGTATTATCCTTTGGTTTTTCAGCTTATACTGGTAAATAAGGAAATTATATAATAGAGCAAGTGCAGGTGAACACATGCTACACCCTTGCGAACATTAATAAAGGGCAGGTTAAGAGTGAGCGTATTTTTCTTGCTGTTTTTGGGTAACAGCAATATCATTCCGACTTAAAGTATTAATGACTTATTCCAATGATTCAAATATATTGTATATATTCCATTTCTTCGAGCGAGCAAGAAGACGTCTCTATAGAAAAGTCTAAGATATTACGAATAGCGGAATACTGCCGAGCTACAAAGTAATTGTTAATTCCTCAAAGTTGGAACGAAGACGTTGACGTGATCTTGAAAAATATTGTTTACTTTCAACTGTATTATGTAAAGTACAGGCACACTTGTGTGGAGATGACGCGATTTGGATGCCTTCTGATTTTGGCAATTGTTAGTTAGTATTAATATGACGATATGATTTTATGTTGCAGTATTTTTTGAAAGATGTGGTAGGATTCATAAGAAAACGGTCAAGTGCGAGTCCGGCTCACGCATCGAGGTTTCCGTACCTCGGGTGAGTGAAATTACTTTATTTATCATAAATCACTGCTTATATAGACTTCATAGCACAAAACAGGTTTAATAATATCTGATAAAATTAAGTACGAGTAAAAACGCCCTTTCATAATTTTAGGCTGAGTAGTTTCGGAAATGAGGGGGCTGGGTATATTTATTGCCTATTTTGCGGTTTTTGTCTGAAGCAACACCACTTAAAATATGATATTTTCAGGACTCTCATAACTAGAACTTTCAAACGATACCCCCACTATGTATTAAATTTTTAAAATTTCAGAATTTAATTGCCCACTCCCCCTCTTAAATTTTCGAGTGTCAGCTGTCGAAGTATATGCGAGTTAATATGTTTTACTACTGTGTCAAATTTCAAGCTTCTACGTCAAGCGGTTTGTGAGAAAAACGACTGTGACAGACAGATAAGACACGTGAGGGATTTTATAGCAGTCCTGTTTTTCCTCTTGAAACATAGAACCCTAATATGAACATATTTATAAACTCATTTACAGTAAAAACTATACGTAGCCTACGAGAACAGAGTAATTGCAAGGAAAACAAGAGAAAATTGCAAGAAAACTGTAAAAGGAAGAAAAGTAACAAATTAACAGATAACTTAAACGCGTGGAACAGGTTTGCCTTCCTCATCATCCACATCCACCTTCCAACCACGTGACAATTGTTTCTCAATACTAACGTATTTTAACCACTACGTGCACATTTAAAAAAATTAGGTGCCTAATTCCATGTACTGTTTGAAAATTTTCATCAATTTTGGATATCATTAACTTTCTTGAATTAAGTGCACTGTTAATTGACGTACAAGTGCTTCGAAACGTATTTAAACCTTCTATGTTTACTTTGGTGTAAAACAATCGATCGGAACGTGATTTTCTCCAAATTTCTACAATCTAATTTCTACGTTCTATATTTTCACACTTTTCCAGTTTAATGTTAAAATTCATATTTTATTGCATTCAATAGTTGCTAAATTTGAACGTCCGATGAATAACGTAATGACACGAACAATTAGTATCTACAATGAGAACATTTTCCTAATTCTAGTGGCGATTATTGGAGCTCTACTTAATTAATTTAAGATAATTTCGGACAGACCTACGTCCATTCACAGCCTTGAAAGTAAACGAAACCATAAACGGTGAATCAGCTTAAATATTGCATCGAGTTATATATTGTATTCGTGGCGTTTCACTTCTAAATATAATTAGTCATGCTTTCACTATTTTCGATTTTGTATACATAATTTCAAAAAAGAAGAAGCCTCTGTAACCGATAGACAAAGAAGCAGACGAGCTAGACCAGCAGGAGTTCCAATGTGTTGTTACAGAAATATAAAAAGGATTTTTTACAAATGTGACCACAACCGCATGAAGTGTATATTGTTTAGCCATTCAAACAACATCAAGAAGTCCAGCTCTAGAGTAAGTAGAATTTGAAGACCTCTTCGCCCAAATTAAAACAGAGTCAAGAGAAAAGGAGAAAGAAATATGGTAGTTGATCATATATTTAAAAGTATTTCATAGCAATGTTGTAGAATGCAATATATCTACAAGGGGCAGATAATCTTTTACAGACGTCGGCTAATTGATGGAGCAAGATTTTTGAAATAAAACTTCTTTACGCACTCTTCACTTGGGGAGTAAGCTGGTGAATGCGTGACGAGAGCGTTACGAAAAGTGTGATCGGGCGAGGTGAACGGAAGTTGAGAGGGAGACATAAGTTAGTGAAGACAGAACGAGAGAAAGTTACGTTTCGTATATTACTGTAGGGACAAGAGAGAGAGGTGCGAGCACACATTTTCTTTCTCTCTTTCTCTCATAGCCAGTTATGTTCCGTATATCTAAGACACAGCGCAAACCTATTGTCTGTATCACACTGCAGGAGCAATAGAGAGGAGTGCGCGCACATTTTCTTTCTCTCTTCCTCTCATAGCCAGTGCATGAAAAAAAAAAAGAAAAAAAAATTATATATATATATATATATATATATATATATGCGAGTTTACTAGCGTTACGTGAACGGTGATATTTTGATTCTTAAACAATTTCATAAATTATTATTTTGGTCAATACATTAAATATTCTACGTTTAAAGTGAATAAAATTGTAAATTAATTTTAAAGTTCATATTTTGTGAATATGAAGTTTTACTTCAGTCGTGTGGTCTAAAGCACATTCGTTTTTTTTAGATACCTCTCGAATATAAGATATAGAAAATAATCTACATCACATTAATCTACATCACATTAATCTACAACACATTTATCTACATACAATTAATCTACATCACATTTCCATTTATAAAGGAGAAATAATTTAAAATATTTGTTTTTAATGAAGCGAAGCTTCTTAACGAACGTTTGGGAAGGGGAGCTAAATGAAAATATAAGAACCGAAAACGCAGTCATGAAACTAAAAAGAAGCCGCTGATTCATGAATTGAATATTCCGATTTAGGAATTGTTTAAGAAGCTGCCCGAATCGAAGAAAGAGAAGGAGAGATGGACACTCAGAGGCTTCCAGTTCTCCCAGAGAGAGAGAGGGAGGGAGAGAGTGTGCGAAAGAAAGAGAGAGATGCAGAGTGAAAAGAAAGAGGTGAAAGGAGAGACAGGGAGGGAGGAAGAGAGAAAAAGAGAGAAAGACAGATAGGGAGAGACATAGAGAGAAAAAGAGAGGGAGAGCGACAGAGAGAGAGAGAAAGATTTAATCAATACACGTTTATATGCAAGAGCGTAAGAAGCTTCGCTTTTGTCGCGCGTCACTCGCTTTTTTTCTATATTTGCTGAAAAATTTAAAGTTCTTTTATCTTAAACAGAAGTTCCATAGAAGAATAAAACTGAAGAAAAAGTATTGAAGCATCAATACAACTGAGTTTTCATTCTGCGAAATAACATTCCTATCGTTCACTCTTCAAGTCCGTAAAAAGGGGTCGGCGCGTAAAAAAAATTAGGAAACTAACTGGAA
This sequence comes from Druceiella hillmani, assembly GCA_039881145.1. NCBI lineage: Eukaryota > Metazoa > Arthropoda > Insecta > Lepidoptera > Hepialidae > Druceiella > Druceiella hillmani. The sequence continues at coordinate 13,123,171 of JAYKKI010000031.1, forward strand.
GAGAAATTAAACAATTTAGAATACAATATACTAACCAACAGCAAGTATTGCTATGACTAAATAATCACAATGTTTTAAATAGTGTTCTGTACAAGGGTTCTTCTCGAGTACAGAACCCAGACGAAGTTCTCAGAAATCCATAGCTCGAAAGATAAAAATAAATATATTAAGGATAACGTCCTAAGGAAACTCGAAAACGCGGTGTGTTATGAGGAGCCGAAATGATCTAAAATACATAGCAAGAACTAAAGTGTGGCAGCCATGATAGATCTATATTGGGATGCTATGCTATTTAAACAGCACGCATCAGCAAAATGGCTAAATAATAATGAAGCCTTAATTAGGTACTGTACAAGAGAAATATAGAACTAAGACAAAGATTTCAGGATTCTACACCTCAAAAGTTATAAACCACAGTAATCCCTACATTTGCCCAAAAGATACTCTTAAACGCAGTGATTATAACAAACTAGAACACGTACCAAAAAATAAAGCATAGTAGCAATGATAGAACTACACAATACTGCTATGCAGCATAATAATGAAGATAATATGCATCAGCAAAATGTGACAGAGAGCTTTATTTCTTTGGCCTCTTAATGGGTAGTGATTTAAATAATTATTAAAGAAAAAATATTTATAAAAAGGCGTTGACTGGAGGAGGATTTGAACTTCCGGATGAATTCTTAGCTTAAATCGACCCTCTAACCACCGAACGAGTGATCCAATTGAAGCGCTCCAAGAGTATAATAAGAAATGAGTTTCGAAATTGGGACGTCTTATGCGATAATTTCAAGACACGTGGCGTTTGTAGATAGTATTCATAACATTATGTTTACTGTTTAAAAGGGTTTTTCTCAAAGTCACAGACCACGTCGAGAGCTTTTAAAAGTGTTTTAGTGTCGAGTAAGGAACCAACTCCTCTGACGCAGGAAAATGTAAAATTTTCAGGTTTGCCTACCACCTGAAATATGTTTTACACTCTATAGTATTGCTTTAAAGCTTAGTAAGCATAATCAACTTCTGTGCTTCATTCTCTCTTTCGCTTCACTTTCTTCCAGTTTGCAAGTAGGAGTATTCAGCTTTCTGTTTATTAATTAGTTAAAACTTTAAAATGTATATGAAACATTACCTACATAGCTATCAATTAGAAGATCGCTTCTTATCTTACAGAATGACTTAATAGTTCTGTTTGACTAGGTGGACAACTTCAAAATTGTGCAGGTCAAGCAGACAGAATACCACTAATTATGATTATATCTGTGATAATTTTCTTTAGCGTCCCTAACAGATAGTTCGAAACCCTAATAGTCTAATCCGTTATTTTGCTTTCAATATGTCGTAAAGTTGTTTCTTGTTAATAATTAATGACACAAACCCTAAATTTTCACTCGCATTCAGTCAAACAATGGAATCACGTCTTTGATGTTAGTTATACTGACCATTGCAACACCACTGCGAAATACAATATTACAAGCGGTTGCGTTAACACATTGAGGAAATATACTAAATTATCAAAATTTATGGTCGCAATAAACATCAGTAGCGTATCAATTGGAAATAGGCTTTCAACAAAAACTGAAACGCTACCACTTGTTTTTCATTGCACTACATTTATCTGTCACAATCGTTTCTTTCTGCATTCAAAGTAATAAATTCAGTGATAGAGAGTTTGCGTGAAGACTGATATGAAATTAAGAGATTCTAAAACATCTTTAAAGAAAGCGTTTGGACCTACAAAGTTATAGTCTTCAGATGGAGAACTTCATATCGAGATAAGCATATGAAGAGTACCTTGCCAATTTAAAAAAAATACTAGACACTAATCAGGAAGACGATCAGAAGTCACAAAAAAATTTGGAAATTTCCGTGAAATCAACCACTTCGATCTGCGAAATTCAACGAATCTTCTGAAGAAATAAATTTGATAATAACTAACTGTCGCAAAATAGAAATGATCAAAGGGCAAAGCAGATCCATTTGGCAGATCGTATCGATAATTACTTGTTTCTGTTCATTTGTTATTAAACAGCTCTCGTCACGACTTTGCTTGCGTGATCTATTGTTGAGGCAAATAATTTCAAAATTTCGGTTACTTCTCTTGTTGCGATCACTCTACATGTTAGAATATCTGTCAATATTGATAATTTTCTAATAGTTAAGAAATTGTCTATAACCTTGTTATTGTTTAAAAAACCGTTTAAATAAGGTAGTATATATTTTTTCAACTAGCTGACTATTGTAATAGATAATTACGGTTAAGATGAATGCATTTACTTATGCCCGCTGTTTTTTACTGGACACCTTATACTTACATAAATACTGCAACAATATTCATATTAATTTTACGACTCTGTAGGTGGAATCTCTCTTTTACGCATTGACAAATTCTATAAAAATAAATTTAATTGTTTGACTAATTTAGATTTTAATAAAATAATGTGGATTTTTTGTGGAAAATGATAAAATTTTTCAAGTTTTCCTAAAACTAGTCGTTGCAGCTCTTATAATTTATCTGGCTAATTAATCTTCTTGTAACTATATGACTCAATAAAACAAATAAAACCAATTAAAGTACTCAGTCGTTCTGTTGGGTGTGTACTTAGTCGTTGCTCTGCCATCGGTTACAATAGCACTGCGTTACCGGATCTGTATTTAAACGAAAAGAAGAAGCATTCATATGGACTCGTACATGTACAGACAATTAAGAAAGCCACGAAACTTCTAATGTGTACTGGTACTAATTCATCAGTCTTCTTAAAAGTCATTATCATCAACATTTCTGTTCTTTCAAAAATATTCGAATATTTTTAAAAGTCCAACATGTCATTCAATAATTTTTCAAAAATAGCATCAACAAATGTATACATCTTTGAATAAAAAACATTTTATTTCTAGTTCTTTTCACAACGCCTACCTTTTTAAGACTAAAGAATGGAAAAATCTAGTTTTTAAACGAAATTGCGTTAGAATAAATCGAGATCAGATATATTTTTCCTTTTTAGAGATCTTCTAAAAAGCTTTTCAAGAAAAACTTCTGTTTAGTCTTTCTGTTTCCTTGCTTTGCTATCTTACCTACCTTAATTAGAGCAAAAAAGATATGAGTGGAGTGACGCAACCTTTATTAATTTTTGTAAGAACGTAACTTAAGGATGCGCCGATTCTGATAAGTATTTACCTGCCCGTTACTTACAAGAAAAGAAAAACCGAAAACATCTTTAAGACAAAATGTTGTCTCTGTTTCTATAAATATAAATACAATCAAGTAAAATATTAAAGTTGTTTCTAAGTCTCAATTGGAAGCGATTGCGAAATAAACAAATCATTATTGTTGTCTGAGGCCACTAACAAGAAAATCAGTTAAAGAAAATTGACAAAACTTTTCATTAAAAAAGCCAAGTTGTCGAAGAGTGATTAAAACAATATTTAAAATAAAAGTTTTTCAAGTCATTTTGTTCGCGTATATTGCCTCCATATCTTCCGAGAGCTTTTCAAGGTACTCAAGCTTTTCAAGGTCGTAGGGTGCACCCAATTTAATGTCATCATGCAATAAATGATTGAAAATTTGTAAACCAAAAATAAAGCGTTGACTCGATGAGGATCCATAAATTGATCTGAACTTCCATAAACTGATGTTTCAGAACGACGTTCTAACCATTCAGCATTCATTTCAGCGTTATATTTTTAATTAAGCATTCGAAAATTATGCTTTTTTCAGGTTAATAAAAATACTTATTAACTTGAAGTAAAAAAAAATGTATTGACTCGCGAAGGATTTGAACCTCCGACCTTCGATTGTTTCTGATTTTTAGATCGACGCTCTAACCGTTGAGCTAGCGAGCCGCTTGGAGCACTCGACGGATACAATCTATATCTATATTGAATATGACGTCAGTTATATCAACTATTTCACAACATTGTGATATATTCAGTTTACAATTTCAAACATTTTTTTTTATTGTAGATAGAAAAATCTTCTTCGACAGATTTCCGTCCGTTTCCCTTCTTGTCATAGACTAGACTCAAATGAACATATGCTTAAATATGTATCGACACCGTTTCTACACAACTTTACTTTCCTCGATCGCTTCCTTCAAAAGCGGAAGTCGGCTTTTTAGTAAAAACACTCGAATACATTTCATTAGGAAACGGCGAAAAGGGATATATATATATATATATATATATATATATATATATATATATATATATATATATATATATATCGACACCGTCCCGCACAACTTCAATTTCTTCGATCGCTTTCCTCAAGAAAGGAAGTGGGATTTTTACTAAAAAGACGTGATGTACATTTCGTTAGAAATTATATATGTTTATAGGTTTGTTTGTTTGCTGATATATTGAAAAGCCGTTAATTAATATTACAATGAGTTCTTCCGTATTTTATCAACCACTTTTCAATTCATGGAAGAAAAGAGGCCGACGACAATCACCGTTACGAAAATAGAATATGATATTTGAAAATAGTAGCAATCTCCAGAATAAAAAACCGAACAGTGCCCCGATTTACAATCAGGAAAAAGAAAAAAAAATACAATTTGCAACCGTAATACAAAACAAAAAACACAAAATGGACTCAGTCGTGCCCGAGCCGCAGGATTTTACGTGAAAACGGCACGATGACGTACCAAGAACATTGGTCACCATTACATTTTTCAACAATATTGGAATAAACATATAACATGTTAAATGTAATCAGTATATAATATCACGTAAATAACTTATGTATATTTCTGTTCTACCTAAATCTTTGCGCTCATAATATTTTGATTTTTGTTATCAAAATCAACAACGCTTTGGCGCTTTTCTGGTTTTCCTTGATCGAACTTTTCCTCTAATTACATCTCCTTCGCTTTTGGTTATATTTTCATGTCATATAGGCCGATATTTCTGAAAAAATACGATTTTTCTAAATTGTAGTCATTAAACTTTGATTACTGTTATTAAATTCAATACCATTTGAGGTCTTATTAAATCTACTTAAGGGCTTTCCAAAAGCATACCGTACAGCGTCCTAGCTTCACGCGTTCACGAGGTAGACCTCCTGCAAAATATACATACTTCTACAACTCTGCCTCTGCTGCACACGGCAAGAGCATAGCTCTTAGATTACTTCGATCGTTGAAATATCTTAACTTGATAGAATTCTAAAAGAGTAAGCTTCCCGAATTATTCCGTATTTCCTCTCGTTCCATTATTCACAGAGTTATTGCGTCACCAAATTCGATGTAATTTCGTTGCATTGAAAATTTTGATTTGGCTACCAAAAAATATATGGACTTTTTCACGTCAACAATACTATCTTAGTTATGGTGCTTTTATTATGTTTTTAATCTACCAAAAATTATTAATAAGAAATAAAACAAACAACAAAAAATTATTGTAACTTTTACATACGATTACAAAAACAAACAATATAGTTCGCTTTTTTATGAGTAACCGTTGTCTAAATCATATAAATATATACCAATAATTGATATTCGTTCTGTGTCCTCAAAATTAATGTTTTTTGCCCTTTTCAATCTCGAAGCCATAGTTTTACGTCTTATTTACGAAGACCATGTCGGGTTTGTGAGTTTCATGGATCAATATGTTACATATCTGTACGAAGGAAGTATTTTGAAGTGATCTTCTTTTATTTGATCGACGCTGTATTATCATCTTGTTAGTTCAAAGAATTTTATCCAAATAACATTTACAAACTTAAAAAAATTAACCTGACTTTATGTGTTAAGAGAGAGCGCTACGGTGACATTTGTTTGAATTATCGATTAACGTTAAAGTTAGACAAGTTTAATATGTAGTGTGTTACAATAAAACAGTGCTTGCATTGAACCAACAGAGCGTGTCGCTTGTTCATCATCGGGGAACGGGATCAAGTTGATATCATATGATAACGAATTAACTCATTGCGTGATCGGTTTAGCAACTACTATATATTATAACGCTGAATTTACATAGACTTTAATACTTGTGTAGTTTCAATTTCCTACTTTCATTTATATATATAATTCACTATATATTTAACTTCAGAAATTAATTTTAAAATCATATTTTTAGGTTGCATCTTTAAAGTATCGCACGTTTAATCAAGGATAAAAATTAAACCAGAAAACAAGTTTTACAGGGATAAAAATAGTACTAAGTTGTGATAAAATCAGGCATAAAGATGAAGTTGATTTGACACTACTTAAATTATTTCGCTTTTCATTGCAAAAGTCTATGGACGTCTCTGATTAAAATAAAGCAAATATTGTATATTTTTAATGTTTTTACGTTCATTTAAATTTTAGTATCACCTTTCCGTTAGGATTTTTTTCCATCAAAGGCACAAATAACTCTGCAAATTGAATAGGAAAAAATTAAAAATAATGCTGCATTACAAGGGAAGTTAATACTTTTAGCGGATTAATAAAAAAATCTATAATCGTGTGAACTTAAACAGACTGTTTCATTAAATTCACTGCTGTCTTAATTTTGTTGGTATTAAATAAATCTCTTTCTTGGTTTTAAAATCAGGATAATGATATTTTAACCTAGATAATTTTCAAAGTCAAACACTGTTAGAAGCATTACAAAGCGAAACCTCTTTATTTTTCCATTGCACATTAGTAACAAGAGCATTACATATATACTACTTATATACGTATTACTTTATATACGTTTCCTTAGCACATTAGTAACAAGAGCATTACGTATTTACTATTTATATACATATTACTTTATATACGTTTCCTTAGCACATTAGTAACATTACGTATTTGTAACCTTTGGTTACAAAATAATGCTCTACTAAATAATGCTTACGTAATGCTCTTGTTACTAATGTGCAAAATTTCAACTTTAATAAGTGCATAAATTTTTAGAAACAATTATTATTATTTTAAACTACTTGAATAATTCACATATTATTTACACCGTTTATAGATATATATATATATATATATATATATATATATATATATATATATGTATGTATGTATATATATGGTCCACATAATTTAAGATAAGGTATTCAACCGTAAGCTTACCCAAAGTAAAAGGTATTCAAAAAAAGCTTCTCCACTACATGTTGAAGTGGAGAAGCTTTTTTAATTAATCGAAAGTCGATAAAGTTTTGCTTTTCTTTAAATCAATTTTCGCTTCCAAAAATGTCGAATAAGGATAGTAATGTTTGCACAAACTTCAAATAATAATAATAATATTTATTTGTAAAGTAATACACATGTACATAAATTTTCTTGGAGCTAATGACAAAATGAAAATTAAAAATTGAGTTACACGCCTTAACCTTAATTTTCTCAATATTTTATCCACAAAAAGGTAACTAACTTAGTTTGTGCAGTTATGATATAAGCATCTCCGGACACGGCCGGTTACAGCTAACACCTGTTGATATACACACACACATACATACACAAATATATACTCATATATTGATATATACACATACCTATATATATATATACAAATAAATATATATATATATATATATGTATAAATATATATATATATATATATATATATATATGTATATATATATATATATATATATAAGTAGAATTATTGGAAAAATATCCAGTACAAAAAAATCTTGTATTTCTAAACTAGCAACAGTCCTGTTTTATGTGTTGCCTATTTATATGTTTCATGACATATAATTTTTATAAAAAAAATAGTCAAAATACAATTCGGGCACAATATAGTCAAACATTTAAGTTGGATTGTCCAGTTTTTTGATATCTAAACAAAAATGGTATTACTCAATTGTTGACTGTAATTTGCAAATAGCGTTCTTTGCCTTCAAGCCAAAAGCATGTCTTCAAATTGCAGGTCAGATTAAAATCCATCGAACACGAGATTGAGAAATATAAAAGAACGGGGCATCGAACACATTTGTCCTCTCCAAAAGCAGTTCAAAACGAATAATGAGCAAGATATATATAAATAGCCATAGCGTGATAAGCATAAATCAACTGTTGTCTCTTAGAATTCGTTTTTATTTTTAAAATCTACCATTTCTACAGCATACAGTGGGACGTTCCACTGTTGTTTAAATAGCTAGATAACATCACACTTACATGGTTTATGGCATGTTTCTCATTGAGATTTCAGGAAGATGTTTGTAAATATCCTTTTTAATTTTCGAAATTCTGCTAGTTCTGGTCTCTTTGTCTGTCAGTATGTTGTTTTAATAGGCTAGATTTACAAAAATTCAATAGAGTACAAACAAACGACTGCAATATTAGTTTACTAAGTAACATTACAATACTACGAAATATAAGATTTCCAGCAGCTTCATTAAAAAAACTCGAGGCAATGTTATGCAGAGCAAAACACTTTCTTGGTTAGGTTAGGCAAATCCAATTATCAAGTTTTTCCTGTATTTTATGGATTAGGCAATTGAAAATACGGCTCCTGGAACCCGATAGTTATCATCGAGAACTTTATAAATGGCTCTGGAATGAAAATGTAGTTATTTATTGCACAATTTGAGGAAAAAATTGATTTTTACTTTTTCAGAACAATTTATAATATCAGGATTAGATTATAGGATTATTTTATTTTTGTTTAGCCTAAAAAGAAGAAAATATTCCGAAATTGGAACTCGGTACTTGTGAAATCAGACTCCAGTACTTTACAGCTGCATCCAGTAGTTTACAGCTCATTGACTCACTTAGAGAAACGATGAAATAAAATTATACTTACTTCGCCCAATTCCACTTGTTCTATTTATTTGTGGTAATTAGGTTAAAAACTGGTGATGTCATTCTTTCTCCAGGAAGCAACAGCTCATATACTGTTCAAATGGTGGATTTCAATTTTTTAGCTAAAACTGTTCTATTTATTTGTGATAATTAGGTTAAAAACTGGTGATGTCACTCTTTCTCCAGGTAGCAACATCTCATATACTGCCCAAATGCTAGGTTTCAAATTTTTAGCTAAAACAGAGAAGTACAAATGATATGATTACATAATCTAAGAAAACGCCTCTATAAACCTTTCCACCATTAAAAATGCAGGTCTCCCGTATATCGATGACCCACACAACAAATGTTCGGATTCTTATATGTTCGGCTCCAAAATCATTCCATCTATGCATGAACCTGATTCATCCTTGGTCACTTCATTTACCTTCATTGTTACGGATGAACGTAGTTTTGTCCGAAAATATCTCGAACTATTTGAGCAAGTCTCTAGAAGTACCAGTAGAGTTAGGAAGAAATTAAAAAGAGCAACATTTTGTTTTTTTTCATTGTAGGTACTAATTGTTGTTGCGGTTGCTGTTGCGTTCAAAACTAGCAAGCAGCTATGGATTGCAATAAAGTATGAAGTTTTATATTAATTTGGAAAAGTGTGGAAAAATTAAGAAGGCGTTAGAAATTAAGAGAAAATAATTACCCAGTGAGTGGTTTTAATACCAAAATAAAAGTAAAATATTTAAAAAGGAAATTACGCGTTTCTATTCTCAAAACGTGCAGGAGGCGGTTGAAAAATACAAATTTAGAAAAATAATTGTCACAGGTGCAAATAGCGATGGTTAATTGTGTTTTTTTTACTGTTTTTTTTTGTACAGTTTTCTTCGGTCATATTTTGTACTAAAACTACTCTGCATATTAAAGTTCTTTTGATGTGATAATATGTAACTTAGTTACTCATACTATTCGTAAACAAGAAATATCGAAAAGAGTTTATGAATGCATTTTTACATATGCTATTTTTCTTATTCCCACCTTAATCATTAAATTATATTTAAAATAATAGAATTATAAATTAAAATAGACGGCAATGTCTTTCTAATTTAATTAATTTTTGTTTTCAGTAAATTGTTACATTTTTTTAATAGTATTTCTATAGTTACTTCACGACATGCTAGTTGTAATCACAAAAACACCTGACTACAAAGACGCATTCTCAACATAGGGCTCGTTTTTTTTTAATATCTTGCTACAACCCTTTTGAATTTTATAAACCAGGACCAATCCGACTTTACTTAAGAAAACACTAGTGTGATGTGTAATTTTATTTTTTGGTAATCTTCTCATTTTGAAAAAAGCACGACATTGACACTAATTAAAATAACACTTAATTTTGTTTTATATTGGCAATCGGATCACTTGTGAAATGACACGAATACCGACCTTATTTAAGGAAACCTTCACTGTTGTATGTAATTCGATTTTGGAAACCTTCTCACTTTTGACGTAAAACGACCACCAATGTCATTAAAGAAAACATTTTAGTATTGTATATAACACACTTTATTTTGTTTTGCTAACCTTTTTGCGTTCCTTTTGAAATGACACAAACACCGGAACGATTTTACATCAGATACTGTAATGGCACAATGTCCTCCTGTCGCCTTTTCATATCAACCACAAGTACCATTAGTCTTTGGAGATCATCTTCGTTTTGCGATACTTTTATTGACTTGATTAACTGGAGACTGAATTGTGCGTGTAGCTGGGATTTGATCATTTTGTTACGAAAACTTCTCGTTGATCTTATTTAATTACGTTTAATTTCAACTTGAGATTTATACACAAGCCATTGATGTGAAATACACACAGAAACTTTAAGTAAAATAATCGAAGTCAGTTTTATAAACAAAGGCTGTTTTTTTTTGGGAATATGAAAATATCCCTGATTACGGTTGAACTTGCAAGTACTGTTTAAATATACAATTAACTTCAGATGCACGTATTAAACTATATACACCTGCATCTGATACCATTTGGAAAAAGAATATATTTCTTTCCTTTTCCTACAAATTATGAATACACATGACTCCTTTCGGGATATTCTCCACTTTGTAAGGTGCAAAACTTTAGCGAGTACCACTGGTGCTGAACCGTAACTAATGGTGCGTGCAGTTGACTGAATGCATTCAGCAATAATTTCTCAATGACGATGCAATTTTATCGACTCTTTTTTTATTTCATAATAAAATAATTATAAATAGTAATAAAATATATCAACTAGTTATTCAAGAACTTAAAAGTGAAATGGAGGACACTTTGGTTAATTTTCCCCTTCTTTTTTCTTCGATGGATTCTTTAAACTACTTTAATATTAAATCATAGTATTCTCCAGTCATGGTGAAGCCTTTATCTTTATAATATATCAACACAATCCCTTCTGAGTCCTAAAAGGCTGTTGCCATGATTTTTCCAGCCGACTGTGATACTTTAAACTATTTCGGTTGTGGCGTGCCTTTTTTGTGCCACTGCATAGAGTCCTGTTTGGTTGGGCTTATGGATCAAATAGAAAGATATTACTGTCATAGTGCAAGGTCTACATATGTACAATATCGACTTGTGAGGCCGATAAACTTATTGTGGAGAAAAATAATCCATGTTCTGTTATTTGTTGTGGGGAAAAGTTTCTAATTTTCTTTTTCAAATTGTTTTTCATTTGAAAGTAAGTGGATACTTCAGGAAATGTGAAATCAATTTTTGAATCATTGATGTTAACCAAATGTTTTGAAGAGGTATCTTATTTTTCTGCGTAATTATATGAAAAAAAATTATTTTACACAAAACCGTGTTAAATGATCTCGTTCGAATTTTAGAAACAAATGTTTAAGTAAATTATGCAATTACCAAATTTCTCTGAAAAATCTTCCGACAAATGGTCCACGACAAAATGATGATACCCTAAAAGAGAACAGTTTGGATTTTTTAAAGAAACAGCTGCTGTCATTTTGACGGGTATACGTTCATAAGATTTCCACATATCAAAATGCCAAAATATGAACAATGTAAATTCTGTAATCCAGATTGTTCGCAATTTTTTCCGTGAAATAGTTTTGAACAAAAAGCCTCACTCTCTTGATAAGTTGAATAGGATTTGTGAAGCTCTTTCACATGTTGCCATTTTTGCGGCAATACCTCGACCTTTCTGACTGATTTTTTGACCTTTCTGATTAATGACTTCGATTTTATCGAATTTAAAACAATATGTTGAAAAATTCAAATTTTTGTTATTAAAAATTAAAAGTGCGTGTGTGAAAATTGGACACATGTCTACATAATATAAAATTATGATAAAAGTGTTACGGAAAAAAATACCCTTAAATAGTTACAGAGCTAAGATCAAGAATGTAGCGCACTGATAATGCACGAACAATTTAAATATTATTATTGGAAAACTTCAAAATTTGTATAGTATAATTTCGTCGATGAATTTTGTATAGTAACATGTCAATAACTTTGTATAGTAACATGTCAATAACTTTATATAGTAACATGTCAATAACTTTGTATAGTAACATGTCAATAACTTTGTATAGTAATATGTCAATAACTTTGTATAGTAACATGTCAATAATTGGGACGATATGCATGTATATTAAACCTATCTTTCACGTGTATAAACAGTTTCAATATTACAATTTATACAGAGATATTGCGACAGTATCAGATCAGATCAGAGACAAATCTCGGCTTCTTTACAGAAAGTGCTCGCTGGCGAAGTTGTCTGAAAATGGTATGCTAAAAGAAACTTTGTTAAATCCACCATGTGCCTACGAATTGTTCATCGCGAATGAAATCTGATTTCCAAATCAACAACCTCATAGAGACGATGCAGTGGGACTCCGCTGACCGGTATATTCTTTGATACGAGCGTGTACTCGGCTGTAACTCACTGTTGAATATTTGCTTGCGTTAAGCCGTTAACTGCTTTATGCACTCCACGAAATGACAACGCTGATATTACCATATAGTAGGCAATATATTTTACGTTATAAAAATTAATATCTATGAACAGATATTAATTTTTATAACGTAAAATAACACCATATTTATTATTGTTAAAATATGTACGAAATCCTCGTAATGTGAGTCTTACTCGTGCTTAACAGGCTCTTTAATCTTTAATTCTATTCCAACAAAATTCACTAAAAAAAGTTAAATATTTATGGAGGCAATTTATTGCGGGAAAAAAACACTCGTAAACTTAGCAAAATGATTCTCCGTTTACTTCATATAGATGTCGTATGTTATTTGATGATACCCACATGTTTATTCTTAAAGATACAAGATATGTTTAGGAATTGGGAGCCTACATAGTAACTTCAGTAAACATAGAATAGTGAAAGAATATCTTTGCAAAACCTAACGCAATATACGAAACAAAACACGAATCCAATACGAGCACGGAATGAGTCATTGTGTTGCTGAGATTACACGGGCGACGTCAGTTTTGCAGCATGGCTTCCTAACATTCGTCGAGTGCTCCAAGCGGCTCGCTAGCTCAACGGTTAGAGCGTCGAACTAAAAATAATAGAAGGTCGGAGGTTCAAATCCTTCGCGAGTCAATGTTGCTTTTTAGAGTTTCAGGAGAGAAGGCTCAAAGAGGAATTCTATTGCACTCATTCTGATGTCCATCTGTCTGTCGTCACCGTCTAGCTTCCGAAAACTAAATGTTTATACGCGTGAAATTTGCACACATTGAATAAAATGTTAATCAAAACCGGAAGCGACTTCCAATTTGGCAACATTGTTTTTAATTTTGGGGACTTCGTTACACGGAAAAGTGATACCCAAAAATGCATATACATATTGTCGTCTACATGTCGACTCCCAAAAATGTTTCGTTTTTATGATTCGGGACTCTTATAATTACAACATTTTTGTCTAACTGTCCGTCATGCGTAAAATAAATTAAACTAGGGATGATTGTTTATCTCTGCGAATGAAGTATCATTGGGAAGGTCTTTTAAAATGCAATAAAACATTTCTGATGGTATTTTTTGACACGACGTCTCTTTCGCGAGATAAGATGTCTCCAAACGTTTAGCGGTACTCTCTCCGCCCCCTCTACTTACTTTTTAACCACTCATGTAAAAAATCTGTAATATCAGTGTAAAGACAATCAATAAGGACTTCAATGCAAAATAGTATTGGTTGATCAGTAAAGAAATTAAGAAAAATAAAGGCAGGCCAGTTGCTTATTCTACACCTCTCTTCACTTAGGAAGTCCCGCCATATGCTGTAGAATATGAAAACTTTCGCCCACAAATTAAAACAGAGTCAAGAGAAAAGAAAGACGAAGTATGGAAGTTGATTATGGGTTTAAAAGTGTTTATGGCAATGCTGCAGAATTTCATAAATCTTAGAAGCAACAAGTAATATTTTCAAACTCTTTTACAGGGTATGAGCAAATGTAACAAAACTTGGATCAAACCCCCCGGAAATAAAATTAAAATAATCCATAACATCTTTTTTATTTGGACCTTTATAAAGGAGAAATAATTCATTTTTGCACAACAAAACATTTTCTTTATTTTCTATAATTTCTCAACGATAATTACATTTAAACATTTTTTTTATCTTAAATAGAATTTCCATGAAAGAAATTGAAGAAAATCATTAAATTATCAGTAAAATGGGGTTATCTTTCCACAAAACAACGCTCTTATTACACTTCATCTTTTAATAGAGGGTTCACCGATGTTGCATGCTGTTATACCCTTGACTTACCAGCTTTAATACTGACATGACAAGAACATCCGGTCCCCAGCATCTCAATATCCTGAGACAAAATTCTGTTCACAGAAGCCTCAGCAAATAACTTTCCCAGATGAATCAGCATTTCTAATCTTTGTAAATCCCAGATACCAGTCCCACGCAGATCAGAAGTCGTTAATCCCAGTTCACGTCAGTCGTCGTTCCAGTTCAGTCTTAATTATATAAGAATGTATTTGGGATAACCATATTTAAAAATGTTTATAATTTTATAACAAAGTGTAATTTAATCAATATCAGTCATGAAATTGTTTTTAAAACTTATTACAATAAATCTATTACAATAGTTCGTATTGCTTTGATAATGCAGCGCGCTATGGCATCCGGTGCGTGTACACTGCAGGACGCTTAACCCTTGCATTGACGTTGAAATAATGTATCTTGAGAAAGGAATAACATATGAAAGAAAGGTATTGATTATAATCTCTAATTTTGTACTCGCGAAACCGTAGAAACTAGCTCGCTGTACTAAATTACCAGCAACTTGTATATATTCATATTTTGGATGGGCAGGATTTTCCTTTGATTCGTGATGCGATATGGTAACATTTTGAATGTCCTTGGTCTGATGTGTGATTTTGATAAGATAATTTATAAACTGTAAATATATTAAATTGAGTATTATTATTCATAAACGTAATGAGTCGCAACATTGAGAAATAACTGCAAATGACGTCACGTTTGCAATAGATATCGGTTATATATTCAGAGTTCTCCAAGCGGCTCGCTAGCTCAGTGGTTAGAGCGTCGATCTAACAATTTAAAATAATCGAAGGTCGGAGGTTCAAATCCTCCTCGAGTCAACGCTTTTTTAATACTTGAAACTTGTTTTATTGAGCTGCTCGAACAATAACGGTCCTGAAGTGCATTAACTCAATTTTTTAAAAATTAAAAAAAAATTAAATTTAAAAATATAGTGCGCTAATAGACATTTTCCTGTTCTTTGTATATTTTATGACTTTCAAAATAAAAATAAAAAAAAACATAAATATAACTGGAAGAGGAATTAAACACTTTAGAACACAACATAAGAACTTAGGCCCTTATAGTCTACGACACTAATTGCGACACAAATAACTAACACTAATGTCTATACCGTTCACATGTAAGATGGTTTCGGTTTCGCAGAAAGTGACACTAATGTCGCTACGCAAGTGTCTCAGCTGTTCATGCACAACCTCACATCGCTCTGACACTATGTAGAAACGACATGCAGAGGCGTAGTTTTGCACGCTTCAATTAAGAAACAACGTAAGCGACTTAGATAAGTATAAGTCCGACAACGCATACAAAGAAGAAAAGAATTTGGTATTATTAAATGTCTTTCTCTCTCTTTCTCTCTCTTTCGCTTCACTTTTCTCTAGTTTACAAGTACAAGTATTCAGCTTTATGTGTATCAATTAGTTACAACATTAAAACACAAACAAAACATTATCTACATAACTATCTGTAAAGAAATTGCAATCGCTTCTTACCTGATAAGTGGACTCCATTTGACTAGATGAACAACTTTACAATTGTGCAGATGAAACGGCATGCGACAGACTCTAATAATGTCTTTGAAAATTTCCTTTTCAGCATCTCTTAGCAAGAAGTTTAAAATTTTACTAGTTTGATCCGTTACTTTTCTATCTAAATGTCTTAAAGTTGTTTCCTATTAACAGTTAATGACATAAACTCTAAAAATCCACTCGCATTCTGTCAAACAATGGAATCACGTCTTTGATGTTAGTTTCACCGACCATTACAGCATCACTGCGAAATACAATATTACTAGAGGTTGCATTGACACCTTCAGGAAAGATAAATATTATCAAAAATGTATGATCGCAATAAACATCAGTAGCGTATCATTCAGGAATAGGATTTTAACAGAAACTGAAAAGCTATTATTTGTTTTCCATTGCTCTACATTTGTCTGTGTTGTGGCACAGTCGTTCAAAGTGATGAATTCAGTGACAGCGAATTTGCATGAAGTTCATTATGAAATTGAAAGATTCTAAAACATCTTCAAAGAAGGCATTTGGAGCTACACGAGTTTTTAGATACAGAACTTTGTATCAGGGTAAGTATAGAGCATGAGGGGTGAAATCATTTGCTAATTTCAGAAAACAGTAAATTATAATTGCAGAAAATTTGGCTTACATAAATACAGCAACAATATTCATATAAATTTTAAGACACTATAAGCGGAATATCTCTTCTACACAATGACAAATTCTCTACGAATAAGTGAATTGTTCGAATGTTAGATTAGTTAAGATTTTAATAAGAGAATGGCAATTTTTTTTAGGAAAATATATATATTTCAAGCTTTTCTGAAACCGGTCGCTGCAGTTCTTTTAATTTATCCATTTAATTTATCTGCTTCTAATTTTATGACTGAATAAAAAAAATAAAACCAAATAAAATACTTAGTTGCCCCCATTATCGTATATTGCTCCACCATCGGTTACAATAGCGTTACAAGACCTATTTCCTCCGTATGGACTCGTACTTGTACAGACAAACAACCCGACGTTTATACAATGCTATATTATTATATATATGGGTATGAGTATTCCGTTATAAAAACAGCCGCGAAACTAATAATATATACTAATACTAATTCAACAGATTTTTTTAAAATAATGAACATCAAAATTTCTGTTCTCGAAAAAAATATTCAATTATTTTCAATAGTCCAATTAGTAAATTCAATAAACAGTACCTGTTTTGCTTTATGTCGAGGTAATAAAAAATATTTATTACATTGTATAAACGTCGGGTTGCTTATCTCCAAAGTTTTCCTAAACAAACTTCTAATTTACCTATTTTGTTTATTTGTTTTACTATCACCTTAATTAGAACAAAAAATATATGAATGAAGTAACGCGGCCCTTGTTAATGTTCGTAAGGATGTGTCGATTCTGATAAGCATTTGCCTTCTGACGACGACGTGGTCGCGGTGAGTCCGTTACAGACTTTCAATTTCGTCAATCTAACCAGAATAAAAGAAACGAAGACATATTTAAGAGCGATTGTTACCTCTCTTTCTATAAATATAAATACAAAAAAATTTAAATTCAAAGTGGTTTCAAACCCCAATTGAGGGAAAAGGCTGCTAAATAAACAAATTATTGTTGTTATCTAAGGCCATTTACAAACAAAATCCCTTTAAGAAAATAGGCCTAAATTTTTAATAAAATAGTCTAATTGCCAAAAATGGATTAAAAAAATATTAAATATAAAGATTTTTCAAGTCCTTGTGTTGATGCATATTGCCTCCATATATTCCAAGAGCTCGTCAAGTAGAAATATTTTATAATGTTTGATGTTCGGTGCTGGTTGCTCGCACTTTTACTATAATCTTGCAATAAATAATTGAAAATTTGTAAATAAAAAATAAAGGACCTCCAACTTCATGAGGCCAAATTCATGATTCATATCGATGCTCTAACCACTTAGCTAGCAAGAGGCTTAGAACAATCGATGAATATGATCGACATCTATAGCAAACATGGAGTCATCAGCATTTACTTCGTAATATTGTAATAAATTAAGTTGGCAGATTTGAAAATCGATCATAAATAAATCTTATTCACTAGAAACTGTCGGTTTGTTCCTATCCGACTACGATACAAAGATTAGAGTTGCCCATAATCACGAATCAGTTCACACACTTTTAAAAAGACCAGCGGATAGAGTGTCATGAGTGAAATCCTAAAGGATCTAGAAAAGGTGAGCGGTTTAAAAAAATTGACTGAAAAGAGAATCAAATACAAATTGGAACCCGCCATATTAATATACAGCACCGCCGCACTGGCTTAATGATTATTAAACTGTATTTATAATTCTACACTCTTGCTCTCCATTGGTATTCCAAATTTGAAAAGGCAAAAAAAATATTACCACAAGTTCACTGTCTGTTCCTCTGTCACTAGTTCGTCGCTTCCCAAGTGTTACCTCTAGACTTCTGATATTTATTACGGAAATGTAATAAGCTGGCCCAAAGGAAGCAGGATGAAGGCAAAATGTCGTTTAAGAAAAGTTTCTAAGTTCCCAACGGAATAATTTTGCGGATAAATATGATGCTCTCTGATCAAATTAAAGCTCATTGCGTTTTGTGAACCAAAACAGCAATAACTGTAAAAAAAAAGATAAAATAAATTGAAAAAAATGTGAAGAATACGTTCTCCCTCTTCCCTTCTTTTAAAGTCATAATATCACTAAATGAATAAACATGAATTCTGGAGTAGAGAGGACTAGCCAAGATTACAGAAATTTTATAATATCTTGTTTGTTACGTTGTTTAAACATATTACTATATTTAATATCATAGTTCAAAATCTTTTTCCTTAAATAATTAGGCTGGATCGAAATTTTTCATGTCAATGATAAATTAATAGGGGAAATTGTTGTGACTAGTGAAAAGTCTTTCTACTTTAGATTTATTTCTTTTAAGGTTGTTTTACCACTTTTTCAAAATCACATTTTTTCCCTAATATTGCACAAAAAAGTGGACACTCAGAGACAAGATCGGGCATGGGTGAATGACGGAGAGTTTGCAAATAAAACTCCTGAAATTTCTTGTCGTCCAGTGACGCACTCCTCTTCTGTTCTTTTGGTAACTTCTTCAACATAGATGTATCAATCACCGAGCTACTCCAACACCATAGTACACATTTGCTGTAACAGTCGTATTAAGATACATGAAGCTATAGCGAAATACTAGTAAAGGTCCAACAGATAATTAATCGGTATGAGCTTCTTTTGGCTGACCGTCTACTTCTGGTAATATATTACTTGTGAGATGAGAATGAGAATTTACGATTAGTATGAAGGATCCGTTTAGACATCAATTAGCAATAATTTTAGTGTCCATTCATTGGTTCGAACAATGCGAGACTGGCGTATGAGAGACCGGTGTTTATTCAGCTCACGAAATATATTTTTTTAGAGTGATCCGCTTCCACTACTGCTTTCAGTTCATCGTTATCAATCGTAGCGACGTTTACGGAACTCATTACTAAAATGTTCGACTTGCTATTCAAACACTAAAAGCCGCTAAATGCTACAGCTTTAAAAAAAATATAGGGCAGTTTGGAATTTAACGTAAAAAATGCAAAAATGAATAAATTTTCAAAATCATAATATTCATAATTTCCACGTATATTTTTATTAATAGGTTATTTTTATTTTATCTAAACACGAATTTGTCAGATATGTAGCATAAAATTAAATATATGTTGGGACAATATTTCAACACATTACTCTATTATAGGGCTCTTTTTGGGCTGAGAGCAAAACATTCCGAAGGTATTCTAATTGAGTCGAGCGTGACTCTTTCTCAAAAAGATAATGTTAAAATTAATGAAAACGTTGGAAAAATTTTGTTGTTGCAATTTTTAATGTATACGTGAGACCGTTTTTCTTCCTTTATTATTTTTGTCTATACATACCTAACCAATTTCCATATCAACCATGACTATTTTCCGAAAACTAAAGATGCAGGACATAAAATAATATCTCTCTAACCTCTACGATTACACAAAATTAAGCATTTCTCACAAATACCACTTCGATTTTTTCTAACCTTCACGGAAAAAATATAATTACTGTTCCTGAAATATGTAATTCCAAATATTTAGATGGCTACATCCACTCTTTTCGGCGATGGAATGTTCATATTGACGAACTTGCTGCAAAATTTAGACCACTCGTGCACATTTTCCAAAGCGTAATAGACTTGCGTACTATAAAAACCATATACTGCGGATGAGCACACTCAACTTATTATGACTTATGCTATACTCACCTGAGAAACAGCTGCCAAGGGACCACTTGATCCTCTTTTCAAAGCCCAAAGACCTTTGACAAGAGTGATCAACAAAAACCCATATAGAAATCCCCTTAAATTTCTTTTGATTTTCAAGTATTACTAGCCGACTTTCTGGCACTTGACATTGGCATATTATTTAAAAGAACCACGCTTACTTACTTTTGCAAGAATAAAGATGATCGCGAGCTAGTTCATCACACCTGCAGCAGTTAAGTACGTCGCTGTGATGTGCTGTTTTTGTGACTGTTTTTTAACATTTTTGTTATCCCTCGATATTATTATATTAGTTAAGTTTAAAATATTTATTATATATATATATATATATCTATATATATGTATATATATATATATATATATATATATATATATATATATATATATATAATTATATTAGTTAAGTTTAAAATATTTGTTAATTATTTGACCAAGTGCATTAAATTCTTCAAAAAAATCAATATTTACAGTATGTGGTATTGTACATGAATAGATTAAATTTTGTTGATTTTGACGAAACTCCGAGCTTCTGGAACCTGTTACTTATTGTTTATTTGTAGATATCCTGGGTTACAAAACGGTAAATATTTCTGACGAGCGTAGAAATTAGCAACAAGACAGAAGACCACATGAAAATTGGCCATATCATTTAAAATTAAGGTGTTATGGATAAAGTAACAAAACTTACAGTAAGAAGACAACGCACAGATAAATTGGATATGCAAGAAAAAAATTAAATACTCTTGTCTGATGACTTCAGAATTCGTACAGTATAATTTCGTCGGTGAATTTTGTATTGTAACATGTTTATATAAAGGGCAATATGCATACATATTAAATCTATTTTTTATGTATTAAATCGTTCAATATTACAATTTATGTAGAGGTGTATCAGATCAAATCTCGTCTTCTTTACAGAAAGTGCTCGCTGGCGAAGCTGACTGCACAAGGATATGCTAAAACAATCTTTATTATAATGTAACATTTTCGTTTAGTTTTGATAATATTTGAAGATGGAGTTTGTTACTTCCACGAAGTCGGATAATTCGGCGGATGAATTTGAGTTACATAATTAGGTTTTCGTATCTTGAAAGAAAAAAACGGAACCCTTATAAAATCACTGAGGTGTTTGTCCGTATGTACGTCACAGCCGGTTTATTCAAAAACCTCTTGACATAGAAATTTATTTGGTACAATAATAAAATATAATAACATGCATTTATCGCAATAGTTATAACACAAATATATTCATTTGGAAACTTTAGGGAAAGCAAATTAAGTACTCCATTTTTTTATTTCCAGACGTGGTGTCATTTGTAAGGGCTAGTTATGATGAATTCTAAAATATTTTTTTAATAATTATATCTTCAAAGTTATACTGAGAAATGAGCGAAAAAGTATGTTTCCCGTCCTTATTTCTAAAACTACCCATCCCAAAAATAAGAAAAAATATGGGTCTCCAGACTCCCACGCAGAGTTTATAGGAAAACTGTAGCGATGATTCCAGATGTCACACGTTTTTAAATATTCGCCATGTTGTTATACCTGTGAAATATTTATTTGTTTATTTTTATTTATTTATTTACATACATTTATCAACACGCTACGGGTAACCTATTCGAAATGATAAGAACTAATGGGTTAACAAATTAAAACCAAAGAATGCACATATTAAACATGAACACAAAGAACTATAAAACA
Source organism: Druceiella hillmani (assembly GCA_039881145.1). Classification (NCBI taxonomy): domain Eukaryota; kingdom Metazoa; phylum Arthropoda; class Insecta; order Lepidoptera; family Hepialidae; genus Druceiella; species Druceiella hillmani. The sequence continues at coordinate 13,145,236 of JAYKKI010000031.1, forward strand.
TATCGATGACACATTTCAACAAATTTACTTTCATTCATCGTAAACAAATCGCACTCTGGTGCGGCGGCGACCAGGTGATTGAGCAGTTGAATACCGCGGGAAACTGGAGAGTTCCAATATAGTTCACAACTAGACGGTGGAATAGCAAACAGGTGATGACTGCGTGAACGCAATAAATTGTCAGGTAAGAAAAATGAAAGTTCAGTCAATAATACAGGATTTTTCTTTTCAATAGCTGGAAGATAAATTTCATAAGCGCAACGTCTTTTCTGAGTTGCAAGGAATGGAAACCCGGCATACCCAAGAGGAAATCGGTAGGAAATAGAAAGCAGAAGTAACGGTACTGTCTCATATACAGATATCTAAGGAACGTCCTTTGCGCACGTTCAATCATGAAGATGAAATTGGCTGCCAGTGGACTCAAAATAATGGAGCTGGATTCTAATCAGCTCTGCACCAATGAAGTGTACAGCAGGCGAATTGATGACGTAGATTGAAAATCTTTTGAATAATTTACCACGAGTACAAGTTTTTTTTAAGATTTTTTGGTACATCCGCCATGTGCCAATGAAACATTAATCGTGAATCAAATCTGACTCCCGACGAACCCATATAGACGATGCAGTGGGATTCCGCTGACCATGGATTCGTATTTAATTGGAGCGTGTGCTCGGCTGTAACTCACTATTGAATATTTGTTTGCGTTAAGCCGTAAGCCGCTTTCTGTATTCCACTCATCGACGGAGCTGATATCACGATATAGTAAGCAATATATTTACTGAAATTGTTGAGTATATTTGGCGTTAATTTTGTAGAAATTCATTATTCACAATTAAATGAAACTACGTGATGTAGTATCATTTCTACTTTCTTTAATTTCTTTACCACGACCTATGCTAATATCCCACCTGAAGATGTTGTAATACATACAATATCTTTGCTAATATCCCACCTGAAGATGTTGTAATACAACGGAACCTAGGTCGTGGTAAAGAAATTAAAAAAAGTAGAAATAATACTATATCACGTACTTTCATTTAATTGTCAATATATGTACGTTATAAAAAATTAATATCCGTGAACAGATTAATAGGAACATCGTATTTATAGGCGTTAAAATGTGTACGCAACCCTCGTAGTGTGAGTTTTACCCGTGCTTAATAGGATTATTAATCTTTAATTCTATTCCAACAAAATTCCCTAAAAAAAAGAGTTAAATATTTATGGAGGCAAATTGCGGGAAAAAAACACTTACAAACTTATTAAAATGCTTCTCCGTTTACGCCAAATGACGCTGGTATATCGATGTCGTATATTATTTGATAATACCCACATGTTTATTCTTAAAGATACAAGATATGTTTAGGAATTGGGGGCCTACATAGTAACGTCAGTAAACGTAGAGTAGTGAAAGAATATCTTTGCAAAACCTAACGCAATACACGAAACAAAACACGAATCCAATACGAGCACGGAATGAGTCATTGTGTTGCTGAGAGTAGACGGGTGACGTCACTTTAGCAGTGTAGCTTCCTAGCATTCGTTGAGTGCTCCAAGCGGCTCGCTAGCTCAACGGTTAGAGCGTCGAACTAAAATCAATTGTAATCGAAGGTCGGAGGTTCAAATCCTTCGCGAGTCATTGTTGCTTTTTAGAGTTTTATAACAGAAGGCTCAAAGAGGAATTCTATTGCACTCATTCTGATGTCCATCTGTCTGTCGCCACCCTCCAGCTTCCAAAACCTAAATGTGTATACGCGTGAAATTTGCACACATTAAATGAAATGTTAATCCAAAACCGGAAGCGACTTCCAATTTGGCAATATTTTTTTTTAATTTTGGGAACTTCATTAGACGGAAAAGTGATACCCAAAAATGCATATACATATTAGCGGTGAGATTAATTGAGCAGCTTAAAAAAGGCAGAGCTTATTGAAACAAAACGTCTAAGCTCATTTCGTAGTATTTACATAAACTTTTTTATTTAAGCGTTACGCGCAACGCATGACAATGCATGTCGGCCTTGCGCACCGTAAAAAGATGTTTATTATGAGCGCCAAGTTGCATATATATTTTGTGCGTCAAGCGAATGTATAGTCTTTTGAAATTTTGTTTTAGACGAGTTGACGTTCGCTTGTTTTTCATGAATCATATTTTTTTTAAATTACACTTCTTCTGGCGCGTTATTAGAAAATGACGGAAAATTAAATTATACGAATGCGACAAGAATTTGGCAGAATGAAGTAGCTCACTATGCAACATAAAATCTATAGGAAATCGACACCATGAAGTTGCGCACTGAACATATGTTTACATAGTTTATTTGACAAAGTGGCCCATCATTTTAATTTTCTGCTGGCTTTTTTATTTTCAGCCAATAATCTCCCAAACCGTTTCCAATTCGATAGGTGTTTACTTGGCTTGTAAATTACAAATTATTATATTTACAAGCTATATTATATTTATATTTATTTTTATATTTATACATAGTAATTACTTAACCATTTATTAAAAACTTAAAATTAATAAATTAGATCGAATGTTCAACATATTAATTTATTTTCGTTAATATTTAAACTTTATTTAGATTGTTTTACTAAATTTAACATTTAATTATACACGTGTTTATATTAAATTGAATGCTGAGTATTCATTGAACTTATAAAACAATAAAATTTAATTTTAAAATAACTAAATTAATTTAATAAATAATAATAACAATATTACATTAAATGTAATAATTGTAATTTTCTATAAACAATTCAAATATTTCACTACTCTGCATGAGAAAATTATAAAGTTGAAACGCGATAATTTTGGAACCACTCTGGCGGAAGGTTAGCTTACAATAGAAAGCTAGCAGAAAAATGGTGGACCACTCATTTGTCACCTAAATTTTAATTTTTAAAATCCAATTATTTTATTAAATTTAGATTTTACCAACAGTATTTATAATCATGCTCCAGTTCTTTTATCCTTTTATTTCCATCCATTATTTGCGTGCTAAATAAAATTATTTTCGTATTATGCCAAAGAATTATAACATCTAACGCACGCACATACGTGAGCACATTAGAGAGATATAAAGTTCAGTCATTGACCATAGAAGTAGTGAACACCACAATTTCCACTCGAGCAGAGCCGCGGGAGAAAACTTATTGGTATATAAGTTTTCAGCTCTGCATCAGTCTTTAAGAAAACCTACTGTTACATACGTACAACAGGACAGCACATTATTCATCCCATAGACCAGTACCGTATTGATTAAAAAAATGTTTCGTTTTTATGATTCCGTAGCCAACCATCGAGACTCTTATAATTACAACATTTACATCTGTTTGTACGTTATGCAGAGGAAATAAATAAAACTAGAGATGATTTTTTATCTCTGCGAGCGAGCTATCACTGGAGAGGTCTTTTAAAATGCAGTAAACATTTTTTGCTGATATTTTCTGGTACCACGTCTCTTTCGCGAGACGTGATGTCTCCAAAGCATTTAGCGGTACTCCCCTCGTCCTCTCTACTTACTCTTTAACTAAACATGCAAAAATCTGTAACATCAAGATAACGACAATCAATAAGGACTTCAGTGCAAAGACTTTCGGTTGACCAGTAAAGAAATGAAGAAAAATAAAACCAGTCACTTGTTCTACACCTTTCGAGGATATCAGAGCGTGTACAGAAACCTCGTAATGCTAATTTTACTGGTACTTAACAAGTTTATTTCCTACTCTGCAAGGTTTCGTAGCCAAGTATCAAAAACGGAACACCCATTTTACTCGGAGACTATTGACATTATACGAGTATAGAGCAAATTTGGACGGTAGGTCTTCTGTGAATCGCTGTAAAATAAAATAGTAGAATTATGAAAAAAATAATACTAGGGGTGGCACTCACACAATATTAGGGAAGGCAATACGTGTAACTGAGGGATGAAAACAATTCAGTGCACGCCAGACAGGTCTTCAAAATGATATAGAGGCTCCAAAACAACTTCATTTAAGTCGATAGTTGGTGAGACCCAACACTAACTTTTCGACTAACGTTTGTAAAAGTCTGTAAAAATGAAAGTAGTAGAAATTAAAACAAACTTTCAACGAAATTTGGCTTGCATGAGATATGTTGTGTAGTTTTTGAGATCTGGGATATTTTCGGTACCAACCGCAGCAATAACTTTGTTTTACACAGTGTCTTTTGAGAAATACAAACTTATTAGTTTAATATTGTTTGGTGCTACGGAACCTTTCGTGCGACAGTTCGGCTCGCCCTTGGCCCGTTTTTTAAATTCTTTTCAAGTTTTTCTATGTACGTTGACCCCTTATTCCTAGTTTGCGCAGCCCATATTGTCTCGCATTGTCATCATCTAGAATTGGATTGCGTGAAAAATTAGATTGCTCATCTTTTACCATTTAATTGGATCAGTGGCTGAAAGTAAGCTTTTTTTTAAATAAATCTGCAAAAAAACATCATTATTTTAGCCGTTTGTTTGTCTGTCTGTCGCACATAAATATTTCAAGATTTACTGGATGGATCATAATTAAACTTTCGCTAAAATGGACTTCAGTACTTCCCATGTCTACATACTCACCTTTTCAGACAAAGAGACAAAGAAACTAGTTGAACTACACTAAAAATAATTAATATGACGTTTCTCAACAAAAGCTTGAAGAATAAATACAAACATATTTCTTTTAATCTTTTCTCATTATAATACCCATAAAGTTCTTTAATTCTTCCAAGTTTCAACATTTAGACCAAAGACTGGATTCGCGATAAGCGACTTTAACCAGCATTTGGTCTGTTTTTTTTTGTTTCTAACTTTTAATGTTAATAGTTTATGTTGTCATGCAGCAAAGGGTTCATTTTTTGTCATTTTTAATCATCAAAACTGTTCTCATGTAGTTTTCAAACCGTGTTTAAATATCTTAAATATCTCCGAAATGAAGAAAAACGTGTGAAGTTGTCTACGAAATTTCCTGTTTAAACACACATGTACACAGTGCAATATGTTCCAAATTATACCTCACGATGACAGTGCGCAGAGTGAATGAGTCACTATTTTATTCAGAGGTGAAAATGACCACAGATCATGTACTAAACAGATGACGTATTTTATATTCTGCGATATGCCGTTGTCACATTTTGCATCTCGCTAACAAGGCTCGCTAGCTCAGTGGTTAGAGCATCGATCTAAATAATGAATTCATCGAAGGTCGGAGGTTCAAATCCTCCTCGAGTCAGCGCTTTTTTATAGTTTTCATTCTTTAATCATTATCGAAATAACTATTCATTCAAAGACAACAGCAGTAAAGCTCTCTGTTACCTTCCCTGGTAAATGTTATCTATATAGTACAGCACAATATAGTTCGATTACTATGCTTCAGTTTTTGCTATGTTTTCTAGATTGTTTCGTTTTCTAGTAATAAATTGTGTCTTCGAGTGCCTTTAAGGCATCATTTTTAATAGCTGCTACGTGAATTAAAAAGCTCTTGATCTGTATTTGTTGCTATATATATATATATATATATATATATATATATATATATATTTAATTTATATGTGAAATTACCTTTTTACCTCATTGCATTATGACTGTGACCTCCCTCATGTGAAATCATTTAAAACGGGATCAAAAAGAACTATTTGTTACAGAAACAACCAAAAGGCGACGAGATTTAATTGGGCAGTGTGGCATTACAGTGTTTGGGGTAAAATCGTTAGGTGTTTGTTTAATTTCAGAAGAGATAAACTTCCCAAATAAAATGATGTGTAACAGCAGTGTTTCCCTATTTGACGTTGAATAAATCGTGGCTTCCTCACATAACATTCACTGCGGTTGTGGCAAATATGGAAAATACATATTGTAGAGTCAGCAGTTTTTGTGGTTACAACAAGTGTGTCGAGAAGTATTACGAAGTCACTACGTAAATACATTCCTAGATATATCTCATTTTTAATTGGAAAATACTTGAATTAAATAGGGCGGGCATATTTTGCTGTCTATTTTAACTTTCATAATTAAAAGTGTTTTCCTTATTTAACAATTTCTAAGTTTAAACTGCTATCTAAATATAATAAAAGGTATGAGTAAAGGTTTCCATAGTTTTCTTTGTCTATTCCTATAAATTACAACATCCATGTTTCACATTTATGACATTGGGGCCTGAAAATGAAAAGAGAGGGAGAAGTTCTGCATGTATGGATTTAGATTCTATCAGCTTTTTTGAGCTGTTTTTGAATCAGTGGCTTTTATTTAACGTCCGCACCAGATTTATCCACAAACTTATTCTGTTGTGAACTCAGGAACTTTTCCATTACGTGTTTTTTACTAAAATTGAGAAGTACAGGCATACTTGTGTGGAGACGGCGCGATTTGGATGCCTTCTGCTTTTTGCAGTTATGAAGTGTTACTTAGTATTATTATGACACTATGATTTTATGTTTCAGTATTTTTGAAAGGATGTCGTAGGATTAATAAAAAACGGTCAGAGTTCGGCTTACGCATCGAGAGTTCCGTACCTCGGGTGCGTGAAATTGTTTTATTTATCATAAATCACTGCTTATGTGAACTTTCTAACACAACACACGTTTAATAATATCTGATAAAATGAAGTACGAGTAAAAACGCTCTTTTTTATAATTTTAGGCTGAGTAGTTTCGGAAATGAGGGGGCGGGTGTATTTTTTGCCTATTTTGCAATTTTTGCCTGAAGATTTACTACTTAAAATGTGATAACCCTAATATGAACACATTTATAAACTCATTTACAGAAAAAAACTATAAGTGGCCTACGAGAATAGAGAAAATTGCAAGGAAACTGTGAAAGGGAGAAAAGTAACAAATTTACCAATAACTTCAACGCGTGGAACAGGGTTGCCTTCCTCATCATCCACATCCACCTTCCAACCACGTGACAATTGTTTCTCAATACTAACGTATTTTAACCACTACGTGCTCATTTAAAAAAATTTGGTGCCTAATTCCATGGACTGTTTGAAAATTTTCGTCAATTTTCGATATGGTTAACTTTCTTGAATTAAGTGCACTATTAATTGATGTACAAGTGCTTCGAAACGTATTTAAATTCCTTCTATGTTTAGTTTGGTGTAAAACAGTAGATCGGAAAATGATTTTCTCCTAATTTCTAAAACTTTCTCCATTTTTATTGACACTTTTCCAGTTTAATGTTAAAATTCGTGTTTTATTGCATTCAATAAATGCTAAATTTTAACGTATTAGTAATCACGTATTGCCATACACAAGTCGTATTTATAATACAAAGAAAACTTCTTCCTAAAGCTACTGGCGGTCGTTGGAGCTCTAATTAGATAGTTGAAGATACTTTTGGACAGACCTACATCCATTCATAGCGTAAACATTACCTCGAGTTATCTTCTTGTAATTCGTAGTGTAAAATAATAGTACAACCACATACTCAACATCTCAACTATAAATAGAGAAAGCCTCTATAACCAAGAGACGAAGAAACATATGAGATAGACTAATAGGATTTCAAACCATTCGGTATGGAAACTGAAAAAGAATATTTACAAATCTGGTGAACAACATTAAGAAGTCCCGCTGTATGCTGTAGAATATGAAAACTTCTGAAAGCAAATAAAAACAGTCAAGAGAAAAGAAGAACTAAATATAGAAGTTGATTATATGTTTGAAAGTGTTGTATAGCAATGCTGTAGAATTTAATGAAACTTACAAATGGCAAGTAATATTTTTAAACTCTTTAAGAGGATATGGGTAAATGGTGTGGCAAATTTTGGATCGGAAAAATATTTTCTACTTTCTATATTTTCTCAATGATAATTACATTTTAACGTCGTTTTATCTTAATTAGGAATTCTATGAAAAAAACCTGAAGAAAACCATTGAATTATCAGTAAAATGGAGTTATATTTCCACAAAATAACGCTATACTACGCTTTATGTTTGAATAAGGGGTTGACTGAGTTGCGTTTTGTTACACCCCTGACTTACCAGCCATAATGCAAGCATACTCGTATCATATTGACATGGCTACAACATCCGGTCCCCAGCGTCTCAACACCCTGAGATAAGGTTCTGTTTACAGAAGCCTCAGCAAATAATATTCCGAAATTAATCTGCATTTCTGATCTTTATAAACCCCAGATACCAGACCCACGCTGATCAGAAATCGTTAATCCACTAGTATTACCGATTTCTGATCTGTCACGTCAGTCGTCGTTCCAGTTCAGTCTTAATTGTATTTAACATATAATAATGTATTTGTAATAACTATATTTAAAACTGTTTGTAATATTATATTATATTGTAATTAATTAATATGTGAGTCATAAAATTATTTTTAAAACGTATGTCAATAAATTCATCATGACAGTTTGAATTGCTTTGATAATGCAGCGCGCTACGGTGTGTGTACACTGCAGGACAATTAACCCTTGCATTGACGTTGAAATAATAAGTCTTGAGGAAGGAATGAGATAGGAAAGAAAGTTATTGACCTTAATCGTTTTATTTTGTACATCCATAGATGCAATGTGGTAACATTTTGAATATCTTTGGTCTGATGTGTGATTTCGATAAGATAATCTATAAACGGTAAATATACTAAATTGAGTATTATTATTTATAAAGTAATGAGTTGCAACATTACGAAATTATCGCAAATGACGTCACGTTTGCACTAGATGTCGGTGGTATATTCAGAGTTCTCCAAGCGGCTCGCTAGCTCAGTGGTTAGAGCGTCGATCTAACAATTTAAATAATCGAAGGTCGGAGGTTCAAATCCTCCTCGAGTCAACACTTTTTTAATACTTGAAATTTGTTTTATTGAGCTGCTCGTACAATAACTGTCCCGAAGTGCATTAACTCAATTTTTTGAAAATTAAAAACAAATTATATTTAAAAATATAGTGCACTCATAGACATTTTGCTGTTCTTTGTATATTTTATGACTTTCTAAATAAAAACAAAAAAAAACATAAAAATAACTGGAAGAGGAATTAAACACTTTAGAACACAACATAAGAACTTAAGGCCCTTATGTCTATGACACTAATTGCGACACAAATAACTAACGCTAATGTCTATACTGTTCACATATAAGATGATTTCGGTTTCGCAGAAAGTGTCTGGACACTGATATCGCTACACAAGTGTCTCAACTGTTCATGCACAACCTCACATCGCTCTGACACCATGTAGAATCGACATGCAGAGGTGTAATTTTGGAAGCTTCAATAAAGAAACAACGTAAGCCACATAGATAAGTGTGAGTCCGACAACGGATACAAAGAAGAAAAGAACTGGGAGCTTATCATAGGTTATTAAATTAATTAATAAAGGTCCCACTTTTTCTAATAAAATAATTAGTAAAATCCTACAGGAAACGCCAAGACGATGATAGGAAATGTATTAAAAGTGGCATATTGATCGTTACGATATATTTATATCACAAGAAAAAAAACAGAAAGTTTATAAGTCAGTTCCATTACTCTGATGGAATCGTTTTTCTGAAAAACCGTTTAAATAAAAAAATATTGATACAGAAATTTTAGAGTGGAAAAAAGGCCCTTTATTCTAGAACAATAGTCCTTTATTCCAGAACAATATTGTTTTATTTTAATTTTTAAGATGTCAAAATCAAAAATTTAAATAAACTACCACTGAACGCTTCTGTACTGATCAAAAGTACGTATATGTATAACATAAATATAACTAAGCACCTATATTTGATTAATCTACACTATAATCATTTATACCAAGGAGTTGCATAAAATTTACAATATAAATCTTAAATTTCAATCTTAATTAAGTAGTCAAAATACAGTTTTTTTTAATCTAAGTGTTTATTAAGTGGTAAATATGTATTGAATTCAAAAACGAAAATATTATATCAATTTAAAAACTTTGCAGTCCACTCCTCTTTTTTCTCATCTTCCGTACTTCATAGTAAGCAGTGTCGTGTGTCGTAAATATAATTTTGATTGAACGCTGGTCGCGAGTGTCTGAATAATTTCGCGCCAGTTTGAAAACTTGGACACTGCGGTAGACACTTTCGACATTACCCTTCAGGATACTCGGTGTGAACCTAAACCAAGTGTCGCAATAAATGTCGCAAGTTGCAGACAGTGGTGTTCACATACATACACTCGATGTACACATTTAGTGTATACACCAAAGTGTTGTAGTCTAAACGTAGCTTTACAGTAGAGTTCTGGCTAAATAATCACAATATTTTAAAAAGGTTCTGTACAAGGGTACTTTCCTTGTACAGAACCAAACGGAGTTCTCATAATTCCATACCACAAAAGGTAAAAATACATATATTAAGGATGACCCCCTAAAGGGACTCGAAAACGCTATGCGATATGACAAGCTAAAACAATATAGAAGACACAGTAAAGATTGAAGCGTGGTAGCTATAATAGAAGTACACCGTGCTGCTATGCTATTAAGATAACATGCGTCAACAAAATGGCTAAATATTAATAAAACCTTAAACATGTGATGTGAAATGTTTAGGTTTTGATGATAAAAAATATTTATTGATTTGAAATAATAAATGTGCGTTGACTCGCGGAGGATTTGAACCTCCGACCTTCGATTATTTTGGATAGTTAGATCGACGCTCTAACCGTTAAAATAATCGAAGGTCGGAGGTTCAAATCCTCCTCGAGTCAACACTTTTTTAATACTGGAAATTTGTTTTATTGAGCTGCTCGAACAATAACTGTCCAGAAGTGCATTAACTCAATTTTTTGAAAATTAAAAACAAATTATATTTAAAAATATAGTGCGCTAATAGACATTTTGCTGTTCTTTGTATATTTTATGACTTTCTAAATAAAAACAAAAAAAAAACATAAAAATAACTGGAAGAAGAATTAAACACTTTAGAACACAACATAAGAACTTAAGACCCTTATAGTCTACGACACTAATTGCGACACGAATAACTAACGCTAATGTCTATACTGTTCACATATAAGATGATTTCGGTTTCGCAGAAAGTGTCTGGACACTAATGTCGCTACGCAAGTGTCTCGGCTGTTCATGCACAACCTCACATCGCTCTGACACCATGTAGAATCGACATGCAGAGGTGTAATTTTGGAAGCTTCAATAAAGAAACAACGTAAGCCACATAGATAAGTGTGAGTCCGACAACGGATACAAAGAAGAAAAGAACTGGGAGCTTATCATAGATTATTAAATTAATTAATAAAGGTCCCACTTTTTCTAATAAATTAATTAGTAAAATCCTACAGGAAACTCCAAGACGATGATAGGAAATGTATTAAAAGTGGCATATTGATCGTTACGATATATTTATATCACAAGAAAAAAAACAGAAAGTTTATAAGTCAGTTCCATTACTCTGATGGAATCGTTTTTCTGAAAAACCGTTTAAATAAAAAAATATTGATACAGAAATTTTAGAGTGGAAAAAAGGCCCTTTATTCTAGAACAATAGTCCTTTATTCTAGAACAATATTGTTTTATTTTAATTTTTAAGATGTCAAAATCAAAAATTTAAATAAACTACCACTGAACGCTTCTGTACTGATCAAAAGTACGTATATGTATAACATAAATATAACTAAGCACCTATATTTGATTAATCTACACTATAATCATTTATACCAAGGAGTTGCATAAAATTTACAATATAAATCTTAAATTTCAATCTTAATTAAGCAGTCAAAATACAGTTTTTTTTAATCTAAGTGTTTATTAAGTGGTAAATATGTATTGAATTCAAAAACGAAAATATTATATCAATTTAAAAACTTTGCAGTCCACTCCTCTTTTTTCTCATCTTCCGTACTTCATAGTAAGCAGTGCTGTGTGTCGTAAATATAATTTTGATTGAACGCTGGTCGCGAGTGTCTGAATAATTTCGCGCCAGTTTGAAAACTTGGACACTGCGGTAGACACTTTCGACATTACCCTTCAGGATACTCGGTGTGAATCTAAACCAAGTGTCGCAATAAATGTCGCAAGTTGCAGACAGTGGTGTTCACACACATACACTCGATGTACACATTTAGTGTATACACCAAAGTGTTGTAGTCTAAACGTAGCTTTACAGTAGAGTTCTGGCTAAATAATCACAAAATTTTAAAAAGGTTCTGTACAAGGGTACTTTTCTTGTACAGAAACAAACGGAATTCTCATAATTCCATACCACAAAAGGTAAAAATACATATATTAAGGATGACGCCCTAAAGTGACTCGAAAACGCTATGTGATATGACAAGCTAAAACAATATAGAAGACACAGTAAAGATTGAAGCCTAGTAGCTATAATAGAAGTACACCGTGCTGCTATGCTATTAAGATAACATGCGTCTACAAAATGGCTAAATATTAATAAAACCTTAAACATGTGATGTCAAATGTTTAGGTTTTGATGATAAAAAATATTTATTGATTTGAAATAATAAATGAGCGTTGACTCGCGGAGGATTTGAACCTCCGACCTTCGATTATTTTGGATAGTTAGATCGACGCTCTAACCGTTGAGCTAGCGAGCCGCTTGGAGCCCTTGGCGAATATAATGTGCATCTGTGTGAATGTGACGTCAGTTACAATGATTTCACAACATTGCGATACGTTCAGTTCAACATAAACATTATAATGATTCACTCATTGTAATCAGTCTGTCGGGTGTTCATAGAGATAACGTTTCAGGTGCAGCACTTTAGAGGATGTCATTATAGGGAAATTATTATACGAAGATTATTATGCTGGTATTTCAGACAGCTCACTGCGATTTGGAGGAGAGTCGAATACATTACCAATGTTTTGTCAATGTCTTTCCTACATTATACGAAACTGGATCAGATTTAAGAGCAAACTTCAAGTATTATCATCATGCGTTATAGAAAAAACCTATTTTTTCATTGAAGAATGAAAAAATCTGCCTCAACAAATTTCACACCGTCTCGCTTCTTCGCATAGACAAAACTGTAATTAATATCTGCTGATATGTGTATCGACACCGTCCCGCACAACTTCAATTTCCTCGATCGCTTTCCTCAAGAGCGAAAGTGGGCTTTTTACGAAAAAGAAGGCATATACATTTCATTAGGAGATGACAGAAATGAGAAGGTATATGCAATGAGATAATATCCATTTGTAAGTTTGTTTGTTGATGATATATTGAAAAGCTGTCAATTTGTATTTAGATGCGATCTTTTATATTTGACCAACCATTTTTCAGTTTCCGGAAGAGAAAAGTTGGTAAAAATTGCCATTACCAAAATTAAATATAATATTTAAAAATTGGTATTCTATAGAAAAATAGAAAATAATATAATAAACATGTAAATCACTTATCTATATCTGTGTTCTACATACATTTTTTTCAACTTTGCACTCATAATATTTTGATTTTTGTTATCAAAATCAATTTCCTTTGGCACTTTTTTGGTTCCCTTGATCGATCTTTTCCTCTGTGCCGTATTCTTCGTTTCTGGTCATTTTTTTCTTTTCATATAAGCCGATATTTCTGAAAAAATAAAATTTTTCAATTTCGTAAAGTCATAAAATTGTGATTATTGTTATTAAAACCAATAGCATTTGAAGTCTTATTAGACCTACTTAAAGACTTTCCACGTACTTACAGTACAGCATCCTAGCTTCACGCGTTCACGAGGTAGATAGCCTATTAAATCGGCACATTACTATATTTATCCCTATCGCACACGACCGCTATGTTCTTAGGTTAATTCGTGAAAAATCCTAACTTGGTGGAGTACTAGAAGAGTAGCTTTCCGAATCCAGTCCGTAGTTTACTATCGTTCCATTATTCACAGTCATAGTGTCACTAAATCTGATGTAATTTCGTTGCATCGAAAATTTTGATCTGGCTACTAAACCGAACCTATAGACTTTTTCACGTCAAAAAGGCTATCTTATTGAATATATTTGGCGTTAATTTTGTAGAAATTCCTTATTCACAATTAAATGAAACTACGTGATATAGTATTATTTCTACTTTCTTTAAGTTCTTTACCACGACCTAGGTTTCGTTGTATTACAACATCTTCAGGTGGGCTATTAGCAAAGATAATATTCTTTGCTAATAGCCCACCATTTGACCATTTGAAGATGAATTTTTGCTAATAGCCCACCTGAAGATGTTGTAATACAACAAAACCTAGGTCGTGGTAAAGATATTAAAGAAAGTAGAAATAATACTACATCACGTAGTTCCATTTGATTGTGAATAATGAATTTCTACAAAATTAACGCCAAATATATTCAAAATTAAAAATTGTCAAAAAAAAATATAGAATAAAATTAAATTTAAAAAAACAGAAAGCGAAATAAAATAATTTAAAATATAACATACCAATTTAGCACCGCTTTAGTTGAAAAATAATAAAACTTTAATTAGGCCTGTACAAGGGAAGTACACAACTCAAATAAAGGTCTAGGAAGTCGATACATAAACAGGTAACAAATAAAACTACCTAAAGATACTCTTAGATGCAGTGGCTGAAACAATCTAGAAGATATACCAATTACTGAAGCGTAGCGGCAATAATAGGACTATATTGTGCTGTTGTAATATTAAGATAGCATACATCAGCAAAATGTGAAAGGAAACTTAATTTCTATGGTCTCTTAGCGGATAGTTTTTTTTAAATAATGATTAAAGAATAATATTTATAACAAAGCGTTGACTTGAGGAGGAATTGAACCTAAATCCTTCAATGAACTTGCAGGTTTAGATTGACGCTCTAACCGCTGAGTTAGCGAGCAACTTAGAGCACTCACATGTAATAAACAACTAATTAAAATGTGACATATTATGCGATAATTTCACGACATTATGATTCGTGAGGTTTGTAGATAATGATATTCAATATCGAATATATTTGGCGTTAATTTTGTAGAAATTCATTATTCACAATTAAATGAAACTATGTGATGTAGTATTATTTCTACTTTCCTTAGTTTCTTTACCACGATCTAGGTTTCGTTGTATTACAACATCTTCAGGTGGGATATTAGTTTTGTGACAATTGATGGGTCATAATTATTAAGATATGTAGAATTAGTGTATTACCTTGTCCTTACTTTCAAATACCCTTGCTTTTGTATAAATATATTACCGATAATAACTTCCATTTAATTTTATTACATACACCGTAAAGTTTTCATTGTATAACCTCACATAATAACAACAATTGAATTTATTACCCTCACTAAAATACTGGTATATCGCATAACTCTCGGAAATATAATAAAACCTACACAGTTGCCCTACAATAAACTCACTAACATAAGCAATGGAAAAATCTGCACAAACCAGGCTTCCGCTATTGTGTTTGAAATATATAAATGCTGTTGGTTGTTCCTAAGAGTTAATCTTTGCTAATATCCCACCTGAAGATGTTTTAATACAACCAAACCTAGGTTGTGGTAAAGAAATTAAAGAAAGTAGAAATAATGCTACATCCCGTAGTTTCATTTAATTGTGGATATTCAATATGTATCGTTTTCTGTTGAAATTTTGTTCATGAAATCACAGACCTGATCAACAGTTTCCAATAATTTTACAGCAACCACATTAAATCCACAAGGGTGACTGTGTACGCGTGTCATATAGTAACACTTACCACCTGAAATAAATTATATTTTCTGCAGTATTGCTTTAAAATATATTTGAAATTATGATCAGTTTGTGTACTATATTCTCTCCCTCTCTTACTTTTCATTTTCTTCTAGTCTGCTGGTACGAGTAGTCGGTTTGTGCTTTCCAATTAATTTCAGTTTTAAAATGTACGCAAAACCGAACCTAATTACCTGTCTGCAAAGAGATTGTATACGATTATTATTTTAGAACAGGGCTTGTTAATTCTGTGTGACTCGACGAACAACTGCACATCTGTGTAGGACAAACAGCATACATCTGGTAATATTTTCAAAATTTTCTTTCTATCTGTCTTTCTATATTTCTTTAACCGAAAGTTTAAAATCTTATTAGTCGAGACCATAATCTCTCTCTATGTTGAAAACTAGTTTCCTTATAAACGATTAATTTTACAGACTCTGAAATTTTACTCGCAGACAGTTTAATTATCAACACACGTTTAGTTGTGCTAATCAAAACGCAACGCATTACAACATTATAGGTGACTGCCTTAGAAACTTGAGGAAATGTTTTATCGCCTAAAAGGCTTCTCTCATCAAACTGGTTTAAAAAATTTGCTTATTATACGCTAGTAAGTTTTATCATTTTGCGTTTGGTGTCTTATATTTCATTAGAATATTATGTATATACAGTACGTACGTACCCTCAATGCCCAAAGCCAGTTCAATTTGGGCGGTTTATATATCGAGGGACGTAGGTTTGTCGAAGAAGATTCCGAATTATTAAAGTTTAAGGACCCAGCTAACATCATTATTGTACTATTTAGCAGTAGATCTTTAAAAACAAATTTAAAAGTTGTCATTGGTTTTTGTTGTACTACAATGTTTGGTTTATGACACAGTGGGAACCAGTTGCGTTTAAAGTAATGAATCCAAGGGAAGTGAATTTGCATGAAGTTGAATTCGAAATCACAAGACTGGAAAGAAATTTCGAAGAAGGTGAAGGTCAACCTAACCCAATCTAACCCAACCTAACCTAACCTAACCCAACCTAACCCAAACTAACCCAACCTAATACGAACCTAACCTAACCTAACCTAACCTACCCCGATCCAATCCAAACCAAACTAACCTAACCTAATCCAACCCAGCCCAACCGTAACTAAAATAATTTCCGGCCGTGGCTGATTTATTAAAAAAATTATTTAAAAAATAAATTCCATACAAAATATATATTTCTAAAAAAATATTTTTTATAAATATTTCGAAAGAATAAACAAAATCTATTAGTTCGATTTAAATAATCAACAATAAATATTGTCAACATTAAACTTTTTATTAGTAATAAAATTAATAATAAAATGACAAAAATAGTATGTGGTTTTAAAATATATTTAAAATTTAGGCAACTACAAAGTGAAATGAATGCCATAAAATATCCAAAAAAGATATATGGCATAATACAAATAGACTTTATTGTTTCTTGTATGTTGGCAACATTTAAGCAAAATGTAGTAAACATAATATTCAATTTTGATAATTAATTGTTGTCATAAATACTCAACTATCGTGTCATAAATAACTAATTATCCTTTTAATTATGTAATAAGTGGATAGTGATAAAAAAATAAGTGGTATAACTGGAAAAAAATGTGTAAAATCTGTTCCATCCCAAACTAAACCGTCAGATACAAAATTGTCCAAATTGTTTTTTTTTATAATAAATAATCATCAGCTGCAGAATTTCTTTCCAGAAATGTAGTTTTTAATGTGTATACTTTGATGTGATATCAAAAAAATTATCGAAATATTCCTGGTTGTAAAGTGCATTTATACCGAATTATGACATATATTTCACAATAAATTACAAATTGAAGCAATCAAAGTCATATTTTGCGTACCCGTGAAATGCATTACCTGACAAATTCCTTTGTGAAGCCCTATCGCAAACATAATCACGACATTCAAATCAATATGGCGTCTTAGTTACTTGGGAAATTAGGGCGTGGTGACAGTTTCGAATTAAGAAAACAAATGAAACAAATGCGATCTCGCTCAAACTATTACAAGTGCCAACGAAAAGAAGGATACGAAAATATGTCAATCGTTATGGTTTTCCCTAAATATTGTGCAATTTTGTATGCTTCATCTGATTTTTAATATTATAAAGCTGTGGTCTGAACCGAGCTTTATACTTTTTACAAAAAGTATTCTCGATTTTTGGGGAAAATAATAAGATCAACTTTCTTTGGGACTCGTTCCAATTCTTGTAATTTATTGACCATTTTATATGACTTTGACTGGGAATAATAAAAACTAATAAAGTACAAACTAGCTGACCCGTGCGAAGTCTTCGCACTATATCGCCATCTAGCGTGTTCCAAGTATACAATTAGGCTAAGATATTTTATGTGTCGCCCACAGATGGCGCTCATGCCAATTGTTATAAAAATTAATTTTTTTATTAACAAAAATATTTTTTTCGAATTTTTTTATATTTTTCGCCCAAAGTAGAAAACATAAGCTTTAAGTGGGTATTTTTTTTATTTTTTTTGGTGCATTAGTTAAAGAGATCGAGCCGCTCGACCAAAAAACACCTTTTAGAAATAATATATTTAGATTCATTTTGCATTATAGTCTATTGAGCCATCCTTGATTACAATAGCACTGTGTCACAAGACGTGTACTCAATCAAAAAGAAGATATATCCATGTAGACTTTTCCTCGCACACAACGCAGACGTTTATATAACGCTATTGATTTGAGTATTCCATTAACAATACAACCACGAAACTACTAAAACTAATTCAATAGATATCTTAAAAATCACGGACTTCAATTGTTTTTGTTCCATCACAGGTATTCTCATAATTTTGAAAAATGTAACTCTGAATTCAATAATTTTTCGAAAAGAGCGTTAACTGCTTTGTCCAATTGGGAATAAAAAGCATTTAATATCTAGTTATTTATAAAATAAGCATCTTGTTTTCTAGATTAAAGAAATAAAAAACCGATATTTTAAACGAAATTACTTAAAATAATTTCGTTCGAACGGGACGAGTTAGACATTTTCTTTTACAGATTTTCTTCAAAGATTTCTAGGAGATTTCTGATTCACCTATTTTGTTTCCCATCTTTTCAATTAACCAAAAATAAAGCAAGTAGGTAACAAATGCGCATAGTGTCCTGTATTTTACTTAATATTTATAAGAAAATTACTTTTGAAAGCGCTAATGTTTTTTTTGACGTTGCATTTTGTTAGCTATTTGCTTTCTGTCGTTGTGTGAACTTGCACTGACTCCGTTGTCTAGTTTTTATATTCATCAATATTACCGGAAAAAAAACAAAGAAAAACATCGATAAGAGTGCAATATTTGTCTCTGCTTCTCTACACATAGACACAGCAATGTAGAAACCAAAAAAGGTTTTGACGTCTCTGTTACACGCGGCTGCTAAATCAATATATCATTCCGTTTATCCGACGATATTTATAAAAGACTGTAAGCCATAATTAAATAACAGTCATAAAGCGAATACAGAATATTTTTTTCAAGTCATTTTGTTTGTTTTATCGTTCTTATAATATATGTATATATATATATATATATATATATATATATATATATATATATATATATATATATATATATATATATATGTATATATATATATATATATGTATATATATATATATATATATATATATATATATAATTGTAATGATGGTTTAGATTATATTGTTCTCACTGAAGAACCTTCGTCTTTAGGTTCTTGTAACAAATAAAAATAACGGAACCCTCATAAGGTCAGTCACGTGTCCGTCCGTCAAAGACGTTTTACTCAGACACCGTTCTGAAGTAGAAACTGGAAATTTAGCATATTAACTCGCGTATATCGATCAAAACTTAGCACTTTAAACATATTTATTTAACAATTTTTTAGAAGGTCAACTAAGTACACATATTTCTACCACATCCATCTCTTCTCAAATCCATTTCTGAAACGTCAAAATTATGTAAAAAAAAACCTTGCTATAAAAAAAGAAAACAAAAAATATTCTTAAGATTGTAATATTCACTATATTTTTCCACCTTTTAAAGATATACTAGACAATATAATTTACACGTTGAAAAATAATATTAATACATGTAAATTGTTTAATAGAAATACTGAGTATTATTTTAATGCTTATATGTATGTGCATTATTGTGTAAGGAACTCACGTATTGCGAATTTTACTCGTACTTAACAAGTTTTTTTACTGTAAACATTGAATCCATTATAAAAAATTACTAAACTGAAAAAAATAAATTGAGATTGACTCGAGAAGGATTTGAACCTCCGACCTTCGATGAACTTGAACGTTTAGATCGATGCTCTAACCACTGAGCTAGCGAGCCGCTTGGAACATGCGATGGGTTTAATCGATGTTTATAGCTAATATCCATCACATTATCAGTTATTTCAAAACATTGTGATATAAAACGTTTGAAGATGCGAATATTGAATATATTTATAGCTTACTCACCGCAATCTGTCTGTCTGTTCTTAGCCTGACCCCGAAACAAAGATTAGAGGTCCACGCAATCACGGGTTATGTCAAACGTTTTCGGAAAACCCACCGCAAAAAATGATGTATAAACGTTTTGTAATCTTCATTGCTCTAGAGTTGATAATAATTTATTTCAAAAGGCTAAGTATATAGATGGCCACGGACATATAACTATAGAAGCAATCCCTTATAACCAACCACAAAGCGATTAAGTGAAAAATATTAATGCAGTGGTAGATTGTAATGGCTGATAAGGGCAACGATAAATAAACAAAAAAACAAAACTACGATTAGTAACAAAATGTCAAGTACGAGTAGAACCCACGCTACGAGGGTTCCGTACACATTTACACGTGTATATTTATTTAATTTATAGAAATGTCAGTTGCCATGGATGTTTTTTGCGATAAGCCATGTAGTTTACTGCGTACAACTCCGGGAACTGGCCCTACTCCTTCGACTTTTGTTATTGCTATCTTTCGTATGTACGACTGGCGTAAAAAAGGTAATACATATATATTCAGTATTTCATAGGTAATAATTATATTAACAATATGTAACAATAGTCAAATAGTCTATTACTTTATATATAGGAATTTAAACTTGACCAACCACCGAACATATTATTAAAATTCTGAATAACAAAAATTCACTTCATTCATATGGTGCAAATCCGTATGAAAAAATCAAGAGTACGTAGTATTCCTGTTAAACAATTTATAAATATTATTTTTTTATAACGTAATTCTGCAAGCGTTAAAACATGATGCACATTACCAAAATGATAAAATCTAGGACAATCGCTTTAGTTTTCCTGCAGTATTCTAGTCAGATTTTCCCAAACCAGTTTTTCATGATTTTTGCTTAAGTAGTTTCGTTAACAGAAGACGGTAAGCTCTATTGTTGCATATTCTCTAGAATATCTTTTTAAATATGCAATCTAAAATTCCAGAAACATATTTTCATATTCCTCATTACAAAATGATGGATGCACCACATGATACGCAAAACTAGAAAATAATTTTGAGTATATTATTAACCCATATTTAATTCTTATGATTTTTTTATAAAGTTGATAAGATGTTTTGCTACACGAAATTTCAAGTCTCTATATCGCATAGTTTCTGTTTGTATGCCATTAATCATAGTTGCAGTTTATATGCCATTAATCATAGTTGCTGTTTCTATGCCATTAATCCTAGTTGCAGTTTCTATGCCATTAATCATAGTTGCAGTTTCTATGCCATTAATCATAGTTGCAATTTATATGCCATTAATCATAGTTGCAATTTATATGCCATTAACCATAGTTGCAGTTTATATGCCATTAATCATAGTTCCAGTTTCTATGCCATTAATCATAGTTGCAGTTTATATGCCATTAATCATAGTTGCAGTTTCTATGCCATTAACCATAGTTGCAGTTTATATGCCGTTAATCATAGTTACAGTTTATATGCCTTTTAATAATAGTTCCAGTTTCTATGCCATTAATCATAGTTGCAGTTTCTATGCCATTAATCAAAGAAGTTTTTAAAGTAATTTGCTTGTCTTTTTTTACAGATTCTTTTACACAGTTGCTCTTAGAAATTGGAACACATTTTTTATAATCACATATTCTATATGGCATTATTAAAGTTTAAAAATTTGTTCTTAATTTTTGGCACAAAACCAGAGTTTTTACAGCCATGCTAATGAACTATATTGACATCAAATTTCATGGCTATCCGTGCATAATCTAGACACAATATCGATTGATGTGCATCAATACTTCTAAACTTAGAAAAAAAAATGAAAAACTTAGAAAAAATTAAAAGTAAAAAATGCCCTTTTATGTAACTCTGTTTTTCTGGATTTTCTATCCTTCGACATAGTAATTTATATAGTTTTTCCTCCACTTATTGGTGCTTAGTAATTTTCCGGGAATAATAGGTATAATTGCAATTTCCTCATCGATGTTTAAATGCAATTTTTGCATCATCCAAGATAATATGGTAGCAAGTGAGTGTCTTATTCTATTTTTCTACAGTTTATAATACTCTTAATATTAGTCTGAATGCAAAAATACCTCATTTGTTAAACTTATTCCAGTATCTTGGTCCCTAGGATGGAACATCCATATCCACGTTTCCACATACATAATTTTTCCAAGTTCAATTTTCTTCTTTTTCGCATTACCATACCTGGATGAAATTAGGTATAAAAACTGCATCAGTTGACTAGAGAAAATATAGATAAAATGCTGCACAGAAAACTTTCCGAATTCACGACAAAAACAGATAAATTATTAAAATAGATCTCGTTAAATTCAATATTAAAATATATTAAATTTTAATAATGTATCCATATAATTATACTGTTGTAAACTCGGAAATTTTCTGTGCGCAATTTTTTCTTTATTTTGCTGCTTGCGAGTCAGCCAAGACGCTTACAGAGAAAATGTTCAAACAGTGTTCAACGATTGTGGGCATTACAGCCAATGATACGTGCATTACATGAGGCCTAAGGCCAGCAATGGACAGAGATAGGCTGTTGAGAGTGATGAAAGTTTCAGACAAATTTCAGTGGAATACAGTAAAGCAAACGTTCTATTATATTTAGTATTGAGTTCAAAAGTCTATAACATTAAACCCTGGACACCTTCCAGGGTCTTGAGAAATGAGTCTTGAGAAACGTTTGTTTATTTCACTCTAACCTAACTACGTATGAGTCGTGCTAGTCCCAGGTAACTTATAAGTACCGCAGACACGCGAGGGGTTAAAAAAAGAAACTTTTAGATATAAATTTTGAAAATAATGTTCTTTTGAAAAAATTGAACCTTAGAATGGAAGAAATGGTGTGAAAAGAAAGAAGACTGCGCCCTACAGTAGGTATCCATAGGCTGATAAGTTGCCCTAATATATAATTACATACTTAGTTCACATCACATGAATTAAAATAAATTTTAATATTGAATATATTTGGCGTTAATTTTGTAGAAATTCATTATTTACAATTAAATGAAACTACGTGATGTAGTATTATTTCTGCTTTCTTTAATTTCTTTAACCACGACCTAGGTTTCGTTGTGTTACAACATCTTCAGGTGGGATATTGGCAAAGATCCAATCTTTGCCAATATCCCACCTGAAGATGTTGTAATACAACGAAACCTAGGTCGTGGTTAAAGAAATTAAAGAAAGTAGAAATAATACTACATCACGTAGTTTCATTTAATTGTGGATACATTTTAATAACATTGATAATAAATATTAATAAATCCAGCGGTTTAGAATAAAATTAGATATAACTTTCATCAAAATGGCGTACTAAATAAACTCCAACGTCCTTTGATGAATTAAATCTAAATTTGGAGTAAACTCGTCTCTGATTTGAGTTTCTCGAATGTGTTATTAAATAACAACGGTTCAGCAATAACTGGTAAGCTGCAAAAGAATTTTTTTCCTTTACCTCCGGAAATACTTTTCCGATTATAACCCAAAACAATCCAACACATTTTTAGAAGTACGACGGATAACTCCATGAACTGTTTGAACATTTTCGTCAATTTTCGATATCATTAACCTTCTTGAATAAAGTGCACTGTTAATTGAAGTACTAGTGCTTCGAAACGTATTTAAACCTTCTATATTTACTTTTGTGTAAAACAATCGATCGAAAATGATTTTTGCCTAATTTCTAAAACCTATATTTTTTCACTCTTTTCCAGTTTAATGTTAAAATTCATATTGATTTGAACGCGGTAGGAATCACGTATTGATACAAACAAGTAGTAATTATAATACAATGAAAACTTCTTCATAAAGTTACTGGCGGCCGTTGGAGCTCTAATTAGATCAAGTTATTTTTGATAGTTTAAGTTTATTTAAAAAGAAAGAGAGTGAAAAGAAAGAGGAGGAAGGAGAGACGAGGAGAGATGAATAGAGAAAAAGAGAGAAAGATAGATAGGGAGACACAGACAGGGAGACACAGAGAGAGAAAGAGAGAGAGAGAGAGAGCGAGAGAGAGAGTGTGAGAGAGAAATTTTATTAAAACACGTTTATGTGCAAAAGCGTAAGAAGCTTCTCTTTTATCGGGCGTCACTCACCGACACACTCGCTTTTTTTCTAGATTTGCTCAAAAATTGAAACGTTTTTTTTTTCTTAAATAGAAGTATCATGGAAAAATAAAACTGAAGAAAATATAGAATCATCAATACAATTGAGTTTTCATTCTACGAAATAACACCCCTAACGTTCTCTCTTCAAGTCCGTAAAAGGGATTGGCCACGTCACGTCAGTTATGCTTTGATAACGCAGTGCGCTGCAACGCCCGATGTGCGCTCACTGCAGGACTCTTCATCCTCGCATTGACGTTGAAATACTGTACGTTGAGAACGAAATGAGATGTGGAGAAAGTTAGTGATTATAGTCATTTTATTTTTTACTCGGAAATATATAGAAACTGGCTCGCTATACTAAACCAACAACTTGTCCTCGACCTGATCTGTGATTCGATAAGATAATATATAAACGGTAAATATATTAAATTGAGTATTATTATTTATAAACGTAATTAGTCGCAACATTGCAAAATTACTGAAAATGAAGTCAGATTTGTAATAGATACCGGTTATGTACCCAGAGTTCTCCAAGCGGCTCGCTAGCTCAGTGGTTAGAACGTCGATCTAATAATCTAAAATAATCGAAGGTCGGAGGTTCAAATCCTCCTCAAGTCAACGTTTTTTTAATATCTGAAAGTAGTTTCATCAAGCTGTTCGGCCAATGATGGCCTCAGCTAGCTATAACCTAATTTTTGAAAATGTAAAAAATTGTTATTTTTAAAAATATAAATCGCTAATTAGCATTTTAATATTTTTTATATATTTTATGTTTATGGAAATAAAAAAAAGCTAGGAAATTAACCAGAAGAGAAATTAAACAATTTAGAATACAATATACTAACCAACAGCAAGTATTGCTATGACTAAATAATCACAATGTTTTAAATAGTGTTCTGTACAAGGGTTCTTCTCGTGTACAGAACCCAAACAAAGTTCTCAGAATTCCATACCTCAAAAGATAAAAATACATATATTAAGGATAACGTTCTAAAGAAACTCGAAAACGCGATGTCTTATGAGAAGCTGAAATGATCTAAAAGACATAGCAAGAACTGAAGCGTGGCAGCCATGATCGATCTATATTGTGATGCTACGCTATTTAGACAACACGCATCAGCAAAAAGGCTAAATATTAATAAAGCCTTAATTAGGTACTGCACAAGAGAAAAAGAACTAAGACAAAGGTCTCAGGATTCTATACCTCATAAGTTATAAAATACAGTTATCCCCTATGTTTTCCCTAAAGACCCTCTGAGACGCAGTAATAATAACAAACTAGAAGAAGTAGCAAAAAACTGAAGCGTAGTAGCAATAAAAGAACTATATTGTGCTGCTATGCTATTAAGATAACATGCATCAACGAAATGTGACAGAGAGCTTTATTTCTTTGGCATCTTAATGGGTAGTGATTTAAATAATTATTAAAGAAATAATATTTATAAAAAGCGTTGACTGGAGGAGGATTTGAACCTCCGGATGAATTCTTAGCTTAAATTGACCCTCTAACCACAGAACGAGTGATTCAATTGAAGCGCTCCCAGAATATAATAAGAAATGAATTTCAAAATTGGGACGTCTTATGCGATAATTTCAAGACACGTGGCGTTTGTAGATAGTATTCATAACATTATATTTACTGTTTAAAAGGGTTTTTCTCAAAGTCACAGACCATGTCGAGATCTTTTAAAAGTGTTATAGTATCGGATCAGGAACCACTTCTCTGATTTAGGAAAATGTAGTTTTCAGAAGGTTTACCAACCGCCTGAAATATGTTGTACACTCTATTGTAGTGCTTTAAAGCTTAGTAAGCATAATCAAATTCTGTGCTTCATTCTTTCTTTCGCTTCACTTTCTTCCAGTTAGCAAGTAGGAGTATTCAGCTTTCTGTTTATTAATCAGTTACAACTTTAAAATGTATATGAAACATTACCAACATAGCTATCAATAAGAAGATTGCAATCGCTTCTTATCTTACAGAATGACTTAATAGTTCTGTTTGACTAGGTGGACAACTTCAAAATTGTGCAAGTCAAGCAGACAGAATACCACTAATTATGATTATATCTGTGATAATTTCCTTTTTAGCGTCCCTAACAGATAGTTCGAAACCCTAATAATACTAGTATAGTAAAGTTGTTTCCTGTTAGTAATTAATGACACAAACCCTAAAAATTCACTCGCATTCAGTCAAACCATTACACCACCACTGCGAAATACAATATTACAAGGGGTCGCATTAACAACTTAGGGAAAAGTATTAAATTATCAAAATTTCTGATGGCAAGAAACATCAGTAGCGCTTCATTTAGGAATAGGCTTTTAACAAATTTGTCTGTGTTGTGGCACAGTCGTTTCTTGTTGTGTTCAAAGTAATGAATTCAGTGATAGAGAGTTTGCGTGAAGACATATGAAATTAAAAGATTCTAAAACATCTTTAAAGAAGTCGTTTGGACCTACAAAGTTATAGTCTTCAGATGGAGAACTTCATATCGAGATAAGCATATGAAGAGTACCTTTGCTAATTAACAAAAAAACACTAAACACTAATCAGGAAGACGATCAAAAGTCGCAAAAAATTTTGAAAACTTTCGTGAAATCAACCACTTCGATCTGCCAAATTCAGCGAATCTTCTGAAGGAACACATTTCATAATAACTAACTGTCAAGCGGTTGCAAAATAAAAATGATCAAGGGGCAAAGCAAATCTATTTAGCAGATCGTATCGATAATTTCTTGTTTCTGTTCATTTGTTATTTAAAAGCTCTCGTCACGACTTTGCTTGCGTGATCTATTGTTGAGGCAAATAAGTTCAAAATGTTGGTTATTTCTCTTGTTGCGATCACTCTACATGTTAGAATATCTGTCAATATTGATAATTTTCTAATAGTTAAGAAATTGTCTATAAACTTGTTATTATTTAAAACAGTGTTTAAACAAGGTAGTATGTATTTTTTCAACTAGCTGAGTATTTTCATAGATAATTACGGTTAAGATGAATGCATTTTCTTATGCCCGCTGTTTTTTACTGGACACCTTATACTTACATAAATACTGCAACAATATTCATATTAATTCTACGACTCTGTAGGTGGAATCTCTCTTTTACGCATTGACAAATTCTATAAAAATAAATTTAATTGTTTGACTAATTTAGATTTTAATAAAATAATGTGGATTTTTTGTGGAAAATGGTAACATTTTTCAAGTTTTCCTAAAACTAGTCGTTGCAGCTCTTGTAATTTATCTGGCTAATTAATCTTCTTGTAATTATATGACTTAATAAATCAAATAAAACCAATTAAAGTACTTAGTCGTCCTGCATCACCGTCTGTTACTCCGCCATCGGTTACAATAGCACAGCGTTACCGGATCTGTATTTAAACGGAAAGAAAAAGCATTCATATAGACTCGTACTCGTACAGACAAACAACACGACGTTTATACAATGATATGGATATGATTATTCTGTTAATAAAAAAGCCTTGAAACTCCTAATGTGTACTGATACTAATTCATCAGTCTTCTTAAAAGTCATTAATACCAACATTTCTGTTCTCTCAAAAATATTCGAATATTTTTAAAAGTTCAACTTGTAATTCAATAATTTTTCAAAAATAGCGTCAACAAATGTATACACCTTTGAATAAAAAACATTTTATTTCTAGTTCTAATCATAATACCTACCTTATTTAGATTAAAGAAAAGAAAAATCGACTCTTTAAACGAAATTTCGATAGGATAATCAGACATATTTTTTCCTTTTTAGAGATCTTCCCTAAAGCTTAAGCAAAGCAAAAGAGAAGCTTACTCCTTCTCTTTCTTTGCTTTGCTATCTTACCTTTCTTTGCTTTGCTATCTTTACTACCAGTTAGCTAGCAAGCCGCTTAAAACAATAGATGAAAATGTTCGATATCTATAGCAGCATTTATTTCGAAAAAACTGTGATACATTCAGTTAGCAGATGTGAAAATACTTCTTAATCAAATATTATTCATCCTAAATTGTCTGCTTGTTTCTACCCGACCTGCCTATAACAACGAATCATTTCACACACTTTTGATAAGACCACCGGACCTAGTGACATCAAGACATTTGCAATCCTCAGTGATCAAGAAAAGGTGAACGGTTTAAATAAAATTGACTGAAAAAGGAATCAAACAGTTTAGAACCTGCCACAGCAATATGCAGTACTGCTGCACTGGCTTTATAATTGTAAAGTTGGTTTTAAATTTTATACTCGTAGTTTTGCTTCCCTATGGGATTGCTAATTTCAATAGGTAAACAAATTAATTACCACAAATTCACTCCCTGTTTCTTTTACTCAAGTTCTTCACTTCAAAAGCGTTAGCATTTCTGTAATAAATATCCGAAGTCTAGACTTCGGATATTTATTACAGAAATGGAATTAGCATCACACCTGCAGTACTTGAGTACTTCGCTGTGATGACGTGCTGCCGACTAATGCCTGAACCAATACACTACTTTTCGTTTTCTCTAAAATTTTTTTCCAAAAAATCCCAATTATTATTTTGTTTATCCACCTTATTTTCATAAACTGCAAACAAAGAAAATTTGTGCAATGCATTACATTTTCTATTAAATATTCGGAAGTTATGCTTTATTTCAAGTTTATAAAAAATACTTATTAACTTGAAGTAAAAAAAAATGTACTGACTCGCGAAGGATTTGAACCTCCGACCTTCGATTGTTTCTGATTTTTAGATCGACGCTCTAACCGTTGAGCTAGCGAGCCGCTTGGAGCAATCGACGAATGTTAGGAAGCTATGCTGCTAAAGTGACGTCATCTGTGTGCTTTCAGCAACACAATGACACATTTTGTGCTTGTGTTGGATTCCTGTATTGCGTTAGGTTTGGCAATGATATTCTTTCTTTTGTTTTTGCAATGATATACTGAAGTTACTACGCAGGCTCTCAATTTCTAAACATATATTCTATCTTTAAGAATAAACATGTGGGTATTATTAAATAACATACGAAATCGATACACTGGCGCCATTGGACGTAAACGTAGAAGCATTTTAATAAGTATTTAAAATATTGAATTCTTTTTTTAAGGAATTTTGTTGGAATAGAATTAAAAATTAATAATCCTGTTAAGCACGAGTAAAACTCACACTACGAGGGTTCTGTCGTCACCCTCTAGCTTCCAAAACCTAAATGTTGATACGCGTGAAATTTGTACACATTAAGTGAGATGATAATCTAAAACCGGAAGCGACTTTCAATTTGGCAACATATTTCTTTAATTTTGGGGACTTCATTACACGGAAAAGTGATAGCCAAAAATGCATATACATATTAGCGGTGAGGTTAATTAAGCAGCTTAAGCTCTTGGAGCAAAGCGTCTAAGCTCGTTTTGTAGTATTTACATAATTTTTTTTATTTAAGCGTTACGCCCAACGCGTCCAATGCATGTCGGCCTTGCGCACTGTAAAAATATATTTACTATGAGCGCCAAGTTGCATATCTATTTTGTGCGTCAAGCGAATGTATAGTCATTTCAAATTTTGTTTTAGACAAGTTGACGTTCGCTTGTTTTTCATAAATCATTTTTTTTTAATTACACTTCTTCGGGCGCTTTATTAGAAAATGACGCATTTTCCGTCAAATTTTACAAATGCAACAAGAATTTGGCAGAATGAAGTTGCTCACTATGCAACATAAAATCTATAGGAAATCGACACCATGAAGTTGCGCACTGAACATATATTTACATAGTTTATTTGACAAACGAGTGGCGCATCATTTTAATTTTCTTCTGGCTTTCTATTTTCAGCCAATAATCTGCCAGATTGTTACCAATTCGGTAGGTGTTTATTTGGCTTGTAAATTATAAATATTATATTTACAAGCTATATTATATTTATATTTATAAATAATAATTACTTAACCATTTATTAAATACTTAAAATTAATAAATTAGATTCAATGTTTAACATATTAATTTATTTTCGTTAATAATTAAACTTTATTTAGATTGTTTTACTAAATTTAACATTTAATTATACACGTGTTTATATTAAATTGAATGCTGAGTATTTATTGAACTTTATAAAACTATACAATTTAATTTTAAAATAACTAAATTAATTTAATAAATAACAAAGACAATATTACATTAAATGTAATAATTGTAATTTTTCGATAAAAAATTCAAAAATTTCACAACTCTGCATGAGAAAATCGTAAAGTTGAAGCGCTATAATTTTGGAAACACTCTGGCGGAAGGTTGGCTTACAATGGAAAGCTAGCAGCAAAATTCAAATGGTGGACCATTCATTTGTCACATAAATTTTAATTTTTAAAATATAATTATTTTATTAAATTTAGATTTTACCAACCGTATTTATAATCATGCTCCAGTTCTTTTGTCATTTTATTTCCGTTCATTATTTGCGTGCTAAATAAAGTTATTCTCGTATTATGCCAAAGAAATATAACTTCTAACGCACGTACATAAGTGTACACACGACTTTGTTTTTATGAAATTATTATATTGTCATCGGTTCTTGATGCGGATACAAAATTTCAAATAATTTGGACGTGGATGAGAGAAGAAAAAACGGATGACAAGCACTTTGAATGCAGAAAGTACAGTGTAGACTAAAAGGTGATGAAAGACTAAGACTGTCATTGTTATTTTGGTTTAATTGCATCGATTTAAAAATTGGCATTTTTGCATAATTGGTGGGGAGAAAATAATCGATTACCGGACCCAGGGCCACGTAGGTAATTTTCTGTACAGAGAACTTTTACGGACCCGTAAAACGTAAAATGACACTTCGAAGTTTTATTTCTAGTTTACATCATTTTAAATCAAAGAAGGTAGTGATAAAGCGCTACAAATTACAAGAACAGTTTTAAGAATTAATGAAAGCCACACTTTAAATACTTTGTTACCGTGAATACCAAAATCCTGAAATCTGTATTTCAGGAGTTTATTCTTACATGTAACTGGATGTCTTATGATGAGTAGGAAGAAGTTACGTTTTGTGTCTGTTTATAATTAGCTAACCAGCAATTACCATAATTTTTTCTCTTTGAAGAAGAGGACTTATATGAATTTAAAAGTGTTTTGATAATTTCATTTTACAAAACAAAATTATTCTGTTAATGTTTAATGTCATTTTATAATTAGTAGATCATAATTATAAATTATATTAGTCTATGCTTGCCATACTAATTTTTAACACTAGATATACACAAATAAGTTAGACAAAATATGTACATTATTTTTGGATGGGATTCCGTATAATTAGTGTTGTCATATGTTTTGCACCAAAAAATAACCCAAGCTTCACGATTATGTTAGAGGAATCCATATCGAAGGTTGAATCCGTATCCCGTGTCAAAAGATTTACAAAAAAATTACGATGGAATATTAATTTCCAGATTTACTATAATAATCGATACAATTTGAAGTATCTCAATCGAGGCCGGTTGTATCAAGGGACTACGTGCAACGCACATAAAACGCACACAGAACCGCCGGGGCGGGGCGCCCGCCTACGTGTGTGTGTGGAGTACCCCGCCCATAATATTATTTTCCGTCGCATTAATGCACACCACAGTGACAGACACCACGACAAGTGGTATTTTTCTGCTTCGATTTGACGTTTAAACAGAAACATATCGTAAATATTTTTTTTTTATTACGAGTTAATTTTTAATTAATTTAGAAAATGTTTGCATATGAATATTCATTATTTTTTGTAATCTTTTCTAAAAGTTTTTATGCACATCCATAGATTTTTATTGTTATTTTAATTTCTTATTAATAATTTTTGACGTGTTAAAAATATAATATGGGCTCCTTACTGAAGATAGCCTTTTTTGTTTTGTGTTACGGTTACAAAATATACTTTACGTTGTGTTCTTTCTATACGGTGAATAGCGGAACTCTTCAGTTTTTGTATTATAAAATTTACTTTATTTTTTAATTATATGCTATTTTCGTAATGGCAGTTTTCACCAGCCTTTTTTATGTCTTACATTGAAAAGTGTTTAATTAAATACCTTCTGTATCGCTTCAGTCGCTAATTAATACAATAGTCTAGTTAGTCGTAAAGGATTACTCCCGTAGCAATAAGTCCGTTATAAATAAATAAATAAATAAAACAATATATTTTTAATAAATTAGGAAACAAAGAACACCTAAAAACACACATTTTCTTTAGCGAACGCGTTTACCTTCTCATTTCCCAATTAAATGTATATGAGTATTTTTAGTAAAAAGCCTACTTCCGCTCTTGAAGGAAACTCTCAGAGAAAGTGAAGTTATGTGGAAACGGGATCGATACATAGATAAGCAGATATTAATTTGAGTCTAGCCTATGATAGGAAGGAAGATGGAAGGAGATCTGCCAGGTAGATTTTTTCGTTCTTCAATCAAAAATAGGTATTTTTTTATAATATGTGATGACGGATAGTTTGTATAGTTTGCTCCTTGGGCTGATTATGTTTTGTACAGCGTGGATAAAACCAATTATACTTGTTAGATACCTGCAAAGTAATCTCACAAACACCCGTATAATAATTTCACTATAATGTCATCCTTAAAGCGCTGCACCTGAAACGTTATCTCTGTGAACACCCGGCAGACCGATTACAATAAGTGAATCATTATGTTATGTTGGAAACCGTAAACTGAACATTCACAACGTTGTGAAATCATTGCAACTGACGTCATATTCAATACAGATATAGATTGTATCCGTCGAGTGCTTCACGCGGCTCGCTAGCTCAACGGTTAGAGCGTCGATCTAAAAATCCAAAATAATCGAAGGTCGGAGGTTCAAATCCTTCGCGAGTCAATGCATTTTTTCGTTTTTATTTCATATAAATAAATATTTGTTGTAGAGTATTAAATGAGTTTATATAAGAAACGTTCGTGTTTATCTGTGCAATATCAAACTAATCTATTTAATTAAGGTTAAGTTATTCAAAAGGTGAGCTCCAAAGTGGCCTAAAGAAGCTTTTTTTATTTAATTAAAAGTTGATAAAGATTTGTTTTCCTTTAAACCAGTCTTTGATTTTTAAAATTAAAGTTTTATATCTACTAATATAATAAAAACGAAACATTGTAAGTTTGTATGTTTGTTTGTTTTTATTTAACGCTTAAACGGCCAAAGAGTTTCAATAAATTTTTAGAAAGACTAATATACCTTCTGCATTAAAACATAGTTTATATATAATTGTATTATTATTTACATTAGCAAAGCAGTGTATATAGATGCTAATAAAATCATGGCCGCGCACGAGAATCTATATAAAATATATTAATATAATATTTAAAAATAGAGGAACATGTTGCATTTAAAATACCAAATTCATGGGTTGATTGTTGCACGGAATTTCAGACCAGACTACCACCGCATAACTCGCGCGGTGCGCCACATTGCACCGTAACAAAAAATTATGTTCAAAATAATAAAAAACTCGTACATAATTGGTTTGGTTGAAATCTATAATTAATTCTGAAACAAATTTATACGTTTTCGTAACACTACGCGGGCGAAGCCGCGGACAAAAGGTACTAATACATACATGTAATAATCCGGTCTCGTCTCGTTTTTTCAACCAAATAAAACCCATTAAAAACGATTGAGTAGTTTTTAGCAACGTTTCTGCAAATAAACTGACAATTATTCTAACATATCGGTTGTATTTTATTTCAGTTGCAAATTTATTTCAGTTGCAAACTGGCATTAATTTAATTTACACATATTTTTATTTAAAATCACAAATATCCTTATCTAGATACAGCCATCCGTGATGCCCTTTTACAAAACATTGGTGTCAGGGTCATGCTGGATCCATAATCCGAATTAGAACATTGACATTCACACAAAGTTGAAATAAAGAAGTTTAGTGTGAACATTTTCAAGGTCGTACAAAAGTAACCGGCGCCCATCAATATGTTTTACTTTTTTCTATCGTATAGTTATTGGTTCAAATTTCGTTTCTCCAAATTCACTCTACACCATGAGACGCGTCTACCGAATCGTTAGAATAAGGTTTTTATTGCTTCCCAGCAGATACTTTTCCCTGATATTTTAACGAGATTACGGCAATAACGTCCAGTATAAAACGAACACAGAGTAAAATTTTCTAAAGTTTAATAGAAAATGTAACACACCCTATGGATTTTCCTTGCTTACAATGGAAATACGGTGAGCAAACAAAATAACAAAGGGAAAATTTTCACGGCAATTGAGCAAGAGTACTTGCCAGATAATGCGTGCTTAGGTATTAATATTTACACACTTAGTATTTAAATAATTCAACACATTTTTTGTAAAATAATTATTTTTCATTTCTTTGGATGAGGGGAATGCATCTATCTCTCTTCAAAGTCTTCAAGCTATATTATACCGCTGTGTCCTTTCGCTACTTCGTGCTTCTTCAAGTCTTCAAGCTTCAAGCTATATTATACCACTGCTTGTATGTTTTGGAATTAAAAACTTAAGTTCCGAATCATAACAACCGAAAGCTATACCCTACACTAGACGTGACACGAGACTTTCCATATCCGATCCGTGATTATTGAGAAGTTAGCGGGTGACCAATATTTTAAACGAGATGTCTGTTAAATGTTTAATTTCTGGGAGGTGGGAAGTGAGCGGTGTCAATTTCTAGGCAACAAATGCATAATGCAACAGGTTCACAGGTACTCTGGTATTGGTCGGCAGAACGTCACAACGATGATGCATTCGAGTCCGGTAGGTACGATGACCCCGGCCGGTAACCGTTTTTATTCAGTTGAAAGTGAATAAGCACCGAAAAGTCCGTTAGAAATAAGTCAGTGGGAATGCGATATGGGTTTTTGTTGATCACTCTTATCAAAGCTTTCCGAGCTTTGGGGAGAAGATCAATAACTTACAGGAGAAGAAATAATACTTGGTAGCTGCTCTCCGAGTGAGTATACCGTGACTCATTATTGATTGTTCTTAGTTATATGCTAAGTCGTTATAGTATAGGGTACTATGCAGACGAGGAATCTGTATTTATTCGGGAAATAAAATATTGCATTTTGTGAAAAATTAAAATATTTTCACAACGTAAATTTGTTCTTTTATTAAACAGCTTAATTCAATATAGTTTTAATAACTTACATTTGTTATTACTTCAATGAAGACATGGAGCAATATTATTGAAAATTTCAATGGTTAATTTTGGTATCAATTAATGTGATTTATAGGGTTTTTGGAAATTGGTGGCATGAGGAGTAGCTTCAGTAAGGACAAAGTAGCGAAAAGACACGTTTGCAAATGCTATTATGTTAAACAAAACAAAACATGTACGAAGCCAGCACAAGTCAGTATGCTGTTAAAGCACACGGATGACGTCATTATAGCAGTATACTTTTCTAAAATTCGTCTAATATTCCAAGTGGCTCGCTAGCTCAGTGGTTAGAGCGTCGATCTAAATAATGAATTCATCGAAGGTCGTCAACAGCGTCATCAACACGTCGGTTCAAAGCGTCCTCGAATCAACGTTACTTTTAGAGTTTCCTAAGGTCCAAACGAAACGCAATTGCGCTCATTTGGATAAATGTGTCTGCCTGTCGTCACCCTCCAGCCTTTAAACTATATATGTGTATATATATATATATATATATATATATGAAATTTGCACAAATGAAGTGAAATGATAAACCAAAACTGGGCCTAGTTAAAATTTGCCAACAATAAATTTTATGTTTTGAAGACTTTCGAAATGTTGTAATACACAATTAATGAGTAACACATAGGCACTATTGGAACCAAACTTACAATTCCATATAATTTAGAAGATCTCGACTTTTTTATGAATTTAACCTTCTAAGATAATTTGAACCAAAATCTATACACTTTTCAACCTTCTAAGATATTTTGAACCAAAATCTATACAAACAGTCCACACAATAGACTGAAAAACAACAATAAGTTTGAGGAACAATAAGTTTGAGACAGCGTTGTTCGTTAAAATAGTTTTTAACCAACATTGAAATAAGCAAAAAGGTTAAAGAATCAACTCAAAGTCTCTATATTTGTTTGTCTCCTATTGTCTGTCACAATCTTCAACGTTTATAATTAGGAATGGACCAAATACGATAGCTATAATTTTCATGATTTTTTTTGGAAATTATATATTTTATTTGGCAATATATATGTATATATATATATATATATATATATATATATATATATAAATATATATATATGTATATATATATATAATATTTTTGAATCGAACAGAAGGGATATTATCACCATTTTAATCATCTTAAGGGGTGTTTATGTGGAAATATTTTTGTGTACAGTTCAATTAGGAAAACGCTTTACCACCGTATACTCATCTATTTGTGCAGCTTCCTCACTTGCGTAATGGAACAAATACTGGGAAGGTTTTACCCCCAATACTATAATGCCATACCACCCTCCATTCAGGGTCATCATAAACATACAACCCTCGCTTTTTGATATAATTTACGTTCCAGAAATCTTTTGTTTTTTGTACGTTAAAGACTTAATTATCTGTGCAATCGTAATTTGGTTATTTTTGTCACAAACACTTGTCGTGATTCTATTTTGAAGGTCTTCATCTTAATCTTGTGCCTCATATTTTCATTATATAATGAAATTACGTAGCTACGACTATCAATCATGATGCACTTAGAGACAGCCGACATGGCGAAATAAGATACGTTAGATTATGATTCTAATACAGAATAAAAACTCTGTAATTCAAAAGACAACTATTAAGGGGGACGCCCAAAGGATACTCGAAGACGCAATGTATGGGTGAGAGAACCAGAGACAGCATAGGAGACAACAAAAACTAATGTGTGGTACCAACAATTTAACCATATTTTGCTACGCCATTTTAGATAACATGCAAGAGACGACAGAAATAAAGTTTATTTCTGCAAAATAATGATTTTATTTCTTATAACTTCGCTTTTTTCTTCTGTTGTCTTTTAATGGATAGACGTTCAACGAAAACGATCAACGACTATGGCGAATGTGACGTCGTCTGCACTTATTTCACGGACGTCATCTGCATTTATTTCAAGGACGGTAGTTTGCAGATTCAAAAATCTAATATAAATAAATCTTACTCATCGCGATCTGTCTATCTGTTTCTACCTAACCCCAAAACACAAATTAAGTATTCTCATAACCACGAACACCGAACAAGTACCGAATTGATTAACATTAAAATATTTGTAATCTTCAATGATCTAAGAAACAAACATATGATGAATTCTAAAAATTTCACTGAAAAGGAAGTTAGACATGTCAGAATACACCGCGATAATTAACAGTACGATGCTGCACAATCTTTAAATTGTGCATCGCAAAATGTAATTACCGAAAACGGCTAAAATATAAAAAAATATATGAAAATATAAATTATCTTTTTGTCATTTTAAAAATGACTACATTACCAAATGAAAAGATATTGACACATAGGGCAAGGTTACAGGAATACTATTCAAGTACTGGAACATTGGATAAACACGAAGTTCAAAATCTTGGAACCTCAGGACGGAAAGTCATTTTTAAAACGAATTTTTTTCTCTTCTGTAATTCAACATTTCCTTTCCACAAATTGAAAATTTGCTGGAATTATAAGACATAGTTCGTATATGTTGCAGACAGAGGTGGGAAATGTAAAATTTCAATGTTGAATTAAAAAAGAAAATGGTTGTGAACCACGAAATATATGTCTACTTTCGACTTATATCTTTGAAGGTAGTTTTCACCACATTTTGAGAATCGAATTTTCTACCATTTTAAATATTACTCAAATGAGAAAAAGCACAACTTTAGAACCCTCATCAAACTCGTTAATACAGAGTCGATGTGAGTCGATGGTAATCTCCGCTCAGGGCGATATTGTTGAAAATTTATGAAATTGGTGGAAAAGTTTATGGATTCGATTTTTCGACATAATATTACTAAAGAGACAAATATTTTAAAAATTTGTGACGCGTACCACAAAAATTGTCATTGTTGCAATTGCTCTCTGAATACAGCAAATTCTCATTCCTTCTTCTCATGACTTCTCAGCCAGATTCTGGAAGAACTATACATGCATGATGATCCTATCCATAAATATACAATTCAATTATTTCTTACAAACATTACTCCAATTTTGTTGAGCTTTAAGAAATAAATATTTAAATATTAGTACTGGAACGGGCTAAATATTTCTTTTGAAACCAACGTTACGTCAAAACAAATTAGACTAAAAAATAACAGAATCTGTCAATTAAATTTTCACCCACTTCCAGATGTCTGAATTATGTAAAGTTTTGCACACGTTTCAAGAACCGGTAAAAATACAAAAGCTCCATAAATAAAAAAGCGGTCTTAAACGGAAACAGACTAAAAAAATAAAAATAAAATTATAGTTTAAAAAAATGTGCTTTTGCATGAATATGAAGTAAAAAGTAATCTTTAAATGTAAAGAGTAGTCTAAAGCGTAGTCTAAAGGATGAGTAGTCTAAAGGATGTCTCTAATAATGAAAAAAATTAACTTCAATGTAAAAAAGCGTGGGTGCATTTCCATAATGACTCTACCTTTACAAATAGCTGGCGATAAAAAAGTTTACGACAACTGATATCGAACACCACGCGCTTTTTTTAAATCATAATTATTTTTATGTTATCAGAGACATCCTTCCGCTCTTGACTAAATATTTGAAGATTATTTTTTACTTTTTAGTTCACATTGCTACAAAGGCATATTTTTTTAAACTAAAATTTTATAACTTGCACGAACCCATTTATAAAATAAGTACGTATATGCGATATTCACTTATGCATTTGCGTAATGCAGTAGCTTAAGAGTTTTGAAGGAAAATGTTTTTTTTTCACGTCCGGGAAAATAAAAAATAACTCTTTTGCACAAAAATTTTGCCGAAATTTTTCTTTATGTACTTAATTATCGTAGAACACTTTACTTTCTAATTACGCTGAAAATGTTCAAAAGGCTTCTGTATTCATTATGTATGCATGTTTGTTTTCCTCGACTGTGGAAGATGACAATTTACACAGTATGTTACATTCTTTATTAAGAAAGAAAATGTTATACTTCATGCTTATTTAATGAAGGAAATGTTTAAAGTAAACTCGTTAAAATATCTTCGAAAAACGTGTGCTCGTAAACAAAGAAAACCTTATGCTAAAGATTTAATAAATATGCCTAATATTGGGGAAACGAATTTGTCGAAACAAAATCTTAACCAATAACCTTATAATGGAATAAGATAAAATGTCTTGAAGATCACCAGTTGCTTCCGCATGCAGATGAACATTTTCAAATGAAAACTTAATATTTTAAGTTTGTGCAAACTTCGCTATCCTAATTCGATATTTTTGGAAGCGGAAATTGATTTAAAGGAAAGCATAACTTTGTCGACCTTCGATTAAGAAAAAAAAGCTTCTTCACTTCAACCTGTAGACGATCGCTTGAATACCTCGACTCCAATTATGTGAACTAATATTACCGTTATACTTATAAAGGCAGATCTTTTTATATAAAAACATAAAATTATAAGAAATATATTAAACACAAACAAAATGAATTGACTCGCGAAGGATTTGAACCTCCGACCTTCGATTATTTTGAATTATTAGATCGACGCTCTAACCGTTGAGCTAGCGAGCCGCTTAGAGCACTCAACGAATATAATTTGCATCTGTTATGAATGTGACGCCCATTGCAATAATTTCACAACATTGTGATACGTTCAGTTTACGGTCATCAATATCAAACATTATGCTGATTCGCTCATTGCAATCAATTTGTCAGCGGATCAGCGCAATAAGGTGCCAAGTAAAGCGATTCGGAAGATGCCACCATAACGAAGTAATCATACGAGTATTCGAAGGGCGTTGTACGGATGTTTCAAACAGTTCCCTGCGACTTGAAGGAGTGTCGATTTAAAGGAAAGCAAAACTTTATCGACTTCCAAAAATGTCGAATAAGGATAGCAAAGTTCGCACAAACTTAAAATAAAAATAATATTTATTTGTGGATATAAAATACAACAGATAAAGTAACAGACAAGTACAAAAATTTTCTTAGAGCTAATGACAAAATAAAAATTAAAAAATTAAGTTATCCACAAAAAGGTAACTAGCTCGGCTTGTGCAATTATGCTGTAAGCATCACCAACACGGCCAGTTTACAGTTTGCACTTGTTGATTTATACACATACATACAAATACATGTATATATATATATATATATATATATATATATATATATATACACAACAGATAATAACCTTAATAATTATTTTTAATACAGATATTTAACTACATATACATTATTACCCATAGAGGAAATACAGTATAAAGAAAAGAAGTAAAACCAGAAGCAAGGGAAAAAGAAGACACTAATAATAAATATAATTTAAATCAAATAACTTCGAAGCGCCGACATTTTTTCGTTTATTCCGTTTGCATTTGCTAGGTCAAAAGCCACTTACGGATTGACCTTTTAAAAGTTGTCATGGATCCAGCGGTCTTCAGGTGCGGAAGAAGGTCATTCCAAATTTTAGTTGCAGTAAACCTGAAACTAACCCGATAACCAGTTGTGCGATGTTCCGGGACGAAGACAAGTCGGTCTTTGGCGTTTGTCACGTGGCGATGAGCACTGCCGGACCTGTTTAATATGTCGTAAAGATATTTCGACTCCTTTATTGTGAAAAGTCTACGCAAAAAGCAGAGTGTTATAACTGCGACGATTGTGCATTCGGAAGTTTCCATGCTCATTTAAACACGGTGATACACGGGATCGCCGCGGGATGCCGAAACAAAAACCCGGGCCATATACTATATCACCATAATCGAGTACAGGAAGAATGAAGCTCTCAACTAGAATTTTCCTAACGGGAACAAAGAGATGAACGGTATTTTCATAGCGTTTTGAGACGCATAAAGCAACATTTAATTTTTGCGGTTACGTGTTCATGAAATCTCGGCTATGAGTCCATTATAATGCCTAGATTCTTGGCGAGTTCCACCATAGGTGTGGACTGCCTGTTTATAGCGAGCTTCAGTCTTCCTGATCTTGCTACCTGAGCCCTACTTCCTGTAATTAGAAAAGAGGATTTGGAAGGGTTTAACAAAAGGCATGTTTACACGACAATTCCAGATTTTTATGAGACCTTCATTAATCTTTTCGCTCAATCAGTCTTCATCTCCCACATGGAAGGGTTTTGGAAATTGCTCGAAATATCTGACGTGTACAGAATGAAATGTGGCGGCCCAACGATTGACCCTTACGGTACACCTCTAGAAATGGCATAAACTTTCGAGGTAAGAGTTTGATTACCATCGAATATTTGATACACTGACATGGTCGCTTAAAATAGTTTTTAAACCATTCACACGCGCATTCCGATAAGCCGTAATATTGTAATTTAGCTATTAAAATTGGCAAACTTGGACAATCTAAACCACGTGAATAATCGAAAAGACAGACAGCAGTAGCCTCTCCTTTATCAGCTGAGGATAGGATATCATTAACAATAGATAGAAGTGCTGTGGATATACTGTGTTGACCACGGAAACTTGATTGAGTAAGGGGGAGCGTTTTGATGGATTCTAAAAATATTTTAAGGTGATTAAAAACAATTTTTTCTATTTTAGACATTGCCGGTAGAATGCTTATGGGGCGATAATCGCTTATGACTGAACGCTACTTTTCTTGCCTATTGGGATAACAACTGCTTTTTTCCATATCTTCGGATAGGTAGAAGATGTAAGCGATATATTCACAATATTGGTAACCACGATAAGGGCGTACGGTAGTGTTAGTTTCAGCATCCGTGTAGAGATACCATCCACACATGGACTTTAAAAAATACAAAATCTTCGACGCAATATCTTTACTCACCGTCTAAAAACGCATTTTTGTCGTATCGAAATGATGGATATAATCAAAAGAAATAAGATCAGCGTCCGCACTATCGTGGCAAAGCAGCGTTGCAAAGTGATCAGTGATCTCATCTGGATCGCAAAGATGGTGTGGCAGGTTATCTACTTTTACGGATGAGATATATTGTTTGCAAGCCTCGCCAGAGATGTTTTGCTATTTTCACGATGCATGTTTATATAAAAAGTAGGATATGCTTTCCTCCCCCGTCACAAAGCTGTGATAACTAGATTTCTCTGCGATTTATAATAATCTAAATGTGTTACTATAATATCAAGATTTTGCATAAATATTTTC
This sequence comes from Druceiella hillmani, assembly GCA_039881145.1. Lineage (NCBI taxonomy): Eukaryota > Metazoa > Arthropoda > Insecta > Lepidoptera > Hepialidae > Druceiella > Druceiella hillmani. The sequence goes on from JAYKKI010000031.1 coordinate 13,187,748, forward strand.
ATCTGCACACGGAAGCAACTGGCGATCTCCAAGTAGTTTTAATTGTTTTATTGTAAGGTTATTGGTTAAGATTTCGTTTCTACAAATTTGTTTCTACACCACCATCAGACATGTTTATTGAATCCTTAGTGTAAAGTTTTCTTTGCTTACGGGCATACATTTTTCGATGATATTTTAACCAGTATGCTGTAAATGTTTTCATTAAATTAGCATGAAATGTAACTTCTCCCTTCTTAATAAAGAATGTAACATACTGTGTTTACAAATATTGAATATATTTGGCCTTAATTTTGTAGAAATTCATTATTCACAATTAAATGAAACTACGTGATGTAGTATTATTTCTACTTTATTTAAGTTCTTTACCACGACCTAGGTTTCGTTGTATTACAACATCTTCAGGTGGGATATTAGCAAAGATATTTATATATAAGAATCTTTGCTAATAGCCCACCTGAAGATGTTGTAATACAACAAAACCTAGGTCGTGGTAAAGAAATTAAAGATAGTAGAAATAATACTACATGACGTAGTTTCATTTAATTGTGAATACTGTGTTTAATTGTCATTATTTATAAGCGAGGAAAACAAAGCACTATGTTTTAATGTAGAAGGTATATTACTTATTTTTAAAAATTTATTGAAACTCTGTGGCCATTACAGTGTGAAATAAAAACAAACAAACATACAAACAGACTTATAACGTTTCGCTTTTATTATGTTAGTAGATATAACGTTTTAATTTTAAGGAGCAAAGACTGGTTTAAAGGAAAAAAAACTTTATCAACTTCTAATTCAATAAAAAAAGCTTCTTTAGGCCACTTTGAAGCTCACTCTTCAAATAACTTAACCTTAGTTAAGTAGATTAGCTTGAGACTGCACTGATAAACACGAACCTTTCATATATAAACTCATTTAAGACTCTACAACAAATATATATTTATTTGAATTAAAAACAATGTATTGACTCACGAAGGATTTGAACCTCCGACCTTCGATTATTTTGAATTATTAGATCGACGCTCTAACCGTTGACCTCGCGTGTTACTTGGAATACTCGACGAATGCAATCTACACCTGCTGTGAATGTGACGTCAGTTGCAATGATTTCACAACATTGTGACACGTTCAGTTTGCGGTTCCAAGCATCATAATGGTTATAATCATTGTACTGTCGGGGGTTCCCAGAGATAACGTTTCCGGTGCAGTGCTTTGAGGATACAAATATTACCTGTCATCATGTATTATAGAAAAATACCTATTTTTGATTGAAGAACGGAAAAAATCTACCTGACAGATCTCCTTTCATCTCCCTTCTTGTCATAGACTAGACTCAGTAATGAATATCTGCTTATCTATGTGTCGACTCCGTTTCCATATAATTTCACTTTCCTTGAGCGCTTCCTTCAAGAGCGGAAGTCAGCATTTTACTAAAAAGACTCGTATGCATTGAAATTAGAAGATAAATGCGTTCGCGTGGGGGATGTGTGTTTACAGATTTTCTTTGTTTTCTAATTTATTGAAAAGATGTTGTTTTATTTATTTATTTTATATATTTATTTATGTTCTTTAATGTATTAAATTGATACATGTAGCGGACTTATTGCTACGGGGACAATCCGTTACAACCAACTAGACTAAGATACAGAAGTTATTTGATTAGACACTTCAATTTATTGTATAAAAGAGGGTGGTGAAAATGGCCGTTACGAAAATAGAATATAATTAAAAGAAAAGTAAATTTTATAACAGAATAACGGAAGAGATCCTCCATTGACCATAAAGAAAGAACTAAACATAATACATATTTTATAACCATATAGCAAGACAAAAAAGGCTACTTCAGTCAGGAGCTAACATTATATTTTTAATACATCAAACATTACTAATAAGATATGAAAGTAACAATAAAAATCTATGGAAGTGCATAATAACTTTAAGAAACGATTACATAAAATAACCAATATTGGATTTGCAAACATTTTCTAAAGGATTTTAAAATTAACCGTTAATGAAAACAATAATTTATGTCATTTTTCTGTTTAAACCTCAAATCAAAGCAGAAAAATACCACATGTCGTGGTGTCTGTCACTGTGGTGTGTACTAGTGTGACAAAAAATAATATTATGAACAGGGGTACTCCAGGTAATATTTCGATTCGTACACACACGTAGGCGGGCGGCCCGCCCCGGCGGTGCTGCGTGAGTTTTGTTGTGTGTTTTGCACGTACAAGCTTAGCACAACGGACCTCGATTGAGATGCTTCGAATTATATCGATTATAATAGCAAATCTGAAAATTAATTTTCTGTTATAATTTGTTTATAAATCTTTTGACGCGGGATACGCATTCAACCTTCGATATGGATTCCTCTAATATAATGATGAAACTCGGGTTGTTTTTGGTGCAAATCATAAAATATATCTATTTATAGGGAATCCCATATAAAAATAATGAAAATATTTTGTGTAACTTATATATAAATACATCTTATGTTAAAAAATGACTATAGCAAACATAGCCTAAGATAAGAATAAAATCCCTAAAAAGCTGTTGTACACTTGTAGTAACAAAAAAAGCTTCACTTCGTTATTATAAACTTTATAATTATGATCTACTAATTATAAAATTATATCAAATATTAACAGAATAATTTTTTTTTGTTGAATGAAATTATCAAAAACCTTTTAAATTAACATAAGTTCTCTTCAATTAGCAGAAAAACCATAAAATAAAAAAAACTATGAATAAACACAAAACATAACTTCTTCCTACTCATCATCAGACATCTAGTTACATGTAAGAATAAACTCCTGAAATACAGATTTCAGGATCTTGGTATTCACGGTGACAAAGTATTCAAAGTGCGGTTTTCATTAGTTCATAAAACTGTTATTATAATTTATGGTGCTTTATATATGATGCTTTATCTATGTGGTGGTTTATAAATTCTTGATGATAATATATAACACTTTAAACAAAGTTAATATTTTTAGTGTGTTAACGATAAAAAAAGACAATAGTAATCTGTTTGAACTCGAAGGGAGTCAATAACTAAATTAACAATTGTCCTAATTTTTTGGCTTTAGTAAAATCACACTTGTTAACTTAAAACTCAGAATAATGATCTTCAAGATCTTACAGCTTTCAAGGTCAAATAGAAGGCAGTATTACCAAGTTTCTGTGACTAAAATACCTTTGGTTCCAATGTTTTTAATAAAGTGCAGAATTTCAACTTTGAAAAACATAACATTTTATAAAAAAATAAAACCAAAATTTGAAAAAAAAATTGTTTTTATTTTGATCAAATTTCGTAATATTTACATGGCTTATAGAGATGTACGAGACAAACAAAAGTGTAAAATAAGATATTTTTATCAAATTTTATGACATTTCATTGCAACTTGAAGTAGCTGTTTTGAAACCTTGCATTGATTTGATGTGGAATGAAAATAAGAAAAATAGCTATTTAGTATTAATTAGCTGTATAAGAAATATACCAGTATGCTATTTTCTACATTTTGCAAAGTATGACGTATACTTGGAAATTAGTATATAATTTTTTTTTAATTTTTCAGACAGTTGATTATTTAAAGGATGAAGGGAGTATGTGACACATCATTTCGAAGTGTCATATTTCACAAAGGGTGCTGAAATCGAAAAATCTTAGATGTAACTTCAATTTTACTTCAAAAAAGTTTTCTGTTGATACACAACTCTGCAGGAATCGCATAACATATTTCACCACAAACATATTTCACCCTAATTTTACATGTATGAAGGGAAACTTAAATTCTTTTAATATTGTGCTGCACCCTACTTGAGATCCCTGACAAAATTTTATGTAATTATATTCCAAAACAATACAAATTATGAGATCGTGACATACAGATGGCGGACTGATGTGATGGTATTGTAATGATCTTTGTTCCATTGTGGAATTTTAAAAATGATATCTCTTGAAGGTTACAGCAGTTGCTTTCGTTTCTGTATATATTCACACGCTGCAAAGTGTCCATTTGAAAAATTTGGTGTTTATTTAAACTAACTCCATTTTTGTCGAACACTACATTCAGTATATATCACCTCGACACAAAAACCGCAACGAATTTTGACAGCAAAAAATTCTTTTATGTCATTTTATTATAATCAACTGTACTGGAAACAACTCCGCTATTTTTTAAATAAAACTGTAAATGTAAAATAAAATGCATTGACTCGAGGAGGATTTAAACCTCCGACCTTCGATGCATTCATAGTTTAGACCGACGCTCTAACCACTGAGCTAGCGAGCCGCTTCCAGCATTCGACGATTGCAATGAAACACCATTAAAAACGTGATATCATCTGCTACAATTTCACAACATTATAATTCATTCAGTTTGTGATTGGTAACATCCCATATAATCACTTGTTACTTTCTAATTGCATTCTATGTGACTGTATGTCTGTTCTCGTCTGACTTTGGACACAGGACAAAGAAAAACCTTATCAATCAAACGCATTCAATACTCCCTCATCAGACGGTAAAAAATAATCTTCCGTAGCAGAAATACATAAAATTTTCAAATAAATTCAAATTACTTGAATGAAGTTCAAACATTTTTGATAATATAAAGCTAGGTGCATTGAAGTTTTCATTATTCACCGAGTTGACCATTTTTGGGAGGCAAAAATGGAAAGAAAATTAGTTACGTTTTATTACGATTGCTGGCTCCCAGAATTTGTAAACCCGCGTAATCCTCAGTTGATGGATATTCGATATCCACCTTGTATTATAATAGATGTGGAAGAGAGGAAAAAACGGATGACAAGCGCTTCAAATGCAGAAAGTACAGTGTAGAATACAAGGTGATGGAAGGCTGAGACTGTCATTGTTACCCTGATTTAATTTCATCGATTTAAAAATTGACATTTTTACATGATTGGTGGGTAGAAAGTAATCGATTACCGGAACCAAAGCCATGTAAGTATTTTTCTATACAGGTATCAATTATTGAACTTTTACGAATCCGTTAAACATAAAATTAAACTTCCAAGTTTTACTTCTAGTTTACATCATTTTGAGTCAAAAATGTCTATGGCATGGATAGTGTGCCACAAATTATATTAACAGTTTTATGAATTAATGAAAACCGCACTTTGAATACTTTGTTACCGTGTATACCAGGATCCCGAAATCTGCATTTCAGGAGTTTATCCTTACATGTAACTGAATGTCTAATGATGAGCGGGAAGAGGTTACATTTTGTGTCTATTTGTATTTGGCTAACCAGAAATTACCATAATTTTTTCTACTAATTGAAGAAGGGGACTTATGTAATAGTAATTTTTTAACATAATAAAACTAACTAAAAAGATTTAAAACAGTTCAGAAAACACCATATTAATTTACAACATTGCACTGTGCCATTGTTTTCCTCACATGTTTTCACTTCACATGTTTTTTGAGGTGCGGAATCCTAGCCGCACCTCCAAAAACAATTACCAAAAACGGCTAAAATATAAACCGAAACATATGAAAATTCCAATCGTCTTTCTCTTATTTTAAAAATAACGCTATTATCAAATAAGGAAACTGACACGCAAGCCAAGATTACAGAAATACAATCCAAATTTTAGAACATTGCATAACAGCAAGTTGAAGACCTTACGACTTTAAGAAGAAACATAATTTTCAATTCTAGAAAATGAAAACAAACGGCAACATCTCTCTACTCTAATTCAACATTTATCATCTAATTCACAAATTGAGAATTTGTTGGAATTATCAGGAGTTGTTCGTATATATTGTCGATAGAGTAGGAAATGGGATGTTACAATGATAAATTTCAACAGGAAATTGCCTTGATTCACAAAATGATTGTCTACTTAGATTTAAACCTCTGAAGGCAGCTTTTACCGCCTTTTGACCATCGAATTCCTTGCCCTTTTAAATATCGCACAAATTCTAAAAAATCATAGCTTTCGAACGCTCACCAAACTCGTTACTACAGAAGCAAAATACACAAAATCAAATAAATGGCTTCAAAGCAACTACATTTCTAAGACCTCAATAAAATGAAATTACGTGGCGTCGTATTGTTTCCACTTTATTTAAATTCTTTACCACGACCTAGGTTTTGTTGTATTACAACATCTTCAGGTGGGCTATTAGCAAATATTCAACATTTCAAAGATAGTCGAAATGAATCGCTGGTAATCCTCCTTCTCGCCTTGAATGTTGAAAATTGATGAAATCATCAGAAAAATTTACAGATTAAATTTTTAACGTAAAATTACTAAAGAGGTAAATCTTTTGAAAATGATTGACGTGTACTACAAATCCACTATTGTTGCAATCACTATCTATGTAAATATTAAACTAAACATGCATGATGATCGTGTGGGTACAGATATAAAACTAAAAATTTCTTACAAACGTTAGAAATAAATACTTAACTATTAATTCTGAAAAACTATAAATATTCTTTTTGAAGCCAACCTCACAACTTATAAAAAAAATATTGAGTTTTTAGTGTTCCGTAACTCAAAAGGAAAAAGGAACCCTTATGTGATCACTTCGTTGTGCGTATGTCTATCTATATGTCTGTCTATCAAGACCCTTTTTCACAAATAAAGTGACGGTTTCAAGTTAAAATTAATATCAAATAAGTTTCTAAGTCAACGCAATAAAAAATACGGCCATATAAGCCGTATATGGCGACACTCGCAAATAATAAAAAAAACCTACAGAGTACTTCCCATTGACATAGAGTCGTGATTTTTAGCAAGAAGTGAAGTTTCATAGCACAAGTAAAGGGGAAAATCCAAAAATCGTTAATTGTGCCCCTGTGAAAGATGTAATAAGCACTATATTTCTTCAAAAAGATTAACATGTTGTAAATAGTTTAAGAAAAATATTACGTGCCGTTAAATTTTTATAAATGCCTAAATGTAAACGGAACCCTTGTAGTTCAATTCCAATTCGTGCTTAACAAGTTTTCTTCATGTGCCCATTTAACGAAACTATACATACGTACGTATATACGATGTTTGCGTGAGCTTTCAAATAACGCTGTTGCTTGAGGCTTTTGAAACGAAATTGTTTTGTTTTTCTGACAGATTTACATAGAAAATTATGGCGTGGTGACAGTTTCAATTTACGAAAACATATGAAACAAATGCGGTCTCGCTTGAGCTGTTGCAAGTAACAACGAGAAGAAGTAAACGAAAATATATCAGTCTTTGTGATTTTCTCTAGATATTGTCCGATAATTATTTATGTGTCATCTGCTTCTTAATATTATGATTCTGTGGTTTTTCTCGTTCGGGAAAACAATAAGTAACTCTTTTATACATGAAATGTGCCGAAATTTTTCCCAATATAATTGTTTAAATATCATACAATAGACTATTAAGAAATTTCGTTGGAAATATTAAAAGGCTCCTGTGTCCATTATGTTTACATGCTTTGTTGTTCTCGACCATAAACAATGACAATTTATGCAGTAAATTGTATTCTTCATCAAGAATGGAAAAATTATGCCAATTGTAATTCATGCCCGTTCGTGAAGGATATCCTTAGGGTGACCTCGTCAAAATGTCATCGAAAAATGTAGGCTCGCAAGCAAAGAAATCCTTATTCTAAGGATTCAATACAATCAAAACAAAATCTTAAACAATAACTTTATAATGGAAAAAAATAAAACGTCTGGAAGATCGCCAGCTGCAACTTTGTTTGTATATGCAACTTTCATATGAAAACTTTGTATTTTAAATTTGTGCAAATTTCGCCATCCTAATTCGACATTTTTGGAAGCGGAAATTGATTGATCGTCTCTATGCTTAAGTATCGTAAAACTACTATTTCCTGATTTTATCGAAAACATCAGACTTGAGAGATTGTAACTGAAAAAATTAAAACGTCTTGAAGATCACCAGTTGCTTCCGCGCACGGATGAAGAATTACATATGAAAACTTTGTATTTTAAGTATGTGCGAACTTCAATATTCTAATGACATGAGCAGACATGAGCAGAGGCAATATTCTAATTGGACATGTTTGGGAGCATTGGCAATTCAACATGTAGCCAACCGTTTAAACTTTAACTCCAATTAAATGGGCTAAGCTTGATACTGCACTTCTGCACTTATAAAAGTGACACTTTTTGTATAAAATCATTTATACCAATATAACAAATATTTATTTGTAATAAAAATAAAAGAAATGCATTGACTCGCGAAGGATTTGAACCTCCAACCTTCGATTATTCAAGATAATTAGATCGACGCTCTAACCGTTGAGCTAGCGAGCCGCTTGGAGCACTCGACGAATACAATTTACACCTATTGTGAATGTGACGTCAGTTGCTATGATTTCATAACATTTCACAACATTGTGATATGTTCAGTTTGCAGTTATCAATGTTAAACATTACACTGACTCGCATATATATATATATATATATATATATATATATATATATATATATATATAAATATAATCAAGAACTGTGTATAAGAAATAAAAATAACCATAAAAATCTAATGAATTATGTAATAAATTTTTGGAATCGATCCCAAAACGTAGTCAACACAGATCCTTTCCTGAGTTGACGTGTTTCCAAAATCAAAATGATTTTCGCTCTTTCCGTGTTATACGTGACGTGGAACGATGAACCTATCAGTCCTCAGAGTTTCATTGATATTTCGTGTGTGTACAGAGGTTATAACGAGACTCAGTATGCACTTTATTCCATCTTTCTGGTTTAAAGAATTCCGTGGAAATAACATTTACAAATGGTTAGAAAAAACAACCTGTCTTCATAAAACAAACAAGATTTCTGGTCTGATCGATTGGCGGTGTAAATGAAATGTTTAAGGGCCGTATTTGTTCAAATTCTTGAAATGGGAGTATTATTTTTATTTACATAAAATGTTAGCCCAACACTACATGGACTTTTGCCGATATGCTCGTTAAGATATAATTTCTAATATTAAGCACTCAGAGAACGTTGCAGTAACAACGTTTGTTTAAATTAGCGATTAGTTATAGTGATGTTACATGTTCGACAAGTTTTAAAATAGGTTTTAATTGATTCTGTGCAATGAACCGTCAAAGCGTTGCGCTTATTCATCACCGGGGTATAAAGAATATTGTGGCGCCTTTATAGTCCGGTAACGAATTAACTGATTATATTTGCTTCATGTCACCGGTATAGCAACTGCAATAATTTTAAAGATTTCTCGTGTATTACTGACCTACTTCGCTACCTTATCGAGTGCAGCCGAGGAACTGAATACAAATAGTTGCATCAGATATACAAAACAAATATTAAACTAAATAGCTTAGAAAAAACTCATTTAACATTGATATAAAAAGGGGCTCCTCAAAGAGCCTGTACACTTTGTTACGGGTATTCACTTGTATAATATTTTGCTACATTTGCTTCGCAACAATTTTCCTTGTATAAGTTTTGTTAAATTGTATAAATTGTATTAATCTATATTTGTCTAAAGTAAATAAAGAAGTCTTGTTGAAGCGTTCGTTCAGTTTGGCTAAACTCTATTTAAATAGTATTCGCACATCATATAAGTTTTATTACGAATAAAGTGGTTTTTTAAAAGTAAACGCTCGGACCACGGTCGTAATTCGCGTCGAATTTTCTTCGTTTATACATATATAGTTGGAGTTTCCTTCTTCATTATTTCGATGTATATATGACCTTAGAAACTGCAACTTTATTCTTTAGCTGTATGTCGAATAAAAAGCAGGTTTAACCCATGATAAAGAAAACAAGCAACAAAACGTTACAGAAGGGTTAAAACAGTTTTAAGTTGTAATAAAATCAACCATATAGATGAAGTTGTATGAGGCATTTGTTTGCTGAAGCTTTTATTGCAAAGGCTGATAGATTTATCTAATATTGAAAGAGTTAAAATAAAATAAGTATTTTATATATTTTTTATTAATTTTTAATTTTATTTCCACTTATTTAAATTTCCAATATTTTTCCAATATTTTCATTTAATATTATTAATATTAAAATTGTAATTAGCTCTTCAAATTAAAAAGAAAAAATTAGAAATAAGGATGATTCTGTATTTAATACTTTAAACAAAGTTAATATTTTTAACGTGTTAACGATAAAAAAGACAATAATTATCAGTTTGAACTCGAAGGGAGTCAATAATGAAATTGACAATTGTCCTAATTTTTTGACTTTAGTAAAATCAAACTTGTTAACTTAAAACTCAGAATAATGATCTTCAAGATCTTACAGCTTTCAAGGTCAAACACCGTTAGAAGGCAGTAAAAATGGAATGAGTATTACCAGGTTTCTGTGGCTAAAATACCTTTGGTTCAAATGTTGTTAATAAAGTTCAGAATTTCAGCTCTGAAAAACATAAACTTTTATAAAAAAATAAAACCAAAATTTGAAAAAAATTTGTTTTTATTTTGACCATTTCTCGTAATATTTACATGGGTTATAGAGATGTGCGAGATAAACAAAAGTGTAAAATAAGATATTTTTACCAAATTTTATGAAATTTAATGGCAACATGAAGAAGCCATTTTGAAACCTTGCATTGATTTGATGTGGAATGAAAGTAGGAAAAATAGCTATTAAGTATTAATTAGCTTACCAAGAAATATACCAGCATACTATTTTCTACCTTTCGCAAAGTATGACGTATACTTGGAAATTAGTATATAATTTTTTTTTTAATTTTAAAAAAACCCAAAATAAATAAACAAAGTATGAAGGGACCATGTTACACATCATTTCGAAGTTTTATATTTATTAAAGGTGCTCATATTGAAAAATATTGAATTTAACTTAAACTTTACATTAAAAAAGCTTTCTATTGACACGAAACTCTGTGGGAATCGCGAAAAAATATATTTCACCCTAATTTTACATGTATGGAGGGAAGCACTAAATTCTTTTAATATTCCCCTGCAACCTATTTGAGATCTCTCGCAAAATTTTATGTACTTATGTTCCAAAACAATACAAATTATGAGATCGTGACATACGGATGGTAGACGAATGTGATGATATTGTTGTGGCTCCTTGTTCTATTATGAGATATTAAAAATGAGACCTCTTGAAGGTTTCAGCGGTCGCTTTCGTTCCTGTATATATTCACACGCTGCAAAGTGTCTATTTGAAAAATTTGGTGTTTATGTAAACTAACTTCATTTTCGATGAGCCCTATATTCAGTACACATCACCTGGACATAAAAATTGCAACGAATTTTGACACCGAAAAATTATTTTAATTAATTTGATTATAGTCGACGGTACTAGAAACAACTCCGCTCTTTTTTAAAGTAAAACTACAAATGTAAATAAAATGCATTGACTCGAGGAGGATTTGAACCTCCGACCTTCGATGAATTCAAAGTTTAGATCGACGCTCTAACCACTGAGTTAGCGAGCCGCTTCCAGCACTCGATGATTGAAACCAACGTTTCTCAAAACTATGATGTTATCTGCGACAATTTCACAACATTGTGATACATTCAGTTTGTGAATGACAACATCAAATATTATCACCTATTACTTACTAATTGCATTCTATGTGACTGCTTGTCTATTCTCGTCTAACACAGGACAAAGAGAAAACTTCCCAGTCAAACGCATTTAATACTTCCTCATCACAGGGCAAAAAAATGCTCTCCGTAATAGAAACACACAAAAAATTTCAAATAAAGCCAAATTGCCTGAATGAAGTTCAAACATTTTTTATAATATAATGCTAGGTGCATTATAGTTTTCATTATTCACCAAGTTGACCATTTTTGGGAGGCAAAAATGGAAGTAAAATTAGTTACATTTTATTACGATTGCTGGCTCCTAGACCTTGTAAACACGCATATTCCTCGGTTAATGGATATTCTATATTCACCTTTTGATAAGCGCTTTAAATGCAGAAAGTACGAGTGTAAAATAAAAGATAATGGAAGGCTAAGACTGTCATCGTTACTCGGATTTAATTTCATCCATTTACAAATTGGTATTTTTGCATAATTGGTGGGGAAAAGTAATCGATTATCAGGCCCAGGGCTATGTAAGTAATATTAATTGTTGAACTTTTACGGACCCGTAAAACATAAAATTAAACTTCGAAGGTTTATTTCAAGTTTCCATCATTTTAAGAAAACTAAGTCTATGGCAGTGACAGAGCGCCACAAATTATAGAAACAGTTTTATGAATTAATGAAAGCCGCACCACTTATACTTTCTTACCGTAAATACCGGTATCCTGAAATCTGTATTTCAGGAGTTTATTTTTACATGTAACTGGATGTCTAATGATAAGTAGGAAGAAGTTACGTATTGCGTCTATTTATAATTGGCTGACTAGCAATTACCATAATTTTTTCTACTACTTAAAGAAGAAGACTTATGTAAATTTAAAAGGACTTTGATAATTTCATTTGTCAAAAAAAATTATTCTTTTAATTGGTGATGCCATCTTATAATTAGTAGATCATAATTATAAAATTCATAATAATAAAGTGAGGTTTTTTTGTTGCAACAATTGTACAACAGCTTTTCTAGGGATTTCATTCTTATCTTAGTCTATGCTTGCTATACAAATTTTTGACACAAGATATATATATATATATATATATATATATATATATATATATATATATATATAAGTTAAACAAAATATTTACATTATTTTTAAATGGGATTCCGTATAAATAATTTTGTCAAAAGATTTACAAAGAAATTATAACAGAAAATTAATTTTTAAATTTACTATAATAATCGATATAATTTGAAGTATCTCGATCGAGGTCCCTTGTGCCAAGCGTGTACGTGTAACGCATACAATAAAACTCGCACAGCACCGCCGGGGCGGGCCGCCCGCCTACGTGTGTGCGAAACGAAATATTTCCTGGAACACCCCGCTCATAATATTATTTTTCATCGCACTAGTGCACACCATAGTGACAGACACCACGACAAGTTGATTTTTTTCTGCTTTGATTTAACGTTTAAACAACAAAATGTATACAGTTAATTTTTAATTAGTTTAGAAAATGGTTGCACATGAATATTGATTCTTTTATGTAATGGTTTCTGAAAGTTATTATGCACTTCCGTAGATTTTTATTGTTACTTTTAGTTCTTTTTATTAATTTTTCACATATTAAAAATATAATGTGAGCTCCTGACTGAAGATAGCATTTTTGTGTTGCGTTACAGTTGCAAAGTATATTTTATGTTTTTTTCTTTCTTTACGGTCAGTGGCGGAACTCTTCAATTTTGGTATTATAAAATTTATTTTTTTTAAATTATTTTCTATTTTCGTAACGACAATTTTCACCAGCCTCTTTTATGCCTCAAACTGAAAAGTGTTTGACCGAGTATCTTCTGTACCGCTTCAGCTTCCTAATTAATACATTAGTCTAGTCGGCCATAACGCATTGCTCCCGTAGCAATAAGTCCATCATATATACGTAGCAATAAGTCCATCATATACCTGAATATATTGAAGGACTCAAATAAATATATAAAATAAATAAATAAATAAAACGATAGATTTTCAATAAATTAGGAAAGAAAGAAAACCTACAAACTTGTATTCTCTTTCACGAACGCATTTACCCTCTCGTTTCTGTCATTTCCTAACGAAATGTATACAAATGTTTTTAGTAAAAAGCCGACTCTTGAAGGAAGCTCTCAAAGAAAGTGAAGTTATGTGGGAACGGGATCGACACATAAATAAGCAGATATTCATTACTGAGTCTAGTCTATGACAAGAAGAGAGATGGAAGGAGATCTGTCAGGTAGATTTTTTCCGTTCTTCAATAAAAAATAGGTATTTTTCTATAATTCATGATGACAGACAGTATTTGTAGAGTTTGCTCTTTTGCTGCTTTGATAGATTTATCTAATATTGAAAGAGTTAAAATAAAATAAGTATTTTATATATTTTTTATTAATTTTTAATTTTATTTCCACTTATTTAAATTTCCAATATTTTTCCAATATTTTCATTTAATATTATTAATATTAAAATTGTAATTAGCTCTTCAAATTAAAAAGAAAAAATTAGAAATAAGGATGATTCTGTATTTAATACTTTAAACAAAGTTAATATTTTTAACGTGTTAACGATAAAAAAGACAATAATTATCAGTTTGAACTCGAAGGGAGTCAATAATGAAATTGACAATTGTCCTAATTTTTTGACTTTAGTAAAATCAAACTTGTTAACTTAAAACTCAGAATAATGATCTTCAAGATCTTACAGCTTTCAAGGTCAAACACCGTTAGAAGGCAGTAAAAATGGAATGAGTATTACCAGGTTTCTGTGGCTAAAATACCTTTGGTTCAAATGTTGTTAATAAAGTTCAGAATTTCAGCTCTGAAAAACATAAACTTTTATAAAAAAATAAAACCAAAATTTGAAAAAAATTTGTTTTTATTTTGACCATTTCTCGTAATATTTACATGGGTTATAGAGATGTGCGAGATAAACAAAAGTGTAAAATAAGATATTTTTACCAAATTTTATGAAATTTAATGGCAACATGAAGAAGCCATTTTGAAACCTTGCATTGATTTGATGTGGAATGAAAGTAGGAAAAATAGCTATTAAGTATTAATTAGCTTACCAAGAAATATACCAGCATACTATTTTCTACCTTTCGCAAAGTATGACGTATACTTGGAAATTAGTATATAATTTTTTTTTTAATTTTAAAAAAACCCAAAATAAATAAACAAAGTATGAAGGGACCATGTTACACATCATTTCGAAGTTTTATATTTATTAAAGGTGCTCATATTGAAAAATATTGAATTTAACTTAAACTTTACATTAAAAAAGCTTTCTATTGACACGAAACTCTGTGGGAATCGCGAAAAAATATATTTCACCCTAATTTTACATGTATGGAGGGAAGCACTAAATTCTTTTAATATTCCCCTGCAACCTATTTGAGATCTCTCGCAAAATTTTATGTACTTATGTTCCAAAACAATACAAATTATGAGATCGTGACATACGGATGGTAGACGAATGTGATGATATTGTTGTGGCTCCTTGTTCTATTATGAGATATTAAAAATGAGACCTCTTGAAGGTTTCAGCGGTCGCTTTCGTTCCTGTATATATTCACACGCTGCAAAGTGTCTATTTGAAAAATTTGGTGTTTATGTAAACTAACTTCATTTTCGATGAGCCCTATATTCAGTACACATCACCTGGACATAAAAATTGCAACGAATTTTGACACCGAAAAATTATTTTAATTAATTTGATTATAGTCGACGGTACTAGAAACAACTCCGCTCTTTTTTAAAGTAAAACTACAAATGTAAATAAAATGCATTGACTCGAGGAGGATTTGAACCTCCGACCTTCGATGAATTCAAAGTTTAGATCGACGCTCTAACCACTGAGTTAGCGAGCCGCTTCCAGCACTCGATGATTGAAACCAACGTTTCTCAAAACTATGATGTTATCTGCGACAATTTCACAACATTGTGATACATTCAGTTTGTGAATGACAACATCAAATATTATCACCTATTACTTACTAATTGCATTCTATGTGACTGCTTGTCTATTCTCGTCTAACACAGGACAAAGAGAAAACTTCCCAGTCAAACGCATTTAATACTTCCTCATCACAGGGCAAAAAAATGCTCTCCGTAATAGAAACACACAAAAAATTTCAAATAAAGCCAAATTGCCTGAATGAAGTTCAAACATTTTTTATAATATAATGCTAGGTGCATTATAGTTTTCATTATTCACCAAGTTGACCATTTTTGGGAGGCAAAAATGGAAGTAAAATTAGTTACATTTTATTACGATTGCTGGCTCCTAGACCTTGTAAACACGCATATTCCTCGGTTAATGGATATTCTATATTCACCTTTTGATAAGCGCTTTAAATGCAGAAAGTACGAGTGTAAAATAAAAGATAATGGAAGGCTAAGACTGTCATCGTTACTCGGATTTAATTTCATCCATTTACAAATTGGTATTTTTGCATAATTGGTGGGGAAAAGTAATCGATTATCAGGCCCAGGGCTATGTAAGTAATATTAATTGTTGAACTTTTACGGACCCGTAAAACATAAAATTAAACTTTGAAGGTTTATTTCAAGTTTCCATCATTTTAAGAAAACTAAGTCTATGGCAGTGACAGAGCGCCACAAATTATAGAAACAGTTTTATGAATTAATGAAAGCCGCACCACTTATACTTTCTTACCGTAAATACCGGTATCCTGAAATCTGTATTTCAGGAGTTTATTTTTACATGTACCTGGATGTCTAATGATGAGTAGGAAGAAGTTACGTATTGTGTCTATTTATATTTGGCTGACTAGCAATTACCATAATTTTTTCTACTACTTAAAGAAGAAGACTTGTGTAAATTTGAAAGGATTTTGATAATTTCATTTGTCAAAAAAAAATAATCTTTTAATTGTTGATGTCATCTTATAATTAGTAGATCATAATTATAAAATTCATAATAATAAAGTGAGGTTTTTTCGTTGCAACAATTGTACAACAGCTTTTTTTAGGGATTTCATTCTTATCTTAGTCTATGCTTGCTATACAAATTTTTAACACAAGATATATATATATATATATATATATATATATATATATATATATATATATATATATATATATATATAAGTTAAACAAAATATTTACATTATTTTTAAATGGAATTCCGTATAAATAATTTTGTCAAAAGATTTACAAAGAAATTATAACAGAAAATTAATTTTTAAATTTACTATAATAATCGATATAATTTGAAGTATCTCGATCGAGGTCCCTTGTGCCAAGCGTGTACGTGTAATGCACACAATAAAACTCGCACAGCACCGCCGGGGCGGGCCGCCCGCATATATGTGTGCGAAACGAAATATTTCCTGGAACACCCCGCTCATAACATTATTTTTCATGGCACTAGTGCACACCATAGTGACAAACACCACGACAATTTTTCTGCTTTGATTTAACGTTTAAACAAAAAAATGTAAACAGTTAATTTTTAATTAGTTTAGAAAATGGTTGCACATTGATTCTTTTATGTAATGGTTTCTAAAAGTTATTATGGACTTCCGTAGATTTTTATTGTTACTTTTAGTTTTTTTTAATAATTTTTAACATATTAAAAATATAATGTGAGCTCCTGACTGAAGATAGCATTTTTGTGTTGCGTTACAGTTGCAAAGTATATTTTATGTTTTTTTCTTTCTTTATGGCCAGTGGCGGAACTCTTCAGTTTTGGTATTATAAAATTTACTTTTTTTAAATTATTTTCTATTTTCGTAACGACAATTTTCACCAGCCTCTTTTATGCCTCAAACTGAAAAGTGTTTGACCGAGTATCTTCTGTACCGCTTCAGCTTGCTAATTAATATATTAGTCTAGTCGGCCATAACGGATTGCTCCCGTAGCAATAAGTCCATCATATATACGTAGCAATAAGTCCATCATATACCTGAATATATTGAAGGACTCAAATAAATATATAAAATAAATAAATAAATAAAACGATAGATTTTCAATAAATTAGGAAAGAAAGAAAACCTACAAACTTGTATTCTCTTTCACGAACGCATTTACTCTCTCGTTTCTGTCATTTCCTAACGAAATGTATACGAATGTTTTTAATAAAAAGCCGACTTCCGCTCTTGAAGGAAGCTCTCGAAGAAAGTGAAGTTATGTGGGAACGGGATCGACACATAAATAAACAGATATTCATTATTAAGTCTAGTCTATGACAAGAAGGAAGATGGAAGGAGATCTGTCAGGTAGATTTTTTCCGTTCTTCAATAAGAAATAGGTATTTTTCTATAATACATGATGACAGATTATATTTGTAGAGTTTGCTCCTTGAGCTCATTATGTTTTGCATTATCAAGCAGCTCAGCGTGTACAAAACCAATGACACTTGTTAGATAGAGTATTCGTTTCTCCTCCAAGCCGCAGTGAACTCTTTGAAATACCAGCATAATAATCTCACAAACAGCCGCATAATAATTTCACTATAATGGCATCCTCAAAGCGCTGCACCGGAAATGTTATCTCGGTGAACACCCGACAGACTAATTACAATGAGCGAATCATTATGTTATGTTTGAAACCGCAAACTGAACGTAACACAATGGTGTGAAATCATTGAAAGTGACGTCATATTCACACAGACGCAGATTGAATTCGTTGAGTGCTCTAAGCGGCTCGCTAGCTTAACGGTTAGAGTGTCGATCTAATAATTCAAAATAATCGAAGGTCGGAGGTTCAAATCCTTCGTAAGTCAATTTCATTTTGCTTGTTTTTATTTCAAATAAATAAATATTTGTTGTAGAGTTTTAAATGAGTTTACATAGGAAAGGTTCGTGTTTATCAGCGCAATATCAAGCTAATCTGAGGATAAGTTATTCAAAGGGTCAGCTCCAAAGTGGCCTAAAGAAGCTTTTTTTATTGAATTAAAAGTTTATAAAGTTTTGTTTTCCTTTAGCCAGTCTTTGCTCCTTACAATTAAAGTTTTATACCTACTAACGTAATAAAAGCGAAACGTTGTAAAAGTATTTGTTTGTTTGTTTTTATTTCACGCTTAAACGGCCCAACAAATTACATTATATTTTTACAATTAAATTATATTCATCCCCGATGAAAACATAGTTTATATATATTTACGCTATCACATACATTTGCAGAGCAGTGAGCATAAACGCTAATAAGATTGTGCCCGCGCACGAAAATCTAAATGCATCGCTATTAATTTAATATTTAAAAGTGGAGGAACATGTTGCATTTAAAATTACAAATTCATGAGTTAATTGTTGCACGGAATTTTACTGCAGACTACCACCGTACAACTCGCACGACGCGCCGCACTGCATCTCAACAAAAAATTATTTTCAAAACAATACTAACCTCGTAACTACATAATTGATTTGATTAAAATCTATACTTAATTCTTAAAAAAAATTGTTGACGTTTTACGAATACTACGCGGGCGAAGCCGCGGGCAAGAGCTAGTAATACATGTAATAATCCGGTCTCGTCTCCTCTTTTCAACCAAATAAAAACCATTATAAACGATTGGGTAGTTTTTTAGCAACGTTTCTCCGAATAAACTGACAAATTTTTGAAGACGCCCGTTACATTAAATAGTTTTTATATTCGAGTTGCAAACTAACATAAAATTAATTTACAAATATGTTTATTTAGAATCATCAGTGTGCTTACCTAGATGCAACCGTACTACGTGCCCCTCCACAGGACATTGGTATCAGGGGCCATGCTGGATCCATAATTCAAAGTAGAGTAACGAGGTTCACACAAACTGGAAATAGAGAGATTTCTTGCGAATATTTTCAAGGTCGTATAGTAGCAACCGGTGCCCACCAATATGATTTACTTTTTTCTATCGTATGCTCATTGGTTCGAATTTCGTTTCCCAATTCAAATCTAAGCCATGAGACACGTCCATTGTATCGTTAGAATAAGATTTTTATTGCTTCCCAGCATATATATTTATGATATTTTCATAAGATTACGGTAATAACGGCCATCACAAAACGAACATAGAGTATAATTTTCTAAAGATTAATAGAAAATGTAACGCACGGTGCGTACATTTTCTATTGGATTTTCCTTATATGGATTTTCCTTGCTTACAATCGATGGAAATAAAGTGGGCAAACAAAATAACAAAGGGGCCTTTTAGAACATTTTCACGGAAATTCAGAAATAGTGTATTCTAGAGTATGCATACTTATTAATATTTGCATGTTTAGTATTTAAATAATTCAACATATTTTTTTGTGAAATATTTATTTTTCATTTCTTTGCATGAGGGAAAGGCATCTATCTCTCTTCAAAATCCTGGAGCAGCTATGTTACACCACTCCTTGTATATTCTGGAGTAAAAAATCCTAAGTTACGAATCACAAGAAACAAAACATGTTACCAATCAATATCCTACACTAGACATGACACAATAATTTCCATATCCGATCTGTGATTATCAAGGAGTCAGCGGGTAACCAATATTTTAAATGAGATATCTGTTTAATGTTTAATTTCTGGGAAGTAAGAAGTGAATACATGGTCTATTCTTTGGCAACAAATGCATAATGCAACAAGTCGTTAGGTACTCTGGTATTGGTCGGAAGAACATCACAACGATGATGCATTCGAGTCCAGTAGGTGCGGTGACCCGGCTCGCAATCGTCTTTATTCTTTTGAAAATGAATAAGCATTGCTCTAATACAAAAGTACAATTAGCAAATGCCGAGTACCGGAAATTCCATTAGAAATAAGTCAGTGGGGTAGCGGTATGGTTTTTGTTGATCACTCTTACCAAAGCTTTCTGAGCTTTAAAGAGAAGATCAAATACTGTCTTGGTAGCTATTCTCCAAGTAAGTATACTGTAATTCATTATAAATTGTAATAAAACGACTTAGTATATAACTATAGACTAGTTATTTACTAAGTGTTATGGTACCCGAATCGAGTAAGTTATTGAAAATATGCATAAGCTTTCTAAGTTCTGTGGCAAGTTTGTCAATATGAACATTCCACCACTGAAAGCGGTCGATGTAGACACCGAAACATTTGGTATTTCATATTTTAGGAATAATAATTAATTTTTTTAATAATAACATTTTTTTTTAAAACAGATATATTGATGTGAGAAATTTTGATCCAGCCAAATAAATCAAGAAAAATCCCAGTATATGAAAAAGAAGGTTGTACTGAACATGATACATGTTGCTATTTATTTCCATTTTGTATAATTAAAAATTATTTTTTTTCATTTAGCTTCCAAGATTTTGAACTGAGAGTATTAAATATAATATGGCTTTTATACGGCGTAATAAGGCATTGCAGGATCTCTGTAATCTTGGCCTATAATCCTGTATACTCCATACACAAGTAATTTTTTTTCAATTGGTAATGACGTCACCTTTTAAACAAGAGGACAAGAAACCGAAAAAAAATCAAAAAATATAAAAAGAGGAAGAACTGGTTTTGTACACATTTTTGTTTTTAATTCAGATTTTTTTTTATTTAATTTGGCGTGTGTATTATCTTTATCTGCAAAATTATTCCGTTGGGAAAACGGAAAAATTTTCAAACGTCACTTTGTCAACAACAATCACAAGCACAGTGATGAACTGGACAGAAACAGACAACAAACTTGTGATAGCTAACTTAGTTTGTTGTTTGTTTGCTTTTTGAAATTCGGTTTTCTAAAAAAAATAAATATAGAACTTAATTACAGCTCCATAATTATTAAACCAGTAAAGCAGTACTGCAATTAGTATGGCTGGTTCTAAACTATTTTATAACTTTTTCAGTCATTTTTCTGAAATAATTTTAAATTCTTCTTTTTTTTAGATCACCAATGATTTCAAATATTTTAATATAGGTAACTCAATCCTGTAGCTTTTTCAGAAGTTTATGAACTAGCTCGTGATTATGGAAATTCTAAACTGTATTTCGTAGTCAGGCGACAACAGACACATAGTTTGCGATAAACATGATTCAATTACATTTAATCTACTAATTGAATATATCAGTGTGGTGGGAAACAAAATCTGATGACGTCACATTTGCTATCGATGTCGCTCATTTTCGTTGAATATTCCAAGCAGCTCGCTAGCTCAGTGGTCAGAGCATCGATCCTCCTCAAGTCAACCTTTATTTATCTTTGGTTACTAATGACATATATTTATTTTTGGTTAATAATTTCCAATCATTTATGGCATGGGTATACTAAAAGTGACAGTTTATTACAGTGAGAGCAACCTTCCAACCATTACGAAATATTCTAATTGACAAGCTCTCGGACGATATGGAGACAACATACAGAAACAAAATGACCGAATAACCTATTAATTTTTTTTTAATTTGCTTTATAAATATTTCATATCGTTAAGGGATTTTCTCTGTAAATACTGTAGATAAAAACAATCTTTTATTTATTTAGCAATCGCTTTCAGTGGAGACTTTGGAACCACTTTTTATTTCTACTTTGTAGTACCTATATTTATAGAAGCGGAGACACCAATTGCCCTAAAATATGTTCGTTTATTTTTTTTTGTTTAGATTGGCGAATATTAATTTTTTACAGCGAGCTCATGGCAACACCATCTTTGATAGAATGTAAATGTTTTTTTTTTTAAATCAGAGCATCCCTAAGTTATTTCCTTACGAACACTAATAAAGTGCTCGTTGCTTCACACGTATATTTTTTTGTTTTAATGATGAATGTGATTGAAAAACAAGAAGACCGAAATAAATAAAAAAATTAAAACTTTAAAAAAAGAAAGAAAATCACTTATCCAGAAATTATTCTAAGTAATTTCGTTTAAAATACTAAATTATTCTAAATAATTTCGTTTAAAATATCAATTTTTAGTATTCTCAAGCAAAAACAACGACGGTTATTATGAAAAAAATATTAAAAACTTTTTTATTCGAAGGTAAACCAATTGAATAATCTTGAATTCGAAAAATAGTGTTTTAGTTAAAATAGTGTTAGTGTTTTTGCTTTGCTTTTAAACTATTCTGTTACCTTTAGTAGAACAGAAATTTTGATGTTCGTGATTTTTAAGAAGTCTGGTGGATTATAATTAGAACATATTAATAGTTTTTTGTCTGACAGCTTTATTAACGTAATATTCCTATCCATAGCATTATATAAATATCTAAGTTGTGTGTTTGTACAAGTACAAGTTTATATGAATGCTTCTGCTTCGTTTTGAATGAAGGCCTTGTAACACCAAAGTATCGTGACCGATGATGGGGCAATCGATGAAAAGAAACAAAAGAAGTCAGTAATTTATATGGTTTTATTATTTATAATGATAGTCCTACGAATGCTGGATGAGTTACTGGAGACATAGTCACTAGTTTCGAGAAAATTGAAAAATCATATTACTTTCTATAAAGAAGCCACATTATTTCATTTAAATCTAAACTAACCAAACATTCAAAGAATTAAACTGATTCAGAAACAAATTATCGATGTACAAAGAGAGATCTCGCCTGTACTATTACGAAAACATAGTGTCCATGAAAAATTCATTAATTTTAACCGTGGTTATTTATAAAATTACTCAACTTGTTAAAAAATACTTATTACCTTATATCAAACACTATTTTAAGCAACAAACAGTTTTTAAATAATTTCTTTACTGTTAGTAAATTTACAGTATTGACAGATAGGTGAACACGCAGAGTGATCGCCTTTAAAATACACAGACAGATCGCGCGATCGAAGTCACGATGAGAGCTGTTAAATTCCAAATAAAAAGAAACAAGGATCGGTTGCTGCAGTCCATCGGACAGATTCGTTTCTCCCCTCGTCCTTTTGTATTTTGCCGCCGCTCGATAGTCAGTAATTACAAAAGTTATTTCTTTAGAGGATTCATTGAATTTTATAGATCGAAATAGTTGATTATAAGGAATGTTTCAAAATTATCACTGATTTCAAAATAATCTCATAGGTATAAAGAAAATCCTTAAGTTTTATGTTCATATGATAATTTATTTTGAAGGTATAGGACCTTAAAATTGGCAGATTTGTGCAATAAAATGAGCCATCAGAATTTTTAAAACTATATTTGCTGCTCATGTAATTAAGCTAGAGATTGGATTTGGATTCAAAAAATTAACTGGTAAAGATATAAAATAGTTCACAATATACCGTACCAATTTACAGTACTGCACTGTGTACCATACTGAGATTCCGCATCTCAAAAGGCAATTACCAAAAACGGCTAAAATATAAACCGAAACATATGAAAATTCCAATCGTCTTTCCCATATTTTAAAAATAACCCCATTATCAAATGAGGAATCCCCCCATTATCACTGATACACAAGCCAATATTAGAGGAATACAATCCAAATTTTAGATCATTGCAAAACAGCAGAGTTGAAGATCTTACGACTTTAAGAAGAAACATAATTTTTAATTCTAGAAAATGAAAACAAACGGCAACATCTCTCTACTCTAATTCAATATTTATCATCTAATTCACAAATTGAGAATTTGGTGGAATTATCAGGAGTTGTTCGTATATATTGTCGATAGAGTAGGAAATGGGATGTTACAATGATAAATTGCAACAGGAAATTGCCTTGAATCACAAAATGTAGACAAACTTAGATTTAAACCTCTGAAGGCAGCTTTTACCGCCTTTTGACCATCGAATTCCTTGCCCTTTTAAATATTGCATAAATTCTAAAAAATCATAGCTTTCGAACGCTCACCAAACTCGTTACTACAGAAGCAAAATACACAAAGGTAAATAAATGGCTTCAAAGCAACTACATTTCTAAGACCTCAATAAAATTAAGTTACGTGGCGTCGAATTATTTCCACTTTATTTAAATTCTTTACCACGACCTAGGTTTTGTTATATTACAATATCTTCAGGTGGGCTATTAGCAAATATTCAACATTTCAAAGATAGTCGAAATGAATCGCTGGTAATCCTCCTTCAAGACAATAATGTTGAAAATTGATGAAATCATCAGAAAAATTTACAGATTAAATGTTTAACGTAAAATTACTAAGGAGGTAAATCTTTTGAAAATGATTGACGTGTACTACAAATCCACTATTGTTGCAATTACTATCTATGTAAATATTAAACTAAACATGCATGATGATCGTGTGGTTACAGATATAAAATTAATAATTTCTTACAAACGTTACTCCGATTTTGTCGAGCTTTGAGAAATAAATACGTAACTATTAATTTTGAAAAACTATAAATATTCTTTTTGAAGCCAACCTCTAAAACCATATAAAAAAAATATTGAGTTTTTAGTGTTCCGTAATTCAAAAGGAAAAAGGAACCTTTATGTGATCACTTCGTTGTCCGTCTATATGTCTGTCCATCAAGACCCTTTTTCCCAAATAAAGTGACTGTTTCAAGTTAAAATTAACATCAAATAAGTTTCTAAGGCAACGCAATAAAAAATACGGCCATATAAGCCGTATATGGTGACACTCGCAAATAAATCAAAACCTACAGAGTACTTCCCATTGACATAGAGTCGTGATTTTTAGCAAGAAGTGAGTTTCATAGCACAAGTAAAGGGGAAAATCCAAAAATCGTTAATTGTGCCCCTGTGAAAGATGTAATAAGCACTATATTTCTTCAAAAAGATTAACATGTTGTAAATAGTTTAAGAAAAATATTACGTGCCGTTAAATTTTTATAAATGCCTAAATGTAAACGGAACCCTCGTAGTTCAATTCCAATTCGTGCTTAACAAGTTTTCTTCAATTGCATGTGCCCATTTAACGAAACTATACATACGTACGTATATACGATGTTTGCGTGAGCTTTCAAATAACGCTGTTGCTTGAGGCTTTTGAAACGAAATTGTTTTGTTTTTCTGACAGATTTACATAGAAAATTATGGCATGGTGACAGTTTCAATTTAAGAAAACATATGAAACAAATGCGGTCTCGCTCGAACTATAACAAGTAACGACGAGAAGAAGGAAACGAAAATATGTCAGTCTTTACGATTTTCTCTAGATATTGTCCTATTATTCATATTTCGGGAAAACAATAAGTAACTCTTTTGTACAAAAAATGTGCTGAAATTTTTCTCAATATAATTGTTTAAATATCATACAATAGACTATTAAGAAATTTCGTTGGAAATATTAAAAGGCTCCTGTTTCCATTATGTTTACATGTTTTGTTGTCCTCAACCATAAACAATGATAATTTATGCAGTAAATTGCATTCTTTATTAAGAATGGAAAAATTATGCTTCATGCTGTTCAGTGGAGGACATTCTTACGGTAACCTCGTTAAAATATCATCGTAAAATGTATGCTCGCAATCAAAGAGAACCTTATTCTAAGTATTCAATGGATATGGCTAATGGTGTAGAAATGAATTTGTGGAAACAAAATCATAAACTATAACCTTATAATAGAAAAAATTAAAACGTCTGGATAATCGCCAGTTGCAACTTTATTTATGGGCGCAATTTTCACATGAAAACTTTGTATTTTAAGTTTGTACAAATTTCGCTATCCTAATTCGACATTTTTGGAAGCGGAAATTGATTTAAAAGAAAACAAAACTTTATCGACTTTCAATTAAGTAAAAAAAGCTTCTCCTCTTCAACCTGTAGCCGACCATTTAAATCCTCAACTCCAATTACATGGGCCAAACTTTATACTGCACTTATAAAAAACACTTTTTGTATAAAATCATTTATAGCATTATGACAAATATTTATTTGCAAGAAAAATAAAAGAAATGCATTGACTCGCGAAGGATTTGAACCTCCAACCTTCGATTATTTGAATTATTAGATCGACGCTCTAACCGTTGAGCTAGCGAGCCACTTGGAGCACTCGACGAGTACAATCTACATCTACTGTGAATGTGACGTCAATTACAATAATTTCACAACATTGTGATACATTCAGTTTGCGGATATCAACATCAAACATTACACTGACTCGAACGATAGAATAAATCTGTTAACGGTTACAACTATACTATCATAACTACTTTATATAATGATTATACAACTGCAGATGTTTCGGACGGTTCTCTGCGACTCAAAGGGGTGTCGCAAGTATCTAAGAGGTGTCAATTGTTTCGTTCACACGAATCATGTTTGCCTCTGCGATGAGGAGCTTTTTAGAAACCAGTAAAATACACCTGCGAGTCAGGAAATTCCAAATATATTTATTTTCTTTTAGTAATTTTATACAGTTGAAATAGGTAAATTTAACATGAACTGAGTTTAATAAATAACGAATCTGTGTCGAGGTGCGGCAGCAGATCCTGAGAGTACGGTCGAATGGTGAACAGAGCTGATTGATCATGTGGTGAGGACCTTTTACATCCTCGGCATGAATATTTTTATTTGGATAATGATTCTATGGATGCTGACGAAAGTGTTTACTGAAAAGATCATCCTGTTGTCTGACTACTGAGAATGCAAGATGTGGAGTCAACAGTTCTGCTTGGCATAACACGCGTTTGCCGAATTATGCAAAAGGCTATATTGCAATCAGTTCAATGATCAAACTATTTAGACACTGCCTGTCATCAGGTATTATAGAAAAATATCGATTCTTGACTGAAGAATCCACCAGCGAAACAACAATCGTCTCGCAACACACTAGCTCGATATATCTCGCATCGTCCGGCTTCTTCGCAGAGACAAAATGGAAATTGGTATCTGCTTATCTACGCATCGACTCCGTTTCCCGCATAACTTCACTTTCCTTGACCGCTTCCTTCAAGAATGGAAGTCGGGCTTTTACTAAAGAAAGTCATTTACATTTCACTGGAAAATAAAGGAAATGGTACATGTGTCAGCATGAGATAACATGTGTTTATAGGCTTGTTTGTTTGCTTTATTGGAAACCTGTTAATTAAGATTTTATTTATTTACATTAAATATTACACAGCCGCGATGTGCCACACCGTCAAAACCATATTCCTTGTGATCAATCCAACACACCACGGCAACAACAAATTTTTGATACGATCTTCTATAATTTATCAGCCACTTTTAAATTTAAGGCACAAAGAAGATCAGCGAAAATGAGCCTGCCCTTAGATAAATAGAATACAAATTTGAAAAGGGTTGATATTTCGTAGAACATAATACTAAATGTATAAGCAATTAGCAAACAAGAAAGATTAGAATGTAATATAAATTTGTAAACGTATATATATACGTTTATAAATTTATATTTATATTTATATTATATGTATATATATATATATATATATATATATATATTTATATATATATATATAATAAATAAATAATTTGCATTTCATTCGGAAATGATGAAAATGGTATATACTTCCCCATGAGAGAATATGTGTTCGTAAGTTTGTTTGTTTGCTAATGTATTGGAAAGCTCTTAATTAATATTTTGATATCTTCTGTATTCCTTTATGCCTTAAATTGAAAAGTGGTTATCACTTTTCAATTTAAGGCATAAAGGAATCGGAGAAAGTAGGCCGGCCTTTATATGAACAAAATATAATTTTGAAAAGAGTTTACATTTCTCAGAATATAAGAAAACTAAACATTTCAGCAACTGACAAGCAAAAAGGAGCAAAATATATTTTTTTAAGAATAACACAAAACTAAAAAATGCTATATTCAATAACACGTATATAATTATATACACACACACACACACACACATATATATATATATATATATATATATATACATATAAAATCTAATGAATTACGTAATGAATTTTTGGAAAACCTAATCAACACAGATCCATTTTTTAAATTACAATAAATTAATAAAAAGTAAAATAGTAGCCGAGTTGATATCTGTTCAATGTTGTGAAAATCAATGTCTTTTAAGCTCTTTTCGAGTTTTACATGATTTTTAGGTCCTTTTGGCTCTTTTTGAGTTATACAGGGCGTGGAGCGATGCACCTATCAGACCCACGAGTTTTATGTACTGGTGTACACTTTGTTTTATCTTCCTGGTTAAAGAGTTGAATGGAAATAACAGTTACAAATTATTACAAAAAAATAACCTGTTTTTTCGTAAAAACATACAAGATTTATGATCTTTATTTTTGGCTTTCTTGATATAGAAGTGTCACTTTTGTTCTTGTATCATCTGAGCCCAACACTATATGGATTTTTACCGACCTGTTGGATACAATTTGTAATATTAAATACTCAGAAAACGCTGTGGAAGCAACGTTTGTTTATATCAGCGATTAGTGATGCTAAATATTACAAGTTTTACGATACGTTTTAAGAGATTCTGTGCAATGAACCGTCAAAGCGTGTCGCTTATTCATCATCAGGGAATAAGGATATTGTAGCACCTTTGTAGTGCTGTAACGAATTAATTCATTACATTTGCTCGGCGTAACCGGTGTAGCAACTACAATAATTTTAAACGGTTTCTCGTCTTTGATTTTCTTGTGCCCTTAATTATATATAGAGTTCGATTTTTCTTATTTTTATTTCTATATTTTATCTCAGAAACTATAACTATTTCTTTAGTCGCGTGGTTTAATTCAAGTTTGATACGAAGTCGAAAACTGAAAATTTATAGAAGAACCTAAAACAGTTTACAGTTGAATTAAAATCAACCGTAGACATGGAATTATACCAGGTATTCAGTTGCTGCGGCTTTTGTTGCGAAGGTTGATGGATTTCCGTTGATTTTGGTTGATGGATTGGTTGATGGATCAAGGTTGATGATTTTGAAAGAGTTAAAATGAAGCAGATATTTTCCTATAGCAAATTATTCATTTTTAATGTTAATGTTAATTTACAATTAGCATGTTATTCCATTATACTCAAATTGTAATTAGCTCCTCAAATTTAAAAGAATAAATAAAAAATAATGATGATTCTCTGTTTAGCACTTTAAGTGAAATTAATATTTTTAGGGATAAAAAGGCAATAATTATCAGATTGAACTTAAAGGAAGTCAATAATTAAACTAAAAATTGTTATAACTTTTTTTGGTTTTAGTAAAATCTAACTTGTCATTAAACTCAGAATAACGATCTTCTCGATCTTAATAAATTTAGAAGTTAAACGCCGTTAAAATGAGGTAAAAATCGAAAGGGCATTACCATTAAAGTGTAAAATTTCGACTTTAAAAAAACAGATTTTTAGAAAAAATTAAATCAACATTTCAAAGAAATATGTTTTTATTTTGACCAACCTTCATAACATATACATGGATTATAAAAATGTGTGAGACAAAATTTTATTGTGTCCTCACGTGAAAGACGAAGAAAAGTATGAAGTAAGACATTTTTACCCAATTTTACAAAATTTAATTGCAACTTGAAAAAGCCATTTCGAAACCTTGCACTGATTTCAAATGAAAGTAAGAAAAATAGACCAGTATACTATTTTCTACCTTTCGTAAAGTATCAAGTTATGTACTTAGAAATAAGTACATTTTTTTTTTTGAATTTTTCAAACATTTGATAAGTTAAAAGTTAGAAGAGGTATGTTACACGTCATTTCGAAGTTTCATATTTCGCGAAGGAAAAAGTCTTGCTCTAATTGAAAAATCTTCAACTTTACTTTAAAAAAGCTTTCTGTTGATACGCGACTCTGTTGGAATGGCGAAAAAGCATGTATCACCACAATTTTACATGTATGGAGAGAAACTTTAAATTCTTTTAATATTCTCCTCCGCCATATTTGAGATCTCTTGTAAATTTTATGTACTTATTCTAAAACAATATAAATGATGAGATCGTGTGATGGTATTGTGAAAGCTCCTTGTTCCACTACAGAATATTAAAAAAATAGACCTATTGAAGGTTACGGCAGTCACCTTCGTTGCTGTGCATGTTCACATTTGCAGTATGCAAAGTTTCCATTTGAAAAATTTTGTGTTTATTTAAACTAACTTCACTGTTGTCGAGCGCTTCTTTCAGTATATATCATCTTGACACAAAAATTGCAACGAATTTTGACACCAAAAAATATTTTAAGTTATTTCATTATTATCGACTGTACAAGAGTAATCTCATAGAAACAAATCCGCTTTTTCTAAAATGAAACTGTAAATATAAAATAAAACGCATTGACTCGAGGAGGATTTGAACCTCCGACCTTCGATGAATTCATAGTTTAGATCGATGCTCTAACCACTGAGCTAGCGAGCCGCTTCCAGGACTCGACGATTGCAATGAATGTCTATTAAAAACGTAATATCATCTGCTACAATTTCACAACATTAGATATATATTTCACAACATTAGATGATACAGATACATTCAGTTTGTGAATGACAACATCAAATATGATCACCTGTTACTTACTAATTTTAATCGATGTGACTGTATGTCTGTTCTCGTCTGACTTTGGACACAGGACAAAGAAAAACATTATCATTCAAACGCATTCAATACTCCCTCATCATAGGACAAAAAAATACTCTTCCGTAATAGAAACACCCAAAATTTTCAAATAAATCCAAATTACTTGAATGAAGTTCAATCATTTTATATAATATAATGCTAGATGCATTGAAGTTCACATTTTTCGCTGAGTTGACCATTTTTGGGAGTCAAAAATGGAAAGAAAACTAGTTACGTTTTATTACGATTGCTGGCTCCTAGAATTTGTAGACACGCATGTTCCTCGGTTAATGGATATTATATATTCACCTTTTGATAAGCGCTTTAAATGCAGAAAGTACGAGTGTAAAATAAAAGATAATGGAAGGCTAAGACTGTCATCGTTACTCGGATTTAATTTCATCGATTTGAAAATTGGTATTTTTGCATAATTGGTGGGGAAAAGTAATCGATTATCAGACCCAGGGCTATGTAATATTAATTGTTGAACTTTTACGGACCCGTAAAACATAAAATTAAACTTTGAAGGTTTATTTCAAGTTTACATCATTTTAAGTAAACTAAGTCTATGGCAGTGATAGAGCGCCACAAATTATAGAGACAGTTTTATGAATTATTGTTACATGTAAAAATAAGCTGCTGAAGTTTATTTTTACATGTAACTGGATGTCTAATGATGAGTAGGAAGAAGTTACGTATTGTGTCTATTTATATTTGGCTAACTACCAATTACCATAATTTTTTCTACTACTTAAAGAAGAAGACTTATGTAAATTTAAAAGGATTTTGATAATTTCATTTGTCAAAAAAAATTATTCTTTTAATTGGTGATGTCATCTTATCATAAGTAGATCATAATTATAAAATTCATAATAATAAAGTGAGGTTTTTTTGTTGCAACAATTGTACAACAGCTTTTTTAGGGATTTCATTCTTATCTTAGTCTATGCTTGCTATACAAATTTTTAACACAAGATATATATATATATATATATATATATATATATATATATATATATATATATATATAAGTTAAACAAAATATTTACATTATTTTTAAATGGGATTCCGTATAAATAATTTTGTCAAAAGATTTACAAAGAAATTATAACAGAAAATTAATTTTAAATTTACTATAATAATCGATATAATTTGAAGTATCTCGATCGAGGTCCCTTGTGCTAAGCGTGTAAGTATAACGCACATAATAAAACTCGCACAGCACCGCCAGGGCGGGCGGGCCGCCTATGTGTGTGCGAAACGAAATATTACCTGGAGTACCCCGTTCATAATATTATTTTTCATCGCACTAGTGCACGTCATAGTGACAGACACCACGACAAGTTGAATTTTTTCTGCTTTGATTTAACGTTTAAACAAAAAAATGTAAACAGTTAATTTTTAATTAGTTTAGAAAATGGTTGCACATGAATATTGATTCTTTTATGTAATGGTTTCTAAAAGTTATTATGGATTTCCGTAGATTTTTATTGTTACTTTTAGTTCTTTTTATTAATTTTTCACATATTCAACATAAAATGTGAGCTCCTGACTGAAGATAGCATTTTTGTGTTGCGTTACAGTTGCAAAGTATATTTTATGTTTTTTTCTTTCTTTACGGTCAGTGGCGGAACTCTTCAATTTTGGTATTATAAAATTTACTTTTTTTAAATTATTTTCTATTTTCGTAACGACAATTTTCACCAGCCTCTTTTATGCCTCAAACTGAAAAGTGTTTGAAAGAGTATCTTCTGTACCGCTTCAGCTTGCTAATTAATACATTAGTCTAGTCGGCCATAACGGATTGCTCCCGTAGCAATAAGTCCATCATATATACGTATCAATAAGTCCATCATATACCTGAATATATTGAAGGACTCAAATAAATATATAAAATAAATAAATAAATAAAACAATAAATTTTCAATAAATTAGGAAAGAAAGAAAACCTACAAACTTGTATTCTCTTTCACGAACGCATTTACCCTCTCGTTTCTGTCATTTCCTAACGAAATGTATACGAATGTTTTTAGTAAAAAGCCGACTTCCGCTCTTGAAGGAAGCTCTCGAAGAAAGTGAAGTTATGTGGGAACGGGATCGACACATAAATAAGCAGATATTCATTATTAAGTCTAGTCTATGACAAGAAGGGAGACGGAAGGAGATCTGTCAGGTAGATTTTTTCCGTTCTTCAATAAAAAATAGGTATTTTTCTATAATACATGATGACAGACAGTATTTGAAGAGTTTGCTCCTTGAGCTCATTATGTTTTGCATTATCAAGCAGCTCAGCGTGGACAAAACCAATGACACTTGTTAGATAGAGTATTCGTTTCTCCTCCAAGCCGCAGTGAACTCTTTGAAACACCAGCATAATAATCTCACAAACAGCCGCATAATAATTTCACTATAATGGCATCCTCAAAGCGCTGCACCGGAAATGTTATCTCGGTGAACACCCGACAGACTAATTACAATGAGCGAATCATTATGTTATGTTTGAAACCGCAAACTGAACGTAACACAATGTTGTGAAATCATTGAAAGTGAGGTCATATTCACACAGTTGCAGATTGAATTCGTCGAGTGCTCTAAGCGGCTCGCTAGCTCAACGGTTAGTGCGTCGATCTAATAATTCAAAATAATCGAAGGTCGGAGGTTCAAATCCTTCGTGAGTCAATTTCATTTTGTTCGTTTTTATTTCAAATAAGTAAATATTTGTTGTAGTTTTAAATGAGTTTACATAGGAAAGGTTCGTGTTTATCAGCGCAATATCAAGCTAATCCACTCAACTGAGTATAAGTTATTGAAAGGGTCAGCTCCAAAGTGGCCTAAAAAAGCTTTTTTTATTGAATTAAAAGTTTATAAAGTTTTGTTTTCCTTTAGCCAGTCTTTGCTCCTTACAATTAAAGTTTTATACCTACTAACGTAATGAAAGCGAAACGTTGTAAAAGTATTTGTTTGTTTGTTTTTATTTCACGCTTAAACGGCCCAACAAATTACATTAAATTTTTATAATTAAATTATATTCATCCCCGATGAAAACATAGTTTATATATATTTACGCTATCACATACATTAGCAGAGCAGTGAACATAAACGTTAATAAGATTATGCCCGCGCACGAAAATCTAAATGCATCGCTATTAATTTAATATTTAAAAGTGGAGGAACATATTACATTTAAAATTACAAATTCATGAGTTAATTGTTGCACGGAATTTTACTGCAGACTACCACCGTATAACTCGCACGACGCGCCACATTGCATCTCAACAAAAAATTATGTTCAAAACAATACTAACCTCGTAATTACATAATTGATTTGATTAAAATCTATACTTAATTCTTAAAAAAAATTGTTGACGTTTTACGAATACTACGCGGGCGAAGCCGCGGGCAAGAGCTAGTAATACATATAGCTAGTAATACATGTACTAATCCGGTCTCGTCTCCTCTTTTCAACCAAATAAAAATCATTATAAACAATTGAGTAGTTTTTTAGCAACGTTTCTCCGAATAAACTGACAAATTTTTGAAGACGTCCGTTGCATTAAATTGTTTTTATATTCGAGTTGCAAATTAACATAAAATTAATTTACAAATATGTTTATTTAGAATCATCAGTGTGCTTACCTAGATGCAACCGTACTACCTGCCCCTTCACAGGACATTGGTGTCAGGGGCCATGCTGGATCCATAATTCAAAGTAGAGTAAAAAGGTTCACACAAACTGGAAATGTAGAGATTTCTTGCGAATATTTTCAAGGTCGTATAGTAACAACCGGTGCCCACCAATATGATTTACTTTTTTCTATCGCATTCTCATTGGTTCGAATTTCGTTTCCCAATTCAAATCTAAGCCATGAGACACGTCTATTATATCGTTAGAATAAGATTTTTATTGCTTCCCAGCATATATATT
This sequence comes from Druceiella hillmani, assembly GCA_039881145.1. Classification (NCBI taxonomy): domain Eukaryota; kingdom Metazoa; phylum Arthropoda; class Insecta; order Lepidoptera; family Hepialidae; genus Druceiella; species Druceiella hillmani. The sequence goes on from JAYKKI010000031.1 coordinate 13,222,562, forward strand.
TATGATATTTTCATAAGATTACGGTAATAACGTCCAGCATAAAACGAACATAGAGTACAATTTTCTAAAGCTTATTAGATAATGTAACGCACCGTATGGATTTTCCTCGCTTACAGTCGACGGAAATAAGCTGACCAAAAACAAAATAACAAAGGGGCCTTTTAGAAGATTTTCACGGAAATTCAGAAATAGTGTATTCTAGAGTATGCATACTTATTAATATTTACATGTGTAGTATTTAAATAATTCCACATATTTTTTTGTAAAATAATTATTTTTCATTTCTTTGGATGAGGGAAAGGCTATCTATCTCTCTTCAAAATCCTGAAGCAGCTACGTTACACCACTGCTTGTATGTTCTGGAGTAAAAAATCCTAAGTTACGAATCACAAGAAACAAAACGTGATACCAATCAATATCCTACATTAGACATGACACAAGACTTTCCACATCCGATCTGTGATTATCAAGGAGTCAGCGGGTAACCAACATTTTAAATGATATATCTGTTAAATGTTTAATTTCTGGGAAGTAAGAAGTGAATACATGGTCTATTCTTTTGGCAACAAATACATAATGCAACAAGTGCACAGGTACTCTGGTGTTGGTCGGCAGAACATCACAACGATGAGGCATTCCAGTCCGGTAAGTGCGGTGACCCGGCTCGCGATCGTCTTTATTCTTTTGAAAATGAATAAGCATTGATCTAATACAAAAGTACAATTAGCCAATGCCGAGTACCGGAAATTCCATTAGAAATAAGTCAGTGGGATAGCGGTATGGTTTGATTGTGAAACATAGAAATATTCGATATCCTCAATGATCTGGGAAACAAGTACATGATGGATACCGTACGAATTTGCAGTACTGCACTGTGCTATGTTATGATGCCACATTTCAAAAGGCAATTACCAAAAACGGATAAAATATAAACCGAAACATATAAAAAGTCAAATCGTCTTTCCCGTGTTTTATAAACAACCCCATTATCAGATGAGGAAACATTGATACACAAGCCAAGATTATAGGAATATTATCCAAATTTTAAAACATTGCATAATAGCTGAATTGAAGATCTTACAACTTTAGGAAGAAGAATAATTTTTAATTCAAAAATAATGTTACAATGATAAATTACAATATAAAATTGCCGTGACTCAGAAAATATTTTTTCTACTTAGATTTAAACCTTTGAAGGCAACTTTTACCACTTTTGACCATCGAATTCCTTGCCTTTTTAAATATTGCACAAATTCTAAAAAAAGACATAACTTTCGAACGCTCACAAAACTCGTTGCAACAGAAACAAAACACACAAAGGCAAATGACTTCAACGCAAAATATTTCAAGAGTATTCTAAATTAATCATGGCGGTAATCACCAATGGCGGTAATCCTACTTCAAGGCGAAAATGTTGAAAATTTATGAAATCGTCGGAAAAATTCACAGAATCAATTTCTTAACATAACATTTCTAAAGAGACAGACATTTTAAACATATCTGCCGCGTACCACAAAATTTACTATTGTTGCAATTACTATCTATATAATATTAAACTAAACATGCGTGATGATCGTGGAGTAACCACACGATCATCATCAGATATAAAATTAACAATTTCTTCTTGAAGCCAACGTTACAACATATAAAAAGGGATATTTGGTTTTTTAGTGTTCCTTAACTCAAAAAGAAAAAAGAGCCCTATAGGATCACTTCGGTGTTCGTATGTTTGATTGTCAAGACCCTTTTTCTCAGGAACGCGTGGTGGTTTTCCAGTTAAAATGAATATCAAATACTTAGGTTTACGGTCCCTTGGAGCAGTAAAAAATCAAGTTTCTAAATCAACGCAATCAAGATTAACCCTAAAAATACGACCTTTAGGCCGCATATTTTGACACTCGCAAATAAATCTAAATATGTAGGGTACTTTCCGTTGGCATAGAAAATCGAAATTTTAGCAAGAAGCAAGGTTTCATAGCACAAGGGAAAATCCAAAAATCGTTAATTTGTATTTATATCACATTAAAATTAGTTTTTTAAATATACGCCTGTGAAAAATGTGGTAGGCAATATATTTCTTCAAGAAAATTAGAATTTTGTAAATAGTTTAAAAGGAGTATTATTATTACAATAAAATGTTTATAAACTCCTAAATGTATACAGAACCCTCGTAGTTCAAGTCCAACTCGTGCTTGACAAGTTTTCTTCAATTGCATGTGCCTATTTAACGAAACTATACATACGTACGTATATACAACGTTTGCCTATGCATTCGTGTAACAGCAGTTGCTTGAGAGGTTTTTAAAGGAAATTGTTTTGTTTTTCTCACAGATTTACACAGAAAAATATAGCCTGGTGAAAGTTTCAATTTACGAAAACGTATGAAACAAATGCGGTCTCGCTCGCACTGTTGCAAGTAACAACGAGAAGAAGGAAACAAAAATATGTCAGCCTTTTTGATTTTCTTTAGATGTTGTCCGATTATTTATGTGTCATCTGCTTCTTAATATTGTAAACTTGTGGTTTTTCTCGTTCGGGAAAACAAAAAAAAGCTCTTTTATACAACAAATGTGTCGAAATTTTTCTCTATATAATTGTTTAAGTATCATACAATAGACTCTTAAGAAATTTCGTTGGAAATATTAAAAGGCTCCTGTTTCCATTATGTTTACATGCTTTGTTGTCCTCAACCATAAACAATGATAATTTATGCAGTAAATTACATTCTTTATCAAGATTGGAAAAACTGTGCTTCATATCCTCTCAGTGGAGAACATTCTTACGGTAACCTCGTTAAAATATCATCGAAAAATGTATGCTCGCAAGCAAAGAAAACCTTATTCTAAGGATTCAATGGATATGGCTAATGGTGTAGAAATGAATTTGTGGAAACAAAATCTTAAACAATAACCTTATAATGGAAAAAAAATAAAATGTCTTGAAGGTTGCCAGTTGCAACTTTGTTTGTATATGCAACTTTCATATGTAAACTTTGTATTTTAAATTCGTGCAAATTTCGCCATCTTAATTTGACATTTTAGGAAGCGGAAATTGATTTACTGTCTCTATGCTTCCGCTTAAGTATCGTAAAACCACTATTTCCTGATTTTATCGGAAATATACAAAAGGCTCGTGTTTCCATTGTGTTAACGTGTTTTCCTCAACTATAAACAATGACAATTTACCCGGTATCTTATATTCTTTAAAAAAGGGAAAAATATACTTCGTACTCATTTCTCTTCACGCGTAGTAATCTAGTTGAAATATCAGTGAAGGATGTGTGCTTGAAAACAAAGAAAACCTTATGCTAAGGATTCAATAAGTATATCTAATAGTGCAGAGATAAATTTGTAGAAAGAAAATCTTAACAAATTACCTTGGAACAGAAAAAATTAAAACGTCTTGAAGATCGCCAGTTGCTTCCGTGCTCATATGAAAATTGTCATATGAAAACTTTTGTATTTTAAGTGTGTGAGAACTTCAATATTCTAATTGGCCATGTTTGACATGAGTAGAGACAATATTCTAATTGGACATGTTTGGGAGCATAGGGCAGTTCAAATGAAAGCAAAACTTTATCGACTTTCGATTCGAAGTAAAAAAGGCTTCTCCTCTTCAACCTGTAGCCGACCGTTTAAATATCTTAACTCCAATTAATTGGACTAAGCTTGATACTGCGCTTATATAAATAACACTTTTTGTATAAAATCATTTACAACATTATGACAAATATTTATTTACAAGAAAAATAAAAGAAATGCATTGACTCGCGAAGGATTTGAACCTCCAACCTTCGATTATTCAAGATAATTAGATCGACGCTCTAACCGTTGAGCTAGCGAGCCGCTTGGAGCACTCGACGAATACAATTTACACCTATTGTGAATGTGACGTCAGTTGCTATGATTTCATAACATTGTGATACGTTCAGTTTGCGGTTATCAATGTTAAACATTATACTGACTCACTCTATCCAATCAATCTGTCAACGGTTCAGCGGGGCAACGATCAAACGACTGTACGAAGGGTATATACGGATGTTTCGAACAGTTTCCTGTGTATAACTCCTAGTTCCCGAAATATAACATGAACTGATTTAAGTAAATAAATAACGAACCTGGGTCGAGGTGCGGCAGCAGATCCCGAGAGTAAGGTCGAATGGTGAACCGAATTGCTTGGCCATATATTAGGGGTCTTTTACATCCTCGGCATGAATGTTTTTAGTTGGGTGATGATTCTATGGATGCTGAATAAAGTGTTTACTGGAATGTCTGAATGCTGAGAATGCAAGATCACCACCAGTTCTGTGGTTGAAGTCACCAGTTCTGTTTCGCATAACACGCGTTCGCTGAATTATGCAAAAGGGTAAATTGTAATCAGTTCAATGATCAAACGGTTTAGATACTGCCTGATTATAGAAAAATAACGATTTTCGACTAAAGAATCTACCAACGAGACCCCAATCTGCAATAAAGATTAAAATATAATATAAATTTGTAACCGTATATATATATATATATATATATATATATATATAAATATATATATATATATATATATATATTAATATATATATATATATATATATATAAATATATATATATATTTTTTTTTTTTTTTTTTCTAATATATCAAGAAGTGTGAATAAGAAATAAAGTTAACCATAAAAATCTAATGAAGCACGTCATATATTTTTGGAAACCATTCAAAAAAATATGAGTATAGATCGTTTTATTAACTGTCAATAGCTACTATACATTAATGAAAAATAAACTGTTAAATTAATTGACATCCGTTCTGTGTTTTCAAAATCAAGTTTTTTCGAGTTTTACGTGTCATGGAGCGATGACATTGTCATTCGTGCAACGACCTTGTCGTATTGATCCATGAACCTCACAAAGCCAAAAAGCAATTTTTTTTTCAGGAAAGCCAAAAACAATTTTAGGTTGTAATTAAATCAACCATAGAGATGAAATTGTGTCAACCACATTCAATTGCTACGGCTTTTATTATAAAGGTCGATAGATTTCTCTGGTATCGAACGAATTTAATTAAAAGAAATATTTTTCTTTAGAACATTTTCAATTTCATTGTCAATTTAAAATTAATATTTTTCCCATTAAAGACGCAAATTGTAATTAGCTCTTCAAATTAAAAAGAAAAAATTAAAAGTAACTTTAGTTTTATGTTTAATATTTTAATCATTGTTAATAAATAATGTTTAACATATTAATACTAAAAAAGTTAAATAATTATCTTTTTGAGCGTAAATAGAGTTTGTCATTAAAATTGACAATTGTCTTAATATTCTTTGGCTTTAGTAAAATCTAACTTGTTGATTTTGTACTCAGAATAATAATCTTGACCTTGATGAGTTATGATGAAGTCAAACACCGTTAGAAGGCAGTAAATGTCGAAAGAGACTTATAAGGTTTCTATGGTGAAAATTCTTGTGGTCCAAATGCTTAACGCTTTTGCTATTAAAGTACAAAATTGTAACTTTGAAAAACATCCAGATTTTTTGAAAAAAGCAAAATCATAATTTTGATAACACATGTTTTAATTTTAGGTTACTTGACTACTTCTCATAATATTTATATGGGTTATATAGATTTTTAAGGTGAATTTTTCTTCCATTATGGTTTAAAAGTTCAAGAAAAGTTTTTACTAAATTTCAATGCAATTTGAAGAAATTATTTTGAGACCTTGCATTGATTTGATATGAAATGAAAGTAAGAAAAACAAACTAGCCACGTATACTTTGTGAAAAGCCGAAAATAGTATATAATCCTTTTTTCCAATTTTTCCAATCCACAGTTGAAAAGTTAACGGATGGGGACAATATATTTCACATCACATTGAAGTTTCATATTTCACAAAGAGCGCTCAAAATTTTAAAAAAAATGTTAAATGAAACCTCAACTTTATTTTAAAAAAGCTATCTATTGATACCAAACTCGGTGGAATTCGCAAAAAGACATATTTCACCCTAATTTTACATGTATGGAGGCATGCATTATATGTATGGGGATTCCCCTGCGCCCTATTTGAGACCCCTTTACATTTGACGCTATTTGAGAAGTCAACATTGCGTTATAGCACACATTATATATAATTTTGAAGCTACCCTTAATTACAGCTCATCCCACGCAATCTGTTTACCTGTTTCCGTTTAACTCCAAAATATAGAATAGAGTTTCCCACAACCAGGAGTTAGGACACTTTTGGAAATATCACCGGATAGAACCACATAAAATAATTTGAAATTAAAAATAATATCATTTATTTGTGGATATAAAATACAACAGGGAAAATAATACATATATATATATATAGAAATTTTCTTAGAGCTAATGACAAAATAAAAGTTAAAAATTAAGTTACACGCCTTAACTTTAAATTCTTCAATATATCATCCACAAAAAAGGTAACTAGCTCGGCTTGTGGAGTTATACTATAAGCTTCACCAAAACGGTCGGTTTACAGCTAGCACCTGTTGATGTACACACACATACATGCATAAATATATACTCATACATAACTATATATACAGCATATACACATATATATATATATATATATATATATATATATGTATATATATGTGTGTGTGTGTGTATGTGTGTAAATTCTCAATTCGCTTGAAAACTAATTTAAAATGGATTAAAAAATAAACTGAAAGAAGAATTGAACTGTTTAGAATATAAAATTCTAATTTACAGTATTGCTCTGGCTAAATAATCATGCGAAGCTTTAATTGGGTTCTGTACTTCTCTTCCTTTGGATTTTGGACCTCAAAAAATTATATTTATTAATGGCAACCCTAAAGATACTCGGAGACACCATGTTCTATCAGATGTCGAAATGATGTAGAAGAGACAAGAAAAACTGAAGCGTGGTACCATGGTCTTTCGACGCACTATTTGAGACCACTACGTAAAGTTTTTCTTGCAAAATTTTATATATGTAAATTCTAAAACCATTCAAATTTTGAGATTGTAAATGGACTTACATGGTGGTACTGTAAAACTTTTCTTTTCACTACGGAATATTAAAAAAATGAGGCCCCTTGAAGATGACAGCACTCGCTTTCTTTCGTATACATATTCACGACATTTTGCAGCATGTGAACATATGCTGCAAAATTTCCATTTGAAGAAGTTGGTCTTAATTTAAACTAACTTCATATTTATCGAGGGCAACTTTCAGTAAAAGTCACTTTAAAAAAAATTGATAAAAAAATTAATTGATTCGTTTTTTTATAATCGACTCTACTGGAATAATTTTGCACGAACAACTCCACGTCTTTTTAACGGAAAAGGCCAAATTTTTTTGTAAAGTTAATGAGACGTAAAATGTCAATTTACGTTAACACAAATCTGGAATGTTTAGACTCGCATAATTGTATTTTTAATAAATAAGACTGCTTGCTAAAAGACAAACCCAGATATTCGTGGAAAAGGAAATAGAACGTAAAAATTAGTCTGCTGTACTCATTTTACTTTTTCTCATAAAGTACTATATTTTTCCATGTTATCGAAAAAGTCATACACTTCCTTCCAACAAAAGTAACAACCCTATACCCAATACGCAAGTGAACAAGGTCATAGTGCGAAATTGGGGATCACAGGCTATTAAACTCTATAAAGAAACGATCAATGAAGTTGTAAATTATCAATACTTTCCAAAACTCGATACAAATTACAACACTTTGGATTGATTGATGTTAGTATTGAATGATATCGTATAGTACAGGGGTGTCCAACATAATTGTGTAGAGGGCCAAGTTTATTATTTTTGAAACCGTAGCGGGCCAATAGCATAGTGAACTTTAAACGTAAATAAAACAGTAATTTTAATTTTTCAACAAGAATAATTTATTAAAAAAAAAGAAAGCCTGAGGTTTACAAATTTTTTCGACTAGTGTAGTGCCACTGACATATGCATATTTTTAATGGATATTTGCACAATATCCTATTGAAGTTTTTAAAATTTTAATTAGCTCGCGGGCCGGATGTAGTGCCTTTGCGGGCCGCATCGTGACCCGAGGGCCGTATGTTGGACGAGCCTGGTGTAGTTAACTTATACAAGTGATACCGTTACCAGCCGAATTCATAATATCGATTGACGAGGCAAGTATTTATGTATTGAATGGTGGCTTTAAAGTACGTACCGGTAGGTGGATGAGCTATAGATCGAGTGTCATATTTTATATAAAAATTTGAAAGTAGACGTAATATTTTTGAAACAATATATAAATAATATTTGTATTCATATGTTATTGATATGTACTCTCATATCTTAGTGGTACCCTCAACCCGTAAAAGTGCATCATGGGTGGACTGCAATACACCTATTTTTTTCAAATTATACCACTTTTTTCTGAGATTTAAAAATAGTCATAAGTCATTAACATAAAAATGCATCTACCTATATCTTTTATTTCAATAAACGTAAGAAATGTGGCAATATTGCATAAATAGTCTTCGTAGCGATCCATGGTGAATTTGACTTATCTATCACTTTCATTTATACATTTTACAGAAGAATGTCAAAGAAGGATAAAAAATCCATTCAAGGTCAAGGTTGTTTATGATTCGTAAATAAAAATTATTGTCTTTAACATTCATAATTCGTCCAAATATCTTAGATTATAAAAAAAACTATAGTCGACTTCAAAAACAATCATATCGGAATAACTATTAATTATATAAATTAGTCATTTATATAAATTATTATTTACTTCTTAGTAATAATATTACTCTAATTTTAATTGCGATTTCAAAATAAATCTTTATGGTTTAAAAAGATTTACAACCAATAAGAATGTTCGATTCTTTTTGAAGTGATACTTATTGTTTTCGAAATGACAGTCTATTAGTTTGTTTATATAATATGTTTCAGGGGGGTGGCCAAACAGGTTCTGAATTGGTGACAACATCTCGTCAGGAAATTGGCGGAAAATTTAAATATGCTATTACACAACGACCTCTGGTGATAACTACGTGTCATAATAGACGCAATCTATGGAAGACCCAAGTCGCAATCCAGGTCACAAACTACAAACTAAACGCGGAGTCTATTAAGTATTGCGCGGAAAATATATTATTATACTCGCACTTGAAATATGAGATATTATTATACTCGCACTTGAAATATGAGATATTATTATACTCGCACTTGAAATAAGTGATGGCCCAATTCAAATGGTGGAGTAATTACAAAAATATCGATTTTTTTAATTTCACCATTAAATTTATTTAAATTAAAACGCGACAAACGGCTTATTTTTTTAATAATTTTTATAACTTGTAACACTCTCAAAAGTTACCCTCAGGTAGTTTCCAAAACGGGTCTAAATATCTTCTTTAGCTTTTATTATATGGCGTGCGATCTCTCCATAGAGAAGCTTTGCCAATGTAAAGTGTGGAAGAAAGACTACGAAACACTCATTAAATCATATTTTGGATATCTGTAATTGTTGCTTGTTAACAAAAACATAAACTATATAATAAAACAAAAAATAAGTAAGAGATTGACTAGAATTAAATATCTTCGAAATGACGTGTAAAGTTGATACGAAATTCCGTCTATACATACATACAAACATTTCAATATCACCAACACCTACTACAAGTGATATCACCCAAACAAAACTACGTCAGAACTGCACGCTTTTGAGTGAGTCACTATTTATTGATAGGTATGGACGACGTCATTTATATTCTGCGCTTTGTTATCTCTATATTTTGCCAATTACTAACAAGGCTCGCTAGCTCAGTGGTTAGAGCATCGATCTAAACTTTGAAATCATCGAAGGTCGGAGGTTCAAATCCTTCTCGAGTCAAGGTTCATTTTTTTTTAGTCTAAAATCCCTATACCATACATATAAAGTTCAATCTATCTACAATACAACCACATTAACCTTTCCGCAAAACAATACCCCATCAAAACAACGATTATAAAACGCCATGTCATTCTTTTCCAACTATCAACAAAAAGTTATCACCCAGGAAGGCATTTTGATATTTATTTCAATAAAACACAATTGACACAATGTGGTGATAACAATTGACAACTACACGGTATGTAGTATTGTAAGTTTTAAATTCAAGTAGACAGTTGAGTAGAGATGTGTAACTCGTGAGTGAGAGATGTATAATATATAGCTCATATGTTATGATCATATCTATCACTCGCTCACTTGAAATCAAAATGTATCAGTACATCACTAGCTCGGGAGTGATCGGCGTCTTTTTCGTTTCACCAAATCAATCATTTCACTCACTCGTCGCGTCGTGAAGATGAATATAAAAGTATATACTTTGATGTTACACGAAAGAGAAAGAAAACGATCGAACTGTTTAGTCAAATATGCAACTGGGTCCATGTAGACAACGTAGCTACTCGCGAGCGAATGTGAACGCTGTGATAAAGTATATTTTAGTTCGCTCAAAATATTTGCGTAAACAAACACTTTTTTGTTTCATTTCAAAATTCTAATTTATAATTGTATAAATACACCAATCTATCCCAATTTTTTTTAATTATCATTAAAGTTATTTTATATATAATTTGAATCTAGGTTGACAGTCCTAAATCCTAAACCTGCAAAGTAATAAGCAAAGAGGATATTCTTGTAAAATTTGTTTTTATTTTCAAACAATAGTGCGTAATGTTCAGTCATTACTATTTATCACCATCTGGTATGGCCATTGTTCAACGGTTCAACTTATGCGTAATAAATAATTTGGTTAATAACTCGAAGTACTGGGACACTGAGCTACTGAGCTAGAGATATAAAAGAGTGATATATATCTTTCCAATCAAATTATATATATATCACTTTTTTCTTTTAACTAATATGTTTTGCGCACCTTTACTGTAACTGTAAAGGTGAGCCCCGTTTCTCAACTGTAAAGCTGAGAAACGGCCCCCAAAAGACAAGGTAATCGAGTTACCTTATCTTTGGGGGGCCATTTTTAAACACGAATAATTTATATTTAAAATGACGTCATTGCTGAATAAATTCCATAAAATACATAATATTTCTCAAACAGCGTTATCTTTAAACTTTAGATTAACGATAACGCCGTTAAGTTAAAACTTTGATTTACTTAAAACAACAATTTTAACTTTAAAATAATTTTTATTTAAAATAAAATACAATATTGCTTTTTTGGTCATTCGATCTAAAAATTCTGTACCCGTGTTAGAAAAAACATTGCATATTAAATGCGTTTCCATTAAAAATGTGTTTAATGTTGAATTACAAATGTTTTATATTTCAACTTAAATATTTTTTGTGGCCCTTATACAACTCGCGGACTTCAAAAAAATGAACACTGAAAGTACCTATAAGTAACAAATTAACATACAAAATTACCTACAAGATCTAACATAAGTGACTTCATTTTTGAAGTAAAACTCCTTTACGCACGCTTGACTTGGGGAGTAAGCTGGTGAATGCGTGACGAGAGCGTTATGAAAAGTGTGATCGGACGAGGCAAACGGAAATTGAGAAGGAGATATAAGTTAGTGAAGACAGAAAGAGAGAGAGTTACGTTTCGTATATTACTGTAGGGACAAGAGAGGGAGGTGCGAGCATACATTTTCTTTCTCTTTTTCTCTCATAGCCAGTTATGTTTTGTATATCTAAGACACAGTGCAAGCCTATTGTCTGTATCACACTGTAGGAGCAAGAGAGAGCAGTACACGCGTACATTTTCTTTCTCTCTTCCTCTCATAGCCAGTGCATGAAATATATATATATATATATATATATATATATATATGCGAGTTTGCTAGCGTTACGAGAACGGTGATTTTTTTTATTATTTTGTAATTTAATTTCGTTCTTGAACATTTTTATAAATTATTATTTTGTTCGATACATTAAATATTCTACGTTTAAAGTGAATAAAATTGTAAATACATTTTAAACTCTAAATTCACAAAATATATATAAATATGGAGTATTTTGTAAATTTAAAGTTTTACTTCAGTCGTGTGGTCTAAAGCACACTCGTTTTTTATTAATTGATTTTTCATATTAAATTATATAATAAATAATTGTGACAAAAATATAAAAATGACAAAAATATATATTATCAAAAAATAATATTGTCTATGGATACGAAACAAACAAAATATGATATTATTAATGGTTATGCCCCGGTGTTGTTTATGGTATGACCCTAAAAATGAAATTCAAACCATAGACATAATATACAGATTGTCCCGTAAGGAGTGAACCAACAAAATGTGGGTGATATAGGGGGTTATTACACGTACTAAATAATATATTTTATTATCCTAAACCTAATAGTTTCAGAGATATATTTTTTTTAATTTCTGTTACTGCGAATAAAAAAATTATTAGGTATTATGACTATTTCTGTATTTTTATTGTCCAAGATCTTTAGGAGAACATTCGTCTTCCTAATTAAAATATTATTCATTCGTTATTACCGACAACATAAAAATTAAACGCTGAAACATGTGCATTTTTTTGAATTACAAAACATGAAAAGTTGTTTTTGAACAATGCTAGTGTAAAAAAATGTATAATAAATGCGTATACGTAAAAAACATAATAAATACGGCTTGTTTTATTTTACCATGACCAAAAAAATGATCAAATGGTGTGGGTTTAGGAATAAAAAACGTTATGAAATGACTTAGTGTCAGAAAAGTATACCTTTTTGGAATCTGTGTGCATTTGCAGATGTTTTTGAAATAAAGTTCCACAAGTTTGTCATACATTTTTTATTTTAGCATTGTTCAAAATCACTTTTTATGTTTTGTAGTTGAAAAAATGCACATGTTTCAGCGTTTAATTTTCATGTTGCCAATTATAACGAATGAATAACATTTCAATTAGAAAGACAAATGTTGTCTTAAAAATTTTAAACAATAAAAAGGTAGAAATGATAATATTACCTAATTAAAAAAAATTTATTTTTAACAAAAATTAAAAACAAAAATTTTAAAAATCATAATAATAAAAAAGTTGTAACAAAAACTTAAAAAAAAATTAACAAATCATATCTCTAAAACTATTAGACCTAAGATAATAACATTTATTGGTTCGTATGTGTAATAACCCCTTCTATCACCGACATTTCGTTGGTCCACGCCTTACGGGATGCTTGTATATACTCCCCATCAAACCCAAGTCACATTTAATGCCTTTAATTGTGGCAACATTATTCACCTAATTTATATTTACTTTCTTTTTTATATACAAGTCTTTAGATAATATATAAATAATTTATTTAAATGTATAAAACCTACTATAAATTTTTATTTTTTTGACGTAAGAAAGTATTTTTAAAATAAAATTTTGAACGGGTCGCATACAGATTTTATATACTCATAGTATTTAATTAGGTTGTAATGTCTTTAATTTTGAGAACTATAATCTTAGAATAAAAAGTAATCCAGAACGCGAAAATACGCGCCCGGGTGTCTACAAAAACTACGTATAAAATACGTAGTTTGCATAGTATTCAAACACGGCTTTCAGAGCCAGCATAGAGAATATACTAAAACCAAACTTCCAGCCTATACATAACTCTGAATGCTCGTGTGCTGTCTATGTAACATTATAGCTTAAAGTGCCGACTTGTGCTATTCCCACTGCACTAAAAAAGAAAAAAATGGGAATTATTTTTCATATGTAGATACTATTACTTAATTTAATTTTCAATTATCTGTGCAATTTTAAAGTATCAAAGCAAATTGTCATTGACAGAAGCGCGCCATTTTCGTTGGTGTTGTCACTTATTAAAAATTGTTTTATCCAATTTAAAACGTCTTAATAAAAAATATAAGATTTGATTTGTTAAAAAATCAAGATTTCGGAGGTGCTGTTGGAGAATTTCGGAAATATCCGTCTTCATATTTAATTTTAGAATATTTTATATATTCTAAAATTAAATATGGCGATGGATATTTCCAATATTACACCAAAATAAAATATTTTATATAAACGCTATAAGTTAACAACCTAAAGCGTTTATAATCACGTTATGTAGGATTACGGAAACCCGGGAAAGAAATAAATGTGACATTCATTCATTTTGTAATTTATTGAAAATGCGAACCGATATTGTTTAAAGTAGTAGAAATTTTGTCAAGACATTGAATGCTAATTTATATATCTAATGTTTCTTCCCCATTTTGAATTTTTTTAGTATGGGATCGATAATTTTCAAACATTTATTGCGGGTTTTTATTACCCTCTATACTTTAAAACACTAAGTTAATTGCTTTCAATTTATGTTAACATAAAAAACGTATGCAAAAATACAAATAAACATTTTATAAATTTAACATGGCGGCCATTATAATAATTCAAATAAATAAGCAAATCATGCACCACATAAATCTATGCAAATGTGTATCCTACTGGCGCAAGCAGATCTAATTATATGGATTCTAATTCCTGGAGTTGGTGGGTAAATTTATTTTGCTGGTAACACAATGCGTGTAGGATGATGCTTTAGTAGAAGGACCGCGGTGGAGGGAGTATGATTTTCGACTTCAGGTGGCTGCGAAGAGAGATTTGTACATATGCGCCTTCTGGATTACTCTATATTCTAATATTTTTCTGTTTTAACAATAAAGTAACCTCAAAATAAATCAAATTATTAAGTAATGCCAATTAGATGGTCAATTATTTAGTAAGATGATAAAACCATATATATTCAAATGCTATGTGAGAATTGTTTTAATAAAAATGGGTAATTTATGTAATTTCACTTTACGGTATAAAAATATAACCTTTGATTGTTTCTTTTTCACTATTGGTATACATTGGGATAAATATATAATGTAAGCAAAATAAATAATGCATGGAATACTAAATTTCACAGTTCGAGAAAAAAATCTAAATAAATTTCTGTGCTACACAATTTATCATCCTTAATAAGTTAGTGGCCATCTTATCTGCTCACATCCTACTAGACGACCAATGGCCAGGTTTCAATATTTGATTTACATCTCATAAATAATTATTTTTGTAGTACAAAAGAACTGAATATTCAAGATGATTAAATATAACTTTAATAAAAAAATTAAGTATGAATATGCCTGTTCAATTTAAGTTCTAAATCAATAAACCTAAACAAAACTAATGACGGACTATATATTATATGTAAATAATAAATTATACGAACATGATCCGCCTTCTGAGAAAAGTGCTCTTTACTTAAATCTTTTTAATGAAAAAAAAATTATTAATTTCTACTGTCTAAATGTTTTCACAAAATTTTAATTTATTAATATCATTTTCCCATGACTTTAAATTATCAAAAAAGAAATGACATTTTGTGCGTTGACTTCTAAACACAAACAAAAAAGTTATTCAAATTGAATTAAATTATGACAAATTGCTTATGTCCGTTCGCGTTCGTGTCATCTTCGCCCTTCAAGTAAATAAACAATGCAATAAGACAGTTGTTGTTTAATTAAAACATTATATTGATAATGATGAATATATGCCGCTTGTGTTTGGGTAATGTTTACGTGAGTAACCCTTTATTCGGTGGAAGTAATGATATTCTGAAAAAAGTATTGACGTTGTTTCCACTTGAGGTAAGTTTATAAAATATAATTTATTTTATTAATTCGCCATAAAGTTCGGTGTTAATTAATAAAAAGTACGATATAATTTACAAGAAGGGAATTTTTTCTATTTTTCTTCTGTAATTAAAGTAAAACTTCTAACGTTTTTGACATACGTTTTGGCCTAGCTATTACAGAATTTGGAAAAAAATTAATCTTCTATGTAATCAGTAGATCATCAGAAAATTTGGAACAAGGGAAATTTTTCCTACTTGTATTTATTTAATTGAAAGAAAACTTGTAGTAAATGTTGATTTGGTCAGTTTCAGGCGCCGTTCACTGTTTACCTAGTTTATTAAACATTTTTAAAGTTATGTCTATGCTTTTAAATAATATTTTTTGGTAATTTAAATTTAATAGTGGTCCATATAAAAAAAATATTTATTTATTGTGAATATTTGTACTAGAAATAATGCTTAAAAGCATTTTTAAATATATTTTAAGTGTATTTCTCTAAGTGAGTTTAAATCTCAGTATGTATTTATTTGCATTATTAATTTATCATTTATTAAATACGTAAAATTAATAAATTACAATAAGTTTTCGGAATATTCATTATTAATTAAACTTTATTTAGATTTTTTTTGGTAAATTTAACAATTCATTGTACGCACGTGTTTATTTTAAATTGTATGCTGACTATTCATTTCAATTTATAAAATAATTGAATTTAATTTTAAAAAATCACACCCCAGTCCTTTTATTATTTTATTTCCATTAATTATTTGCGTGCTAAATAAAGTTATTCTTGTATTATGCCAAAGAAGTAAAACTTCTAACGCGAGTACATAAGAACACGCAACATTTTTTAAAATTCTAACTACTTTTTTAAATTTGCAGATATCTGAATTTGATTATCTACCAAAAATGATTTGCCACAATTGTTCGTGCAAAGTTAACGACATGGCAAAGTTTCGAAGAGTCGTTACGGAAGCTGATCAGCAATTACATAACCTAATGAGTGGTAATGGCAAATTTGAGGAGTTATACAACGAAATAATAAATAGAAACACGACTATAAAAGTTGAAGAAGAATTCGAACAAGCGAAACCTAATTTTGTCAAATCGATAGTAAATGAAATGATGGAAAAAGGGACGCAAACAGAATTTATTCGATATGATTGTTATAATGAAAACATTCCAGAAGATCTACCAATAAATGATAAGTATGTGACCATAAAAAAAGAGAAAATGGAACATGTCAACGAGGAAAATAAATATAATCACACCAACTTAGACGATTATTTAAGCTCAGATGATAATATTTCACTTATTCATTTATCAACGGTAAAACATTTTGTTAAAGAAGGATCAGTCTTACCGATGATTCCAGTATCTGATGATGAAATGGAAGAAAAACTGCAAGAACGAAATGAAAAAAAACCTAAACTCAAATCCGAGTGGCCGCAAGATATAAAGCATAATACAAGACAGAAAAGCACTAAAAAAAAATGTGGTGTTAAAAAGCAATCAGTTGTATCTAAAATAAAAACTCCTCGCAGAGCGCCAAAAAAAGATTCAAAAGATGACAAACCTCCAGATTTAGTAGAGACCGACAAAACATGGAAATGCCTAACCTGTTTTGTGTGCGTAGACACTAAGATAGATTTATTGGCACATTATAAGCAGCATATTGCAGATAATAGCAAATGTCTTTCCTTAAATGAATCAGCTGATGAAAAGCAAGAATCGGAGAAGAATCCTGAATATATTATTGTGAAGAGGGAATCTGGTGAAGGTTTTCTCTGTACGAAATGTAACAAGGTCTTTACTGCTAAAAAGTATATAAGAAAACACATCATGAATCATATTCAAGACAGACCATACGTTTGTAACATTTGTGGTGAGTATATAATTACTATTATGTGGGTCATTTACATGTGTAAGTTATATTTATTGATTGTGAGTTTTAGTTCTGCCCTAGTAAAATGCAATTATTTTGAACAAAAGTTTACAGACAAAACAAATTTTAGTTGTAAAAAATATGCAGAATATTCATAACTGGTAAAAACACAGGAAGCTCGTGATACTCGAGATTTTATGAATATTCTGCATATTTTTGGAAAAAATAGAGCCAATTGACAATAAAAATGGTTTAATTTAACCCTTGAGGATTAACTTTTAATTTGCAAAGCTTTTAATTTTAATATTCGTAATTAGTGAAAAGGCAAGCTGACCGTGACACTTGTGGAGATAAAAAATTATCCATCTAAAAAATTTATTATAAGTTATTTTTCTGTAAATTTTTGTGTACAATAATTTCGTTTTACCAAGATGAACCGAAAAATCATTAGAAAAATAATAACAAATCATTGGCCAAGAAGCAATCTTAGAAGATAACCTGGAAGACATCTCAATTGAAAAGTGGGGTGAACAGCAAATGTTATAAGTTAACAGCAAATGTCATTTACATAAAATAAAAATGGCCCATATTTGTTTGTTACACTCGTTTTATGGCTATAACTTTTATAGTTTTGCTAAAAAAGAAAATCTATAGGCGAAATACATTTATCAATATGCCTGCCTGCTTGCAAGGTAGCTCGAAATTGATATCTGAATATTTTTAGGAAATTTTTATATAGATTCTTGATCTTATGAAAATTGTACACAAAATTTCCTATAGTGTAAAATATAGTCAATATATTTTTCAAAAGATACATTTGATAATATTACCCTCTTATATACAAGTGGACAAACCATCTATATAACATTTTTTTAGGCAATCATTGGAAAAAAAAACAATTTTCTTAAGATTACCTGAGATACAAAGTAACACTTCTTGATGAGTTATGTTTAAGAGTACACATGTAATGTGGAGATGGACAAAAATAGTTTTCTACGAACTTCACCTTAATTTATAATGAGAATCAGATTTTGAAAAACTCAAAAAAAATTTTTTTCTTAAATTAGGACGTTTGAAAACTAAGCCAGACGTATTAATTTTTGCTACGGTCTCATTCCTTAACTTATCAATTTACACTAGCCCATCTTAGTAGAAGAGAGAGAGATATGATTTCCTTCAATAACATTTTCCTTTTTTATTACACAATTAGCCTAATATTTTTTTCATGAAGTAGGATGTTTGCAAAAGTAACCCTGCTGGTATCAATTTTTGCTACGGTCTCATTTCTTAACTTATCAATTTACACTATCCCATATGAGTAGGAGAGAGAGAGATATGTTTTCCGTCAATAACATTTTCCTCTTTTATTACAAAATTAGCTTGATATTCTTTTCATGAAGTAGGATGTTAGCAAAAGTAACCCTGCTGGTATCAATTTTTGCTACGGTCTCATTTCTTAACTTATCAATTTACACTAGCCCATCTTAGCAGGAGAGAGGAAGATAGCTTCCATCAATAACATTTTACTTTTTTATTACAAAATTAGCTTAATATTATTTACAGGCTGTTCGAAAAGTCAACCAGGTGGTACCAATTTTTGTCACAGTCTCATTTCTCAACATATCAATTTATGACACTGAAATGGGAGACAGAGGGAAATAGGTTTTCCATCAATAACATTTTTAAATTCTTATTACACAATTAGCTTAATATTTTCTTTTTCCCTTCAGAATAATAATACATAAAGTTGTTACTTTGCGGAGCAGTCTTATATATTTAGAGTATAAGCATAGATGCAATTCGAATAATTATGCTATCTGCTGCCATTTACAGGGCGTAGCTATAATAAGGCATACGAGATTGTTCTACATGGCCGGGCACACAGCGGCTCAAAGACATTGTTTTGTAAATATGAGGACTGCAATTATAGCACTGTGTACAAGGGTGCACTGATGAGTCATCAGAGGAAGCACGATGATAATTTTAAGGTAAGTTTCGTTTTTTTAATTACTATCTTATATGTCTATTTACGATATCGACTTTAACTTCTTTGTCTGACGAACCCCTTTTAACGGTTACGTATTCAAATTAACTGAAAAGATACATTTTTTTATTTCATTATATAGATACGTCATGACTGATTTATCAACGCACTGCTAAAACTACTAAAGATAGAAACGTGAAATTAAGACAGTAGATTCCTTTTGTGACACTAGGAAAACATTTTTAGGAATTGAACCCCTAAGGAGGTTAAAATCAAATTTGTGTCGCGTCAAATTTGTGTCAGAAAAAATAATGTAACATTTTTTTAACTCGAAACCAGGTATAAACATTTTTTTTAATCTAGTAATTTAACACTTCTTTCATTTTAAAAGTAACCGTAACACATTAATAGCTAAATTTAGTCCAAAATCACTTTTATATTACAAGGAACGAAAAATTTATAGTAATTAATAGCCATGTGGAAAAAGTCGCCGGAGATTGCCGTTATGTAAAAATACAGGCTTAGTTTTATAAATTTCCTAGGTAAATCATATGCCAAATTCTGATTTCCATGCTGTTGAAATTACAGGTGATCGCACTGTTGTTCTGGGGGATAGACTATTTCGAACTATACTTTAGATATTTTGGATGAAATAATCCATATTTTAGATAAATTTATTATACAAATCAATGAGGATTGAATTAAAGGGAGACGCTATACAGAGTGTGTATGCTTGTCTAGTTTTTAGAAGTGAAATACACACTTTGAACACATTCTTTATATAGATTTTCACCCCACTGCTAGTACAATATCGTCAATTATATCAATACAGTTCAATATCAACGTGGCGCGTTTCCCATTTTATTGGAACCTGTGTTTTTATTTACAAAAATAGTAAATACACCAAGAATAATACATAAATATTCCCAAGGAGCTACGTTCCATAAATAAGTCATTATTTGTAGATTTTAAAAATCATAACTGATTCTTCCCACATGGTGACACCGCTTGCTATACATATAGACGCATCGATACGTAGAATGTATCGTTTCGCACTGTCTTCACGTAACTTACTAATTGCGTTTACATTTTGTTTTTTCCGGTATTATTTACCATTATTTTATATTATAATATTATTTTTTCGCAATATTTTAATTTTTATATCAAACATATTTTATAATTAAATTAAAAAAAAACAAGTTTTATGTTTTTTCGTTGTGCATGTGCATTCTGTTGCTGCGTGCGATAAACAATATTTGAAAGTTGGTAATAGCTTTAAAGTTCAATTTCGTAAATATTGGATAATTACATAAATCATTATTAATATATTAGATAAGTAGCAGTGCCAACGACTTCGTTTGCTTGAAATTCGGATTAAGAAAAGTTATTAGAATTTTTTTCTGTCACATCTTGCTCTTGGCTTTAACCTATTACCATACCAAATTTCGTCAAAATCCGTCCAGTAGATTTTGCGTGATTGACGAACAAATTAACACAAGGACAGACAGAAAACAATTCTGAAATCAGATTTTCTGGCTTTCATTTTCATTCTATACGATAAATTAATCAATCTTTTTAAAATATTTTAGTATGTACAGAATTTACTCTGTTACAATTTTATTTTATGTATAGATAACGCAATTCATTGCCAATTAAATGTCATGCCATTGATGTGACATCGGCAGCAGAATGTATTTTTCTGCTTTGCTCATATTGGCCAAATGTACCCAATATGATTGGCTATTTGCTTTAAGGTAACAGTGAGCCTTCGACACACGTTTCGTTGCGATCAGTCCCTTTGGATTTCTACGATAATGCCACACATTACTTAGTAGAAATTAGTACATATAGCATACCACATTGTGTTACAGACACAATTTGTATAGCAAGCCGAGCTGATTTGCTACGAGTTTCTGAATATAAA
The DNA here is from genome assembly GCA_039881145.1 of Druceiella hillmani. Lineage (NCBI taxonomy): Eukaryota > Metazoa > Arthropoda > Insecta > Lepidoptera > Hepialidae > Druceiella > Druceiella hillmani. Next base: position 13,243,943 of record JAYKKI010000031.1, read on the forward strand.
ATAAGATAATTATAAAAAAATGAAATTTTTCTATGTCCTTTTCCACTTTTTAGATATAGTACTTTGAGGATAACTAAAGGTTTAAACATTGTGCAATAAAAAATATAATTGCTTTTTTCGCCACCTTTTTTACTATTGATTGATACATGTATTATAAAAGGAAAACACTTTCCAAATTAATATTAACATCAGATCGCTTTTAGCAGTTGCCCATAAATTTATTTTCAATCACGCAATATATAAGAAACGACTATAAGATCTAGGACCTTATAAATTCGTAGTGTTTATATATATTTTTATGTTTTTTTTTAAATGTATATGCTTGTTTTGTGCTTTTATACATATATTGTAGTTACATTAATATTACCTTTTAATATTGGGTTGGCTAATACTTTTTAACCCCGAGTTGCTGTCAGCAATTTTTATTAAAAAATTCATGTTACACTAAATTTAATTTTAGTATGCACCATTATTATCTACTACTTGTCGCCATCTTGTTGGCAGTGACAATATGCCATGCTTGTAAAATTCCGATAAATTTGATTCAAAAAATGTAAATGGTTATTTTTTTAGAGCCCTGAATAAATGGTAATCAGAGGGCGCAATGTCTGGGGATTAAGGTGGATGAGTGAGTAGAACCAAGCCGAGCTCGTCTAATTTATCACGAGTACGTTTTGCAATATGTGGTCTAGCATTATCATGTAGAAAATGAACTCGATCCTGTTGACTACTCAACTTGTTAGCTAATCGGTCCATTTGTTCACGGTAAATATCTGCATTGATTGTAGATTCCTCTGGAAGTAACTTCTAATGAATAATGCCCTTGATATTCTACCAACAGTAGAGCATCAACGTTTTGGCACTTATTTCAGGTTTGGATACTGAAACTCCTGTTTGTTCGACACCCAATCATTGATGTTTATATGTATGGTTAGCGTATATAGCCCATCTCTCATCGCCAGTTACTAACTGATTCAACCAGTCGAAGTTACGTTTCAATGTTTTTTGAAACTTTTTCCAATTCGTGCAAGTGTGTCTCTATGGTGCAATGACTGCAGTGTAGCTCATCTGCCAATTGACGAGTCGTCAGTCGAGGATCCTCCTCAATTAGACATTGTAATTGTTGAATGTTCAATTCAACAGGACATCCGGTATGGGGTTTGTCCTCAAGATCGTAGTCCTCATGCCTAAACTTTCTGAACCAAACTTTTACCGTCACGTAAGACACCATGGACTAGCCTACCGCATGACATATATAATTTGTAGCAGTCTGCATCGTGACCCAGACGAAATTTGTAAAGTTATAGCATCCGTATTTGATATCGATTTAAATCCATTATCTTTTATATAATTCACTTAAAGCTGCGGTGCTGACTGTTGTCAACTGACTGCACTTTGTCCTATTTATACCTAACAGTAAAACTTTCTAGAAGTTTCGAGAATCTTTCTAGAAAAACCCCAAAGTTGTGGCTAAAAACTTACCGCCCAACCTGATATATTTCGTTATTTATAATTTCGCTTCATTTTTTTAATTTTTGTTTTGATTCGTAATTAATTTTTTTATAATCAAGTGACACTGACAGGTATCCAGGGAATTACTTAGTCAGTATTACCTAGTCTGCTCCTCAACTTGACATTGGCAAAGGTTCTCTATCAATATATATATATATATATATATATATATATATATATATATATATATATATATATATATGTGATTTGTCATATGAGGATATGGTTTTATTCAATTTGTTTAATGTGTTATGTTGGTATGAATGTTCTGCGTGTTAGTCTAACTCATATTCATTTGCACTTTTTATTTAAAAATAAACGATAGATTGATTACATTATTTCAGCTGATTATCCTCTTGGTTATTTTTAACTACTTCAGCATTTACATTTATTGTTTTTCCAGTATAAATGCAAGATATGTCAAAAAGGATTTGATGTGTTAACGTGGTTCAACGAGCATCATAACGTACACACGGGAGTCAAGCCTTTCAAGTGCGATCTATGCGAGAAGTGTTTTGTCTACTCTCGGTGAGTGTTAGTAACTTCGATCGCATGCTATTTTGTTTTTTTCTTTGTGTGTCAGTTTCAGCAACATTGTTTCGAATTTGAAATTCGGCTCTACGTAATTTTTACTTTAAACAACATATTTTATATATTTTAAAAAAAAAAATTATTCTTGGTTTACAATTGGGTATTTGACTAAATTTTTTTTATCGCATTAATCATAATTTCAAGTTTCATTACAAGCTGATGAAGAGTGAAAAAAAAAGTTTTTTTAATTATCTTTAAAATTGACCGAGTTATAAAAGTTTAAATTAAATCTTTAGACGAGGACAGGAATACTGTGTTGTGAGGTCATTTTTAATATTGCACTTTATATTCTATAAGAGGAAAAGAGACAGGGATATACCCAACCCTATCCGTATCTTCAAATTTAGAAGCCTAAAACTGGCTTAGTTTTCGATCAATTTTTGAATTTTTTTCAAGACTGGTTTTTAATTAACTTATATTTCACAATATTGTACGAAAAATATCAAAATTTATAATGAGTTAACTACCGTATTACAATTTTTCTAAATGAGGTATGATTACATCCTTTAGGGAAACTGGGAAAAATGCATGTAGGACATGTGACATGTGTGATTTTAATATTGTAATAACTCTATCGTATAAACAATTAAATTGTCAAAAAAATGTAAACTTTTTTTTCATATTTCAATACGAGGAATTTAAATGTATAATACGGTTCATTTGGTACCATCAACAATTCAGTTGTAGTTCCGATTTAATTTTAATTAAGTTGTTTATAATCAATAAACCATAGTGAATTTTAGTTGTAACTATATATTTTAAGTGGCTATATCTGGAGTTTGTAACACAAACAATGGAAGAACAATAATAAACAGCTTATGTTTTTACACGAATGTGTTTCATTATAGTATATTTCAAAGAAAATTTACAAATGTAATAATGAATGTGTTTCATTATAACATATTTCAAAGAATGTGTTTCATGAATGTGTTTCATTATAACATATTTCAAAGAATGTGTTTCATGAATGTGTTTCATTATAACATATTTCAAAGAATGTGTTTCATGAATGTGTTTCATTATAACATATTTCAAAGAAAATTTACAAATGTAATAATATTTTTATAATGATTTTTTAAAGAAATGTGTGATATATGTATGACTGTTTCATTTTCTTCTTCTGTAATACGTACGATGTAGGGCCTGTTCCGTGTTTATAAGTTTTTCGATATCTAAATTGTTTTGCTTTTTGCAAAATAAACAATCTCTTTTCAGCGCTGTTGGTTTTGTGCGGTTTACAAGGCATCCCCAATTGTGGGAAGCGCTTTTTTGTCTTCTTTATCTTCTTTTAGTTGTATTGCAATATCTTTTGGTGAGTTATTAGCAAAGATATTTCTAACAACATCATATCATATAAATTTCACCACGACTTAGATTTCGTTGTATTACAACATCTTCAGGTGAGCAATTGGCAAAGATATTTCTAATCTTTGCTAATAGCCCACCTGAAGATGTTGTAATACAATGAAACCTAGGTTGTGGTAAAGAACTTAAAGGAAGTAGAAATAATACTACATCATGTAGTTTCATTTAATTGTGAATAATGAATATCTATAAAATTAACACCAAATATATTCAATAAATGTATAGCATTCAAGAATTGGGCTAGGGGATGTCCCCTAGCCTCCCTAGGGATGTCCCCTGGCATCAATTCTTGAATGCCCTACTGATAGTTTATAAAAATGAATTCAAATAAAAAATAAAGATTAAAGCATAAAGTTCTAAATTATATTTTTATTTTATAAAACCACCTCATTGGATCAGTGGATAAAAGCGATGTCAGCAACTCACCTATAGTAAACTAATATTGTTCGCATGTTGGATGTACCAGCTGTAACAAGCCTGCCCTTGTTACATGGAACATATGTTCCTATGCTGGACACCTATATAATAAGATGCAATAAAACAGTACCATTGTAATTATGTGTAAGTTGAACTAAGGATATATCAAACTAATATAAAATGAAGATAATTAAAAAAAAATTGTGAGCCGTCATGGGATGCATGGGAGATGTGAAACTTCTAAATTTTTTTTATGTTTTTATGATACATTGAAATATTTTTATTTGAACGAATTGAAAACGAAAAAGCAAATATTCAGATGGTTGTTAATATTAATATATTGCTTTAGTTTTATTATTTTAATTTTATGAAATAATTTATCATAGAAATATTTCTTAACCATATATTGATAATATATTTTTAATTTTATAATATTGTTAACCGACAAGACGCAAAGAGCTGACAAAGACGCCAAGACATAGAAGCGATAAGTCAGAAAGAGCCAACAAGACGTGAAGCTAGCCGAACGGCATGTAGCGGCATGCCATCAGAATGTTTTAACTCTAGTTAATTTTACATTCTAGTTAATTTTTCCCTTTTTAACTTACATTCCCTATATTAGACTGTCTCATTGGAACGATGGATATGAGCTTTGCTTACTGCGCTAGGTGTGGGATTTTCACATTATTCGACACAATACCTATACGACAGCATCACCAATGTGTGCATAATCTCATACATATATGTACAGTACTTTTGGTTTACCCCATAATATTAGTGCCAACTGTACCCTTGTTTGTCATATCCATTAGAGTCAGCCAAAGCAGAAGCAGGGTGGGATGTACAAGGTGTCATTTTCGTTTGTGCCAAGTTTTTTGTTACTTTTACAGACATGGCAGTGTTACTATTACAGACTTGACATTTTCAATGAGTTAAAGTATGATATAGTTACTGATAGAAGTTCTTGGATTAAAACCACGTGTTGGAGTAAAAATTTTGGCATGAAATATTTGAAGCGACTTCCATGCAGCCCTCTATGTGACAACCAATGTCCGGTTATGGACCTTCAGCGCCCCAAAATCTTTCGCTACCTCATCTTCCCATCTCATCTTAGGTCTTCCTCTTCTTCTTAGTCCTTGCGCTTTAGTCAAAAAGAATCTTTTGAGAGGATTTGAATCCTCCATTCGAACAACATGAGTAGTCCAATTTAGTCCATTAATTTTATTAAATTTTATGACGTCTGGGTCTTTGTAAAATTTATAAATTTTCAAACTCAATCAAGAATTTGTGAAAGCTACTCCGTCAAAGCCAAGAATCAAAACAGCATTGGGTTTGTGCAGGTACCATGTTGAATAATGTGGAAACGTTCTATCTGGGATTGATTCCCCGGTCGGTCATATATTCCTATTAATCAATACATATTAAAATATCGGTTTGAGGGATAGTGTGTCCTATATTTTCCTAACCTACTTATTTGAGCTGTGCCTGAGTAGTTAGTTACTGATGACAGCTTTTTGACAGTTAAATTTTAAGGTTAATTATTAACCGGTTATAACTGCTTATATATAATTCTGGTGTAGTTATTAATGAAAAATATTGCCAGATTTTGAGTTTAAGACATCATCTTTAATGATTGTACACCATTTTGATTGTAGGCCATTTTGATTGGGGCCAAAGCACCTATTTAAGCTTTTCGTTGCGGTGATGTAATCTAGTTTCCACATCTTTCCACATGGCACACCTTTTGTTTCTGTCTTGGTTACTTTTTATTCCTTAATTATGATTATTTAGCTCGAATAAACCAACAAACATTTGCTGTATCTTGATAGTGTCACTAATTTACTTTTAATACATACCTACCTAAATATGAAAATATCCGACACAATCTCATGAAACCATACATCTGTCCGTCCGCAATACAAACAAACATTACTTCAGTGTGTGTACGAAGCTACGTTTGTATGATGTTTATAATTACGTCACTGCACCGTTGGAATAGTCTTTAGTCAACGGCTGCAATAGAATTTGGCGATCAATGCAATATGATGACCAAGGACTTTTGTTAATAAATTGGTTCTTGTTTTTATTTTTAAATACTACGTATCTTTTATAAAACGAACTAATGCAAACGGCATTAGTTCATTGAATAAAAGACCCGTAGTGTTTAAAAATAAAAACATTGATTTTTATACAGTTGTCCCCCTCTAACACATTAAGTTTAAGTGTGGAAATGTGGGATCAACTAAAGTTGATGACCGTGGCAAAAGGGTTAAAGGAACCATATTCCTTTAAAAAATTAATGTAAATAAAAAAATATATAGATTATATAAAAAATGTTATAAAATTGTAGAAGTTCCTACTATCCTAGACAAAGCTTGACCTTGATCACTGGTTGTGACGCGCTCTAAAAAAAAAGTGCTCTGTTAGCCCGTAACAATTGTAATATTTCCCTAATAATAATTGCAGATAACTTACTGTTTTCACAATCTCAAATTGTTCACTATATCAAAATGTAAAAATCACTATGGTCTCCTTAATTATTAGTGAATGACGTGATTTTTATGAAATAACATTATACATATTATTAACCGCCAGCTACCTCACGTCGCACCGGAAGTGCGTTCACCCAGAATCGTTGCCTATGACCGCCAAGCGCCTGTATCACAAGTGCTCCGAGTGCGGTGAGGAAACAGCCACGCGAAGGGCGCTGCGAAGACACATGCAAAGACATAATGCCACCGAGTTGGTTTTATGCGACATCTGCGGGAAGGGTCTTTCTAGTCGGGAGCATTTGAAATTCCATCGGAGGATGCATTTAGGAGTGAAGCCACATGTTTGTAGGTGAGACATAATATACCCTTACCTAACCTCACTTAATGTTACCTGTTTATACATATAAATAAAACATTTGTAAAATAAGCTCAAAACGTAATTTAATCTCATTAAAAAATTATTGTAATTCATACAAAGCCAGCGCTGATTACTAGTAATATACTAATTAGAGATGGGGGATATACAGTCATTTTATGAGTACAAAGTATTACATACTAGCATAGTGTATGACTTTCCGCAGATACCTGTTATAAAATATGCAAGCATTCTGTCTCTATTTGTAATGATTCAACTACTATAAGAAAAAAAAGAAACAAAGTGGTTATGATGGACATACACAAGCTATCCCCTTCATCGTATAAATCCCTTCTTAGGAAAGAATGAAATAAAAAGTATTTCACGTAATAGACTCTTTAACATATCATACTCTTGGACAAGCTAGTATTTCAAATACTCGTGCTTTGTGCTTACTTCATACTAGGAGTACGTTCCACTAGCCGCTCACAACGTTTGCGCCCATGACCGTGATCATACCCACTCCACCTTGTCAATGATGTAACTGGCAGTCCAAGTGGAACTGGTTATGAACAATGTGTATTCGTAACTATGAGGAAATGGCTAGTGATAATTTACACTTTCATTGCAAAAGTGTAATTTAATTTCTATAAAAAGTCGGAGCTGCATAAAGTGATTCTCTTCGTCACCATGTTTAATCTTAAAAGATAATATAAATTTATATATGTAAACTTCGTATATCATTGTGTCAAAGTTAAATGGACAAATAAACTACGATGCCATTAATGACGTTTTGATTACGCCCGCAATGCCTGCGGTCTCCAAGTGGAATGATACAGTGAGCGTTTTGAGCATTGCGAGAGCTTAGTAAAACGTACTCTAGGTATTCTCCAGTCCGTCTAAACACTATTGCGTATTGACATTTCTTGTGCATGTTTTCATTCATAGTCTCTGAAGGCCCGTGACAAAATGTTTTATAAGAATAGAAATGATGAGTATGTGTAGAAAATTAAGACAGACTTTGTTTTTCAGAAAAAATCGTTATAATTCAAAATTTAGCCCAAAATTTTAATTAACCTATAGGCCGCAGCTATATAATCAGTTTTTGTATCTGACTTTGTTACTTTTTATTGATTCGTTACGATTATTTAGCCCGAATAAATCGCAAAACATTTACTGTATATTGATAGTGTCACTAATTTACTTTTAATAAATTCCTTAATATAAAAATATTTAACACAATCCCACAGTAAACAAATGATTTTACAATAAACAAATGAAACTTAACATCTATTGACCCACTAATACAAACAAACATCCCTCGCACGTGTGTATGAAGCTACGTCAGTACAATGCTTATAATTACGTCACTGCGCCATTGAATCGTCTTTAGTCTATGGCATTAATGAAAACGCTGAGAGTTTAGTGATCAACTGAACGTGATGTGGTCATCACGCAAGGGACTATTGTTAATAAATTGGTTTCTCTTTTTAAGTTAGCCGTTTTAGTGCCATGGTTTTTTACTCATATATACTTAAAAATGCCAAAGAAATCTTGTTTTTGATGTTATCTACCCTTGTTTCAAAAAAAAAACTGTATCTCTTCCAAAAATCATCCCATTTTAATAATTTTTTCGGCGTTTTCTTAATAAAAACTTGTACAAGGATAATAAAATACAAAGAAAATTATGGAAATATATATTGTCAACAAAAATTATAACAAAAACTGAAATGTGACCTTGGTCACATTGTATTTTCGCAGTCCGGTACATCCTTCGTATCAGCAAAATAATTGTTATCATCACTATTATCACTATCACTCAAAATTTGCATTACGCCAAATTGTGAACACACCACAATGTCACTCCCACTATCACTTTCTTCACAACTTGAAAAACGATCATTTTCACTCGAATTATTTTCGTATTACGACATTATGGGTTAAAAATTTTCTTTTCCTGAATCCTTTTTATATTGTACTAATAATATTCTAATTTGAACTTTTTGTAACACGTAGAAACATAAAACATTAGTGACGCGTGCGAGCAAACTCCCCTACCGCGCGCTAAACGGCAACAAATTTCGCAAGCGCCGTCGCGCTCGTTGCAAAATTAGTTAGTACACGCACGAGCACGATGGCGCTCGTCTGCACTCTAACGATTAAGTAATGCCATGCTCAAAGTTTCATCAACTACGATGACCACGGTGAAAGGATTTATTTTGGTAAAAAATGCATACATATTTTGTTGTGATTTTAAACTTTTAATATGCATTTCCCAAAATAACCATAATTTTTTAGAATTTTTTTGTTTAGTTTAATCTAAATATGTAAAAGACCAGAATATGTGTATATATATATATATATATATATATATATATATATATATATATATATATATATATATGTATATATATATGTATACAATAATTAAATAGTATTAAACGCTTATATGACATACTGTAGATATTGATTATATACATACTGTAGATATTGATTAATGTGTATACCGCAATTGAATACTTTGAAATGCACCATCCGTAAAAATATAATTATCCTATATACCAACAGATATATTCCAAGAAATTAAAATGCAGTCATTTAATTTAAATTTATATCATTTAATAACCTATTCGTCGTCACCGTGATGTTGGATTGAGCGCAAGACATACACCTTGAGGACCCGGGTTCGATTCCCGACCGCTCATCAAGCGGGAGTGGAAGAAGTCCAAACTTTCGAGGCTCTGGCAACCATTTTTTCATCTTCTTCATCTTATATGGACACAACAACAACAACTTTAATCTTTTTAAAATTTCTTGCATCTACAGAGTTATCATGGAATGTGACACATCTTTATTGATAGAGTCGGAAGTTTAAAAAAATTTCACTTAGGGGATTTATTTTACATTTCAAAATGGAAAAATTTCTTTAAGTAGACAGCAGAAACAAAACTGGTTAACGTAGTATAATATTGATTCAAAAAATAATTTAAAACAGGGGTATGGCCAAATTGACCCTACCACAGACAAGAATAAGTAAGACGTCGAAAGTTAATATGCTTATTAAAAAGATTTTTCAAACATTTATTTTTGTGTAAAACTTCATCAAAATTAAAATAAAATAAAAAGTTTCTAATTTATTTCTCACGTCATTTACATATTTTTTTTAATTATTGCTACATACTATTTTAAAAAAATACAGAATAACAAATATTTAATTTTTCACCAATCGGCTAAAAAATCATTTATTAGGAAATCCGTATTTCATTGTTATTTATTAAATAATCGGTTATAATCATTGTTATGCGAAAATATACTTTTAAAAAATATAATTTTTTGTTAAAATCTGTATTTATTAATAAATTGACGCTAAAATGTCAAGTTAACATTTTTTTATGGCCACACTAAAATTGTATAACGTGTTAAATCGTCAACATGAACAGACTGCTTATTCGCTTTACTATTGCGTCTGTGCTTTCTTTTTTAAAAGAAACGTTCTAGAGCACTCATTTTCCACAGACTATCGTATTGACATTGAAGTCAGGTTAAATGGTCCATGTTGGAATTGGTTCCAATACTGTAGTCATCATGCAGTTGTCGTGTCATATATTGTGAAAACGCCACATTCGGAATTGGGTATTTGACTAATTTTTTAATTTCATTAATCATAATTTGCTGATGAAGAGTGAACATTTTTTTAATAATCTTAAAAATTGTCCGAGTTATAAAAGTTTAAATTTAACCTTTAGACAAGGACGGCAATACTGTGTTGTGAGGTCATTGTTAATATTGCACATTATATTCTACGAGAGGAAAAGAGACAGGGATATACCCAACTCTATCCGTATCTTCAAATTTAGAAGGCTACAACTGGCTTATTTTTCAATAAATTTTTGAATTTCTTTTAAAGACTAGTTTTTAATTTACTTATATTTCTCAATATTGTACGGAAAATATCAAAATTTAGAATGAGTCAACTACCGGATTGATTCTGTGGTCAGTCTCATGTTCCTGTTAATTAATAGATATCAACATTTATTGCAAAGGGTGTTTGTGTGTCCAATGTTTGCTTAACCTACTTATTTGATTTATATCTGAGTCGTTGATTATTGGTGACAATTTTTTGACAATTAAGTTTTAAGGTTAACTTCGACTGGATTTAATTGCGTACGTATAATTCTGGTAAAGTTATTGATGAAAAATATTGGTAAATTCTGATTCGTTTTGTTACTTGAATATGCAAACGGAAAAGTAGTTGAAAATTCAAAATTTGAAAATCACAAACAGACTTTATTTTTCTTTATCGGGAGTAGCAGTACCCACAACATTGTAGGTATCATAACCTCGGAGGTTTAGAGTGTGTTGACGCGCTTCATGGAATCCAATACCAACATCATCATAATTTTCGTATCGTTTGGGACGTTACGATAAAACAGAAATTAAGTTAGTCGCTGGATTACCACGTATAAGTTTTGTGAAATTCATGTCAATGGTTTTAGTAGTTTTTGAGTTAATTCCGTGTTTATACAGATGGAAAGAAACAGGGAAATTTTTTTTTAATATTAGATTAGTTTTAGTAATCTAATATGCAAACTAGAAATGTATTAATAAGTTGAAATTTCCAAAATCTCAGACAGATATTTCAATTTTATTTATTTGTATTTTACTTAGGAAATATTATCAATTTAGCTTCACAGAAACTGAAATTTTGTTACAGAACGTGTGGCAAGGCGTTTGTGAAAAAGTGTAACCTAAAGCTGCACGAACGCGTCCACAGCGGCGAACGGCCTCACGTGTGTTCGCACTGCGGCAAAGCATTCTCGCAACGCTCTACGCTTGTTATACATGAAAGGTTCGTTGCTTTGTTGTTAAATTTACTATTTATATATTTATTTTGGGAAATCAACTATCATGTTTCTAAAGTTTCACTGTAGTTTTGTATTAATTTTTTCTTGATATTATCTTATATTTGTATACTTAAGTAGGGATTTTAGAATAAACACACGATACGTAAAGCATTTCTTTTATTTATATGAACTTCAAATTAACTAATGCAACATGGCAATTAGTGTTTTCTTAACAATCTTACACATTGGTGTAACTTCCCGTTAAACATTTTATGACATGCACCGTGTTATTTTAAATAAAATATTAAGGAACTTACGTGCAGATCTTAGAATAAACACACGATACGTAAAGCATTTCTTTTATTTATATGAACTTCAAATTAACTAATGCAACATGGCAATTAGTGTTTTCTTAATAATCTTACACATTGGTGTAACTTCCCGTTAAACATTTTATGACATGTACCGTGTTATTTTAAACAAAATATTAAGGAACTTAAGTGCAGATCTTAGAATAAACACACGATACGTAAAGCATTTCTTTTATTTATATGAACTTCAAATTAACTAATGCAACATGGCAATTAGTGTTTTCTTAACAATCTTACACATTGGTGTAACTTCCCGTTAAACATTTTATGACATGCACCGTGTTATTTTAAATAAAATATTAAGGAACTTACGTGCAGATCTTAGAATAAACACACGATACGTAAAGCATTTCTTTTATTTATATGAACTTCAAATTAACTAATGCAACATGGCAATTAGTGTTTTCTTAATAATCTTACACATTGGTGTAACTTCCCGTTAAACATTTTATGACATGTACCGTGTTATTTTAAACAAAATATTAAGGAACTTAAGTGCAGATCTTAGAATAAACACACGATACGTAAAGCATTTCTTTTATTTATATGAACTTCAAATTAACTAATGCAACATGGCAATTAGTGTTTTCTTAACAATCTTACACATTGGTGTAACTTCCCGTTAAACATTTTATGACATGTACCGTGTTATTTTAAACAAAATATTAAGGAACTTACGTGCAGATCTTAGAATAAACACACGATACGTAAAGCATTTCTTTTATTTATATGAACTTCAAATTAACTAATGCAACATGGCAATTAGTGTTTTCTTAACAATCTTACACATTGGTGTAACTTCCCGTTAAACATTTTATGACATGTACCGTGTTATTTTAAACAAAATATTAAGGAACTTAAGTGCAGATCTTAGAATAAACACACGATACGTAAAGCATTTCTTTTATTTATATGAACTTCAAATTAACTAATGCAACATGGCAATTAGTGTTTTCTTAACAATCTTACACATTGGTGTAACTTCCCGTTAAACATTTTATGACATGTACCGTGTTATTTTAAACAAAATATTAAGGAACTTAAGTGCAGATCTTAGAATAAACACACGATACGTAAAGCATTTCTTTTATTTATATGAACTTCAAATTAACTAATGCAACATGGCAATTAGTGTTTTCTTAACAATCTTACACATTGGTGTAACTTCCCGTTAAACATTTTATGACATGTACCGTGTTATTTTAAACAAAATATTAAGGAACTTACGTGCAGATCTTAGAATAAACACACGATACGTAAAGCATTTCTTTTATTTATATGAACTTCAAATTAACTAATGCAACATGGCAATTAGTGTTTTCTTAACAATCTTACACATTGGTGTAACTTCCCGTTAAACATTTTATGACATGTACCGTGTTATTTTAAACAAAATATTAAGGAACTTAAGTGCAGATCTTAGAATAAACACACGATACGTAAAGCATTTCTTTTATTTATATGAACTTCAAATTAACTAATGCAACATGGCAATTAGTGTTTTCTTAACAATCTTACACATTGGTGTAACTTCCCGTTAAACATTTTATGACATGTACCGTGTTATTTTAAACAAAATATTAAGGAACTTAAGTGCAGATCTTAGAATAAACACACGATACGTAAAGCATTTCTTTTATTTATATGAACTTCAAATTAACTAATGCAACATGGCAATTAGTGTTTTCTTAACAATCTTACACATTGGTGTAACTTCCCGTTAAACATTTTATGACATGCACCGTGTTATTTTAAATAAAATATTAAGGAACTTACGTGCAGATCTTAGAATAAACACACGATACGTAAAGCATTTCTTTTATTTATATGAACTTCAAATTAACTAATGCAACATGGCAATTAGTGTTTTCTTAACAATCTTACACATTGGTGTAACTTCCCGTTAAACATTTTATGACATGTACCGTGTTATTTTAAACAAAATATTAAGGAACTTAAGTGCAGATCTTAGAATAAACACACGATACGTAAAGCATTTCTTTTATTTATATGAACTTCAAATTAACTAATGCAACATGGCAATTAGTGTTTTCTTAACAATCTTACACATTGGTGTAACTTCCCGTTAAACATTTTATGACATGCACCGTGTTATTTTAAACAAAATATTAAGGAACTTAAGTGCAGATCTTAGAATAAACACACGATACGTAAAGCATTTCTTTTATTTATATGAACTTCAAATTAACTAATGCAACATGGCAATTAGTGTTTTCTTAACAATCTTACACATTGGTGTAACTTCCCGTTAAACATTTTATGACATGTACCGTGTTATTTTAAACAAAATATTAAGGAACTTAAGTGCAGATCTTAGAATAAACACACGATACGTAAAGCATTTCTTTTATTTATATGAACTTCAAATTAACTAATGCAACATGGCAATTAGTGTTTTCTTAACAATCTTACACATTGGTGTAACTTCCCGTTAAACATTTTATGACATGCACCGTGTTATTTTAAATAAAATATTAAGGAACTTACGTGCAGATCTTAGAATAAACACACGATACGTAAAGCATTTCTTTTATTTATATGAACTTCAAATTAACTAATGCAACATGGCAATTAGTGTTTTCTTAACAATCTTACACATTGGTGTAACTTCCCGTTAAACATTTTATGACATGTACCGTGTTATTTTAAACAAAATATTAAGGAACTTAAGTGCAGATCTTAGAATAAACACACGATACGTAAAGCATTTCTTTTATTTATATGAACTTCAAATTAACTAATGCAACATGGCAATTAGTGTTTTCTTAACAATCTTACACATTGGTGTAACTTCCCGTTAAACATTTTATGACATGCACCGTGTTATTTTAAATAAAATATTAAGGAACTTACGTGCAGATCTTAGAATAAACACACGATACGTAAAGCATTTCTTTTATTTATATGAACTTCAAATTAACTAATGCAACATGGCAATTAGTGTTTTCTTAACAATCTTACACATTGGTGTAACTTCCCGTTAAACATTTTATGACATGTACCGTGTTATTTTAAACAAAATATTAAGGAACTTAAGTGCAGATCTTAGAATAAACACACGATACGTAAAGCATTTCTTTTATTTATATGAACTTCAAATTAACTAATGCAACATGGCAATTAGTGTTTTCTTAACAATCTTACACATTGGTGTAACTTCCCGTTAAACATTTTATGACATGCACCGTGTTATTTTAAATAAAATATTAAGGAACTTACGTGCAGATCTTAGAATAAACACACGATACGTAAAGCATTTCTTTTATTTATATGAACTTCAAATTAACTAATGCAACATGGCAATTAGTGTTTTCTTAACAATCTTACACATTGGTGTAACTTCCCGTTAAACATTTTATGACATGTACCGTGTTATTTTAAACAAAATATTAAGGAACTTAAGTGCAGATCTTAGAATAAACACACGATACGTAAAGCATTTCTTTTATTTATATGAACTTCAAATTAACTAATGCAACATGGCAATTAGTGTTTTCTTAACAATCTTACACATTGGTGTAACTTCCCGTTAAACATTTTATGACATGCACCGTGTTATTTTAAATAAAATATTAAGGAACTTACGTGCAGATCTTAGAATAAACACACGATACGTAAAGCATTTCTTTTATTTATATGAACTTCAAATTAACTAATGCAACATGGCAATTAGTGTTTTCTTAACAATCTTACACATTGGTGTAACTTCCCGTTAAACATTTTATGACATGTACCGTGTTATTTTAAACAAAATATTAAGGAACTTAAGTGCAGATCTTAGAATAAACACACGATACGTAAAGCATTTCTTTTATTTATATGAACTTCAAATTAACTAATGCAACATGGCAATTAGTGTTTTCTTAACAATCTTACACATTGGTGTAACTTCCCGTTAAACATTTTATGACATGCACCGTGTTATTTTAAATAAAATATTAAGGAACTTACGTGCAGATCTTAGAATAAACACACGATACGTAAAGCATTTCTTTTATTTATATGAACTTCAAATTAACTAATGCAACATGGCAATTAGTGTTTTCTTAACAATCTTACACATTGGTGTAACTTCCCGTTAAACATTGTATGACATGCACCGTGTTATTTTAAACAAAATATTAAGGAACTTACGTGCAGATCTTAGAATAAACACACGATTCGTAAAGCATTTCTTTTATTTACATGAACTTCAAATTAACTAATGCAACATGGCAATTAGTGTTTTCTTAACAATCTTACACATTGGTGTAACTTCCCGTTAAACATTTTATGACATGCACCGTGTTATTTTAAATAAAATATTAAGGAACTTACGTGCAGATCTTAGAATAAACACACGATTCGTAAAGCATTTCTTTTATTTATATGAACTTCAAATTAACTAATGCAACATGGCAATTAGTGTTTTCTTAACAATCTTACACATTGGTGTAACTTCCCGTTAAACATTTTATGACATGCACCGTGTTATTTTAAATAAAATATTAAGGAACTTACGTGCAGATCTTAGAATAAACACACGATACGTAAAGCATTTCTTTTATTTATATGAACTTCAAATTAACTAATGCAACATGGCAATTAGTGTTTTCTTAACAATCTTACACATTGGTGTAACTTCCCGTTAAACATTGTATGACATGCACCGTGTTATTTTAAACAAAATATTAAGGAACTTACGTGCAGATCTTAGAATAAACACACGATTCGTAAAGCATTTCTTTTATTTACATGAACTTCAAATTAACTAATGCAACATGGCAATTAGTGTTTTCTTAACAATCTTACACATTGGTGTAACTTCCCGTTAAACATTTTATGACATGCACCGTGTTATTTTAAATAAAATATTAAGGAACTTACGTGCAGATCTTAGAATAAACACACGATTCGTAAAGCATTTCTTTTATTTATATGAACTTCAAATTAACTAATGCAACATGGCAATTAGTGTTTTCTTAACAATCTTACACATTGGTGTAACTTCCCGTTAAACATTTTATGACATGCACCGTGTTATTTTAAATAAAATATTAAGGAACTTACGTGCAGATCTTAGAATAAACACACGATACGTAAAGCATTTCTTTTATTTACATGAACTTCAAATTAACTAATGCAACATGGCAATTAGTGTTTTCTTAACAATCTTACACATTGGTGTAACTTCCCGTTAAACATTTTATGACATGCACCGTGTTATTTTAAATAAAATATTAAGGAACTTACGTGCAGATCTTAGAATAAACACACGATACGTAAAGCATTTCTTTTATTTATATGAACTTCAAATTAACTAATGCAACATGGCAATTAGTGTTTTCTTAACAATCTTACACATTGGTGTAACTTCCCGTTAAACATTGTATGACATGCACCATGTTATTTTAAACAAAGTATTAAGGAACTTGCGTGCAGATCTTAGAATAAACACACGATACGTAAAGCATTTCTTTTATTTATATGAACTTCAAATTAACTAATGCAACATGGCAATTAGTGTTTTCTTAACAATCTTACACATTGGTGTAACTTCCCGTTAAACATTTTATGACATGCACCGTGTTATTTTAAATAAAATATTAAGGTACTTACGTGCAGATCTTAGAATAAACACACGATACGTAAAGCATTTCTTTTATTTACATGAACTTCAAATTAACTAATGCAACATGGCAATTAGTGTTTTCTTAACAATCTTACACATTGGTGTAACTTCCCGTTAAACATTGTATGACATGCACCATGTTATTTTAAACAAAGTATTAAGGAACTTACGTGCAGATCTTAGAAAAAACACACGATACGTAAAGCATTTCTTTTATTTATATGATCTTCAAATTAACTAATGCAACATGGCAATTAATGTTTTCTGAACAATGTTACACATTAGTGTAACTTCCCGTTAAACATTTTATGAGGTTCACGGTGTTACCATAGTTTAAATAAAAAATTAAGGAACTTATGCAGGGATCTTGGAATAAAAACACGATACGTAAAGCATTTTAAACATTTCTTTTATTTATATGAACTTCAAATTAGGTGATGCAACATGGAAATTAATGTTTTCTTAACAATGTTACACATTTGGGTAGCTTTCGTCAAACATTTTCGGCATAAAATCACAGCAACAAGGAACGTTAAATTACCTAGATGTTATAATTATTTGCTTTACATAATAACCTAGATATTATAATTATTTTCTTTAATAAAATTCTCAAAAATTTAATTCTCAAAGTAAAAAATATTGAAAATATTCAAAGTAATAAATTAATATTAATAATATTATTATCAACATGAAAAAATATTAAAGGTACTTAAAGAAAAAAATCTGCAGTCTGAAAAAAGTGCTAAAGTCTTAATCTTAGTAATCAGTTATGTGAGACCTTAATAAAGTAAAGTATCGTAAAAACTGTGACAATCTGAAGGTATACCAGACTTTAATTGTTGGAGGTGTTACCATTTAGATGCATTTATTTTCAAATGACCATTGTACAGTTTAGACATTGGTCCTTGTCTCGTCTGATTTCATTTTAATCTTCTCGGTAAATCCTTGTATTCATCCCCGAAGTCCAGTTTATATTTAATTATTCCATTGGGATTATACTCCAAAACTCTTAAATCCATTACTGTAGGATCATTTGCAAGCCTGATTGGTTCATATAAAAAAGCTTTTTTACTAGGATAATCAAAAAAAAATCTTAAAAAGTGGAAGATGAAAGGTTGTTTAGGTCAAGCTTCCTTAGAAATCATAGCATACTGGAAGGCATTATTTTTAATTTTGCATTTAATTGCGCTATGACTAGAGTCACACTATTTAGGTCTGACCCTTCTCTAAAAATTTCTGGGTTATTACCATATCGTATTCAATCTTTTCCAATCAAATATTTTGCGCTGTGTACCCATCAGAAAACAAGATTATCGGCATAACTTTTTTTTCAGAGCTTTTTTCAGGCAATCTATAAAACATGACACAAAAACAGAAGCCACTAATCATGCATTGTGTTCATCAAGCCAATAACATTGGACGTCTTTCGTTGCCGGATGAAATGTATTAAAACTGTGTACACACGTCTTCGTTTTATAATATAAAGCAGTAGCTTGTAACTAACTTCGGACACAACTGAACTGACTGGAGATTGTGTGTGAATAGATGCACTTCAGCTTCCAGTGCTTGGATCTTATCTTTGGCTCTCTCTTTTCTAGCTACCTTTTTTCGAGTTATTTGTTATCTGCTTTAAACGCATAGCAATTGTCACATTTAGCCTTTTTTGGATGGGAACCTAAATTTTGTTCTGCAAATTTTAAGTTTATTCCGTCAAAAGATCAATGACTATCAGCTTGCTTATTTTCTTCAGTATACCTGTTACTATAAATTTTATATAGAATGTTATTTTTTTCTATGACGGGCTCTAAATATTGTCTGGTTGTGGTGGTAATAGTGGTGTAGTAGCTCTACAGTAGTGGAGGACATTTTTGGCTATATCATCATTTTCTTGAAGTATCCTTCTAAAACTTCTTGAGTATGCTCTGATTTTTTTGCCATTCCTGATTCAGATGTCGATAACCAATATTGTATTGTCCATTCTTAAATTCCGAATGTTTTCAAAAATGTATACATACAAACTTCAACACGACAATTTGAAGTCGCTAAAAGATACAAAAGACCAAACAGGTCTTACTACGACTAGAAAGTCCGCCAACGCTATCTGTTAATGATTTTATTAAAGTTTGTACTTATAGACTATTACAGTGTGGCACTGCCAACGCCATCTATTAGTTGTTTTATTAAACTTTATGCTCATAGATATATTACGGTATGGTACTGCCAAAGCCATCTATTAGCAGTTTTAATGAACTTTATGCTAATAGAGTTCGAAGAGAAAAACAAAAAAATTCCTAATAACTTTCCTCGCGAACGAAATTGCATTGGCACAGCTAGTTTCCTCGCATAATTTTAAACATTTTTTCAAAAATTGTCAAATAGGCTATTGTACTTTAAAAAAATTTTTTTTTAAAACCTGTATTGCTATTCCTAGCATATCCATTTAACGATTGTATAACCATAAATTTTTCACCGCTTCTACATATAGAAATGTCATACAAAACTGGTTCGTTTCATACAATACTAGTTTTAAAATACTTGCCAAATATTTTAAAAAGATTTATTTCAATATTGTCTTACCAAAGATAAATAACTTTTAACCGTTTGAGTGCCGATGAGTGCCATTGCACTCGTGCGCATACTAACTGCTGTTAACTAAGTTGCTGTGTAGCGCGCGGTAGGGGAGGTTGCTCGCACGCATCGCTAATTTTTTATCTTTCTACGTGTTACATAAAGTTCAAATTATAATATTATTAGTAATTACAATATAAAAAGGATCCAGGAAAAGAACATTTTTAACCCATAATGTTGGAATACGAAAATAATTCGAGTGAAAATTATCGTTTTTCAAGTTGTGAAGAAAGTGATAGTAGGAGTGACATTGTGGTGCGCTCACAATTTGGCGTAATGCAATTTTTGAGTGATAGTGATAATAGTGACGACAACAATTATTTTGCTGATACGGAAGATGTACTGGACTGCAAAAATACAGTGTGGCCTTGATTTCAGTTTTTGTTATAATTTTTGTTTACAATATTTATTTCCATAATTTTCTTTGTATTTTATTATCCTTGTAGAAGTTTTTATTAAGAAAACACCGAAAAAATTATTAAAATTGGATAATTTTTGGAAGAGATAGTCTTTTTTCGAGACAAGGGTAAATGACATCAAAAACAAAAGATTTCTTTGGCATTTTTAAAGTATATATGAGTAAAAAACCATGGCACTAAAACGGTTAAGAAAAAAAATCCTTATACGGGTTGTGCATCTCATTGAAAGGAGAATTTTTTAAAAGTTTTTTAAAATCCGGCTCCATAATCCATATTTTGTGATTTTTTTTGTTGGGAATGTCGCAAATATTTCTGATTTTTCCACAAGATGTCGCTGTATTGGCTTTGCATCATTGTGATGAGGTTTATTTGTAGAATTTAATAATTTAGTTTCGTACGTACGTTCGTAGTTTAGTTAACATACGTCTTAAATCAAAACGTCATCTTAAATCAAAATGTCATCTTACTTATCTATGGAACTCTACAACTTCTCACTGTCCGTAGCTTGTTTATTGTTTTTCTATTGTATTTTTCTTATTTTTTATCTATCTTTTTCTATATGAATATAAAACTGTCTACTTCAATAGTTGTGGGCATAACGCGTATAGATAAATAAAAGTGTTTGTGATTTCCAAATTTTGGACATTTGACTACTTTTCCATTTGAATATCCAATTAATAAAACGAATCTAATGTTAAAAAAACTATTTTGTCTGTCGCCGTATTTGAAGGGATGTAACACGCTATTGACATGAAAATATACACACGTTATAGATAGTAACCCTGGTGCGAATTTAGAACTGTGGGAGCAAGCAGGTGAGCGGGCAGAGGGATCACAAGTTGATCCATGCGAGATTTAAACTGATAAACGCGTCAAAACAGTGCACTTGCATTTCAGAATTCCGTCCGGACGAAGTGGAATAGTACCACTAGTCTTTAATAAAAATATCCATTAATTTTTATACTCTGGCATAAGATAATTTTCCCATCATTGCATAAACTTTTTTATACCTGCAATAGAAAAAACTTTTTATCCAAACAGCGAGTCATGCTTGCACAAACTCTTAATGTTTCTCAAGTGGAGTCAACTGGTGATAGCATAAAAATGCAAGAATGAGACTATATATCCTAAATTCATATAGAAAAATAATACTTTATATTCGTATAGAAAAACAATGCCTCTGTTTCTGCATTCACAATACCTATTTTTCTGTGATTTGCTTATACCATGAGTTCTACGGGATATTTATCCCAGTTTTTTAATACGAAGCTTTAGTTCAGATTACAGAACGGTATTATTATTTCAAAATCGATTTTTCTGTATATTTTTAATAGACACACTTACGTTTGAGGTTTTATTTTACTTTGGGATCCTTTTGACATATTTTTGGCAAATTGGTGACTCAAACATTCAACGGCACTGTATCTAAGGAAAAAGCCCTCACATTTCTGGTGCTACCTGTTCCTTTCCAGCCAGCACTTTATCAAATTTCCAACTGTTCCTGTGGAGATTCCAATAACATAGACTTGTTTCACATTGTATTTACTAGATATTTATCTATAAGCAAGACACACTTTGCCTAATATTTATATATTTATGTATAATAATATGATATGTGGAATTTTGGTTGGAGACTGAAAGAATGTCAAAAATGTTTAATAGCAATAATTATTGTTATTAAACATTTTTGACATTTTCAATTCGATTATAATAATATGATATGATTGGTAAGACTGAAAGAATGTCAAAAATGTTTAATAGCAATAATTATTGTTATTAAACATTTTTGACATTTTCAATTCGATTATAATAATATGATATGATTGGTAAGACTGAAAGAATGTCAAAAATGTTTAATAGCAATAATTATTGTTATTAAACATTTTTGACATTTTCAATTCGATTATAATAATATGATATGATTGGTAAGACTGAAAGAATGTCAAAAATGTTTAATAGCAATAATTATTGTTATTAAACATTTTTGACATTTTCAATTCGATTATTATAATATGATATGATTGGTAAGACTGAAAGAATGTCAAAAATGTTTAATAGCAATAATTATTGTTATTAAACATTTTTGACATTTTCAATTCGATTATAATAATATGATATGATTGGTAAGACTGAAAGAATGTCAAAATCTCCCTTATGAAATACCAATTTAAGTCGATTGTAACTTTATTGTTGATTGTAGAAGTGCGTAAAATGTACCAGTGAAAAGAAAAGAGTGATATATATCGTTTGATTGGAAATATATATATCACTCATTTATATCTCTAGCTCAGTAGCTCAGTACTCCGAGTTATTAACGAATTTATTTATTACGCATACGTTGAATTGTTGAACAATGGTCATACAAGATGGTGATAAATAGTAATGACTGAACAATGCGCACTATTGTTTGAAAATAAAAATAAATTCTACAAGAGTATCCACTTTGCTTAATACTTTGCAGGTTTAGGATTTAGGACTTGGAAATTGGAATAGATTGGCGTATTTATACAATTATAAATTATAATTTTGAAATGAAACAAAAAAGTGTTTGTTTACGGAAATATTTTAAGTGAACTAAAGTATACTTTATCACAGCGTTCACATTCCATCGCGAGTAGCTACGTTGTCTACATAGATCCAGTTGCATATTTGACTAAACAGTTCGATCATTTTCTTTCTCTTTCGTGTAACGTCAAAGTATATACTTTTATATCTATCTTCACAATGCGACGAGTGAATGAAATGGTTGATTTGGTGAAACGAAAAAGACGCCGATTGCTCCATAGCTAGTGGTATACTGATACATTTTGATTTCATGTGAGTAAGCGATAGATATGATCGTAACATGTGAGCTATTTCTTTTATATCTCTCACTCATGAGTTACGCATTTCTAGTTGATTGAGAAAACAAGGGATGAATTTAACCGTTTTAGTGCCATTGTTTTTTACTCATGTATACTTAAAAATTCCAAAAAAATCTTTTGTTTTTGATGTCATTTAGCTTTGTCTCGAAAAAAAACTATCTCTTCAAAAAATTGTCCAATTTTAATAATTTTTTCGGTGTTCTCTTAATAATAACTTGTACAAGGATAATAAAATACAAAGAAAATTATGGGAATATATATTGTGAACAAAAACTGAAATCAAGGTCACATTGTATTTTCGCAGTCCGGTACATCCTCCATATCAGCAAAATAATTTTTATCGTCACTATTATCACTATCACTCAAAATTTGCATTACGCCAAATTGTTAGCGCACCACAATGTCACTCCCACTATCAGTTTCTTCACAACTTCAATGTTACTGTTGCCAATTCTAACTTAAACTAATTTTCTGATTTCAGATATCATTCAGGAACCAGGCCGTACAAGTGTGAAGTGTGTCAGAAAGCCTTCGTAGCTAGAGGGCTGCTGTCGGTTCACCAGAAAACTTGCTCCTGAGTCTTGGTGGTTTGCAGCTGAATTTTATGTGCCATATTGACCAAATGTATATTGTGTATTATATAAATGAATATGAAGTCAACTTTTTTTCTTTTTATTTATTAGGGGTTGACCTTCTTTGAGAGATTAAACTGAATACAAAAGATTAAAAACCGTGCGGTCGGGGGACCACTGTCAGGAAGGAAGTTCCTTACATTATTTCTTCAACTCTAAACGTAATTTAATACGTAGATTTCTGTTGATTATATTAGTGTATTTTTGTCACGCCAGTCATAGCACGCCAAAAAACGCAACCCTCTTTTATTCAACTCTCTCTCTGTCTTTCTCTAATTTGTATATTTTATGTTATTTTTTATCAATTTTTTCAAAGCAAAAATGGAAAGTAAGGATTTAAATTAATAAATTTCATTTAATATTTTAGGAAAAATAGTCATTTATTAAAAAAAAATTAATTTAAAATAATGAATTATAAATTACATAAAAAAATTCTAAATAAGAAAAAAACAATAACAAAATACTTAAAATTGATGAATTGCAATAAATTGCCAGCATATTATTATTATTATATAATAAAATTTTATGTTAAAATTATTAATTTATTATTTAATTTTTTTTTATTAAATCAATCAAATTAAATTTAAAGTTAATTTTAAGTTTCTACTTAATTTTTTTTATTTTAATTATTTCAAAAATAAATTGATTATTTTAACATTCAATTTTATTGTTCTAAAAATTTATTTTTTTCTCATTTTATCAATTTAAAATTTATTTATTAAATCATTCAAATTTAAAGTGAATTTTAAGTTTAAATTCAATTATCTTAAAAATTAAAATTTCATTATATATTTATATATATATATATATATATAAATATATATATATATATATACACATATTTTATTTTTTCTTTTTTTTTAAGGTTAGTTATAATAATTTTTTTAATAAATTAATCAAATACATAATTATTTTAGAATAAAATTTATTTATATTAAAAATTAAAACTTATTTAATTTTATTTTAATTATTTTATTTTATATATAAATATTTCAATTGTTAAATTTACTGAAATAATCTAAATAAAGTTTAATTAAATAATGGAAATAAATGAATATGCTGAAAATTTTTTATAATTTATAAATTTTTAATATTTAGTAAATGATATAGCAATCATTTATAATACAAATAAATACATACCGAATTGGAAACGGTCTGGCAGATGCTTTGCTTACAATATAAAGCCAGGAGAATAAAAAAAAAATTTTTTAATAATATTTACACATATTTAGAATTGAGGTTGTAAAGCTGACTGCGCATAATGCTTGCTGCTCGAATGTCAATACTATCACGAACACACACACACAACTGTATATAATAGAAAGAGAGAGGGAAAGGTCGCCTGGAGGGAGCATAACGCTTTTTCCTTATGTGACGATTTCTGCGAGTTCGCTCTACTGTAAGCCGCGTAAAAGAAATTTGTTCCAAAAATGAAACAAATTAACTGAAATCTATGATAAATAAATGTTCTCTGCTTTCCTGATATATTCGAATGCTCGCAATTATTTAACCCCTTGGGTGCGCATGTTACATCTGCGTTTGTACCATTCAAAATTATATATTTTGGTTAAAATAAGATAAATACATAGACAGTTAAATATAAAAAAAATGAAAACGAAATAACGAATCGTATTGTAATACATTCGTCAGTGGTGTACAGTTATTTTTGCCGTTATGATTTTTTTGTAAATAGGCTATTTGCCTTGAATTTTTAAATTGTTCTAATTTGCATTATAAGCACACTACATTTATATTTCCAGGATATACGCTGTATTTTTATATAAATCACTTTTAAAGTTTGTATTTTCGAACTCGCGCTAAAAACGCAATTTCGATAATGGCGGCTAGCGTGACGTCTTACGCAATGTAAACAAACAGTCCTGCCCGCTGAAGGGGATTATTATTTATTTTCATATTAAAATGATGTATAAATGGTGTGTAGTGCCACAATGTACAAATACGTTTATAAAAATCCACACAAAGTGTTCGTTTCAGTGCCAACGAATCTTGAAAGACGAAAAAAGTGGCTGCAATTAGCCCGAAGAGATCCAAACAGCATTATAGCTCACTCAAGTGTTTTTATGTGTGTAGATCGTTTCGATCTAAGTAATATTTGTGTTTTAAATATTACTATCGATATCAATGCCAATAAACCAAAAGAATAAGAACATTAATTTTTGATATGAATGCGTTTTACAGGCGTTTGCGACGCTCATTGAATTTCAAAATATATTGTGATTTTTAATAGGATGACCACGAATTGTAGTATATTTTCGATGTTGTCAAATAGCCTATTGTGTGTGCTTTTGTTTTGTTTTGAACAAATGTAAATGTATATTTACTATTTGATGAGTAGTTATTATTGTTATAATGTCTATTTTGGTTACTATGTTTTTGTAATAAAGAATATTACTACACAGAGCAAAAGTACTCCACAATAGAGAAAAAACTGCTAGCAATATTGTGGGACACAAAATATTGCAGGCCATATTTGTACGGGCATTAATTTACGATTTATACGGATCACAGACCCCTAACTTGATTATACTCAATCAAAGAATTAGATTCAAAACTTACGATATGGAGGTTAAAATAAGAAGACCACGATTACGACATTGTGGCGCATTATCGCGCGTACAAATAAACACATTAGATACAGATGGTCAATCTTTAGCTGTTAATCTAGATGTGAATTGGTACAAATTTCAAGTTAATAAATTCTAGTTATAAATAAAGTTCTCGCATTAATAATCCAAGTGTTCAAATTACGAATACGCAAAACAAAGTTGAGGAAACGGGTACGACCCATTCCTCCAACGAAGTAGGCATTCGAAGTATACCCATATTAGAGGAAGCGATAAATACAAAGACAGTTCAATTTATTATAAAAAACTCGTTCCATAGTAATGTGAAAATTAAAAATGGATCAAATGATAAACAAAGTATAAAAATTATATATATATATATATATATATATATATATATATATACCTGTAATGAAAAGAAGTAAACACATTATAACATATTTTTTTTTATTTAAAACTCTTAAAATATGTGAAGAAATAAATTATTAACATTATTGAATTGTGCATGTCCGAATTGACAATTTCATTATGAAGATAGAACAGTAATTCATTTATAATTTGAGACAGTAATTTTTGTTTATTTATTTGATGTGTGCAAAATTTTTCCACCTTAGAATAACGAGAACTCCAGAAGGCGAGAATATCTGCGAAAATGTGTCCAAAAAACTATGCATAAAATGCGTACTATCAAAACGCGGCTATCAGTGTAATTTAAGACACAGCTCTGAAAGGTTATGTGACAATATAACTTAAAATGCCGGCTTGTGTTATTGTCACGTACAAAAATATCACTGGACTGCAAAAGAAACAAATGGGCATTACTTTTCATACATAAACACTATTACTTAATTTCATTTTCAATTAACTATGCAATTTTAAAATATCGAAGTAGATTATTATTAAGAGAAGTGCACCATTTTTATTCGTGTTGTCCCTTTTAAAATACTGAAAAATGTAAAATTTTATTTGTAAAAAATCGGGATTTGGAAAATGACGGAGAATTTGGTGTAACGTTTGAATTTCCGTTATCATATATGGTGTGAATACTTCGACTATGTTATAAATAAATTTCTTCTCTATCTACATACGAAACTTCATTAATATAAAATTAATACTTTCCGAATTATACATTATCTTATCGACATCATGCGAGCGCCGATGTTATGCAAGTGACCTATGCGTTCGAGGGGTTAAGTTGACACGAGACTTGAAATTAAGCTGACTGTTTTATTTTCAATTTAAAATCTATTAATTTCTAAGGACTGTATAAATATACAGATTCCAACATTTGTTTTTTGGTTCTTGCGTTACAATTATTTAACATTTTTTGGCATTTACTACAGAAATATAATTAAATTTACAATTACAAATTTATTTTTAAAATTTTGCCGATCATAATTGCATTTAAATGTTTCATTATTATTAATAGAACCTCCATGAAGAGATAAACTTAAGAATAACTTAAAGATACGTTGCTCAACATTAAGGTATTTGTCAGGTTGCGTCGTATGAGGCCATGGTGCATTTGATGAAGCCCTGCTGCATCCGGCGTATGTTAACATTAATAAAATGTATCTCAAGAACCATATGGAAAAAAATTTATTGATGGTAATTGTCTTATGTTGTATTCAGGAACCAACAAGAACCAGCTTGCTATACCAATATAATAACATGCAGGGTGTATTTTTCCTTACAACACACTTCCGCAGATCTGCTTCGTCATCTGAACGTAAAATTTATTTGGTGAATGGGAAAAAATCCATATCGCCTTCAGAGTTTGAAATTAAAAAAAAATCCAATTTTTCATCACAAAAACTTTTCAATATGTCAATGTACTCTACATATCACTCATAAGATCAGCCGATGATGCAAAGTGTTGATGTAACATATTTTTTTTTTAAAAGTTCCATTATATCATTCGACATTATTGTGAATAGAAAAAAGTTAAAACAAATTAGTTTTTTAGACACAAATTTATTCAAAAATATTTGATTTTTTGTTTTTTTTTTTGTTTTGTATAATGGGCCAAATTTCTACAAATATTGGCCTATGCAGATGACATAGATATTATTGGAAGGTCAGAAAGGGCTGTTAAAGAAGCCTTTTCAGCACTTGAATTCTCTGCAAGGAATATGGGCCTAACTGTCAACCAGGATAAAACTAAATACATGGAAATCTCATATTACATTCCTATAATACCCTTTGTGAATAAATGGTCACACCTTTGAAAAAGTTGATGAATTTAAATAACTTGGGACAGTAATTAAAGACAAAAATAAACTAAGAGCAGAAATTGATAACAGAAGTAAAAATGGTTCTTTGGACTGAGAAGGCAACTGGGGTCTAAACTTATCAGTTGGAAGACTAAACTAAAAATGTATAACACTAATTCTACCAGGCCTACTTTAAGCAAGCGAAACATGGCCCCTAAACCTAGACACACAGCGATCACTGGACTCGTTTGAACGAAAGGTCCTCAGAGCTATCTTTGGCCCAGTGCAAGAAAGAAGATGGAGAAGCAGATATAATTTAGAAACTATATAAACTTTACGGACAACCACAAATTACCCAAGTAATCCGTAGTAACAGATTAAGATGGATTGGGCACATGTGGAGAAGCCCAGAGGATAATCCTACTAAAATATTAACATTAAAAAAACCCGAGGGTACTCAACCAAGAGGTAGGCCACCCTCTAGATGGATGGATGACATCGAAATAGACATAAAAACTTTAAACATAAGTAATTGGAAACGAGTTGCAACTGATAGGAGACGCTGGAAGGAGCACGTAGTAAAGGCAGCCAAGGCCTGCAACGGGCTGTTGCGTTTGTAAAGGAAAGGAAACGAATGGGCCAAGTCACCCTATGATAATATGTCGTAAGGTATAAAACCTTTTTGAGTAAATTATGCAATGCTTATTGACCTAACCAAAAAATTTTAAAAATATGTAAGAGCCAAGAAAATATCATCGATAACACCATCCTGGAGAAGGTGGAACAACATACATACCTTAGGTACACATACAATTAAAAATGGCAAAGAAAATCAAATCACCGAAATTAAAACAGGATTCATCTGACGTAGGTAGCATTCAACAAGTTTAGTTATACCCAAAGACAATAAAAATATACCAATGTATATAAAGCGAACGATCTAGGATAGATGCGAATTACCGGTTTCAATATATGCCCTAGAAACAATGGCTATAAGAATAGCAAAGCAACTAACAATTACTCAACGAACCATGGAGCGAGCCATGCAGATGATCACCTTCAAAGATAAAATTCGCAACAATGAAATATGTAGATGTGAAGACATTGTGGAGAGAATAGCAAGACTAGATTCGAAATGGATTGGGCACTTAACAAGGAATAATGGTCAAGTAAAGTAATTTTCTGGACACCAGGAGAAAAGCGATGTTTGAAGTGTGACGACTCACGAAAAGAATGGACAACAATCTTAATAGCAGGCAAACAATGGTTGAGAACGGTTGCTATATAGAAGCCAGGAAAATAACTAGAATAGGGTTCTTCTAATTTTTTTCAGCACTTTTGCCCAACACCGGATGAATGAGGGATGAAGAAGAAAAGAAAGATGAATAAATTGAAAGATGTACTATGTTTATTTGGGGAATAAAAGAGGGAATCCCCTGATCTCATACATAAGCTTGTTTCCACTTTTGACTAGACCATGTCTGATCCACAGAATTGCATGCACGGAAAGACGGTGTTATAAAAATCTGCTTTTTTATCACACACTGTTTCTGGCAAAACTACCCATAAGTGATAAATTTAATATTTCAATATCATTGGATCTCAATTAAATTTCTCCATAATAAAGAACCTTGCCCCAATCCCCAAAACGATCTGGGTTATAAAGAAATAGTACTAAAATATACATAGACCTATTCAGTAGTTCTCCATCTTAATTCCTAAAATGAAAGGTACCGAAAAGAAGTAATCGGAAATAGTAAAGCCAAAATAAAATAAATTAACTTTGTTTGCTGTGTACATTATTGGAACATTTCCAGCCGTACAAAACTATTCTGTTGTGATAAACAAAACGTTTAAAAATATGACTTTGAAAAACGCTGCCCCAATACACAATCGGTTCTAGGCTAATATTATTTCAGATGCCGCAGATGCTCAATAAATTTTACAGCTAATGACGTCAAAATAATTGAAAAAAAAATCTGAGGAAACAGTACCAGAGATATATGTCTATTTCTTGGAAATCCATCCAATGAACCGAGCTAAGTGTTATTATGAAAAATATGACTCAACGGATAGAATATTCATTTGATTTCATCAGTGTTGCAATAGAATGTGCTTCCTGTTGGATAGTAGTAAAAGATATTTTGTTTATTAATGCTAAAATAACGTACTGATATGTTGACCTTTACGTACTAATAGAATGTAGTATTGATACAAACGATTTTATTTATTTATTTACACACACACATTTATCAATACATTACAGCTAACCTATTCATAACAATTAGAAATTAATGATTTAACAAAGTTTAAACTTTTAGATTAAACGTGATAATAAAGTTTAAACCTTTACATAAGATGAATACAATAGTACACAATACAATAACGTGAACGTTGACCTTTATATACTAGTTGCATGTAGTATTGATGCAAAAGATTTTATTTATTTATTTACACATACACATTTATCAATACATTACAGCTAACCTATTCATAATGATGAGAAATTATTGGTTTAACAAAGTTTAAACCTTTACATAACATGAAAATAATAGTGCACAAGTACATAATACAATAACATGAATAAATAGTACACAAGTGCGCAATACAATACAATAGTACACAATACAATAACATGAATACAATAGTACACAAGAACTACAAGACATTTCGAGAAATTTACTTTCATTCGTCATTAAGGAATCACACTCTCGTGTGATCATAATCACGTGGTTGAACAGATAAATACTGCAGAAAACTGGAGAGTTCCTATATAATTTGGTTCTAGAGGGTGGTATAGCAAAAAGGTGATGATTGCAGGAAATTATCGGCTACAAAGAATGAAAGTTTACTCAATAATACAGGGCACTGGATTTTTCCTTTTAATAGCTGGAAGATATATTTTGTAAGCGCAATGATTCTTCTGAGTTGCAAGAAATGGAAGACTAGCATACCCAAGAGGAAATCGGCAGGAAATAGAAAGGGGAAGTAACTATATTATCTCATATACAGATATCGGAGAAACATCTTTTGCACATGTCCACTCATCAAGGTGTAGTTGGCTTCGTGTGGGCTCCAAATAATGTAGCCAAATTCTAATAGGTTTTGCATTAATCAATTGTACAGCGGGTGAATCCGTGACAGAGATTGAAAATCTTTTGAATTACGCAACACAAACCCAAGTTTTTGAAACTATTTTTTGCTATATGCCATATGCCAATGAAATGTTGATTGTGAATCAAATTGACTCCTAAATCAACAACTTCACCTAGACGATGCAGTGGAATCCCGTTGACCATATATTTATATTTAATAGGAGCGTGTGCTTGGCTGTATTTCACTATTGAACATTTGTTTGCATTAAGCCGCAAGCCACTTGCTATGCTTCACTCAACGATGGCGCTTATGTCATGCTGCCATCGTTCGCCATCTGCTGCATCTTTGAGATGCAGTAAAGGCATCTTACTGCCTTTACTTATAAAAATGAGACTCAGACTATCAGATGTCATATTCACATAATAAATATATAATGTTTGCTACCACATGAACAAATAGAAAAAAATTTTACTTATAATTTTTTAGGACCAACAGAAAACCCAATGATGCAAGAATTAAATGCTTTCACATACAGGATTTCATCATATATAGATTAAATGCAGATCACTTCAGGTTTTTCTTACTTTACTCATGCAACTCTATTAATTGATATATAAATCATATATAGCCTGAATCTGGACGAGGAAAGACACTTGTAGTCTTAAATTCTTAAATAGAATCAACGGTAAGAATGTATTATATGCCATATATAATCATAACATATTCTATGAAGTTAACTTAGTCTCAATTAAATATTATGTGAATAATTACACGGGTCCACAATGAATTTCCGTTCTAGAGTACAAGTGGTGACTTATAGATTGCTGATAGCGGGAAAAATAATGAAAAAATTATGTAGTGTCAGGATTTTTGGTAATTTTGATTTTTGTTTATGATTTGTCTGCGGGAAGTGAGCTTGAAGGCAATGTATGCCTAGTTAATCTCGTGACTATGATCTAAAACAGAGCTTATTAAGTTGTAGTGGATCAATTGAAATTAATTAGATCAATAAGATTAATAACTCATTACGATCATTCGTTAGTGATTGCTGAATTAGTTCAAAAAAATGAACAATTTCATCTCATTAGTGTAACGATAAGTTAATAAGTGAGATTTTTGTGTGTATTAAACAGCAAGGCCAGGGTACAACATTATACGAGAAAAGAATCTTAGGGTAGAACTAATTTGGATCTATAAAATAAGAATTCGACAGAACTTAGTACATTTAAAACTTGGTATTATGAAGCAACTTGTGAAGGCTTTAAATAAATAAGACAATGTTTTTAAGTATTTAAATGGAGTATTTCCACCTTTATGTCAAGCTAAACTGGAGGAAGGTATTTTTGTGGACCACAATATAAGAAAACTAATGGAAGATGAAAGCTTTGATATAAAACTGAACTCTACAGGATTGGCAGCATGGGTATCTTAACAAGAAGTAATTAGAAACGTTTTAGGACACTAAAAAAGACCAAATTATGAAGAACTAATAAATGACATACTCCAAAATTTCGAAAGATTTGGGTGCGTGTTGAGTCTTAAACTTCACTTTCTTCATTCTCATCCAAGCTTATTTCTGATAACTTTAGTGAAGAGCAAGGTGAAAGATTTCACCAGGATATATGAAAAATGGAACATAGGTACCAGGGCAACTAAAATTCGAGCATATTGGTAGACTGCTACTGGATGCTGAAGCGTGATGATTCAAACAAGACTCACAAGAGAAAATCGCTTAAAATAAACTTCGATGAAAAAAGAAAAAGTTACACAGATCCTATAATTTTTTAAGACACTTATTCATATGTTATAAAACCATGCAAATAAAAGAAATGTAAATGGTATACGTATTTTTTTATTATGTTTTTTTCATATGAGTGTCCCAATTTTTCCGGAGGTCACAAAACCTTGTAATCAGTTTTAAAATCCGAGAAAGAAAAAAGTTGTTATTTGCAGGTCTACTCGTAAATATGACCATCACACTGCGATGTCAAGAGGCTAATAGAAAGTTTTGGAAGTCAGTAACGTCCAAAAATGATTAATAAATTTTAGGGATATTGATTCAGCGGCGTGTCTGATGTGTACTTAATACTGTAATTATGTGTTTGAGTCTCCAACAACTACATAGTTGGAAATAATAGTGACATGGCTAATTAATCCTCTTTGCATAACTTTTCACCAGTTTCTTTCAATACTTCCTCAAAGTCTCAACGGTCCAGAAGGCCGAATTCATACCTGGTGCTACAATAGACTAAAAGAAATTACTTAATGATGTAACGGGGAATAAACATTATATAAGAAAGATAAAACCTGAACACGAAATAAAAATATTATATTTCTCAATAAAAGCGAAGCTAGGAAAAAATTAATCTACAAGCTCCAATCCCGCAAAAATGTTATCGAAAGGTTAACATTTTACCACATCAGTGAGATTAGTTTGGGACATTCCTTTTGTTTTTCCAGTTTTTATAAACTCTTTTAGCTTTGAGCTAATTTCCATTTATTGTAATTTCTCTCATCATGCATTTCCACTAGTCCATACTTCTGATGGTTTGCCGAGAAAAAAGGCCGACCAATTTCCGGTAGCGATGATCTTAGTGTTTGTCTCCCTATCTAGACGGGTACTTGTTATTCCAGAGGTTACAATTTGACGCTAAATTATCTTCCAAGGGTTAATACATGTCCAGACTACATTCTAAGGTCTGGACATGTATTAATCTAAGGGGTAATACATGTCCAGATCACCGTTGAGTTTTTTTTATTAATGTGCACCCGAACTCTGACCTTACCACTTCAGACTTTCCTAGATTACACATTCTCTTCCCGTTCTTCAAAAAGGCCCTCCCACAAGTACTCCACTGAAATATAAACAGATAATATGGAATTTACCTTAATGAGGCATTTGACACCAGTTTTTTGCCGAGCTTGAGTTTGAAGTTGGCCAGAGAAACAGCCAGGCTCTATTAACGTAAACAAACATTTTTTTATTTTTATAAACGAAGGAGGGTTATAATGGAGCCTATGGGCTTTTGAAGATGGCTTCTTTGATTTGTTATAGCTTCGGCGTTTAAAATTTTCTCCCATTCTTTCATACCCGATAAGCCAAAATTTTTTTACTATCCTTTAACTAACAATAATAGAAACCTAATTTTTTAATACATTACTCGATAGCGAACTCATTTCGGACATATTTTTAAAAATTCCACATTTATGTAACTGTCTTGTGATTGATTAAGTACGGCTTGGTTCGCTCCTTATCGATGGTTGATACTACAATTAATTTTCTATTAATAACTTGTAAAATGTTTTGATAGGGGCCTAAATACTTTCAATATTCCAATGAAACCCACAATAGGATCTACTAATATCATTGTTGGTTACCTGATTTTTTAGCCACGTTGACTGCCTGTGAATTCCTGAACACAATGTTTCATAACCAATTGGCCAGAATGTAACTTTTGTAATTTCGTCATATCCGTCAGTCATAAATCATAGCTCAGTAGTCAGTAATCATAGCTCTTTTCATTTAAGATTGATTTCGATGAAAATTTACGAGAAGATAAAGAATTATATCAACACATAGAAATGAGGAGAGCATATATTTTAATTTTTTTTAAAACATTCTCTATAGATGGAACTTAAGAATGAATATTTTCTTATTACGGATCTGTTTCACCGGTAGAAATATATAGGGATATACATATAGGACTTTGTGGGATTCGACGGAGGTCACTACATGAGAATAGCGTAAAAATTGTCGTCGCCATGTTGTGTTGGGTTGATCACAACGCATACGGCCTTTGACGATACGGCACCACGGGGACCCGGGTTCGATTCCCGACCGTCCATCAAACGGGCTGGACTGGTGTTAGGGTTAGCTTTAAGAGATTGCTCTCGTAGCAATAAGTCCGCCATATGTATCAATTAGATACATTAAAATATATAAATAAATATAAATGAAATGTGCTCACTTTAAAGTAAGCAGACCTCCGCTTACTTGTGGCCCGCTCGTCGCAATCACATGCCATTTCTAGTTTACCCTTTGTTCTGTGTTTTTATTATATCAATAGGTATTTTAGTAACAAATAAGCTTTCCGTAGGGAAAAAATGGGAAAGTCTGGTCACCATCGGACCCATTGACCACAAACTACCACGAGCTGTGAGCGTAGCCAGGTTCAGAATACAGACTGGCCATGACTACCTCGCAGCACACCTACACCGCATTGGTGTTTTCCCAACCTCTGAATGTCCCCTGTGCGGACACGATTTAATGAATGCGGATCACCTGCCGGATTGCAGTGGAATCAACCGCAAGGGGGACGATGATGACCCATTCAAAGATGTTCATCTATACTGGTCGGCGCGCCACCAAATGGCTCAACAGCCAAGGATGGGCGTTGGCTAGTAGTAGTAGTAGTAACAAATAAAAATAAGTCAAAATGTAATGAAGTACATAATAACTTTTTAGAAACGATTATTAAAAACAATCAATATCAGTCGCTTTGTTTTCATATGTAGCTATTGCCCAAATTAATTAAAAACAAACTCTTAACTGACATTAACATTCGTTTTGTGTTATATAAATAAATAAAACAATAAATAAATAAAAATGTCACATTATGGTGGTATTGCCCCACCCTAATAATATAATCATTAAGCGAGAAAAATATATGTCATTAGATTGTGTATTTTAATTTACTACACAGTTCTCCAATTTTAGCTATTGAATACAATAGCCATTACAAAATTTACATAAATTTTATAGGATTTTGTACGCTTTGTTATCATATAAACGAACAAATCGGGATGTAAAAAATTAATGCCATCCATTCGATATGCTCTGCACATGGTTCTGTAAAGGTACGGTCACACTATTGGGGTGTTCATTCGTGGCGTAATGTTGCGATAAAAGTATCGCCTTCGCTCTTCGGCGACGGACTCGTTCACAATACAAAATATATTTATTTGCTTTATTAAAGTTAAACTTCTTTACGCACGCTTGACTTGGGGAGTAAGCTGGTGAATGGGTGACGAGAGCGTTACGAAAAGTGTGATCGGGCGAGGCGAATAGAAGTTGAGAGGGAGATATAAGTTAGTGATGACAGAAAGAGAGAGAGTTACGTTTCGTATATTACTGTAGGGACAAGAGAAAGAGGTGCGAGCACACATTTTCTTTCTCTCTTTCTCTCATAGCCACTTATGTTTCGTATATCTAAGACACAGTGCAATCCTATTGTCTGTATCACACTGTAGGAGCAAGAGAGAGCAGTGCGCGCACATTTTCTTTCTCTCTTCCTCTCATAGCCAGTGCATGAAATGTATGTATATATGCGAGTTTGCTAGCGTTACGCGAACGGTGATTTTTTGATTATTTTGTAATTTCATTCCGTTCTTGAACAATTTTATAAATCATTATTTTGTTCAATATATTAAATATTCTACGTTTAAAGTGAATAAAATTGTAAATTCATTTTAAAGTTCATATTTTGTGAATTTGAAGTTTTACTTCTGTCGTGTGGTCTAAAGCACACTCGTTTTTCATATATCAACTTTAACGTGCGGGACATATGATGAACTTATTGTTTCGGGAGCAATCTCTTCCAGTCAACCACAACAGAAGTTTAAAAAAGTAATTTAGTTGAGTGTAAAAGATGTTACAATATAATATAATGGCAGCACACCTAAAAAAGAGAACGAAAAATTATAACACAAATATTGATCTGAGTTTGCTTGGAAGAAGGCAAAGACAAGAGCGCAGAAGGATTAGGTTCTATGAGAAGTAGGACTTTTCACTCGATTCTTCAAAACATTAATCGAGGATATTTTCCTGGTGCCTGAATTCAGTTAACTACAAAGCTTTGGTGCCAGGACAGTAATGAATTTTTCGTAAGAGGTAAGTAATCTCCCGGGGTATAAATTAAAGCCGTAAATCCATAAATTTTTAATTTTGTGAAATTTTCCTTTTGGGATTTTGAACATTTTTTTGATATATTGAAGAGAAGCTTAAGTTATTGAAGTAGGGTTCCCAGATGTGCGGGATTTCCGGGATTGCCCCGGAATTTCTGATAATGTCCCGTGTCCAGGAATGTAATAAATTTGTCCCGGAAATGTAAAAAAATATTTTAGTTCTTTAAAAATGTCTTTATTGGCATTTTTCGTGGACCTATTACATTTTAATAGATCGATCAATAGAAAGACCGGAATCACATGATTATGGATCAAATCAAGGTATAAATTTAAATTCAAATAAATTGAGAAGAGTTAGAATTCAACTTCTGTTTATTAAAATAACTAAATCAAAACATGAACATAATAAATTAAATATTATTGTCATTGTCAATCTACGAAAGTTAAGCCTCGAGTTGAAATTAGATAAGATTAATTATTGGAAGCCAAATTTCTTTTGCCAAATATTAGTATCAGATTAATTTGGATAAATGTGATTAACATAACGACTGTTTTTATATTAAATTACTTATAATTATTTAATAAATCAATAAACTTTATTAAAAAGTTCATTTTGTATTTTGGCAAAAGAAAACAACTTTTTTATTTATTTTTATTAATCTGAATGTTTTTTGGGTTCAAAAAACCTTTTGTTGGGTCAAACAAATTTGTTTTTCTTAAATCACTGGTAGTTATAGATATAGTAGTAGAAATGTCCCGGAAAAAGCGATTTTACATATTGAAAACCTGTATTGAAGTGTATATTTGTGGTTTCCACAAATGGCGATAATTTCGGAGCACTAAAATGGATGAAGCTGTTGCGTTGTGTTATATTCCAATGAATCATTATTTACTACATCTCGGTTAGCTAGGGTACCAAATATTTTGTTTTATATAAAACGGCAACAAATAACGTAATTAAAAAAATTGGTTGCCTGTAAAGTCGGTTTACGGACGATAGTTTTACGTGACATAAAGAAACATTGATGAAAAATTGCATACTTTTTTGAATTAAATTGAATTATTATCACTGAATTATTATTTTATATAATACAAAGAAGGAGTTAATTGAAAATTCAAATTTTTTCGATAAATTAACATTTATTTACACTCGTTAATTCAAATATGTTTTTACTTAAATTATACAGATTAATTACAAGTAACAATGTGCTAATAACAATTTATTTACAACTTATATACGTGTGTTATATTTTAGATCTCCCAATCTGCGTTATTCTGTTAAGGATAGGACGATGATAGGAAAAGTATGAAATCAAGGGGAGTGTTTCAAGTGTAATGTGTCTTGAAAAAGTCAAATCGATGGTTGTCGAACTACTAGCTCTGACGTCACGCGAGAAGAGAGATAAATTCCGACGCTTGGGCCGATCGTGCCTCTCTATCACTTGTTCCGCGCTCTCGCTTGCACGCTCAGGCTCGGGCGGAACGTGACACTTTTTCATGCGTGCAGCCGGTGTTAATCGATTTATAAGACGTTATCACGTCAAAATGTCTTAATGCATATAATATACAGAAAACTATTTTATTATACTATTTGGATTAACAGTACAGGGTCCGAAATTAAATATTTTCGGCAAAAATCTAGGAAAGCATATGAAGAGTTTTGGTATTGGATTTATACATTTGTCCCCGTTTTCGTTATTGTAACGAAGTCTTCAGCGATCACCGATATCATATATGAATGCGTGGAGTAGAGAGAGGGGGGCTCGACGCGAACCAATAGGAATATCGCGTACAGATCATCCGATCGAAATCGCATTTTATTTAACGTCAGTTTCGCACGGCCATTTCGCCGATGGTTTGTCAGCCGGCTGGGTGTGTTTATTGTGTTCCGCTGGGAGACCATAATTTGTTCGTAAGTATCCATTACTTACATTTAATTTAAAATTATTCTTATCATAAAGAAACATGTACTAACTATGTATTTAGGTGTCAACAGGGGGAGAAACCTTGCATCAAGTCGTATTGCCTGGGGGAAGCAGATTGGGAAAGCCTTGGTCTGCACCAGGCTGTAATGCTCATAAAGAAGAAGAAGAACTATGTACTTCAGGAAGTTGTTGAATAAATGCTACACCATAACCTCAAATAACATTAAAATATCTCTTGGATAACCGGTCACTTGGGACACTATTCTGGGGACTCACTTTTGGTGATTTGAGATGTTTGTTGCAGTATTCACTAATACTTGTTGTCTTGTGGCATATTTCGGTAGGAAAAAATACTCTGTTTTAGTACATTCCTAACAGTATTATTTAGTACATTCTGACATTTTCATGGTGTTGACAGCTGCAGAAAAGCAAATACGGTATAACGAGAGACTGAAACGTGATCCAGATAAGTGTGAAGAATATAAGAGAAAAAAGCGAGAAAATTACCATGCAAAAAAGTTAGATCAATAATTTAAGTGCGAAAGACAAAAATTTCCTCCTGGAATAATTTGGAAATTTAAGAAGAGAGGTCAAAGGCAACGCAAAAGAAATGTCCAACCTAGTTCTCCTCCAATCATTCAACAGCCTCTGCTCCAACAACCACACTTCAGGGACGATGACAATAATGAGACTGAGCGAACTTTTCCACGTGCGATACGTGTTTCAGAATTAATAAAATATTCAAGTAATCAGAGCAGAGGAAGAAAAAAGTGAGAAGAGATAGAAGAAAATTGTATAAAGATAATCTTAAATTAAAATAAGACAACTAAAAGTTAAGACTAAAGTACAAGATGTGTAAAAACCGTTACCAAAGGAAAATTGGAAAGAAAGTCAAAGAAATAATAGTAGATGAAAAATTTAAATATAAGAAACTTGCTAAAGTCACTAAAGAAACATATCAAAAAGTACGAAGAATGTGCAATAAAACCTTGCTAAAAAATATAGTCATCTCCGCAGATGGTCCAGGAAAAGAAGAAATTGTAACAGAGTCACTGGGATTAAAAGGCCAACTAAGAATATCTGTACCAGTGCAAAGAAATATTACACAGATCAAGATAAAAATTAAAGAGTTTTTCATTAGAGGTGATGTATCAAAACCTACAGCTGGCAAAAACGAGACGAAAACCATGCCAAATTAGACCAAAGTCCAGAAACGATTCTTAATAGATAGCATGAAAAACTTAGTTAAGACTTTTAAAAAAGAAAACCCAACTACTAAATCTTCTTACTATTATTTTACAAAAAACCGACCAATCTTTTTTGTGAAACCTACTGTAGATGGCCGTGAAAGAAACCGTGCTTATATAAAGTCCATGTCAACCCAACTTACAAAGGACAAACTCTTAAAAGGAAGCATGTCATCAAAAGTGATGATCTAAGAAACCTTATTCTGTCATTAGTCTGTGATCCAAAAAACCAGACTTGCATGTATCGTACTTGTCCAAAAATTTTATAATGAAGAAATAATCTATGATGCAATTAAAGATAAAGGATCTATAAAATGGTGCGAAAGGGGAAGACAAGAAAAAATTTTGGAAAAAATGGGAAAAAAATGAAAGCTATTAAAACTCTCAAACAAGTAAAAACTGGAACAATTAAAGACCTAATGGAAATTTTTAATGAACAGCTTGAATTTTAAAGGAACATACATTATGAAAATACAGTTTGACAGTTTTAGGGAGGCTATTGATAATTTAGAAAAGACCAAAATAGTAATAATGGCAGACTTCATTTAAAATTATAACGGTAAATACCATGAAGAAATAGGTCGTTAATCATAATTTCGGTGGATTTTCAAAGCAGATTTCGCTACACAGTGTAGTGGTTTATATTTCTGGTGAGTCTGATAAGATTAAATATAAAACTAAATCCTGCTGCACTATATCGTCGTGCACCAATCATCGGCCAGCTGCTATTTGGGCCCATTTGCACCCAATTCGGAATGATATACATGAGAAACATCCGGAAGTGGGTACTTCCAATTTTTTTACTGATGGACCTAAACGACAGACAAAAACAACATTTTTATTAAAGTTGCATGAAATTATTTGACTACGGATTTTCGGCAATGACCTTGTCTTTCTTCGAAGTAGAGCACGGCCGTGCTGAAGAAATTGGAGGCTACCTTAAAAGAAAAGCTGACAATATGGTTGCTGCAGGAGTGGACATGGCATCCGCTGAACATTTCTATGAAGCACTGAACGTTCAGAGTAAGATTAAACTTTATGTCATTCTTTCTGAGCACATTGAAGCTATTTCAAGATCAATACCTCCTAAAAATACCCCGCTTGTTGGTACAATTAATGTACACCAAATATTTACAAATGTCTGCAATGAGCTCCAATACCGAAAATTAAGCTATTTCTGCAAACGTGGTTTTTGTCAATGTTTGCTGCCAA
Organism: Druceiella hillmani; assembly: GCA_039881145.1. NCBI lineage: Eukaryota > Metazoa > Arthropoda > Insecta > Lepidoptera > Hepialidae > Druceiella > Druceiella hillmani. The sequence continues at coordinate 13,286,247 of JAYKKI010000031.1, forward strand.
AATACTAAAGGCCAACATCCTGAAATTTTTCAAGATCAAGTGGCGTTTCTTAAGGCAAAAAACTATCTCTCGAGTCTGATGATGACTTGCCTATAAGCTACATGAAAAGTCAAAAGAAATTGCCGTTGCAAGGTGTTAGTCTGTCCAAATTGTCAGACCAAAAAGAAACATATTTATAAGATTAGTTACGGATCTTCAGACGAAGAGTCCAGTGTTGTTTCTAAAGATAAAAAACTATCTTTCGAGTCTGATGATAACTTGCCTATAAGCTACATGAAAAGTCCAAAGAAATTGCCATTGCAAGATGTCAGTCTGTCCGAATTATGTCAGACCAAAAAGAAACATATTTTATTTACGGATCTTCAGACGAAGAGTCTGAACCAGCGCCTTCTGGTCTAAATACTGGCGATGATAACAATGAAACTGTTATGAAAAGAGTTTACTTGCTACAAAAGGGAAAATATACAGATATGCTTGGGTCGTTGATGATTTAGATTATGATGGTGAAATTAAAGTCACCTTTTTACGACATGTAAAAGAAAGAACAGTCTTTCGATTAGATTGCAATGACGTATCTTATATTCTACCCCCAGACGTTGTTAAAATTCTTCTAATGCTGGCAGCTATAAATAAGCGCTGTCAATTTTACTAAGGTTTCAAAAATCATATAGACGTATTTGAAAAGCCAATTAAAAAGATGACTTTTTTCAGAAAATTTAAAATAATATTCATAATTATTATGTGTATTATGCTCTCCTAGGGATAAGATTAATAAAAAATACTATTCAACAGTCTTTTATATCAAACTTTCTTCATCCAGTGTCAAAGTATGGAAACTTAAAAATTTTAATTATAGACAATCTTATTTGAAAGAAATATTAACGAACTTCATATGTAATATTCTATTGTCTATTCCATTCTAACTTTGAGCCAAGTGTCTATTCCATTCTAACTTTGATCCACGTGTCTATTCCATTCTAACTTTAAAAAATATTTGAAATCCAACCAAAGCTTTAATATGAAAAAAAAAACGCCCAACTCTCGTTCGGATATTCAGTAAATATTAAAAATTCAAATCTAAAATTTTACAATAGGCTATTTGACAACATCGAGAATATACCACAATTCGGGGTCATCCTGTTAGATTATAATGTAAATAAGCATATTGCTTCTAATTTTCGGAAGAATAAGTTTATATTATATAAAAAAAACGTAAAGAAATCACAATATTTTTTTAAAATTTAATCACAAGTTTTTAAATCTTTAAATTATGGTCCTTTTTTCTTTTTTTTTAATTTATGACTATCACCTTTCGCATTTAATATAATCTGTTTATAATATGAACTCATTACGTATGTTATTCATTACGTATTATATTATATAAAAAGAAATACATTAAAATGACCTATTTAATTAAAATAACTTCCGGTCATAACTAATGTATAAAAAAAATTATTTTATTTCTATGCAATGCATATGCTAATGGTGGTTTGGTGCATTTCATATATCATAAATACTAACAATTGTCAAAATATCATTGGTACTAAGACGCATTCATACCAAAATTTAATATTCTTATTCTTTTGGTTTATAGATATTGATATCGACAATAATGTTTAAAACACAAATATTATTTATATCGAAATGATCTTCACACATAAAAACATTTGAGTGAGCTACAATGCTGTTTGAATCTCTTCGGGCTAATTGCAGCCACTTTTTTCGTCTTTTAAGAGTCGTTGGCACTGAAACGAACACTTTGTGTTGACTTTTTATAGACGTGTTTGTACATTGTGTCACTACACACTATTTATACATCATTTTAATATGAAAGTAAATAATAATCCCCTTCAGCGGGCAGGACTGTTTGTTTACATTGTGTGTGACGTCATATTAGCCGCCATTACAGAAATTGCGTTTTTGGCGCGAGTTCAAAAATTCAACCTTTAAATGTGATTTATATAAGAAATATGGTGTATATCCTGGAAATATAAATGTAGTATGCTTATAATACAAAATAGAACAATTTAATACAATTTAAAAATTCGAGTCAAATAGCCTATTTATTTTTGGTATAAAACTTGCAACTAAAAATTATATGGAGACAAAATAAATTATACTTTCAATTTATTATAGAGGTTTAAATTTAGCAAGTTTTTCACCTTGTAATTTTTTCATAGGACCTGTCATTGCCGAGATATTAGCTAAAAAGCGTTTATCAAGATGGCGACTGACTCTGATCAAGATGGCGAAAGCTTTTCTAAACGCTATGATGCCAAATTTGAAGTTGAACAAGTATCTTAATAGGGAAAAAATTAATCAATAACATTTCTTATGTGACTCCATTGTTTGTCACGACACATTATTCGCACAGTCGCCAGCATCACTGCTTAATACAGGTTCCGTTTGCCCGCCCAAACTCATTAAAAAACATCAACAATCTCATTGTAAACCGGAAATTTTCGACAAACAAAATGTTTACTTATTTTTACGACTTACGTCAGAGCATTCTTATTGGTTATGATTGGTAATCGATAAGCCAATATCATTATGTGAACAGGATGTTAGCTATCTATTTGTACGTAAATAAATATTTTTACGCGCTAGGGCAAGGCCGAAAAAGATTTATGATTTTAGCAGTATACCAGTATATATATATATATATATATATATATATATATATATATATACATATATATATATATATATATAGCAGTATATATTTTAGGTTATGTGGATATGGATGTTCCATCCTAAAGACAAAACTACTGGAACAATTTTAACAAATGATAACGCTGGATTCATCCTAAGTATTAAAAGTGTGATAGGTTTCGTAAAATACAATATGGCGTTCACTGGCCGCCATATTGTTTCGAATAATGTCAAAATTGTATTTAAATCACGTCGAAATGGATATAAAATTAAAGGTCTGAAAAAATAATTATATTTTTTTTAATTATCTGAATACGACGCAGCCGAAAGGAATTATAAAGATTTTAACACTCTATGTATAATTAATATGGCGATCGACTTCCGGTTTAATGGATGGAATATGCAGTAGAAATTTTAATTATTACCAAAAAAGTATTCACTAAAAAGTTTGAAATAAAATAAAAGTATAAGAAACTGGAATCCGTCTAAGAAAAGAAATACAAAACAATATTTAAGAGCTTTTGCACGCAAGGAACTGTGTACCTACACATTTTAAACGTAAAAACAATAAAATTGAATATATTTCTCATAATAACATAGTTTTATTTCATTGTTTGTTAGCCTTACTATCGTGCATCATCTGTTTTTATTACATTTTTGCCTTCGAATATGGAAAAAAATAATCTTATTATGAAGTATATTTTTTTATTTTATCTTTTTTTTTGTTTTAAGATATCTAGATGGCTTATTGTGCGCCAGAGTTCTTAATGGTTTCGTTTTTTTTGTAGTCGAATTTTAGTATTTAGGTTTAGTTATTTAATTTCTTTTTAATTTTAATAATAATAGATAATTAACAAGCGACTCTTACATGCGATGACATAAATGTAAGAGATGAAATTATCAACAAGTTATGCTTCTTTACAGAGACAAACTCGAGTACATAAATATAGAAATTGTGTTACTTGACCGTAATTCTGTCATTTTTTCTACGTACGTACAACACAATTTTTTAAATTATTAATATTTTTATCGCAATATTTTTTCATTATTTTTATATAGCATATGATATTCTTAATATTAGAATGAATTCAACGAATTCTCATTTGTTGAAATTGTTCTAATTGCTTGCCATCATAGGTTAAAAATTATTTTATAAACAGCCTTATATTGTCAAAAAACAATTAATTACTGGTAAATATCTATTTAATATGGACTTGCAATGGATAGTACGTGTTTAGCTTCGAACAGTTTGCCAAATATTTAGCAAAGACTCCGGCTGAGTATTCGACAGGAATAGAGACGTCGATTATAAATCGATTTTATCGAAGATCGATTAATCGAATGTAATGAAACTAAATCGATTCTTTATTTTTAAATCGATACAAGACGTGGCTTAATTTTGTAAAAATTCATTATTCACAATTAAATGAAACTACGTGATTTAGTATTATTTCTACTTTCTTTAAGTTCTTTACCACGAGTTAGGTTTCGTTGTATTACAACATCTTTAAGTGGGCTATTAGCAAAGATGTTTGCTATCTTTGCTAATTGCCCATCTCTCTCTATATCTTTCTATATCTTTGATAATTGCCTACCTCTCTCTATATCTTTCTATATATTTTCTATATCTTTGATAATTGCCCACCTCTCTCTATATCTTTCTATATATTTTCTATATATTTGCTAATTGCCCACGTCTCTCTATATCTTTCCATATCTTTGCTAATTACTCTCTATATTTTTGCTAATTGCTCACGTCTCTCTATATCTTTGATATATCTGTGCTAATTGCTCTCTCTCTCTATATATTTCCATATCTTTGCTATATCTTTGCTAATTGCCCACGTATCTCTGTATCTTTGCTAATTGCTCTCTCTCTATATCTTTGCTAATCGCTCACCTCTCTCTATATATTTTCTATATCTTTGATAATTGCCCACCTCTCTCTATATCTTTCTATATATTTTCTATATATTTGCTAATTGCCCACGTCTCTCTATATATTTTCTATAAATTTGATAATTGCCCACGTCTCTCTATATATTTTCTATATCTTTGATAATTGCCCACCTCTCTCTATATCTTTCTATATATTTTCTATATCTTTGATAATTGTCCACCTCTCTCTATATCTTTCTATATATTTTCTATATCTTTGATAATTGCCCACCTCTCTCTATATCTTTCTATATATTTTCTATATCTTTGATAATTGTCCACCTCTCTCTATATCTTTCTATATATTTTCTATATCTTTGATAATTGCCCACCTCTCTCTATATCTTTCTATATATTTTCTATATATTTGCTAATTGCCCACGTCTCTCTATATCTTTGATATATATGTGCTAATTGCTGTCTCTCTCTATATATTTCCATATCTTTGCTATATCTTTGCTAGCCCACATGAGGATGTTGTAATACAACGAAACCTAGGTCGTGGTAAAGAGCTTAAAGAAAGTAGAAATAATACTACATCACGTAGTTTCATTTAATTGTTTATTTTACACTTTAACCTGCAGTGTAAACAAATAAATTGCATTCGCTGATGCCTTATAATACATAATTTGCTCACTATCTTAGGTATAATTTAGCAACCTGGAGTTATCGAAGAAAAGAGAAGGGAAATAAACCTACTAATTCTGCGTTTTTATTTTAAACGAATTAAAATATGAAATTAATTTAGGATGAATTTATTAATTTATAAATATTTAATAATTAGTTTATAACCATCGATGAAATATAACTATTCATAATTGGGTATTTGACAATTTTTTTTTATTTCATTGATTATAATTTCAAGGTACAAGCTGATGAAAAGTGGAAAAATTGTTTAATAATCTTAAAAATTGATCGAGTTATAAAAGTTTAAATTTAATCTTTAGACAAGGACGGCAATATTGTGTTGTGAGGTCATTTTTAATATTGCACATTATATTCTACGAGAGGAAACGAGGCAGGGATATACCCAATCCGTATCTTCAAATTTAGAAGCCTATAACTGGCTTATTTTTCAATCAACTTTTGAATTTTTTTCAAGACAGATTTTTAATTATATTATATTTTACAATATTGTATGAAAAATATCAAAATTTAGAATGAGTCAACTACCGGATTATTGTTTGCGAATAGTATTGATCAATAGGGAGATTTGAATAAATATACTCCATTTCCGTATTATTGATTCGTTAGCTGAAGAACGTTTTCTTTTTGTTTTCTAACTCAATTATACTTTTTTTTAGGTTAAAAATAACGTAGGTAAACGTACATAATACGTACGTATTACGTACGTAAAATATTGTAAAACGTATGCACACGATGTAAAAATTATTCTGAAGTTATTTATTGATACATAGAAAGGGAAACTGTAAATATTTTTGGACAGCTGAAATAACTTTGTTGGAAATATTGTTCAAAGTGACTTATTACATTTAAAATTAGTATAGTTTTAATATTGGAGATATAGCGTACTGAAGTTATAGATATCACATTTTACCCTTCTAAAGGATGGAGCACTAAATATAGCCTCTCATTTAAACTTATAAACTATATAAAGATGTTATATTTCTATTAGAGTCTTGTGGCAAAATGTGACAAAGGTAGAAAAGAAGATGTTATATTTCTATTAGAGTCTTGTGGCAAAATGTGACAAAGGTAGAAAAGAAGATGTTATATTTCTATTAGAGTCCTGTGGAATATATACTCCAAATGTGACAAAGGTAGAAAAGACGATGTTATATCTCTATTAGAGTCTTGTGGAATATATACTCAAAATGTGACAAAAGTAGAAAAAAGATGTTATATTTCTATTAGAGTCCTGTGGAATATATACTCAAAATATGACAAAGGTAGAAAAGAAGATGTTATGTTGTTGTTGTTGAAAAGAAGATGTTATGTTGATGTTTCTATTAGAGTCTTGTGGAATATATACTCCAAATGTGACAAAGGTAGAAAAGAAGATGTTATGTTTCTATTAGAGTCTTGTGGAATATATACTCAAAATGTGACAAAGGTAGAAAAGAAGATGTTATGTTTCTATTAGAGTCTTGTGGAATATATACTCAAAATGTGACAAAGGTAGAAAAGAAGATGTTATGTTTCTATTAGAGTCTTGTGGAATATATACTCAAATGTGACAAAGGTAGAAAAGAAGATGTTATGTTTCTATTAGAGTCCTGTGGAATATATACTCCAAATGTGTCAAAGGTAGAAAAGACGATGTTATATCTCTATTAGAGTCTTGTGGAATATATACTCAAAATGTGACAAAAGTAGGAAAAAGATGTTATATTTCTATTAGAGTCCTATGGAATATATACTCAAAATGTGACAAAGGTAGAAAAGAAGATGTTATGTTGTTGTTGTTGTTGAAAAGAAGATGTTATGTTGATGTTTCTATTAGAGTCTTGTCGAATATATACTCCAAATGTGACAAAGGTAGAAGAGACGATGTTATATCTCTATTGGAGTATTGTGGAATATATACTCAAAATGTGACAAAGGTAGAAAAGAAGATGTTATGTTTCTATTAGAGTCTTGTGGAATATATACTCAAAATGTGACAAAGGTAGAAAAGAAGATGTTATATTTCTGTTAGAGTCTTGTGGAATATATACTCAAAATATGACAAAGGTAGAAAAGAAGATGTTATGTTGTTGTTGTTGTTGAAAAGAAGATGTTATGTTGATGTTTCTATTAGAGTCTTGTCGAATATATACTCCAAATGTGACAAAGGTAGAAGAGACGATGTTATATCTCTATTGGAGTATTGTGGAATATATACTCAAAATGTGACAAAGGTAGAAAAGAAGATGTTATGTTTCTATTAGAGTCTTGTGGAATATATACTCAAAATGTGACAAAGGTAGAAAAGAAGATGTTATATTTCTGTTAGAGTCTTGTGGAATATATACTCAAAATATGACAAAGGTAGAAAAGAAGATGTTATGTTTCTATTAGAGTCTTGTGGAATATTTACTCAAAATGTGACAAAGGTAGAAAAGAAGATGTTATATTTCTATTAGAGTCCTGTAGAATATATACTCAAAATGTGACAAAGGTAGAAAAGAAGATGTTATGTTGTTGTTGTTGAAAAGAAGATGTTATGTTGATGTTTCTATTAGAGTCTTGTGGAATATATACTCCAAATGTGACAAAGGTAGAAAAGACGATGTTATATCTCTATTAGAGTATTGTGGAATATATACTCAAAATGTGACAAAGGTAGAAAAGAAGATGTTATGTTTCTATTAGAGTCTTGTGGAATATATACTCAAAATGTGACAAAGGTAGAAAAGAAGATGTTATGTTTCTATTAGAGTCTTGTGGAATATATACTCAAAATGTGACAAAGGTAGAAAAGAAGATGTTATGTTTCTATTAGAGTCTTGTGGAATATTTACTCAAAATGTGACAAAGGTAGAAAAGAAGATGTTATATTTCTATTAGAGTCCTGTGGAATATATACTCAAAATGTGACAAAGGTAGAAAAGAAGATGTTATGTTGTTGTTGTTGAAAAGAAGATGTTATGTTGATGTTTCTATTAGAGTCTTGTGGAATATATACTCCAAATGTGACAAAGGTAGAAAAGACGATGTTATATCTCTATTAGAGTATTGTGGAATATATACTCAAAATGTGACAAAGGTAGAAAAGAAGATGTTATGTTTCTATTAGAGTCTTGTGGAATATATACTCAAAATGTGACAAAGGTAGAAAAGAACATGTTATGTTTCTATTAGAGTCTTGTGGAATATATATTCAAAATGTGACAAAGGTAGAAAAGAAGATGTTATGTTTCTATTAGAGTCTTGTGGAATATTTACTCAAAATGTGACAAAGGTAGAAAAGAAGATGTTATGTTTCTATTAGAGTCTTGTGGAATATATACTCAAAATGTGACAAAGGTAGAAAAGAAGATGTTATGTTTCTATTAGAGTCTTGTGGAATATTTACTCAAAATGTGACAAAGGTAGAAAAGAAGATGTTATGTTTCTATTAGAGTCTTGTGGAATATATACTCAAAATGTGACAAAGGTAGAAAATAAGATGTTATGTTTCTATTAGAGTCTTGTGGAATATATACTCAAAATGTGACAAAGGTAGAAAAGAAGATGTTATGTTTCTATTAGAGTCTTGTGGAATATTTACTCAAAATGTGACAAAGGTGGAAAAGTTAAGTAATGTGAATTGTTCTTAATGTTCACCTCCTTTTTTCTCTTTCTTTTCCCCTGATATGAATATTATTTCACGTGGAATCAGAGCTTAGTAAATAAGCGAATCAGCGAATCAATATTACACAATGCAATATTTTTTTGTTTTATTATATATTATGTATTTATATATTATTATTTTAAGATCTGTTACAGCTCGTTGTTATGTTTGCATCTATTTGGTACATGTCACAAATTAGCATTCTATATATTACTCTTCAAGATAAGAGCATATATACATATTCCTAAGTCGTTCGATAAATTATTTGCTAAAATATATTTTAATTTTGTCATTTTTTTAAAATTTTTATTTTTACAAATTTTAAATTATTTTATTCTTAAAAAAATTTGTATGCGTAAATTGAATGTAAAAAGCTAAAAATTTATTTTAAATATAATATTCTTTTAATAAGAAGTTAAGTCTGAAGAATGTTGAAAATTGTGCTACGGTATAATATGTTTTATTTAACCTATACTGAAGATGGACCAAGTCAATCACTTATATTTTCTTTCTTTTTATAAATTAAAACCGTTAAAGTCTCCCGCTGCTTTTGACATATTTCAAATTGAATCGATTTTTTGAAATGGAATGTTTTAATAGTAACTCAACTCGATATAAACATCGATTTTTTCTTTCGATTCTACATCCCTAGACGGAAGTATTCGGTAGGATTTGGCACCTATATGCATTTGGGAAAATATTCCACGTATTTGTCACTATAAAGCTCTATTTTAATAATGCAAAAACGTTACATTTTACCTGCCAGTTCAAGTCTGTGGTACTGTCTGTGCAAGAAGGGTTAAACTAAAATTTTTTTAAGACTTGTTGAGAATAAAAATAGTTTTTGTATATGGAAAAAGTCCATCGACATATTTCACTATTAACGAAATATCCTGTAATTGACATTAATAAAAAAAATCTGGTGTGTGCTTATGACCACACGATAGAAGTGAAAATTTTAAATTTTAAAAAATTATATGTATATATATATATATATATATATATATATATATATATATATATATATATATATATTTATATATACACATATAATAATTACATTGATGTTATATGATGGCTATTAATTTGGCCAATCAGGAACAATGTGAGATTATATTTTAAAATACAATAACATACGAGTATTATATTGAAATATTCTCAAATAAAATGTAATTCTTGAAAGGATGCACTCCGTGTTGTACAGTGGATTCGCTCGGCGGATTCCGAAGGGAGTCGAGTTTACCCGTAAGAATGTAACAATAGGTTTACGAAAACTGAAATATGTTTAATACTTTAGATTCAAATTTAATTAAATATATTAAAAAAAATACACATGATGCGCCTAAAGAAGTAGTTCACTCGGCCGATGCCGAAGGGAGCCGAATTTACCCGATTCAGCGTCACCGACCCGAGCGTATCGGCTCAGTTTCGTTCACTGCTTTCACAAGTTTTCACTTTAAAAACCTTGACGATATCCCAGTCACTTACTATTAACGGACTTTCCCATAATTGATGTTAATACCTTAACTACATCCCACTGACCAACTATTAACGAACTTCCCTATAATTTACATTCGCAAATTATTTCTGAGAACCATGCTTATTCATCTCGAGAGCATCACCGTAGTGATGTGCCGTTCATTGGCACCAGAATTACTTACAGACACAGCGGTCCCGCTTTACTTGTACCAAACATCTACAATGCACTTTCGATCTCCCTAAAATAAAACTGCAAACAATTGTGGCCTTGTTGGCAACACACTGTATTCTTGACAAACGTAGACCGGAAACGGAATCTTGTATCTACACCATATGTATTGTAGATACATATGTATTGCACAGTATAGTATATTGAACAGTATTACGCTTTGTTTGTTGTAATATTTGATGTGATTCATACGTAAAATGTCTACTTTATGTCTATCAACAATAATTTCAGTGTATAGAGTAGTGAAGTACGTGTGAGTGAAGTATCTGCGTATTTGCGCAGGTGGATTGCATGTTTGCTGTTATGTGTTAGGTGTGTATATGTGTATGAATATTGGTATGTATATAAATGCATTTTTGTTATATCATCTATGTGTATGGATATATGTAGTTTTTTATATCTACAGCAATTATTTTCCTCTGATTCTTTCATTATGGCAACACTTGGGTAGCTTTTACGAACAAAATTTTAAAGAACAATCTAGCAGTAATGTGTGTTCCAGATTGACATCTGGAACACACATTACGGCTAGATTGGTCAATCCAAGCGAATCGACTGTTGGTTTGGTAGCAGCCTCACATGACATTGTGTATCACATAATTGTTTTTAATAAAAAATAGGATGAGCATTCCTAAAAATGAAATTATTGTGCTCATAGATATTGTAAAATTATAGAAAAAAAAACTTAGTAATAATAATGTTCAATGTTTCTAATGATTTTTCTTATTCCTAATTACACGCGAAGGAATTCGCAAGCACAACTAGTAAGTGAATATAACAATAATGAAAGAAAGGAGCAGGCATTAAAGAGATAAAACATGGTTTTTAAAAAAGCTGGTATTTTTAGAATATAAAAAACCAAACAATTCAGTAATAAAACCAAACAAAAAAGCTATCTGCACAAATGAGCATATATTATGGTTTTTTAAATATAAAGAGTTATTAAATGAATATGAAAAAAATAAAAAAAATTGAACAGAATACAATATAACTTTTTAGAAATGACTACAAAATATAATCAACGCATCTTGCTTTCTTTGACGTGTAGCCATTGCCTAAATTAATTAAAAATAAATTTTTAACAAACATTGACAACGGTTCTATTTTCTAAATGAATGGCATAGATAATATACTTTTTTCTTTTCTTTTTTTGCGAATTATTAAAGAAGAAAAAAATATATGTATGCATATATATATATATATATATATATATATATATATATATATGTGTGTGTGTGTGTGTGTGTGTGTGTGTGTGTATATATATACATATAAATATTTTTTCTTTTTTTTTCAATTAGAGTTAAGTTTTTTCACATCTATCAAGTGGTCGTAAGCACAAGCCATAATTGTTTTACGACATAAGAATACACAAATAATGGAATACTTTGGATCACGACCGGCCGTTACACCACCAAAATTTAATTTAAAATACAAGATTCGGATTAGTGATTTTAGGCTATAATTTTATTGATGTTATATGATGGATATTAGTTCGGCGAATCATTAACAATGCGAGATTAATATTTTAAAATACATATATGGTATTATTTAAATTACTCTCAAATAAAATATTAATAAAAAATAAAACGTAATTCTTGAAACGACGCACTCCGTGTTAGACAGTGCTTGGCTGATGCCGAAGGAAACCGAGTTTATGGAAATTGAAATATGTTATGAATACATTAATTAAATATCTGAAAAAAAAATGCGCTTGGTGAGGTTAAAAAAGTAGTTTACTTGGCCGATGTCGAAAGGATTATCCGATTCAGCATCACCGATCCTAGCATTAGGGCTAATTTTCATTCACTGTTCAGAAAAAGTGCGCAGGTGTGCCAAAAGAAGTTTCACTTCAAAAATTAACCACATATAAAGAGTATAATATTTTTTCCAGAACTATGCTGATCAATCAAGACCATGCTAATCAATGTGAATAATGTAATAATTATACTGAATTAAATTAAAAATATAGGTAACTTACCTATATTTCCATTTTGTTTATTATAATTATATTGAGATTATAATTAATTAAATAAATAAAATACTGTGTCAATAAGGGGAAAAGTTTTTTCGTTACCCTGGCAATCTTTCGCACACGATGACATATACGTCTTTAGATGGCGACACGCACATTTAGAGAATTATTTCCTCACTGTATCTGTTCCGCGCACGCTATCTGGCTTATTCTCTAATCTGCGATATGACCTGGAAATTTTACTCTCATAGCGCCAAAAGACTTTTCACTGCGATGCTACAGAATGCAGATTGAGCGGCTGATCTACCTGTTTAAGAAATTTTCATATAAGTACTCTCCCACATGAGAGGTGAGTGAGGGATCTATCGTTCTGTAGCCACGTGGACTGGAACACAGTGGAACGTCTTCAAGCAGAATCTGAGGATAATTCCGTAGGAACTCCAAATAATTTTGTGCATTGAGAGTAAGGTTGGTAATTAGAACGAGCCTATCATTTGTTAGTGTATACTCTGACTAAAAGGTGTACTTTGACAAAAACACGATAGTCAGGATAACAATCATTAGGATGCCTTTCGGTGTACATAGCAGAGATAGCACTAGCTTTGCCTCGACAACTCAGTATATATCCACATACTGAGATTTTGGTGATATTAACGACGTCTTGGCGATCTCCTGGACTTTTCTTTCATTTTCTAATGCGCCGAGTATGGTATGTACCGTTTCAATTGAATGTGTTGAAACGGCACATACAATAGTCGGCGCATTAGGAAATAAAAGTCCAGGAGATCACCAAGACGTCGTTAATATCACCGACATACACGCCGAGTCATAGATTTAACAAAATTCCAGGTACTATTAGAAGAATTATAAAACTGAAAATTAAAAACAATGCAAGGCAGACGAGACACGATGCAGTTAAAGTTAAGCAGTACGCTGATGAAAGATTCGATAAGAGAAAAGCAAATGCGAACAAAAAAAAATTTCCATCTCTTTTTATCCGCTACTCCCTATTTTTCTTTTAGAAAATTACCTTTTTCTTCTATTTTCCAATTGTTTTCATTTATTGTTATTTTGATAAATAATTAGTAAGCTACAAGCAGATTAGTTCGATTAAGTGTACTTGAATAATTTTTTTGGTAATTAAAACTTGGTGAAATAAGTCTTTGTGTCTCTTTAATATCTTTTTTTTAATGGAGAAGAATATTAATCTCGCTATTTTCAAAATTATACTAAATACGAAATTTTTTAAACACATGGTCACTCTGGTTTTTATATTTCTTTACTCCACGAGAGCTGGAATTCGAGGATAAAAATAAAATAGTTACTGGAAAATTCCAATATACTTTTGATAGCAAAATTATTCAAAAGTATAGTACAAAAAATAGAATATATATAGTACAAAAAAGAAATAGTTCCTCCATTTGTGACTCTTTTACCGAAAAAAGCCAACGGCGCCTTTCTTGAAAAAATCACAAAAAAGTACAAATATCTTGAAAACTGTAGGTCTTATATTAAAAATTAAATCCCATTTTCTAGTAAAGAATTATTTTCTATCTTAAAATATCACCTACTATTTACGAGACTAAGCGCGTTATGAACAAATGATGAAAGTGAAATTTTATGATGCGTGCGCACGATGCAACAAAAATCGACAGGATGAAGTTGCTCACTAAACATGCGTGTAGTGACTGATACTATGTTCAGTATGGTTATTTATTTATTTGTAAATACACATGTGTTTTGTATTCATAAAAATATAAGTTATATCTGTGCTTTTAAATAATATTTTTTACTAATTGAAATTTCATTGTGGTCCATATAAAAAAAAACATTTATTTATTGTAAATAAGACAGAAATGCTGCTTATAAACTTTTTAAAACATATTTTAAGTCTATTTCTCTAATTGAGGTTTAATTTCGGTAAGTATTTATTTGCGTTATAAATTACAAATGATTTAAAATTTAATTATATGATTGAATTTATATTTTAGCAGCCATGATTATAACCATGTACAAGTACTTTTATTATTTTATTTCCATTAATTATTTGCGTGCTAAATAAAGTTATTCTTGTATTATGCCAAAGAATTATAATTTCTAACACACGTACATAAGTATGCACAATTTTTTTCTCTTCATGCTCTCATAAATAGGTAATCAAGTGATAATTTGGACCGAAATAATAAAAAAAGAGACCATTAATGAACAGAGAATATCGCACCATCCTGTAAACTGATGTTAGATGGAAAAAGGTGAAATGCCAAACGCGTTGTGTTCTCAGCATGCTCGTGGAATTCTTTCTTTGTGCAGTTATGCACGCCTGACCGCACCAACAGTCAAATGTCAACTAACCTTCGCGGGCTTCGCACTGTTTGCCGATTACCCAGACACCGCTAAATTTATTCAACGTCTTCAATTTTATAAAAATATAAAAAGAGCTACTTTTAACAGAATTTATAATCATATAGATTAACCTAAATATTAATTTTTTTCAGACCAACCATCATTGAACTAACTTTTCCGCCATTACACCATAATTTATGAGTAGATGATTGTAGAAATGAAGAAATACGACTTAAAGATGCTGCGACTGGACGAGTTCAGATAGAATAAATTTAGCAAACTGACAAACAGCGACATGGGAACCTTCTTCTACTCTGGCCGGAAAACACCACTGATATTCATTTGTGGAGTAACCATCTTAATGAGCAAGAGAGCAAAACGCGCTCTAGTGAAATGGAAGCCTGTTACTGACAGAAAGACCAGCATGTGCAATATCGCAGTGCTGTGCCGCCACGGACCAAGCCGAAGATAAATACAATGGCCGTTTTTACAACTATTTAGAGCCTGAATTCTCAACCTGCAGTTTCCAGACCTCCAAGGGATCTATCCCAGGGGGTTCCCGGACAAATCCTTCCCCATCCGTCCGCACACCACGCTCCTTAGTAATAAGTTCAGTCAAGTGTTTCTCGTGTTATAACTCGCACGCGTGTAATTTGATTCTACGAATGTAACTAGTTAGTGACCAGTACTATATTAGAAACCATGGCTAGCTAAAACGTAATGAATCCTCATCAATTGATTCAAATGAAGGACACCCAGGGTTTTGTCTTTGTCAAGCAGTGAGTCTCGTGAAGTGGGAAAACCAACGCCTCGCAAGATTGCAGAGGATTACTTAACTTTTGGTTTTACGAATACCGTTATAAATACCAAAGAAAGACCTTAATGTGTTTTATCTCATGAAGTTTTATCGAATGTGTCAATGAAACGTGTCAACCAAACTTCGAAGTCATTTAGAAGCGAAACACAGTGAAAATCTTCTAAATCTAAGAATTTTTTAAAGTCGAAGACTATTGGATTAGAACAAACTAAAAAACATAAAAAGTCAACTACTGGAGTTGACAATGCAAATGCTATATTAGCTTCGTACCAAGTATCATTATTGGTTGCAAAATGTGGTAAACCTCATACCATTGTTGATGAACTTATATTACCGGTCGCTAAAATCATGGTTTCTACTATATTGGGAGATGAAGCTGCAAAGGGGTTAAGATAATATCCTTATCTAATAATAGGGTAAAGAAAACAATTGATGACATGTCAGAAAATATCAAAGAATAGTTATTGAATTTATTTGGCGTTACTTTTGTAGAAATTCATTATTCACAATTAAATGAAACTACGTGATGTAGTATTATTTCTACTTTCTTTAAATTCTTTACCACGACCTAGGTTTCGTTGTATTACAACATCTTCAGGTGGGCTATCAGCAAAGAAAATGAAGAAAAATCTTTACTAATAGCCCACCTGAAGATGTTGTAATACAATGAAACCTAGGTCGTGGTAAAGAACTTAAAGAAAGTAGAAATAATACTACATAATGTAGTTTCATTTAATTGTAAAGAACAGGTGATTGAGAACGTAAAAGCAAGCCGATATTATGCTTTACAGTTAGATAAGAGTACCAACGTTTGCAATGATGCAGTTATCTTGCAATTGTCCGTTACGAAGTTGACATAAGCATCAGAGAAGATTTTTTGTTCTGCCTGCATCTTCGTACAAATACTACAGACGAAGCGATATTTGAAGTTTTAAACAACTTTCTGTGGACTCATAATACAATATTAAATGGTATAAATAAGTAAATTGGCGCCAGTGGTCCGCCCCTGAAAAAGAGTGAGAAAGGCTGATCTAGAGGATACCCTAGCAAAAGTCAAGAAAAAAAATATAGTGTGTCTCACGGGGAACTTCGGGGCGGAAAAACTATAATTGCTAACACTTTGGCGGACTCTGGGTAACACTGGGTGTCACCGGATAGACGATTAGTGAATCAAATATATCCCCACTCTTTGCTAGATATTCGCAAGAAGAGAGGGCCGATGTGGGAAGGGATTATCACCTCGTGTTCACAGAACTGAAACTCAAAATGGTTGTGAATACTACGAAATTTAATTGAAAGTCCACGAAGTACCACTTCAATTTTTTTAAGCCCTAACATGGGAGGAATATGACCTTATAGAGCAGCGGGAAGATATCATAACCATATTTTTCCGAGAATTTTACCATATGGCGTCTGTGACAAAATAGATGAAAAATTTAGTGTTTTATAACATCGAAATTTTAAAGTATGATCAAAAGTTTGTAAATTAATCTGAAAAGTTAATTTTTATAAAATTTAATGCACTTTAACCAAAGTTAATTTCTATAACATAGAATGCACTTTAACCAACAAAAATGGCGGCGGAAGTTATAGAGAATTTAATATTTTATTTTGAAACTATACTACGAAACAAATAAACTATATTCATAAAGGCACGTTTATAATTTTTTAATCTCAGAACCAAATAATAGGATAGAAGTGGCAAGTTCTTGAAATCGTACGGGAACCGATGTCGCCAAACCGTGTTTTGAACGCGACAATTACGTTGCGTAATACACCCCCACCTCCGCTCACAATCATCTTAAACGACGTTCAGTGATGGATCTCGCTTCCACATGCTTCTGCAATACATATGTCTATCCTGCTCGCACAAACCGTTGAACATTGGATGCAAGAGAATAAACGTAAACATAAAATAATTTTTCTAATATTGAAATAAATATTATAAATGCGTATAACTATGGTAAGAAGTAACTCTTATGGCAAGGTTGTGTACACGATTATTCTTATTATTCAATTCAGTATCACAGTAAGACATATTTTTCTTTCTCTAAGTAAAAATAACGGAGCACTTTCTCGCGTCACTACAAAAGGCGAACCAATGTCGTCGTTGTGGTGTGTTGGGTTGAGAACGAGAACGGCCTTTGATGGCGCGGAGCGCTGCGGTGACCTGGATTGGATTCCTGGCCCCTCGTCGAGCAGGGCTAAAAGATTGCTCTTGTAGTAATCAGTCCGTCATATGTATCAATTAGATACATTAAAATACATAAATAAATATAAATTAGATTTGCTTACCAGCTGTACTTACTTTAAAGCAAGCAAAGCTACGCTTACTTGTGGCTCGCTCGTCGCACTCCACGTGCCATTTCTAGTTTACCCTTTGTTCCGTATTTTTAATATATCAATAATTGTTAGTAACACGTAAAAATAACAGTGAAAATCTAATGAAGTACATACTAACTTTTTAGAAACGATTATTAAAAATAATCAATAACAATCGCTTTCTGTTTATATGTAGCCATTGCCTAAATTAATTAAAAATAAACTGTTAACTGACATTGACATTCGTTTTGTATTGTCAATATGAATATAGTTTTACTTCATTTTTTCAACGCTTCTTTCGGGTCAGAGAGTTTCATTGATTAGTATGTTCCATCTGTGTACAGAGTATACAATAGGATACAATGTGGGCTTTGTTTCATCTTGTTGGTTTAAATAATTCCATAGTAATAAGTATTTATAAAAATGGTCTAACCTTTTTGTAAAAAATACAAAAGTTCTCATTTGTCTGACTGGTGATTTAAATAAAAGTTTTATGCGTATAAGTTCAGTTTAGCAAAAATGTAAATTTTCCGTTTTTTTTGTTTTAAATGAAATAATATCGTATTTAATGAATTAGGGTTGGGACACGATTATTTTATTATATAAAATTGATTTCAAAAATTCTCCTTCTATGAAGAAACAGTTGTCAATTGACTTTCAAACAAATTTCATAACCTCGCTTTATGTGATCTAATTTGCGCAATTTCATATTTTTTTATTTTTTTGGGTGTCATTCGATTAATTACTGTACTCCACTACTCCGAGTGCAGTTTTAAATTTAGTGGACGCGATTAAGCCCCTGAAAATTTGCTTAGGAATGAAGATTTTTTTTATTCAAAATTAGTTTCAGGCCAAGACACACTATAACTATGAAAGATAGGAATTCATATTAAAAAAAAACTATGAGAGACAGATAGACAGACATACATCGATGTCAGATCGTAAGTATCATGTTTCTACCGAAGTCGATACACTAAAAACCACATCGAATAAAGTGTCGGTAAATCGATAATTTTGCAGACGCATGTGAATATCCCAAACGTATCTATTCTGTGTCCCAAACGAAATTTTCCTCTAACCAAATTATCGACGTTGTATATCACTGGGAATTAATTTATATATAATTATAAATAATCTTTATAAGCTAAATTCTTGAATAAATGTTGTCTTCCCAATGAATGGTCGGCTGCTAACCACAGGACATTATAACATGAATAACGGTTTTCATAATATATATAAACGGACTTGAAATTTTTCAGATTTTTAATGTTATTAATTATACATAGTCTCTGGTCATTATTTACGGTTAGTTCAATCTATGCCTGAAAATGTTTCCATATACAGGTTGTAACAGGTGTATATCATATCCAAAGATAAACGGATTTGAAAAATTTGCGGATTATTAATGTTGTTAATTATACCTAGTCTCTGATCATTATTTATGGTTAGTTCAATCTACAGCTGAAAATATTTTCGTGTACAGGTTGTGACATGTATGTTTCATATACAGATTGTACCAGGTTATTCATACAGGCGATTCTTAACATAAAACTGACTATATTTGAAGCGTGTGTCTGTAAAAAATGCAAATTTTTTTGCATTGCAATTTTTGTTATTGCGAAATAGTATCTTTGATAGTGATTTTTTCTTAAACAATTGAGTATCTTCATATGGTTTCTTAACATTTCCAACTCAGTCTGATAAAAAAATTCACCTATATTATAATAGACACATCTTTGTTATATTTCTGTGTGGTACACATTTAGGTATTTACAAAAGTTTAATGGTACATAATACTCCTATTAAACTATTCACATAATTTTATTTTTTTAGAACGAATCTTAAAAAGAAAGGCGCATATTTAAAAAAAAACTTAAAAATTACAAATGAACGATTTTCAGATTTTTTCCTTTACTTGTGCTGTGAGACCTTGCTTCTTACCAAATTTCATGATTTTAGATCAAATGGAAGTACCCTATAGGTTTTAAATTATTTGAGAGTGTCAAAATAAGCGGCATAAATGACCATATTTTTATATTGCGTTCATGTAAAGCTTGTTTTTTTTACAGCTGTAAGGGACCGTAGACTTAAGTATTTGATATTAATTTTAATTTAATACCTACACATGTTCCTGAGAAAAAGGGCCCCGACAGACAGAGTGTCCGTATGTTCCTGAGAAAAAGGGCGCCGACAGACAGAGAGACGGACAACGACGTGATCCTATAAGGGTTCCTTTTTTCCTTTCGAGGCACGGAACCTCAAAAATGTGATTCTTAAAAATATTGATTATTGCAAACTTATAAAATCATTGCTTTATTACAATTTTACTAGCTTCATAAATGAAAAAAACCGGAATCTTGGCTCTATTCAAGGCATAATTTTAAATTTAAATAAATGGAAAAGAGTCTTGCTACAAAATTTAACTTTTTTGTTATGTTAAATAATCCCCATGATAAATTTAATAAAAAAACTTAAGCAAAAGGTAATTATTATAAACCTATTGTCATTGTCTAACTATAAAATTTATATTCCTGCAATTCGATAAGATTAATTATTCAAAGAGAAGTAAATATGTACAAATTTATTTTAATAAATATTAGTTTTAGTATGTAATTTGATAGACGTTATTAACGTAACATTATTTTTGTACTAAATTATCATTATTCAACGAGTCAATCACTTTCGTTAACAAGTGTACTTTTTATTTTGGTAGTAGAAGACAAGATTTTTATTTATTTCCATTGATTGAGTATTTTGTTGTATTCCAACAAACCCTGTGTTGGGTCAAACTAATTTTTTTCCTTGAACCACTAGTTGTTCTAGTAAGTTAATTTGGAGAGTGTAGTCTGAATAAAAAGCAATAAGTTAAGTTACTTCAAGGAAGTTTTATTGAAGTTATAGTTCTTTAGGTGCGTTATGAAAAAAATGGTGAAAGATTATTGATTTTATTTATCTGCTGGCTTCCAATCCAATCATCAGCTAGATCATACGTGATAATTTGGAAATGGTCAATTTAATGTAAACACGTGTTAATTATACAGGCAGTGGCAGATTTCAAAGTTTGAACAAACATAGTTTCTGAACGCAACACATAAGAGGGGCGCGGGGGGCGTCGTTAGAAGCGCAAGCGGTGCGGATGTTTTAGTAGCCATGGAACAGTGGAGTGGAGAGCACCGCGCTTTTGCCGTCGAGGCGTACATTTCGAGTGGATTTTCGCTGTCTGTAGCACGCCGTCGATTTAATAATCGTTACAGTATTCGTCGATTACGTGATGGACCATCGATCAACCTCATTCAGTCATGGGTAGAAAGGTTCAGAGCTACAGGATCAACATTAAATAGGCCCAGGTCAGGACCTAGCCACGGATGCAAATGTCAAGCATGTTATGGTTTCTGTCGTTGAAAATCCCCGTTTATCACTGCGTACACGTTCATCGATATTGGGAATTCCGAAATCAACTTTACAAGTAATAATACAAAAAAAGCTCAAGTTCCATCCATATAAAATTCAAATTGTTCAAGATTTACACGATTCTGACTTTGAATTAAGAAAAACTTACGCGGAGGTGATGTTGTTGAGAGTTCGTACTGCTACCCGGTTGGGCAACATATTCTTTAGTGACGAAGCTCACTTTCACATTGAAGGATATGTGAATAAGCAGAACTTTCGTTACTGGGATGTCCACAACCCAAGACAAAAGCATCAAGAGCCTTTACATAAGCCTAAAGTAACAGTCTGGTGTGCCATGTCTGCATCTGCAATCATAGGGACTTATTTCTTTGAAAATGTAACTGTAAATTCGCCAAACTGTAACTGTGAATTCGGAGAGATATGCCCAGATGTTAAATGACTTTTTCAGAGTAGAACTACAAAATAGTCCATCCTTCAACCAAAACACATGGTTCCAGCAGGACGGGGCCACAGCTTACACTGCTAATGTGTCAATGAATACAGTGCGGCAATTATTTCCAGAAAAAAATATATCTTATGGGGATACTTAAAATCCGTTGTTTACGAAACAAATCCGAGCACTGTGACACAACGTAAAGAAAATATCCGAGCCGAAGTCAGTAGGAATGAATTATTGAGTGGGTTTAAGACTTCAAATGTTTTTTCTTTAGAATGTTCGAACACATTGGGTCCCCCTTTTGATTTCTTTATGCCCCCTAGTGAAGTACGACCCACTGGTTGGGAAGTCCTGCACTAGCATGTCATGGTGTTTTGAATGACTTCACTCCTCGTAAAACAAATCAAAACAATCGTGTTTGCCTAGCAGTTGCTTCTTTTGTTTAGTTCGTTTTATTATAAGTACTGTGGACTGCCTCAATATAAACGTACAACTATTAAAACACCAAATTATTTATATATGTTCTAAACAATGAACAAATACGGAAAAAGTGTCTAAAACTTGCAATAAGCCCGAAATTTACCTATAGATTCAAGAATATATTTTTGTGAAGATCATTTTGATGTAAGTATTTATTTGCAATTTAAGTACCTATTAGATAAATTATATTTTCACTCACTGTGAGTGTGGCCTTATTTTAAACACTTCGATTTGTGTTTTCTATAGAAAAACATTAAAATGTCCGAAGTTCTGAGCTAATACTGTTGATAACAAACGAATAAATTTGTATGATTTGTACACAATTTATTTATAAATATTTGTACACAATTTATTTATATATGATAAATTTTGCAGAGTTACTATTTTTACAACTTTATTCATAAAATAATAACATATGAGTCGAGGTTCAGTTGTTTTGGGTTTTATGCTTACATTTCGCAAATCTATCGTCAAAACCAGTGTCAATTACCTTAGAATAAGAATGTAAAAACAAACAATTACTGACTACGAAACTGAAATAACACCATTTCAATTTATCATATATATTTTTACACTTGGGTATACTTACATTGAAGTTTTAACATTCCGAAATTCTGTGGAACAAAAATCACTGTTTGACGCGAAAAATGTACGAAGTATCAATTTTGGACAAATTACTATAGTTTGCATTGCTACAACTTGATTCCATTGCGAATTGTACTTATCTTTTAAGATGTAATTGAGCAAACTGTGTCAATTTGACGAAAATTATTAAAAATGAAAACTTGATCAAATGACTTGTTCTGCAAACGAAAATCTCATCAAAAACAATGATGTTTTTCTTAGTGTGACGTAATGTTTTCTGATTGGTCCTAAAAATAAAAATAATCTTTTCTGTTAATAATAAAAAAAATTATTTTTTGGTATATCCATATCATGATTAATCATTAAAAATTACAATCCATACGATTTATTTTTAGTGGAAACTAGCCTATTATATACGCGCACTATCTCTGTACAACGAATGTGACTGGACAACTGAGCGACATTTTCAACTTCAAACATGTTTGCGCGCATTATCAAACTTGTTGTATATGTTCTGTGATCTAATTAGACGTTGACGAAATGCGAGTTCCATCACATATTTATTATTTGGTAAAAATTACAATCCATACGATTTATTCTTAGTGGAAACTAGTCTATTATGTATGCGCACTATCTCTGTACAACGAATGTCACTAGACAACTGAGCGACATTTGCAATTTCAAACATGTTTGCGCGCATTATCAAACTTTCAGTATATGTTCTGTGATCTAATTAGTCGTTGACGAAATGCGAGTTGCATCACTTACTTATTACTTGGTAAAAATTACAAACCATACGATTTATTCTTAGTGGAAACTAGCCTATTATGTACGCGCACTATCTCTGTACAACGAATATATTTGAACAACTGAGCGACATTTTCAACTTTAAACGTGTTTGCACGCATTATGAAACTCTTAGTATCTGTTCTGTGATCTAATTAGTCATTGACAAAATGCGAGGTCTATCACATACTACTTATTTGGTAAAAATTACAATCCATATGATTTATTCTTAGTGGAAACTAGCCTATTATGTACGCGCACTATCTCTGTACAACGAATATAATTGAACAACTAAGCGACATTTTCAACTTCAAACATGTTTGCACGCATTATGAAACTCTTAGTATATGCTCTGTGATCTAATTAGTCGCTGACGAAATGCGAGCTCTATCACATAATTATTTGCTAAAAATTATAATCCATACAATTTATTCTTAGCGGACCTAGCCTATTATGTACACGCACTACCTCTGTACAACGAATGTGATTAGACAACTGAGCGACATTTTCAACTTCAAACATGTTTGCGCGTATTATCTTAGCTTATGATCTGTGGTCTAATTTGTCGCTGACGTATTGCGAGTCCTATCACATATTATTTGGTAAAAATGGCCGATTTCGATAAAAACGTATAAATTGTATCTTTATAAGAACTTATAAAATTGTATCTTTATATTTTCTTCTTATATTATGATATTGTCTTCAAATATTCTGTAATATCCCTTCATTGAACGTGTACTTATTCCCAGTTAGTGCCAAATGAAACGTTGCATTCGTCAGTTTGTGTGGATGTGCATGCACGTGAAAGAGAAAGAAAAGCGTCGACTTGGCACCGTTCCCAACCTTTCTCACAGTAGTAGTATTTCGCAAATTTATTTATGTTCGGAAACGACATTGTACCGCAAAACTTCCAACGCGCTTGTTATTCGATGATTATTTCAAGTCTGTTGCATCGCATTCGTCTGTTTGTGTGGATATGCATGTATGTGAAAGAGAAAGAAAAGCATCAACTTGGCACCGATCTCAAAACTTTCCCACAGTAGTAGTATTTTGCAAATTTATTTATGTTCGGAAACGACATTGTACCGCAAAATTTCCAACGCGCTTCTTATTGGATGATAATTTCAAGTCGGATTTTAAGTCGGTTGCATCGCGTTCGTCTGTTTGTGTGGATGTGCATGTACGAGAAAGAGAAAGAAAAGCGTCCACTTGCTAAGATCCCAAACTTTCTCACAGTAGCAGTATTTTGCAAATTAATTTATGTTCGGAAACGACATTGTATCGCAAAACTTCCAACGCCCTCCTTATTCGATAATTATTTGAAGTCGGTTGCATCGCATCATATAGTATAAATGTGGTAGAACAAAATGCCAAAATACATGTTGCAGTAACGTGCGGAGTCACAGAGTAATCTTCATAGAAAAATATTAATACAGTGCAATAACAAGTAATGTCCAAGTCGTACAGGAGAAAAGTAAGCATTACCCATGGTCGTCAGCTAGATGTTTGAGGTTATTTGCTTGTTCCTTGAGGTTATTTCGTTCGTCTGTTGTGTTGTGCGGCGTGTATTTATATTTACTTACATTATTTTTTGAAAATGTCACCAAAACAAGAAGGCGAGGTTCACCTGGGCCAACTTACCAAAAAGCGTAAACTTTACGGTCGATTGTTGAACGTTAATAGGAAGTTTCATGTCTTTGAAGTCAAAGTCATGAAACTGGTCTACATTTTAATTGCAAGAGATACAAGTGTTTTGAAACTGCTAATGAGGAACATAGGGCTAGAATTCTGAAAGATTTCAACTTATTACTGTCTTGGAATGAACAAAACGTTTATTTATGTGGTCCGATAAGTGTTTTGGAAATTCAAAGAAGACGATCTAGAAAAGAAAAGCCTGAAGCTTAGTTAAATACAGCAAATTACGCCTACAAAGTGAGACTTGTAAATGAAACCCTGCAAGTGGACGTATCAGTCTATGCCTCAGCATTTATTGCTATGCATGGTATAACAAAGCAAAGAATATGTACAATATAAAAATCGTTACTAACAGCAGGTAAAGCCCCAATCGACATGCGAACAAAACATAGCAACCGTCTTAAAAACTGAGTCAAGGGCTTCAATCTATGGCTATGGATCACATAAGATCATTTCGTGGAAGAAACAGTCATTATACCTAAAATGACAGCTCAAAAAATTATCTACCACAGGAGTTAAACGTCAAGAATATGTATGATATGTTCGAAGACAAAAATCAACTATACTATGAAACAAATCGATCTATATTCGTAATCATTTAAAAATAGAATTTGGATATCCAAGAAGTGGTACATCCAGTATTCTTGTTGAATTTCTGGCTAAGACAAAGGCTTTTAAAATAAATCTGAAGAATGCTTCTGAACTCGGAAAAAATGACATTTAAAAAGAAATAAAAAAGTTAGAAATTGAGTATAAGTTACATTTATTTAAGTCTAATGTTTTCTGATGAGGATTATGGACTGGGCTGAACAAAACAAAACGAACATTTATAATATTGCCAACTGTGACGTTGTTCAGAATTACATATACCTCGGATCCATTATATCCAACATAGGCTGCGAGTAAATAATCAAGAGAAGATGCACCATTGCAAGATCTGCGGTTGAAAAGCTCAATAAGATTTGGAAGGATAGGAGGATGACCAAAAATACTAAGTCCCGACTTATGAAATGTCTTGTCTTCCCAATCTTTCTCTATGAAGCTGAAACTTGCCCTGCGCTTATAGGATCGCCGAAAAATCGACGCGTTGGATATGTGGTGTTGGATGCGTATGCTGAAGATCCCTTGGACGGGTTTCCGCACTAACAACTCTATCCTGAAGGGACTCAAGGTTAAGGAACGCCTTTCATCGACTGTGCAACTGCGAATACTAAAATTCTTTGGCCACATATCCTGGAACGAGCATTCGATCGAAAGACTGGCGGTGTAGGGCTACGTAGAGGTCAAGAGATCTAGAGGCCGATAACATACTTGATGGACTGACCAGATTAAATCAGTAATGCAAACTACCTTGACTGAGTGCTCATAGGGCAGCGAACCGACAGAAATGGAGAGACATTGCTAAGGACGCAGTTCAGACCAGGAAGACCGAATGAAGAATAGACATGTACAAGCACCCTCAACCTAGTACCTGAGTCATCGGAGCAACCACGACCACTCTGTCAAGAGTGCACGACTGAGAAGAAGAATGTTTTCTATAAATGAAAAAGAGAAACTAGGATTCAATGTCAGTCATCCTCTCTAAAGAAAGTTATTGCAATGCACTTTCGAAAAAAATGCAAGTTCCGAACATTACCACAACTGACGTTGATTATAAAAGACAATTAACACCAAATCTTTTTAACATCCATGAACTATCTGCATCCAAATTATATTTCTTCTGCTACCCAGAAACAATAGTAAAAAAAGGATCTGACGAAGTATAGGTCATTTCTCCATCACTATATATTTAATATGCTTAATAAAAATACTCAGGAGCTGGTGAAATTCTGTGATTTTTGTGGTGGGCAGAATAAGAATTATACTGTGTTTCGTTTTATGCCCTATGTTGTACACAATGCAAAACGCTTGGATGTGATCAAAATCATATTTCCCATTCGCAGACATTGATATTTGGAACGTCACAGAAATATGGGTTGCATAAACCAAAAATCCTCTCTGAAACGCCTGATGAGTAGATAAATGAGATTCGTAATGCTAGAGAGAAGCTATGCCCCTTTCATGTGACTGAAGTTGATCAGCCACTTGTCAGAAAATGGACAACCTTTCTCTCACCAATGTACAAGAAGCCATGTCCTTTTTTATCTCGATCCAATATTTTTATTTCAAGGAAATTGCAATATTTGTTGCCTATATTTTCTTACTTTGTTGAGTTTTTTTTCGTCAACTCAATAACAAAAAGAAAAGGGTTTTTTGTACTACACACTCATTACAAATATATTTTCTTTATAAATAAATATATTTTTCTTTTAGTACAAGCTTTAATGTAACTTTTTTTAAGGATCAAAAGATTAAGTTTTTCAGTTCATTGTTTTGTGACATTACGTGTTTTTCTCCTGTGCGCTTCAATTTTCAGCCAACTCTGCAGCGCCCACTGTTGTTTATTAGTAACTAACGACGAGGACTAGTGATGTTTCTTACTGATTTGTGTTATCGATATGTAATTTTATGTATTATTAGTATTATATAAGTATATATATTTTAAAATTACTGTAGTCCGTAGGGCATCGATTGCTTTTGAAATTTATGTATTATGAAATAAGCATTATAAAAACATGTTTTTAAATATTACAAGAGAATGACATATGAAACAAGCGAACTAGATACGGAAACAGGAATATTCCTCCGTGAACTTTTGGCGTTATTTATCTCTTTAACTCTGTTACTCTTGTAGAATTATAACGGCAATATAGAGCTATAACATACCTGTCTAATAACTAATTTTAACATTTTATATCTACGTAACGTTAGAAGATATAATTTTTTTATTAACCGGCATATAATAATATAAATATTAATTTAAAGTTACAAAAAAATGTTGAAATACTCTGTTATTGTTTAAAAATAAATATATAGAAGTTATTCGACATTATATTATTTGATGTTGCATTTATAGTTTATTGAAAGAATTATATTTTATTAAATATAGAATGGAAAAATGACATTTATTTTAAGTGTAAAAACTAAGAATCATTTTGTTTAAAACTTCTCTTATAATTATAGGTTTCCACCAATTAATGGTATGTGAGAAGTGGGTACAAGTTGGGTACAATTGTAATATATGAGAAGTGGGTAATATTTGTTTAGATAGAACGTAGACTGACAGTAACTGGCTTCCATCTGCTGTATCAAAGTTACTCTCGGAAAATTTTAGGAGCGAAGACATATAAATCGGAAAAACTGGCCGAACATTTTTAAAAAGAAAGGATCTATTTCTAGATTACTCGTAATGGTACTACCTGTTAACCGTGTTATGATAAATAATCTTGATCTTTATCGCTATAGAAATTATCTTGACCTTCATTCATAATGTTTCTTAAAATCAATATTTTTGAAGTAAAACTTCTTTAGAATCGTTGTGTTTTGAAACTTGATGAAACGAAAATGCGTCACGACAAAGAAACAAGTGAAGCTTCTTTAGAATCGTTGTGTTTTGAAACTCGATGAAACGAAAATGCGTCACGACAAAGAAACAAGTGAAGCTTCTTTAGAATCGTTGTGATTTGAAACTCGATGAAACGAAAATGCGTCACGACAAAGAAACAAGTGAAGCTTCTTTAGAATCGTTGTGATTTGAAACTCGATGAAACGAAAATGCGTCAGGACAAAGAAACAAGTGAAGCTTCTTTAGAATCGTTGTGATTTGAAACTCTATGAAACTAAATGCGTCACGACAAAGAAACAAGTGAAGCTTCTTTAGAATCGTTGTGATTTGAAATTCGATGAAACGAAAATGCATCAAGACAAAGAAACAAGTGAAGCTTCTTTAGAATCGTTGTGATTTGAAACTCTATGAAACTAAATGCGTCACGACAAAGAAACAAGTGAAGCTTCTTTAGAATCGTTGTGATTTGAATTTTAGATCTCCTCTTTATGCTACGCTTCGTAGTATTTCCCTCTCGTCTACTAAGCATTGTACATATGTGTGCGCCTGTATATCGCCGAGCTAAAGCGAGAGAGCAAGCGTCGGTGTGTATCTATATTGCAAACTGTCTAATACTTGCTCTAGTCCGAGCGTTCAACGTGTGTATGTTAGTATGTGCGTTAATACGTCTGTGTGCGCCTGTGTATTACAGTTTTAGTAAAAAGCCAGCGCGGTGTGTTATTTATGTGTATTTTTATTTATGTGAATAAGTAAGGACTTGAATACTGAAGTTTCACTTCTTCCGTATTGTGTGTTAGTTTCACTTAAACACAATTTAATTTTTTTTTATTTCAGGGTGATGCAACAAATCTTATGGCCGTTACACTAATATATGGAGAAGTATTAGATTCTCAATCGATCTTCGATACTCCTGGGAAAATTGCATTGACGGCGAAAGTCTATAATTTATGCAAACCAAAAATACGACATCAGGCTAAAATAAAAAAAACTAGGACAATAAAATAAATAATAAAAATGAAGAATATTTAACTTGAAAGATTTCGTTCAACAAATAATAAAAAAGTTTGACATTCAAAAAAACATGGCAAAAACTTAGAAAGCTATAACAGAAATATCAGCCAGCCATTTATTATAGACTCAAAAAAAAATCGACGAAATTAGGATTATCCAACCGTATATTTTGTCGCCTCTTCATAAATTTGCTTTAACACTTCACTATTATTCCCCCGCTGCGTACATACGAGTATATGTCAGAAAATGTTTTAGTAACGTTTTTCCACATACACATATTTTGTCGCCTCCTCATAAATTTGTTTTAACGCTTCCCTATTATTCCCCGCTGCGTACATACGAGTATATGTCAGAAAATGTTTTAGTAACGTTTTTCCACATACACATATTTTGTCGCCTCCTCATAAATTTGCTTTAACGCTTCACTATTATTCCCCTGATGCGCACAAATATTCCAGAAAATGTCTTAGTAACGTTTTAACACATACATATATTTTGTCGCCTCCTCATAAATTTGCTTTAACGCTTCACTATTATTCCCCTGCTGCGCACAAATATGCCAGAAAATGTTTTAATAACGTTTTGACACATACATATATTTCGTCGCCTCCTCATAAATTTGCTTTAACGCTTCACTATTATTCCCCTGCTGCGCACAAATATGCCAGAAAATGTTTTAGTAACGTTTTGACACATACATCTATTTCGTCACCTCCTCATAAATTTGCTTTAACGCTTCACTATTATACCCCTGCTGCGCACAAATATGCCAGAAAATGTTTTAGTAACGTTTTGACCCATACATATATTTCGTCACCTCCTCATAAATTTGCTTTAACGCTTCACTATTATACCCCTGCTGCGCACAAATATGCCAGAAAATGTTTTAGTAACGTTTTGACACATACACATATTTCGTCGCCTCCTCATAAATTTGCTTTAACGCTTCACTATTATTCCCCTGCTGCGCACAAATATGCCAGAAAATGTTTTAGTAACGTTTTGACCCATACATATATTTCGTCGCCTCCTCATAAATATGCTTTAACGCTTCACTATTATTCCCCTGCTGGGCACAAATATGCCAGAAAATGTTTTAGTAACGTTTTGACACATACATATATTTCGTCGCCTCCTCATAAATTTGCTTTAACGCTTCACTATTATTCCCCTGCTGCGCACAAATATGCCAGAAAATGTTTTAGTAACGTTTTGACACATAACGTTTTGACACATGAAAAAACATCACGTCAAGGGTGGTTACGTGAAACGAAGTGAAAAAGTCTTTATAATGCAAAAAGATGGATTATATCTCTTGAAGATCAAAAAGGAAGCAATTTTACTAATAGAAACAAACCATTAAAAAACATTATGTCAAGCAAGGTTACGTAAAACGAAGAGAAATAATCGTTCGTACAGAAATAATAGAAGAAAGTATAAGGTTCTTCTGCATAAAACCCATAGCATTATTACTGGACATAATAATACTGTGGGTTTTAAACAGAAGGACCATATGAAATCATATTTTACTGAGTTTCAACCAATGTCAGATATGGTTGCCAGATTAGATATAAAAAGAAAGAAGAAATAAAACATTTCTACAACCATCCTAGAAGGACTACAGAAAGAAATAGCAAGCCATGGAGGAGGCTTTCACCCGACTCTGCGAATCCCAATGAATTGAATAAAAAAACAGTATCTTAGTATTGCAAAATTTTTTAGTTATTGAAATTAGTTATTTTTTCTTTTTACTAATTAAGTAAAATAATATATTTTTGTTTCTTTTTGGGAAATAAATGCTTAAATAAATAAATAAAATATCCAAACACATGGTTACGGAATCCTATTAATGGGTGTCAATCCGTTCTTGCTGGATGTTTGGAGAACTTACATACAGCAGTCTCTGTCAACTGACTACAAGTAAATGGTTGATTTTAAGAAAAAATACTCCGATTCTTGCGGCCTTCAAACAGCAGCATATTTCGCTTGAGGGAGAGGGTGCACTGTAGTTGGCTGTACCTCTATTGTACATCCACTCATTCCTCACTGCCCATGCTCGCATTGCAATTGTGCATTAGTGTTACCGGATGAAATTTAAAAAAAAAAGAGTAGAAAATTATTAGATTTGACAGTAGATTAGGGAAAAAAGCAGATTATTATTTAATTATTTCAAAAATTATTTCACAAATTCTTATTTATTTTAAAAATGTCGGGAGAAGGACGTACAAAACGACATGTTTGCGAAAAAGGACGCAAGTGATACGTTTAAAATATAACGCTCTTTAGTTGCCCGTAATCAAATTATGTAACCAAGGTGGCCAAAAGCAAGCTAGAATAGAATACTGCTGTGACAGTATTCTACCTCATTCTTTCCATTCCGAGCAGCGACGAAAAAATTATGGGTCAAAGTTGGGTAAAAGTTTTTTTCTTTATGTAGACACAGAATGTTTTTACAATAAATGTTTGTCTGCAATTCTTATATTTGTAACGAATTCTTTATTTTTTAGTGTCCCATCAACATGTTTAGTCAATTATTTTTGAGAAAACGGTAGGCTGATGTACATTTTTTTATTGTTAACCTTTCCTGCAATACGTACAAAATAACATACGGGTGCTACTTATATAATGATCTATGTATGTCATTTTGTACGTTATTTAGAGATAATTTCTTTGATTATTTTTTTTTAAAGAAACGTATATATTGTTATCATGCGACGAGATTATGAGAGGAAAGTCAAACAGCAACTTTGAAGCAGAAATCAGATGAAAAGAGCTACTTCAGCAACTTTTTTCATCTGAAAAGAGTTGTTGAAGTAGCTCTTTTAATCGGTTCTACTTACTGTTCAAAACAATTAAATATATTAGCCCTTAGCTGCAAAAAACTTGCTAATTGCTAATACTAAATTACAAAAAAATTGAACTTACACTTCAGAGGTATTCCTTAGGGACTTATAAAATATTAGAAGTTATAGAAAATGGTTTAGGAAGGTTTAAACTAATATTCCATTTCTGTGAAGAGTAGCTGAATGAATTCCTAATAAGTAATATAGATTGATAAATTAGAGGCCCCTGTGACAAGAGCCTGACCAATCTAGAATCTTTTGAAGAAGACAGTGACGATGGTGGTTCGAAGGCTCCAGAAAGAAGGTAATATTAAGATAATGAAGAGGACTGCGTCCAAATCTGATACAGGTTGGTTGAAATGCAAGTACGTTCTCAGTGAGATCATGCATTTTGCGGTCATCTTGCAAAAATAACAAAATTATCTATCAGTGTGAAACATCTAATGGCGCGTTTGGATGGGAGTTAAAAGGTTTTGCTGTCACGTCGCAAGGTGCCATTCGACCAGCGTCTTATCGGCTCTTTCCGACTTAATTCGGCCAGGTTCGCGTCTTGTCAGCCAACAGTACTATAAAATTAAAATATATATTCAATAGATTGTGAAGAAATATTTTTGTGATAAATTATTGCGTAAAAATAAAATCAATTCTTCAAAAAAAATATTTCAATATAAAAATCAAAAAAATTGAAATCTCTCACATCTGCCAAGTGTCCCATGACGACTCTCGGACGAATTTTTTTTGACTTATGTGTTTAATAACCAACCAAAAGATTTTCATTCAGTAATTAATAAGACCAATAGTTTTTCATTTAGTTAATAATAGTTTTATATGATATAAATAATAATTAGATTTTTCAAATATTATGTACATAACGCCACGTAATGTTTTGGAATGTAACCTTTTCCTTATTTGGATTAATTATGTTCTGAAAAGACACCTTCAATGGTTAACAACTCGATTGTGACAAACAAATTCTATTCTGTGAATTCAGATATTTAAACTTGGGAAACGGGACAATTCCGTTATATTCCATGTTAAATAGTGTTCACTGCACACAACTCAGTATCGATTCAATTCAGTTAACTACGCTACCAGTTGCGAGCGGTTGTGCGGATTCAGAGAATTTTCACGAAAAAAATTATTCGTATGCTTTTACGCTCATTCTAAAAGTGCAAAAACATAATTCGTAACACAAATTAAATATATTAAATAAATAGTAATTATTTATAAATAATTGCGTATTTTTATAGTTTCTTTTATAATGTCTTAGTGTCGATGTCATTTGTATACAAAATGACGGTAAGAGGCAGAAATAACACGACTTTCATTAGTGTGAGAGAGTGAATGAAAATACATATATAGATTTTATAACGCTTTGTGTGCTCAAGTCCTATCTGTACTATTTAAGTCCAAGTCTTTCATTGGTCAAATATGCAATACATTATTGAAGTAAAACTTCTTTACGCACGCTTGACTGGAGGTGTAAGCTGGTGAATGCGTGACGAGAGCGTTACGAAAAGTGTGATCGGGCGAGGCGAACGGAAGTTGAAAGGGAGATATAAGTTAGTGAAGGCAGAAAGAGAGAGAGTTATGTTTCGTATATTACTGTAGGGACAATAGAGAGAGAGGTGCGAGCACACATTTTCTTTCTCTCTTTCTCTCATAGCCAGTTATGTTTCATATATCTAAGACACAGTGCAAGCCTATTGTCTGTATCACACTGTAGGAGCAAGAGAGAGTAGTGCGCGCGCACATTTTCTTTCTCTCTTTCTCTCATAGCCAGTGCATGAAATATATATATATATATATATATATATATATGTATGTGTGTGTGTGTGTATATATATATATATATATATATATATATATATGTGCGAGGTTGCTAGCGTTACGTGAACGGTGATTTTTTGATTATTTTGTAATTTCATTTCGTTCTTGAACAATTTTATAAATTATTATTTTGTTCAATACATTAAATATTCTACGTTTAAAGTGAATACAATTGTAAATTCATTTTAAAGTTCATATTTTGTGAATTTGAAGTTTTACTTCAATCGTGTGGTCTAAAGCACACTCATTTTTTTTTCGTAAAAAAACAATAATTTATGATTATTGTGACAATCGTGAAAAGATAACACAATTTTTAATAACAGAATCAGTAGATCAGAAAAAAAATTGCCAAAAGCTAGTAGCTAAGGTAGTAAATTGGGCGATCTGGCAACTGCGCTACACTTCTGTAGCAGGGAGCGCGTGTTTTTATAGTAGGTAACGCGATAACAAGATATCGTCGTCTCATTTCCTCATTCGCGTACTCATTCGCATCCATAGCGAACTTAATATAATAGTCCACTATGACACATCGCAATGCGTTTTGATTTATCAATATAATTAAAATGTTCATTCGTCGATCTGCTCGTTGTATATTGTTTTTATTTTCTACATGTCCGTCCCGGTGTTGTCCTGACAAAAACGTAATCCATGAACGTGATAAGGTTTGTTTTATTTTTTTCTTCATTATACTTAATCTTTAATATTTTAGGTATCAACTGTATTCGCGGCGGTTTTATTATTTAATTCCTGGTTTTAGTTAAGCATAAAACTGTATGATCTAATACTATAAGAACGAAGTAACGTTTATGACAAAGGATATATATATATATATATATATATATATACATACATATATATATATATATATATATATATATATATATATATATATATATATATCCTTTGTCGCGCTTTTTTGAGCAGTGAACGAAACTGAGCCGTTCGGTTCTGAATCGGGTAAACTCGACTCCCTTCGGCATCGGCCAAGCGAGTTCTAAATTCAAAAATGATGAAATGTGACCAATTGAATATGCGCTGCATTGTTCGGGTAAACTCGACTCCCTTCGGCATCGGCCGAGCGATTTCACTGTCTAACATGCACGGCATCCTTTCAAGAATCACGTTTTATTTTTAAAGAATATTTTTTAATTGAGTATAATTTAATATAATACACCTAGCTTATATTTCTTTTTTTTAATTGTCGTACTGAAAATTTACAACTTACGAGGTACGGTTATATTGATTGCCAAAGTTTTCACTTCTATATTGTGATATTAAGCACACCAAACAATTTTTTATAGGTTTTTATATTTTTAATTCAAAATTTTATTCAACATTCTCAAACTTCCTTCAATTATATTATTACTTCTCATTAACTACACAACTTAGGACGATGTTACATACGTAGCTTGTGTTCATCAGGGTACTCTAAGCAATACTGTGAACAGTACTTAAGTTTAATGCCGATAAACTATTTTTGTGTGAAAATTATGATTTTTTTCTTTTTATGATGTTAGTTTAATATTTACAAGTAGACAAATCTAATAAACCAAGCGATGTAGTTGAAGTTAGCTAGAAAATGATTGAAGAGTTTAGTTATTGAAGTAAAACTTCTTTACGCACGCTTGACTTGGGGAGTAAGCTGGTGGAGAGGGAGATATAAGTTAGTGAAGACAGAAAGAGAAAGAGTTACGTTTCGTATATTACTGTAGGGACAAGAGAGAGAGGTGCGAGCACACATTTTCTTTCTCTCTTTCTCTCATAGCCAGTTATGTTTCGTATATCTAAGACACAGTGCAAGCCTATTGTCTGTATCACACTGTAGGAGCAAGATAGAGCAGTGCGCTCGCACATTTTCTTTCTCTCTCCCTCTCATAGCCAGTGCATGAAATATATATATATATATATATATATATATATATATATATATATATATGCGAGTTTGCTAGCGTTACGCAAAAGGTGATTTTTTAATTATTTTGTAATTTCATTTCGTTCCTGAACAATTTTATAAATTATTATTCTGTTCAATACATTAAATATTCTACGTTTAAAGTGAATAAAATTGTAAATTCATTTTAAAGTTCATATTTTGTGAATTTGAAGTTTTACTTCAGTCGTGTGGTCTAAAGTACGCTCGTTTTTTTAAATTTATTTATACTTCAACAAATTTGCACATTTAGTAAACTTATTGCTAGACGAGCTATTTCTTCCAGTTAACTAAAACACCAGAAGTTGGAAACTTAGCGTTGTGGAATAATGCAGTATACTGTGGATGAGATATTGTAAGATTAGCTACTTATTACAATATGGCAATCAATAATACAATTACGTAATAAAAATCAACCAAAGAGTAACTAAACTAACAAATCATTTAGGTATTTATCAACATGGACAAGGAAAAGACATAGGACAAAAGAAGAAAGAATAGGGTGATGATAGGGAACCAAGGTCGGAATATATTTTCCAGACGACTTATGAAAACATGAATCCACGTTGCGTTTCGAATGGCAAGAACAAGCTTATTCCAGAGTTTGGCAGCATGTACAGTGAAGAAGTAGAAGGTAATATCACGTTAAGAAATAAAGAGAAAGAGAAGGGATTCTAAACGTAATCCAGGGTCATGAACTTCTAAAGCTTTGAATCTATAACTGAGACAGACTGTAATACAAGGATTTTTAATGGTTTCAAGTGAAGAAAGAGAATATTTAAATTGCGCTGGTCTGTATTTCCAATCAGTAAATTCCATAAAAACATGGTAATATTTTTAGGTCAAATATGTAGCAAATGGACAAATTTTAAAGTTTATTTAACCGATCTTTGGCGAGGTTATGACCAGAGTCACCCAGAGGAAGCATGGTGAGGCGTCCTAAAGATCTGAATAAGCAATAAATATTACATAAGGTATAGAAAAAAAATGGGGTGTGGCTGTGTCATGGACACACCAGTGTGTTGTACGTGGATACATCTACGTAACGCATAATTTCAACCTGCAGATGTACTGGCACCGTTGTTGATCCGCTCGGCCGCATTCATTCTTTTACATTCCCGGCACTGCTTGACTGGGTCATATGGTGTTTTAATATTACCATTCGATTGTTCTTGAGAAGCCCTTTCCAGCTGTATACGATCTCTGTATTTGGTTTCGGCTTTTCGACGCGTATAGGCCGACATTATATATTTTTGATAATATTTTTTTATTCTAAGACCTTATTATATTCACTGACACTGCTTTAAACTAATGTTTTATATACAATCGATAGATTTTGAAGACAGCTGATGATTTGATGAAAAGTTACACTAATTGCAAATCTCGATACGCAGTAAAATAACTTCAAAATGGAGACGCTTCCCCCTCCCCCGCGCGCGATGCGTCACTGTTCTCGCTTATGAATTCTTTGATTCTTTAGCTATCCAGTGGTATAATTTAATTTTTGATGTAGAATATAGGTTAGAAACTGCAACGCCAAACTATATCCCCCAATTTTGTTATCATTAGGTTTTTGTGATTGCCCGGTATGGTAG
Source organism: Druceiella hillmani (assembly GCA_039881145.1). Classification (NCBI taxonomy): domain Eukaryota; kingdom Metazoa; phylum Arthropoda; class Insecta; order Lepidoptera; family Hepialidae; genus Druceiella; species Druceiella hillmani. The sequence continues at coordinate 13,324,325 of JAYKKI010000031.1, forward strand.
TAAATTTAAAGACGTATTCACGTCAAATAAGATCTACGCTGCAAAGCAAAAACGTCAACATCCGGCATGCGACCTGCCCATATCCTAGTTATGGTTATGCAGTTGCAACGCGTGAGGACAGCGAACGTGTGTGAGGCAATGCATATGGAAGTCAAGTAACAGTAAATCAGCGGTCAGCGACTGGTGCACCTTGTTAGATAACCGTCCTTCGTAAATGTTAGGTAACCATCCTTCGCAATAAATTTGTCATCACTTACATAAATAAAGTAAACGATCTGCTTCAGAGTAAACATCGCATCCTGTTTTAGTTTCCAAATGTTATTATAGACAACCACACTTTTGTAATAAATAATATTGTTATCAGTTTAGTTATCATCCCCCACAAATAAAAACCATCTGTTTCTAAGTAAGCTTCCCATTAATCTTGTTTCCAACGATTAGTCTATATCCCCAAAAACATGTATCTGTCAACCAGTCAAAGTAATATATTTAAAATATTACTTTCTTTTCAAACATTATCTGTAAGTCCTAGACTATAAATACTCATTGATTAAGCAAAAGAGACACACTTCACTTGTAACACTTGTACTAGTAACATCTCTGTATCTTTGTATATTTCTATTTTCTTTTATAATAAATAAATTTAAATTAAAAAATTGTTTTAAAAAGCCAATTTAATCATCCGTCACATAACAACCTACGAACTTGGTACGAGGATTTTACTGCACAACTCCGATTCAAATCGTTTGCAATCTAAATTAATATTTTAAATAAGACTACACGCGTTTTGATGCTAAAAATATATTTTTTATAATATTTTTTTTTCTATAAAATATATTTTTTATTACTAAATATTGATTTTAGGATTAAATCTAACGAAGCATTCATATTAGATAATTATTTACGCGGGATTCACAATAGAGACAAACATCCTTCCGGAGTTAACAATAAGTAGTCGCCAAGTTATGTGATTTCGGAGATAAAAAATTGTGTTAAAATAGACCATTGACTTCTGTTAATTGTAACAGAAAGATGGATAAAGTTTTTACGTAGACCATTTCGTTGGATGTAAGAAAAACAGTATTATAAAGTTATTGCAGATAAATAAGACATCAATAAACCAATATTTGGGCTGCTTCAATTTTCTTGTAAAAGAAATTAATATTTAAAAAAAAGTAAGAAAATTTGAATACCCTTTTTGATTATAAAGTTATTGCAGATAAATAAGACATCAATAAAACAATATTTGGACTGCTTCGATTTCCTTCTAAATGAAATTATTATTAAAAAAAAAATTAAGAAAATTGGGTATTCAAATTTTCTTTTGTTGAGTATTTTTAATCTTATTTGTTTTTACCAGATTTATGAAGGAAAATGTGATATTTTGTGGGTTCTATTTCTACAAATTATTAAGTATATGCATAGTCACATTATTATAAAAAAAAACATTTCATCAGTTTTCACGAACGAGTGCTTCACTTTTAGACTATTCGTATTATTGATAAATATTCTTGGCTATTCTGCTTGTGGTTCATATTTAGCTATATTCCGATTTTTCTGTATTACTTTTATCATTTATGTAACCTGGGTTCAAAAGGAAAAACATGTTGATTATGTTCGGAAACTATGTATATATATATATATATATATATATATATATATATATATATATATATATATATATATATATATATATACATATCCTTTTCATGTCTACAGAGATATGAAAAAGATCTCCTTTCTTCGCTTTATATCTCACATCCTGTCTTCACCGTCTAAAAAATCCTTGTACTACAGTCTGCCTCAGTTATGGATTCAAAGCTTTAGAAGTTCATGACCTTGGATTACGTTCAGAATCTCTTCTGTTTCTCTTTATTCCTTAACATGGTATTACCATCTACTCCTTCACTATAAATGCTGCCAAACTCTGGAATAAACTTGTTCGTGCCATTCGAAACGCAACGTGGATTCATGTTTTCATAAGTCGTCTGGAAAAGATATTCCGACTTGATTCCCTATCACTACCCTATTCCTTCTTCTTTTGTCCCATGTCTTTTCTCTGTCCATGTTGATAAATACCTAAATAATTTGTTAATTTAGTCCCTATTTGGTCGATTATATAATTGTTTTATTGATTGCCAAATTGTAATAAATAGTTAATTTTACAATATCTCACCCACAGTATACTGCATTCTTCCACAATTTCTCACACTTTATATCTTAAATGTGTCACTTTGTGGGTTCTATTTTTACATTTTCATTATAGATATTTTATTGTGAACATTTCCTATATAAAAATTATCCAAAATTTATCATTTAAATGAACAGCTTAAAAGGAATCGATATTTTTTTCGTTACATTGCTAGAACCTTCCTCAATTACAAAGCTAAACTTGGATTGACAATTATATGGAGTGACAATTTCAGTTTTGGAAACAGCAAGAAGTCATATGAGCCTAAATCTAGTGAATACGGTGGATGGTGGATTTTCAGCTTTATACTCGGTCACAATTGTTACTCTGTGAGAAGGCGCATTATCGTCATAGAAAATCCATGAGTTGTCCTTCCACAAATCTGGCTTCTTATGACAAAAACATTCTTGCGCAAATGCCTCATAATATTCAAATAATACTCCTTATTCACTGTCTGTCCCTCCGGAAGGAATTCAGAGTGTATCATACCACGGTAATCAAAGAAAACAGTCAGCAACACTTTCATTTTTGAGCGGCTTTGGTGCGGTGTTTTTCGGATTCGACACGTTTTCGAAGAGCCATTCGGTCGATTGTTGGCTCGTTAATGTATCGTATTCATAGAGCCGTATCTCATATCCAGTTATGACGCGTTATATGAAGTCTGCATCTTGAGAAATTATGTCTTCAGAGACCTATTTTATATGCTCTCTTTGCAAGAAATTAAACTCTCTCGGAACCAGTTCTTGGGTGAAGCGTCTCATGTGAAAAACATTGGTTAAAATTACAGGAACGGTCATTTTATCAAAGTTGAATTCTCGAGGTAACTCTCTAACACTGAAATGATAATGTCCAAGTTGTTTCATTTTTTCTATATTATCGTCAGTTAAAGGCATCCAGAATGAGGCAAATTTTTGACCACTTCATGCCCTTCTTTGAACGATTTGTACCACTCGTATTTTTCTTTGTACCACTCGTATACCTGTGTTTTCGACACAGTCGAGTCAGAATAAGCCTTTTAGACATCTTTGACGACGCGGCACAAGAAATTTCGCTTGAATCACAAAATTTAAGGAAAATCTTTGTTCAGCTAATTTATCCATAATAAAATTCGCAGATCAACTTTGGGGTGAATTTATTACGACAGCTGTTGTAAACACACTAGTTTCGGTCACGCTCAAGTTTTGGCTCGGTAATTAAAGAAGGTTCTACCAGCTTAAGAAAAAAAAATACCGATTTCCTTTAGGCGGTTCCTTTAAATGACAAATTCCGGACAGTTTTAGATAGATATATTTTTCAAAAACATTTGTACTTTGAAAGAAAAAATCTGACCAACATTTTGCTTATTAACAGAACGAACAGAAGCGTTACATCGAATTTTAATAAATGTATAATACCATTATAATTCTTAATAACATATTTACTAAACGATAATCGCATTAGTGGTAATCTGCTCTAAGTTTTACGATTAAACTGTTATAACGACGATCTTAGTGCTAGAATTGATTTTGAGTTGTATTCATTTTTCATCGGTGGCATTATCGTGAGTCATATTGATGGGAAAATATTAGTGATGTAGTTTATATATTGGTTTTCCATTGAAATCTACCTACGTGTTGCTACTTGTCTTTATTTTTTATTTGGTGCCTTTTATACTCAACTCTTGTTTCCTGGATTATCTAAACTTCATTTTATTCTGTTGTCACACAATTTATATAATGTAAAAGGCTCTTAAACTATGTTTACTCGTAATTATGGTAATGTGGACCCCGTATATGGTTACTTGGCAATTATGGTAACGTGTACCACATATATCGTTACTTGGGCTTAATACAATAATTCTTCTGATTAAAAACAATTTGTGATCGATTTTAATGTGTAGAGATTTGACGGAAAAGCGTCCGATTTCAATAATTTTATTATCAAGCTCTAAGATAAGTACTGTTATGGATTCCGAATACAGTGGAGTTAGTATAAATAAGCATTTACTTAATAAACTGGAACGATATAAAAACTAGTGTATTTAATACATTTTCGGCTTTAAAAATATGATCGTTTTTTTGAGCATCGATCACGGCTTAAAGAGAGACAACATCCATCCTTCATGTTTTTCTTTTTTAATATTTTTAATAATCCCTTTTGAACTTTCACACTTTTAATCTATATTTCGATATCAGTCAGCTACCGATCATTAATTGCATTCTAAAAACAGAACACCCTTCTAATCTCTCAGCATAGAACAGCATTCTACGGAGGATCCTTTACTGCGCGTGTTAGCAGGGTATTGTATCTACTGAACACAAATAAATATATGGATTTGACAGTTCGACATTAAATGAAAACTTAGTCAGTATAGGGTGTCATAAATACTTTAAAATAGTGAAATAAGCGATTATGCCAAGAATAAAAAAAAATTCAACCAAAATAAATAGCATTTTAATAGAAACAAAATGTTAACACCATGTATAATGTTTATGTTACTAACTTCTGCCGGTGCGCGAGTTACGATATCAGCAGTCACTGGATATCATAACACCACACCGCCGCAGCTAGACGACACTCAAACGGAAACGATGGGCCAGCACCAGACCACACAACGCCTGGGAACCAGGGACACCTCAGAAATAACGATGCGAACACGAAGGAATATGAAACTCTGTATTACTTTACTTTTATGTATCAATGCAATAATAAATTCATTACTGTTATGGCATTAGTAGAGATAACAAGTATTTTTATTATATTTAAATTAAATATATTAAATACCGAAATCTATCGAAACATATTTAGCGATCGCGATCGAATCTGATAAAAATAGTTGCATTAGTTCAAATAGGCGCACTCGTTGTCTATGTGTAAAAGTCGACTAAAATTATTATTTTAAGTGATTCCTTCTTTATCCCCAATGTATCAGTGGTTTGCTTTTAAGAACAAATGCAGTTTAGAACTAGGAATATTTCGACAATTTTGTTGATACCATATGAAAGAATATCCATTAAAAACGACATGTATGAAAGAACTTTCTGCAGCTGATGATTATTTAGTATAAAAAATTCATTTGGAAAAAAATGGTCACCAGAAATATCTTGAATTTTTATTATTACATTTATAATTAATTTATCGTTAGATATTACACACTTGACACACACAAAAGAATAAAAAAAAATTAATGACATACAGTAATTTTAAATTAAGTTAAAAATGCAATTTCTAAGTCTTAAACGTCAAATAACAAAAATTATCATTCATACCAACTTAAGTTCCATTATCTTTAAATCTTTAATTTATGGTTCTTTTTTTAATTTATAGCCATCAGCTTTTACATTTGCCATTACTATAAAAACGTATTTATTGTAATTAATTTTATAGATATAAATTTATCATATACTATGTATAAAAGAAATAATGGAAATTATATATGTAAGTAAAATAATTTCCGGCCGTAACTAGTGTATTTTAAAATTTATTTAAAAAATAACCACAATAAGAAAAGTATTTTTCAAAAAAAAAATATTTGCCCAGCCCAGTCGAGCCCAGCCCAGCTGAACCCAGCCTAGCCCTGGACCGAGGCCTGATTCGAGCCCAGCCCAGCTATTTATTGTTGATTATTTAAATTTAGCCCTGGGCTGGGCTAAATTTAAATAATCAACAATAAATATTAAATTAATAATAAAATGATAAAAATGAAAAAAATCGTATGTGAATTTAAAATATATTTAATATTTAGGCAACTACATTGTGAAATGAATGCCATAAAATATATAAAAAAATATATATGCCATAATACAAATAGACTTTATTGTTTCCTGAACTTTGGCACTATATAAGCAAAATGTAATTGTTTAAATTGATAGGTAAAAAAAATATTAAATTTTGATAATTAATTTTTATTACAAATTCTTAATCATTCATAACAAATTATGCTTCTAATTGTGTAATAAGTGGTTAGTGATAAAAGAATAAGTAAAATAACTGGAAAAAAAGGTAAAAATCAGTTCCATCGTAAACAGAATCATCAGATACTTGATTTTTTTATAATAAATAATCGTCAGCTGCAGAATTGTTTGTTCAGATATGTCATTTTTAATGTATATTCTTTCATATGGTACAAAAAAAATGTCAAAAAGTTCCTGGTTCTAAACCGCAATTATACCTGTTTTTGTTTTATTTCATTTTATAAAAATTCTGAATTTTTTATAATTAAATTTATGTAAACATCCTTGTTTCTTTATGTAATTGTCTTTAATTACCGTTTACCCATCGTTTAAGTCTACCAGCGTATAATGGGCTGAAAATCGACTATAATAGGCTTAGAAATTCTAAAGTTTAAAGATCGTTTTTTGCTGGATACATCTTTTGTTTACCGCTCATCATATCATAATAAGCCATTTTGGTGTAGGCCTCCTTAAATCTGCACCGCTCTGTTCTATTTTGGGCTGTCTGGAACCAGTTTGTTCCCGCCACTTTCATTATGACATCATTCCATTTGTCATAATGAAATCATTCAATCACCACTTTCATTATGACATCATCTCATTTGCGGGCGCCCAACTAGTCTTTTGCACTTCCAGGGTCTCCACTCCAAGAGGATTTTGCACTGTGACCAGCCCACTGCCACTTAAGTTTCGCCACTTTCTTTGTAATGTCAGCTACTTTGCTTTGTCTCCAAAGCCACTTATTTGTTATGCGATCCTTTAAGGAGATTCCCACCAAATTTTTTTCCACCACCATTTGAGCAACAATAAGCTTTGCAGGACGGCTTTTGTTGTTACCCAAGTTTCGACTCCGTAAGTAAGGACCGGTAGTAAACATTGATTAAATATGCGTGCTTTTAAGTGGTTCTTTATATTCATTTTAAAGGCGAATTCAAATTTGGAGAAGGCTGCCCGTCCCAGACGTATACTTCGTTGATCTGGTTTTTTTTACCCATTCGTAGTTCTCGGCCTAACTATACGTACTTATCTACGCGCTCGAGTATAGTACCTTCCACATTTATAGTCGCCGAGCTATCAGTTTCCGATGTCATAACTTTTGTCTTATCCACTGACTGACAGTGAAGTTTCATGCAGTACCTGGATCATAGTCTGAAGTTCATCTGGATTATTAACAAACAGAACTACATAGTCCGCAAACCTCAAGTTATTTAAATGTGTACCTGATATCATAAGGCCTTTATTTTCCCAATCGAGTTGTTTAAAGACGTCTTCAACGACGAGGGAAAAAGTTTGGGTAATATTGTGTCTCCCTGACTAACTCCTCTTCGTATAGATATGGGTTTGCTATATAATAGTGACAAAGATAGTCTCAGAGTAGCATGGTTGTAGATTTTTGCAATCAGTTGCAATCAATTGTTTACCTTTTCTATGCTCTAATATGTAACGCGAGTTAATTAGATACGTAAACGGATGGTTTATATTTTTTTACGAAAAATTTGTATGGAGCAGGTATGAAAAAGCCGTTTATCTCTGGAACCGCAAGTAAAAGGTATCCATGAAGATGGTCACAGTACTAATTATTCATGATTTGTTGACATACTCCACAAGACGGTCACAAATGTGGATTTTTTTTAAATTTCGGAAATGCTTTTACTATTTTTTTATACTTTATGACATGTTTTAATGCCGTTTTGTTTTTATTTATTCCCTAAATACATATAATTAAGTAAACGAGAGGCTGAAAATATGTGTGTTATCTTTAACATTAAAAAGATCCGTTAAGAAATTTAAAAAAAAAATTCTGAAATTTGTATTCCAAAATTATTGTCAAAAATCGGTCGGTTTTGATAATAATTGTGTGGAAAATGAGATGATTGCGCCTGTAAGTAATGTTGCATCAGTTTTCTTCTTAAACTTACGATTCTTATACTTTTTATTACTTCAGACTGAAACTTCACAATGAGAGCATCGCTAAATTTTTCAGCAATAGACGCAATTCCTCTAAAAAATACATAATTCTAATATTGTCTTCTTTGTATCAATCTGTAATCCTGTCGTCCATATCATGAATCACTTTTAATTCTTTCTTTTTCCTCTTTTTCGGACTTGCCTATCATCCTTGACATTTTTTATGGTACTTCCTGTTTCTTTGACGCACTCGATATGTTATTTGGTTGGTCGATACAACTCACAATTTTATTTAAAAATTGCATTTGGTCATAAAATGTATACTTCTGAAACGATTTAGCTCCAGAGCCTTGTTTTTTTTCTTTAATTTTTTTAGCATACTTCATCCAATTATCTCTCGCATTATTCCATTTATTATATGTTTACCTGAAATTTAATAAATAAAATTCAACAATAATAACTTTACGGATATTTAGCATCGGGCAAACATTCACGTATCTTTGATATACATTTAGAATAGGGACAAAAATTATAAGCTACATATTATGAGAAGTATGTGCTATAACATGGTCAGAACTATGTAGGTTATGTATGAAATTCCATCTGAGGAGAAGTGGTTAAGCATAGCCAATAATAATGAGATTGCAGTGAATTAAGAGCCATTGATGGGAAGCATATACGCATTACAAAACCAGAAGAACGTGGATCAATGTTTCTGAAATATATACATTTTTTTTCAACATATTAACGGTCATGGTTGACTAAAACATAATTTTATTTTCATTCATTTTGGTGCTTACAGAAAAGATAAGATTTGGTCGTATTGACAGTAACAGAATTTTGGAAAAGCCTACTGAACAATAGATTAAAAACAACCACAATCTAAGTAATTTCCTGGAATTGGATGTAAAGTATCTTCTGTACCTATTTGTTGGTGATGAAGTAATCGCCTCGCATGATCATTTATTTGCCCAAATGGTGGCTATCAGCTCGATGAAGAGTAAAAAGAACTTTTAATTATCATTTTACAAAAGCAAGACGGTATATCGGATGTTCATTTGATATAATGGCGAAATTTGCATCAACCATTGAAAGTATCGATGGACGTAGTGTTAGTTGATATAGTAAAAACCTGTTGTTTGCTACAAAACTTTATTGGCAAAGAATAAAGTTTTGTAGCAAACAACAGGTATTGTTAATAACATTAACGAGTCAATGATCATAAATAACTCCATCTCTGAATTACGTAACTTTATTAAAATTCCGTGAGAGGCAGCTTAACGGCAAATGACATTGGGAATAAATTTGGGGACACTTTTATGACACCAGAAAGGAACTGACCGTGACAAAATCAACATACTTAATTATAAACTAAAATAAATAATATGAACTTACCCAACTCGTTTTTTACTTTATTGTAAAGCTATGTTTCCTCTTTCTTTCTTTTATTCTATGGCGATTATTCTCTCCAAAGAGAACTTTTGCCAGTGTCAAGTTTAGATTTGTTGGGTAGGCAACACTGACTAGATTACACTCCGGATAACTGTCATTATTGCTTGATAAGAAAAATTAACTAAAGAGCAAATCAAAAATCAAATAGAAGTTTACTATGGTAGAAAATTAAATGAAACTACGTGATGTAGTATTATTTCTACTTTCTTTAAGTTCTTTACCACGACCTAGGTTTCGTTGTATTACAACATCTTCAGGTGGGCTATTAGCTAAGGTCTTTGCTAATAGCCCACCTGAATTTGTTGTAATACAACGAAACCTAGGTCGTGGTAAAGAACTTAAAGAAACTAGAAATAATACTACATCACGTAGTTTCATTTAATTGTGAATAATGAATTTTTACAAAATTAACGCCAAATATGTTCAATATGGTAGAAAAAATAAAGAGAAAATATAAACAAAAAAACAATTATAGATAATACAAAGGTGACAACAATACATAGACAAATAATAAGTATATACATATAACAATATATAGACAAATAATAAGTAAAGGTGACAACAATATATAAACAATAATAAGTATATACACGTGTGCAAACAAACAAAAATAAAAACAGATATAATATAAAAGGTCCTAGATTGTGACGTCGTATATGGTATATATATAACGAAAAGGTATATGTATTGGAATAAGAGCTTCGCTATATCCTCATTTATCTCGTTCACTTTATCGTTAATTATCCTCTACGATGGCGTGAATTATGGATAAATAAATAAATTAAAAGAGAAACGTCTAAAAAATAACTTTATTTTATGACTTTAGCCTATAAACTGACTTTTGTAAAAATTTAAAAAAAACGCCATCTGTTATTTGTAATTTAAGCTCCCATAATAGCTTTAATACGTACCAATAGAGTATTGATCATGTTAAATCGCGCTAACGGAATGTTTATGTGGACTGATATATATATATATATATATATATATATATATATATATATATATGTATATATGTATATATGTATATATGTGTATGTATATGTGTATGTATATATATGTATGCATGTATATATATATGTATGTATATATGTATGTATATATATATATGTATATATACATGTATATATATATGTATATATATATATATATATGATATGTGTCTCAAAAACAATAATTCTGTATATTCTTTTGTTACAAATTTATTTATTTTTCTACATAGACTATTGATTTAATTTTTTAAACTGTTTTAAATTGCTCTATTTTGTATTATAAGTATACTACATTTATATTTTCAGTCTAAATGCCGTATTTTTTATATAAATCACTTTTAAAGTTTTAATTTTCGAACTCTCGCTAAAAACACAATTTCTGTAATGGCGGCTAGAGTGACGTCACACGCAATGTAAACATAAACCCGCTGAAGGGAATTATTATTTATTTTCGTATTAAAATGGTGTGTAATGCTACAATATACAAATACGTTTATAAAAAATCCACACAAATTGATCGTTTCAGTGCCAACGAATCCTAAAAGACGAAAAAAGTGGCTGTAATTAATCCGAAAAGATCCAAACAGCATTATATCTCTTTTAAATATTATTATCGATATCAATGCCTATAAACCAAAATAATAAGAACATTAAATTTTGGTATCAATGAGTTTTGGCCTGTGAAAATCATTTGACTTTTAACCAATAACGGACGCTTGCGACGCAGATTGAATTTCAAAATATATTGTGATTTCTTTACGTTTTTTTTATAATATATAAACTTTTCGAAAATGAAAAGCAATTTACGTTACAATCTAATAGGATGACCTCGAATTGTGGTATATTTTCGATGTTGTCAAATAGCCTATTGTAAATTAAATTATTTTATTTTGGAAGTCAAATGACTCATTTAACTTACAATTTTAATTAAATAAATTCTTCTTAATTCAAGTCAATTCATACGATTAAGTAGCGAAAAAATTATTAAATTTTCACTGGTCCCATAGTATCGCGGTTAAGGAAAATTCTTTTACCTCCGTATTCTTAAGAAAAAAAGTTTTTTTTTTCGAAATTAACAAAGCAACACTTTAAATAATAATTATAATTTGAATTAGAATTTGGTTTCTGAAAATATGTTTGGAATCAAAAGTGTATAATTAATTTTACGTCATGGATATTGTGTTAAAATCCAGCTTAGAAATATTCAAATAATTATATACACAAAAATATTAAATATTTCGTAAAAAATATCGTAAAATTTATTTCTTCAACGGTTTCTAATATCGATGGTTTCTTATTTGAAAAAATAGGACATAATGGAATAAAGCACTTATATTATAAAATTGTATTAAGGCTTGAATTGTCATAGTATTGTTTGAATATGTAACTTTTTTAAACGAAATAAATTTATATAATAAGTAATAAACTAAGTAATAAACTATTCAAATTGTAAAATAAATTGCATTTAAATCAGTTTCATCTTTAATTTTAGTTTGCAGTTCGTATTCGTATCTAGCGCCATTATGTGTGCTATCTTGGTTTGACGTCACAGTGCGGGGTTCGCGCAACAGATGTACCGCACCCTATACTTCGCTTACTTAGCCTGAAATTACCGTGTTTTATGAACATCTGCAAGGAAATATAAACCTTATTTCATCTAATCATAATAGCAATATTCAAATAACAAGGTTGTAGTTTTAAAATTTAACACAGCGTGGCGCTGCTGTACCGAGTTTTAGCTACGAACTCGCCGACCAATCACAAAGCAAGGTTTTTGACGCAATTTGCAAATGGCCGTGAAAAAGAACGGGCCCGGTGTAAGGTGTAAGGATATTAAATGGTGTCTTGAGTTTTACTGATCTTGTATAGTGGAATAATATCATTTTTGCTACAGTGTTGGTGTGTGAAAACAACAAAAATGTGCCAATTAGTGAACATGGTAATTTAATCGTGTAATTAAGATATTGACAAGAGTTGTGGGAGTGGTAAAAAACATACGATTCTCTGACAGAACGGTAAGATAATTCTATACAAATTCTCGTCTGACAGTGATTGTTATAAGGTTAATAGTAGTTAGAACTCGTTTTCGACTTGTCTGTGTTTTAATATAATTACATTTCGACAACTAAACCTGCTTTGCCCTAACCGTGTCTATACATACAAGTTGCAATTAATTACTTATCTGTTATATTCCATCTAACTAATGTCGTCACGAATGCATTAAATATTTGCTTCTAACGTTATGTGTACGCGAAATAGGTTTCCGATAAAATTTGCCTTACGCATAATATGTTAGAATTAGATGTTTTATTTTTGATTCTATGGTTTATTGGCCATGGGCGGAAAAATGTTTATATCGATGTTTCATTACTCAGAGCAGACGACGGTTACCGTATTTAATCATTTTTGTTCGCGAAAGGGAGATATTCTTATAAATATCTTATGGAAGTTGTATTTTAACGTTTTGATAGCATGTTTTACGAAATAAGGTGTGAAAAACCTTGGACAGTGAGCGCATGATGGTAGGTAAGGTTTTGATGTCGAATTGTAGCGTATAGGCAATATGTTTCGCTTAAATTATACATGTTAAAAACTTTCCAATATAAATACATCACATGCCGCGGAAGATCGTGCTCGGGGTCACATCCGCCCCATCCCCTTGTTGCTCATATTAACTAAATAAGCATATATATGTATATTATATCTAAATTTTCGGTCAAAATTACCAGTTTGTTTTTCCTTTAAGTGCGTCTATCCTGTTCGTTTTCCATGCGAAGAAATGATGCCGTTTGAATGACCATTTGGATTAATTACGATTTTAAAAATTCAATACAAATTAAGGGCTTTTTAAGTTTATAGTGTAAATAGATTATAATGATTTTTAAGTTTTAGGGGCCGATTTTTATTGAAAAAACATTGGATATGAATGCATTTTACAGTGCACTTGTTCTAAAAATAGATTATAGTTACCAGTTGCACGTAGTTAAATATGTTTTTTTATCATCAGCCTAATTTTAACGTGACATAGTTTGTTAAAAAAAATGAAGAGTTCCTCCCAATTTTGGGAGCAGATTTTTATTTATTTTGTTAACATAAAATTTTAACTTAATATTTCGTTATTATGAAATAGAAATATGTAGTACTGGTTGTTGAGTATTGTCATAGTGCACTACATGTAACTATAACCACGTTAATGTTAAACAGCTTAGGGCAAAAATGTTATCAGAACTAAATTGTTAAAAAAACTATTACAAAATTAACTGTCAAACATTATATGACAGTTACTACTCAAGGCATTGAGTACCTCAATATTCCCTTTCAAACAATGAGTAGAGTGCTATATTCACTTGGTGTGAAGTTATAAATCCGTAAATTCAGTAGCGACAACTTTAGATTAATGCACACTTTCCTCTATAAATTAGTAAGGATAATTTATTTCATAAAAGACGAATCACTATATTAAAATTACGGATGGAAAAACTGACTGGTTGTTTGATATTTGTATATTTTATGTTTTTAATTAAGGCTCTATAGCTATCAATTTTTATGTTTTTGGATATGGGTTAAATTTAACGCTCTATAGCTATAAATTTTTACGTTTCTCTACGCTAATGGAAAAAAGTAAACTCTTGTCAAGTCAGTTACACATTTGTAAGCCACAGATGATTTTAAAAAAAAATTACATAAAAAATTTAAATTCGGAATAGCTTATTGACCCACATATTTTGTAAATAAATGTCAACAGTAACGTTAGATGTACCAACTTGTTGGTACACACCATTTTTTAGAGATGTGTACTATGTTTTAATTGAAAATTTTTTTGGTATGCAAAAATACCAACTTATAATAACGATAACGAAATAATTAAAAAAGATTTTGTATCTTTCAGTACGAAAATAAGAAAATGCCATCCGGCAGCCGGATTGGAAGGTAGATTTCACATAAAATCACTGAATTGAAACTTTTTTAAAAATAAATTTCGAGCATCAACTATTTCCAAACAAAAATAAATAAAAGCAATTCGCAAAAGTTTTAAAGCTATTCGCATCAGTTTGAGTATTTCATGTTTATAAAAAACTAAATTTAGATATTATAATGTTCAAATATTTGAAACATCCACTACTAAAATATTCGACAATTTTGCTCAATTTCGATGTGAATTAAAGCTGATCGCACAAGCTTTAAGATATATCCACAAAATACTTTGAATCCATATAAAAGCTAGATGAATTTAAAAAAATTTTTAAATATTAATTTTCTTTGAATCTATTAGTTTATTCCTATTACAACTTCTACACATTTCTACAATTTATGGAAAATGTCTGATATGAGTTTTTTGAAAAATTGAGTAGGAAACGTATTTAAAATGTATACTTATGAAAAATTAGTAGATTGTAATAGGAAGTATACCACTCATCTCACGTCACAGAGTAACTAAAACTTAGGTATTCAAGATCTCAAAACTTTTTGACAAATAGACAATATTTTTTTTACGTCCGAAATATACACTAGACATATGTTTACAGTGAAAAATAATAATATTTGTAACTATTTTAATAAGTATACTAAATGTCCTTAAATAATTAAAATGTATGCGTCTAATTTTATCTATCTCATATATTATGTTGCATTTTTTTTTGTTAGTCTCCATTTTTTTGCTGCTTGAGTTATAGTCATACTTAACAGGTTTTTATTGGTGTTCTAATCAATGAATTAGATATGATTCATATACATCTGTTGCATTACTCAAGGAGAATACATAAAACAGTGTAAGATTTAGAAAGTACACATAGTTAATTGTATTTGATGTTTTTATTTTAATATATGAAATTTTGTATTTCTCTATATTCTTTTCTGAATAAAGTTGTATGCCTCGTTCAGAGAAAATTAATTTTGCATTACTTAAACGTTCTGGATTATATTGCAAATACGTGAATTCTTTCTATTGGTCCAAAAAAAACTTAACCACATTTAATAAGTATTCACTACATTCTACTAACAAGAGGATAATAAATTATACACAAAATTACGTGGTAAAACAATTATTGTTTTTTTTTATTCGTATCTGAACTTTCTTTAATGTTATATTAATAATAATCTTCTTTCTGTTTTTAAAATTTTTTTGCATTAACTAAAATTTACTTCCATACTTCAAATACGGTAGCTGACTCATTCTAAATTTTGATATTTTTGGTAAATTTTGTGAAATATAAGTTAATTAAAAACCAGTCTTGAAAAAAATTCAAAAATTGATTGAAAACTAAGCCAGTTGTAGGCTTCTAAATTTGAAGATACGG
This sequence comes from Druceiella hillmani, assembly GCA_039881145.1. NCBI lineage: Eukaryota > Metazoa > Arthropoda > Insecta > Lepidoptera > Hepialidae > Druceiella > Druceiella hillmani. The sequence goes on from JAYKKI010000031.1 coordinate 13,340,097, forward strand.
ATAGAGTTGGGTATGTCCCTGTCTCTTTTCCTCTTGTAGAATATAATGTGCAATATTAAAAATGACCTCACAACACAGTATTGCCGCCCTTGTCTAAAGATTAAATTTAAACTTTTATAACTCGGTCCATTTTTAAGATTATTGAAATTTTTTTTCACTCTTCATCGGTTTGTACCTTGAAATTATGATTAATGAAATAAAAAGAAATTAGTCAAATACCTAATTAATCAAATATGAAACTGGTTACTTTTAGCTGGTATTGAAATATCTTGATGTAAATCCTCAAAGATAAGATTTTATGTTTATCAATTCAAATAATAAAATGGCTGATAAATTAGCTACCTATTTGCGTTGTCACTTGCAGTATTTTTAAATAATTAAGTTAGTACATAGTTTGTCACTATGTTTGGTATTATGTAGATGTATGTAAATAATAAATAGTTATTGAAGGTAGGGAAAAGCCAGGAGCGCTTAGCGTGTTAAACTTATTCGTGAATTGATAATAATTTTTAATAGTAAATATTCAGGAATATAATTTCTGACATAGTTTGAGACTATGTTATTATGTTTGGTATTATGTATATAGCAAATAGTTATTGAAGGTAGAGAAAAAGCCAGGAGCGCTTAGCGTGTTAAACTTACTCGTTAATTGATAATAATTTTTAATAGTAATATAATTTCTGACATAGTTTGACACTATGTTTGGTATTATGTAGATATATGTATATAGCAAATAGTTATTGAAGGTAGGGAAAAAGCCAGGTGCGCTTAGCGTGTTAAACTCATTTGTTAATTGATAATAATTTTTAATAGTAAATATTCAGGAATATAATTTCTGATGTATTTCGGAAGTTTATTCATAAGCAATGCAGAGTTGTGTTGGTTTAAATAAATAAGTAACCTGTAGCCTTTGGGCAAGCAATCAAAGTGCCAAAAATCGGTAAAGTTTGGCAAGAACCGGGCAAGGTCTGAGTATTGTAATTTGGGTCAGCTTTTGTGTGGTGGTTCAGTACCTTTAGGGCATAAATATATGTAAGGGAACAAAACTGAGTCTTTGGGCTGAAGCAATCAAAGTGCCAAAAAGCAGTAGTTTGGCAAGAACTGGACAAGGTTTGACTATTGTAATTTGGGTCAGCTTTTGTGTAGTGGTTCAGTACCTTTAGGACATAAATATATGCAAGGGCACAAAACTGAGCCTTTGGGCTGAAGCAATCAAAGTACCAAAAAGTGGTAAAGTTTGGCAAGAACCGGACAAGTTCTGAGTATTTTAATTTGGGTCAGCTTTTGTGTGGTGGTTCAGTACTTTTAGAGCATAAATATAAGCAAGGGAAAAAGTTCAGTTTAGCGAAAATGTCTTTTTCTTCCATTTTTATTGTTTTAAACTAGGGCTTGATCAAGATTATGTTATTAAAAAAAACTGATTTGAATAAGTTTCCGTACAAAAGTGCACTTTGACACGGAATTCTAAGTTATAAGTTTTTCAATTTAATTGCCATTTGTTACTAAACACAGAATTTGCAAATACAAAGAGGAATTGACAAATACAAATAAAATATATATAAAATTAAAAACAAATACAAAAAAATGAAGAAAATGCTCAGAGGATTGCATAAGGAGAGATTATAAAATTTGTGTTTGATAGCCAATTCACAGCTGTTTCTTCAAAGAAAGAGCATTTTCCAATTACATTTTTAATAATGAAATAATTGTTTCCGAGCCCTAATTTTTTTCAAATATCTGATTTTTTATGTATATTCTTTCATTTAAACCAAAGAAAACCAGGAAATTTACATTTTCGCTAAACTGATCTTAAATCTATGCAAGTCCTGTTACATACATTTAAAACTGTTAAGAATTAATAGATTGTCTTTTTCTGGATAGATTGTCTCCTAAAGGGAAATGACTCAAACGGTGGACGCAACTTGAAATCACTATACAGTTCCTCACCTTCGGAATTAATGGATTTTCTTTTTTTTGGATAGATTTTCTTGAAAGCAGTTTAAAACTTACCAATATTGCTCACTAAAGGGAACCGACCCAAAAGGTGGATGCAACTTTAAATCTCCATACAGTTCCTGACCTAAGCGGAATCTTCATGTGGGGAGTTTTGCAACTGATTCTGTTTAATTATTCTTTATATTTTTTTTCAATAAATAATCTAGTGCATCTATCAATTTTTCTAGATCATTTGGTTCCATAGTTGTTTGAAAAAATTATGTTTAATAACTTTGCTAGGCAAACTAATATTTGTTGTTTTTTTCCACATGGCTTTTTTGGAAATATTTTTGAGTTAAAAAAATATTTTTTTTTTGTAAGTGATTAGATGAACCAAAACAGAAATTTGTAATATTCCAAACTATCAGCTCTAATCATATAGAAGTTATAGGCATGTGACAGACATACATGTGGTTAATTTTTCACCATACTCTACTTTTTGAGGAAGTCTCTCGTTATATATACAAGGAAAAGTAAGATTGATTTCAATATATTTTATATAAATGGATATATATATCTTAGCAATCATATAGGTGTGTATAAGAATGGAATAAAAAAATGATTGTAACATGGATATATCTTAGCAATTATATAGATGTGTATAAGAATGGAACAAAATAATGATTATAAGATGGGTATATCTTAGCAATTATATAGATGTGTATAAGAATGGAACAAAAAAATTATTATAACATGGATATATCTTAGTAGATGTGTATAAGAATGGAACAAAATAATGATTATAAGATGGGTATATCTTAGCAATTATATAGATGTGTATAAGAATGTAACAAAAAAATTATTATATCATAGATATATCTTAGCAATTATATAGGTGTGTAGAAGAATGGAACAAAACAATTATTATAACAAATCTTTTTTTTTGTTAATAAAGCAGTAAAAATAAGATCATATGGAAATATTTTCATGCATTTTGTGAAATGTGACAATGTTTAGCGAGAGTGTAATATCTATGTGGGCGTGGCTCTGAAAATTACGGAGGCAGTGCTAACATGACTTGACCTTTTGGTATGTAAAAATATTGAAAGGTTAACAAAAAAGGGTTCGAAGACCTGTAAAGAAATTGAAGTATTGATAAAGTTGAAGGGCTATTTTTATTATGGAGAAATGTTAGAAGTCATCAAAATGAAATATTGTATGATTAAATTTATTGGAGGCGAAATAAGAGAAAAAGATATGTGAAATAATTTGTTATTTGAAAAATATTGCGAAGGATAAGTTGAGATTGAGAATATGTAAGAATTTAAAATATGAACTTAAAAAAATGTTAAAAACAATACAAATTTGGATGATTGTTTGTCTCAGGAACAACTCGGATGCTCTTCCAATTAGTATGTTAAAATAAACCTGTCCAGGTACGATTAGAACTATTACTACAAGGTCTCGCTGTATTCTTGCATAGTCCTTTATAAAAACTACTTAGCATAGTTAAAAAAACACAAATTTAAGTTTATTCATCAAAATGTTTTTCGTCATGTTCAAAGTAATCCCCATTGTTTGCAATATAACTGTGATAACGCTGGATACACTCTTCCGTACATTGGCCTTTAATTCCCGCTGTAAATTCAGTTTGATGTCTTCAATCAAGGCAAAACGGGTTTCACGGAGTGGCAATTTCAGTTTTGGAAACAGGAAGAAGTCACACAGGGTTAATTCCGGCGTATATGCTGGATGGTCAATGGTATTAATTGAGTTTTTGGCTTTGTACTTGGTCATAATTTCCTCGAGAAATTATGTCTTTAGAGACCTGCTCTTGGTGCTGTTTTAGCAAGGAATTGAGTTCTTTCGGAACAAGTCTTGTGCCAATGAATCTTATACGCAAAACGTTAATTAAAATTCCATGACCGTTCATTTTATCAATGTTCAACTCTCAAGCCAATTCTCTAATACTGAAATGACGATTTTCAAGTACTATTGTGTAATGTTTTCTATGTTATTGTCAGTGGTAGACATTGAAGGCCGCCCGGTGTGAGGCAAATCTTTGACCACTTCACGGCCTCCTTTGAACGATTAGTACCACTCGTATGCATGTGTTTTCGACATAGTCGAGTCGCTTTTTTTGACATTTTTAATGATTTGGCATAAGAACTTTCGTTTGAAATATAAAATATAAAGCAAACCCTTAGTTCAATTAATTTATCCATAATAAAATTCGCAGAGCAACTTTGAGGTCATACTGTTGTGACAGCTGCTGTAAACACACTAGTTGATAGATCGTGATCAAGTTTGGCTTGGTAATTAAGGAAGGTTCTGTCAATTTAACCATTTTAGTGCCATGGTTTTTTACGCGTATATACTTAAAAATGCCAAAGAAATCTTTTGTTTCTAATGTCATTTACCCTTGTCTCGAAAAAAAACAGTATCTCTTCCAAAAATTATCCAATTTTAATAATTTTTTCGGCGTTTTCTTAATAAAAACTTGTATAAGGATAATAAAATACAAAGAAAATTATGAAAACATATATTGTGAACAAAAATTATAACAAAAACTGAAATCAAGGTCACATCGTATTTTCGCAGTCCGGTACATCCTTTGTATCAGCAAAATAATTGTTATCGTCACTATTATCACTATCACTCAAAATTTGGATTACGCCATATTGTGGGCGCACCACAATGTCACTCCCACCCTTTGTATCATGCAAAATAATTGTTATCGTCACTATTATCACTATCACTCAAAATTTGCATTACGCCAAATTGTGAGCGCACCACAATGTCACTCCCACTATCAGTTTCTTCACAACTTGAAAAACGATCATTTTCACTCAAATTATTTTCGTATTCCGACATTATGGGTTAAAAATTTTCTTTTCCTGGATCCTTTTCATATTGTAATTATCATTGTATTTTTTTCATTTAATGATTAACGTCGCAAGGCTTCACTTATTGAGGTTGACCAAACCGTGCCAATAAAAGACTAGGTTCAAGAATTAGTTGTTGAGTGGTAAATACAATGAATCCTTTTAATGAAAAGTAACTATATTTTCAACATTAATTAATAAACTTTGTTATGTTTCGTATAAAGTAGTTATCACAATTTGAAATCGCCCAAAAAGTTTTATGTAATTCTAGAAGTACTATAAAGTATACAACAATACTAAACTTATAACTGATGAAGATCCATCTCACTGATTGAATTTTCAATAAAATACAAATAAATTACTTAGAAAACTTAAGATACCCCGTATAATGAGACTTAACTAATTTTTTGATTTAACCTCTCTTTGATTCATATATGAATATTTTAAAAAGTTAGCTTGTGCAGAATAGTTACATAGCTTAATAAGATTTACTATTATGCCAAAATTCAAGATTTTACCTCATATATTTTCAGTGTACATCTGCTATAACAGATGGACAGACAGACTTGTGAGTGAAGTTATAAGAGTTTCGTTGTACAGTTAGAGGAATGGAGCCTTAAAAAAAGGAAAGTCTATTTCATGTGATTATGGCTAAAAAAATCAAAATAAAACTGTTTTTGACGTGTAAACCTCTTTAAAGTTACTGGTTTCCAATATGAATTTTTTAAAGTAAAAAAATGCTATTTTTTATTATTGAAACAAAGAATAATGTTAAAATACAAAATCCGTTGATTATGAAGAAAATAAAACTCCGTTAATTATGAAGAGTCAAGAAGTTTATGCAGACTTATTTACGTAAACTTTTAATCAAATGGAAAAGTAAACTTTTTCAATTTGGAGATTTGGAAAGCTGTAGTAGATGAATTTGTTTTTTGGTTAAATTTGGGTAATGGTTGTGTACATTATTATGATTAACTGTTGAAGGGTAGTCATATTTAGTAATAATCTCTTATAGATTCAATACAGTAAGTTATCTATATTAGACATGTTGAGAAGAGTAAACTTTTCAGTTTGGAAAGCTGTAGTAGATGAATTTGTTTCTTGGTTAAATTTGGGTAATGTTTGTGTACATTATTAACTGTTGAAGGGTAGTCATATTAAGATATAATCTCTTATAGATTCAATACAGTAAGTTATCTACACTAGACATGTCGAGAAAAGTAAACTTATCAGTTTGGAAAGCTGTAGTAGATGAATTTGTTTCTTGGTTAAATTTGTTTAATATTTGTGTACATTATTATGATTAACTGTTGAAGGATAGTCATATTTAATTACAATCTCTTATAGATTCAATACAATAAGTTATCTATATTAGACATGTTGAGAAGAGTAAACTTTTCAGTTTGGAAAGCTGTAGTAGATGAATTTGTTTCTTGGTTAAATTTGGGTAATATTTGTGTACAGTATTGTGATGAACTGTTGAAGGGTAGTCATATTTAGTAATAATCTCTTATAGATTCAATACAGTAAGTTATCTATACTAGACATGTCGAGAAAAGTAAACTTTTCAGTTTGGAAAGCTGTAGTAGATGAATTTGTTCCTTGGTTAAATTTGTTTAATGTTTGTGTACATTATTATGATTAACTGTTGAAGGGTAGTCATATTTAGTAATAATCTCTTATAGATTCAATACAGTAAGTTATCTATACTAGACATGTCGAGAAAAGTAAACTTTTCAGTTTGGAAAGCTGTAGTAGATGAATTTGTTCCTTGGTTAAATTTGTTTAATGTTTGTGTACATTATTATGATTAACTGTTGAAGGGTAGTCATATTTAGTAATAATCTCTTATAGATTCAATACAGTAAGTTATCTATACTAGACATGTCGACAAAAGTAAGCTTTTCAGTTTGGAAAGCTGTAGTAGATGAATTTGTTCCTTGGTTAAATTTGTGTAATGTTTGTGTACATTATTATGATTAACTGTTTAAGGGTAGTCATATTTAGTAATAATCTCTTATAGATTCAATACAGTAAGTTATCTATACTAGACATGTCGAGAAAAGTAAACTTTTCAGTTTGGAAAGCTATAGTAGATGAATTTGTTTCTTGGTTAAATTTGTTTAATGTTTGTGTACAGTATTGTGATGAACTGTTGAAGGGTAGTCATATATAATAACAATCTCTTACAGAATCAATACAATAAGTTATCTATACTAGACATGTCGAGAAAAGTAAACTTTTCAGTTGGAAAGCTATAGTAGATGAATTTGTTTATTGGTTAAATTTGAGCAATTTTTGGGTAGAGTATTATGATAAACTATTGAAGAGTAGTCATATTTAACAATAATCCCTTATAGAATCAATACAATAACTTATGTATATTGTACATGTTTAGAAAAGTAAACTTTTCAATTTAAAAAGCTATGTAGATGAATTTGTTTCTTGGTTAAATTTGGGTAATGTTTGTGTACAGTATTATGATGAATTGTTGAAGGGTAGTCATATTTAATAACAATCTCTTATAGATTCAATACAATAACTTATGTATATTGAACATGTTGAGAAAAGTGAACTTTTTCAATTTGGAAAGCAATAGTAGATGACTTTGTTTCTTGATTAAATTTGGGTAATGTTTGTGTACAATATTATGATGAATTGTTGAAGGGTAGTCATATTTAATAACAATCTCTCATAGATTCAATACAATAGCTTATCTATATTAGATGTGTCAATGTAGTTATGCAAACATTAATGGTTGTGAGACGTTTATGAATTATTAGGTCACCATTTCATTAATTTATTAAAACATGGTGTTTTTTTAGCGAATATAAAGGTTGTAGTGAATATAATGACCTCTATTAGGCTGTTACCAACTTGATAAGTTTAACTCGGTTATATATTGGACTATTTATATTCTATCTATCTTCATTATTTAGTATGATGTTGAAACTGGCAGCGGTTGAAGTAATAACAGTACTGATTAGATATTGCACGAATCAATTACATATTCCACAATCAATTAGGTATTCCACAATCAATAACATATTTTTGAACACACTCAATGCCGGAATCTAATCATGGTGGCAGCAAGTATATTTCAGCGAAGATGAAATTTTTGCAGCTTTCAATCACTTGAATGAAAGAAATACTAAAATACTTTTGATCTCGGTATATTTTAAAAAAAAATAATGTGATAAAATTGTTTTTGTACAAATTATATTTTTGTAACAAATTATTTTTTAAAATTTCTTCAACCTAATTTGAATTTTTGGTTATTAGACACTAAATATACAAATAAGAACACAAATTGTCAAATATTGAATACAAAAATAAGTTTTAAGTGTAAAAAGTGAAATAAATAAAAAAATAGTCTAAAAAGATGTTTGGAAAGCGCTTTTATGAATAATTCTAGTAGAAATATTTTATAAATTGTTTTTAGGGTCCGTACCCCTAACTGGTAAACGGAACCTTTATAAATTCACTCATGTTCATCTGTCATAGACAATTTTCACAGAAACCATGTGATAGAAATATAAAATTTGGTGTAGCATAAAAATGCACCATGTAAACCGCATATTTTGGACTCGCTACTTGTTAGCAAAATTTTTTAAAATATACTTTGAGAATTAAAGTGGGGTACAAAGGGTTAAATTTTTTTTAAAATTTATTTAACATATCACTTGAAAGGCATTTTTAGGAGGAATACGAAAATATTTTTTCATAATTTTTAATTGCATTTTTAAAAGATATTCTGAGATATATGTGAAAGTAGAGTTATGTGCCTTAAACTATAAAAATTATGAGAAATACTGAGTTGGTAATATCTGACTAGAAGATTACAGGAAAATTATATCATTTATCCTAGGTAGATCTTATAATTTTTAAAATTAGCATCACACTTTTACGCCTGTGAAAGGTATGTTTCAATTGCGAAAAATTAATGTTCATAATGATTTAATAGAAATACTAAGTTCCCTTAAACATTGCTAAGCTTCTAAATGGGTATGGAACCCTTTTAGCACAAGTTCTGCTTGTACTTGTAAGGTTTTTTTTACTATATTGTTAATGGTATTCGTAACTGTTAAATTAGTTGTGTTGTGTAAGTATTCTCAGAGTAAAAAAAAAACAAAAATACTGAAAAATACACTTTTGCTAAAGTGAAAATTTTGCCGAGTGGATGACATTATATGATGCATGAGCAAAAGTATTAAATAGAATGTTTTCCTTAATGATTGTAGTCAAAAATTACAATCGCGCATCGTAGAAATTGGATTAAACAATTTATTTTTCCCATAATTGAAAATATACGAATGTGTTTTTGGTTTTGCTGTCATTAGTTGTGGGAAAAACATGTAAATTTTTTTGGCACCACGAAATACTGCTAAATTTTTACCGATACGATATGAACATAACTTATTTTTATTTTAATGAAAATAATACCAATTTTTTTATTCAAATAGTCTACAGTAGAAATATAACATCGGTTATAAGAATGTGTTGGTTGTGATGGAGAAAATTGGTGATCCTGGCTGGGTCCCATGCATCACCTTATCTGAAATACTGTTTCTTACAACATTGTTTATAATCACATACTGCATTTAGCAATATTATTTTCAAAGGTTTTTCCGAGAATCATATAGGTAATACTGATCAGATATCATATGTTCATTTTCATTTAGGAGTAAAAATACTAACGTCGCACATTTTTTACTTGAAAACACTTTGGGCAATGGCTAATTTACAAAAAAAGCGTGTTTAGAGCCCTTTCTAATAAACCTTAGAATGATTTTGTTTAATGTCTGTACATACGTATGCGTATCAGTCAATTCGTTGGTATATGAAACGTAGTGATTTATTTAGTGGCTTTTTTAAATTTTTAGCAGGGGTTTCACAATCTTTTTTGCATTGAGCCACCCCGGATTATAAAAAATATATTCATGTCCCACCCCTATTAATTTTGTTTCATAATTACAATAAAAAATCTTATCATTTTCCTGACGTTTATTTCTCAATTACTACTACTAGTATAATTATATAGAAAAATTGTAGTAATGCTATTTTTGTGCCCACCTGTGGATTTAACACTTCAAATAGATTTTTCTTTAGAATATCTGACCATATTGGGCTGCACTAATGATCTCTTTACACACCGCGAGACGTGCCCACTGGTTGGGAAGTCCTGTTTTATAAATTGCACTTACTATGACTTAGTGTGACTTGTCCCTTCAATGTTGTTAACTAATTTCGACTGTAGTTTCAACTGCGTTCTTTCTAACTAAAAGCTATCTCATATTCAGTATGTTAGTTTTAACTGATAATTTATCTTTATCAATAATCTATCTCATTATCTAAACTGTAGTCTTACAGATCAGTTCCAATTTTACCCTTGGAGTAAGTGGGAAGACATATTGCAATGTGTCAGGTTTTGTGATGATAAGACATGTTTGATTTAGGAAAAATGTGACTTTACAATTCTGGTGTTTAGTTATTAAGAATTAGAAATAATTATGGTTTCGTAAGAAATGGTTAAATGATAAAAAAAAGGCAATTTCAGACACTCGGTGCAACTCTAGGACATTTTAAGGAGCTCTGATTAATACAAATTGTTTTCAGTTGAAATTAAATTAAAGATTAATAATGTTCAGTGTGCAAGTTCTCAAAATATATTTTTGTATTGCTTTTTCAAATTTATTTGTTAAATAAAATTGTGTAATTTTGAGTAATATTTTGTTGACAGAAAATACTTTTGTGCGTTGCTAAAATAAACATTTTTTGACAGGCGAAGGAGGACTTCACAAAGTATCGTAATCTTTATTTGTAAGCGTGGCGGCTCGGTGTTACCGTTACCGAGTATTAAAGAGTATTGACAGCATTGTTACTTGGAGCGTTGTACTGTTAGTTCGTTCGTATTTCTATGGTCAATTACATATACATGGTGTCCGGGAATAAGTGTCGGACAAAAAAAGATGTTATTCGTTGAAATAAAATGAAAAGATGACTTTTCAGAAATTTTAAAGTAATATTCATAATTATTTGTTATCTTTTTCGTACACCCGTTTCTTGCACACATAGTTCAGCGCCGCTCGGGGGAATAATCCACGACAGCTGCGAGGACATCGCCATTGCAGGTAAACACTGCACACCGGGCAAGTATTAGATGTGTTGAAAAGAGTTATGTGTAATATTTTTTTTTGCACTCAGTTAGAAAAACTGCGTGTTTTACGTGTTATTTCAACGACACTTTATTCCTTTATAGCCAATAAATAGCGTCTTTCTCTATCCGCCACTTATTCCCGTATACTGTGTATGCTGGGGATGGTTTCATTCTATTGTCTAAGATTAATCTCTTACCTGGTAATTAGAAGTGAATTAGGATTAAATCTAAACTAAAAAAAAACTGTTACGAGCATGAATTGTAAAAGATCTTATTTTATATAATTAAAATAGGATAATAGATGATTATGCGTATATGAAGATTTTATAGTTTGATATTTAGAGATGTGATATACTTATATAGAAATATATTGTTTTGTTATCAGAAAAAATAATTTAGCGCGTAAACAAAAACTTAACTCGTATTATTACTCATTCGGTTTCGCAGGAATCGCATCAAAAAGATGATTCATTTATTGGCGGATACATCGTATAGAATACTGTAAACCCGTCTATCTATAGCACTGCATTATCTTATCCGTAAACTGACTGAGCTGTAGGAATCATATTGTGCCGTATTGGTTCGTGCGGGCTCATTTTTTTAAATTGTTTACGTGTGTAACTTTATAATTTATAACTCCATTTAATTTAGTTGACCATAATTATGTTAGAATATACAGCTGTATTCTACGTTACGAAGTAAATTTAAGGATGATATATGATATAGCGATCCCTGATCTTAAGCATGTGATTAGATAATTAAGTAATTTGTTGATAATTTTTTTTCTTTTAATGAACTTTTTTTTTTGTTTTTTTTTCTATTTAGAATCGGCCAGATAGCTATAATTAAATTTTTTGACATCTTATGAACGATTTCAGAAATTGAGCACATCCAATGACGTGACATTTCCCATATTAGTATAGCTTCAGAATCTTGACCTTCTCAATCGGAATATACTTTGATCAGCATCCATAAGTGCTCTAGCTAATTGGTTTGTGTGATGTTCCAGTCTTTGTTTGTAGCCTTTGCAGGATAAGTTAACCTGTTCTTTTACAGTGGGCATCTCAGTATATTCGTGTATTTTTGTATTTTTAATAAACCATGGGGCATTTATCAAGGTTTTTAGGGTTTTATTTTGAAAACGCTGCAGTATCTCAACATTGGAGTGGCTTGCCTTTATTAATCCAAAGTGCCCTTTAAACTGTTAAATATATTTTTTGGGCCTCAAAAGGAAAAAAGCAACCCCTATAAGATCACTTTGTTGTCCGTCTATCGGTTTGTCGAGACCCTTTTTCTCAGGAATGCGTCGAGGTATCAAGTTGAAATTACTATTGAATACTTAGGTCTACGGTACCTTGGAAGTGTAAACAGTTAAGTTTCTAAGTCAACGCAATCAAAAAATACGGCCATTTGTGCCGCATATTTTGACACACTCGCAACAAAACTTATAGGCTACTTCTTTATCAAAACCGCTATCAAAACCTATAGGTTACTTCCCGTTGACCTAGAGTCATGAAATTTGGCATGGAAGTTGGCAAGAAGCAAGATCTCACAGCACAAGTAAAGGAAAAAATTGTTAATTTGTAGTTAATAGGAATATCATGTACCGTTAAATGTATATAAAAGCCTAAATGTGTATGGAACCCCCTCGTAGTGCGAGTCCAACTCGTGTTTGACTGATTTTTTTATACATATTCTTTGTTTAAAAAAAAAGTAAAAAAGTGAGAAATGTACTATTGCTAAAGCGAATTATTAACCACTTGGATGTTACCGTATAATGACATGAGCGAGAAACAATTTAAACATTTAACGCTTAAGGGCACGTCTAATATTGGGCCCAAAACGTATGCAAGATCTAGACTGCAGCATTTTGCATCTAGTCGCTAATTTTAGCGAGGCTTTAAATAAAAATATTTTTCTTAATGATCGCTAAAGAAATGATTAAAATAGCATTTCATAAGAATGGTGCTAAAATTTATTTTTCCTTTAATTGATAATAATCCACTACTTGGGTTGGAAATGATATCATTCTGAGCATTGCATACGACCGATTTAGCATCTGTCGGCACTTGGGCTTGAATTGTATATCAAAGATTTGTCCTGATACTTCGTCATCAAAATTTCATAAAGGATCCAATAATCTATTCAAATGGATTAAAAATCAACTCACTACCATTATAAAAAGTTCTTCGGTGTTTGTGTTCAATTGCAATACCTAATATAACCTACAAATTGAGATATGTTTTTTTTTTTTTATTTCAAAGTATGTTATTTTTAAGATTTGAAAAATGGAATTCATATAAAGTCACTCATGTGTCTGTCTTTCTGTCTGTAAGTCGTAGCTGATTTTCCAAGAAACCATGCGATGTAGAAGTGTGAAATTTGGCGTAATTTTGGCGTGTACCTATTTGGTAAAATCCGACTACAAGATTACAGGAAAACTACGGCGATTTTCCCAGATCTTGTAATTTTTAGAATATACACCATGTTTTTATGCCTGTGAAAGATATAGTAGACCATATATTTACATTGTGAAAAATTAGTATTTTAAAAATATGTGGCCTTAAATGTTTACAAATGCTGAAATGTTTACAGAACTCTTATTAGTGCAAGTTCTAGTGTTGATAGGTTTTTTTATTGTCATATGAAAATAATTATTACTGTCTTAGTAGTAGTTATTATTGGTAGATTTATTAAATTGCACATAGTATAAATGTAATAGTACTTCGTTAATAAACTGATGTGTTTATGAAGGTGTTAAATGATACGTGTTATAAAATAGTGGGAGAGGTATTACCTGCAGTTAAATTAAACGAAACATTTGTTTTCGTAAATAACATAACTTTTATTACGTTTAGATGTCTATCACAGAATGTATTGAGGATCTAAATTTAATAGACCACATCTTGCATTGATATCATGATGGTTCAGGTTGCTAGTAGGTACATAATACATATCAAATGCTGATATTCCATTATAGATTCCATAATTAATTGAGCATAACTTATCAGTTGTCAAAATTCATTTTCTATCATTAGAGAACTGTAAGCTTTACTGAATCTGTAATTATATCGTCAAGTACTAAACGTTATAAAACCAAAGAACTCTGAAGCCGAATTGAACTCATTTCAACTTTTGTAAGAATACTTGCGTACCTGCGTTCGTGTATACATACGTACAGACTCTAATATGGTTCTTGCTTGTCTGCCAACATTTCGTCATAACACACTTTCCTTCACGGAATTTCATAGATCACTTACTGGACGCGATACTTCATGTTTTTGGTTGATTGATACAAATAAAAAAAAGCCCATTTTGTGCCGTCTGCACTTTTGTTGCGAACACTTGCATATTTGGTTGCATCAAATACAGAGAATACTCTCGAAGTTAAAGCGTAGCATCTATTTTTGTCTTTGTGTGGTTGTAAATCTTCTTAAATTGATAATCGTAATAAAATTGGCGTATGGAAATAGGCTGCAAGCGTTTTTGGTCCGGGGTTTTTAGTTTGTTTGTCTGGTTTTATTGTTCTTTTTTGAAAACGTTGCTCCTAACATTTCTGGTAATGTATTTAAGTTAGTTAATAGAGAAGTAACTGTTTTTTGGGGCAGGTTAAAGATTTTGGAAAATACTTTTTTTTTTGTAACAGAAGCTTATTAAAGGTTAGTTGTAATATGTGCTCATGTTGAGCAACAAATTATTTGAGGTATTTTAACAATAATCTTAAAAAGTTTTTTGTTGTTGAAGTTAAAAATTTTATTTACGTTTTTGTGTCCTTACCTATTTCCTTATTTATTTGTCAATATATATTTATAGAAATATGACATCTCACTATCTATGTTTTTGAACAATATTATGTATTTAGTGTAATATTTATTGTTCTAAATAGTGGTAATATTTGAACAAATTTATTTTTTCTTATCACACTCTGGTACCACAGTGGTTAGGTAGGTGATTAGTTGAGTAGTAGGGGAAAGTTCCAGTATAGTTTGGTTCTGGACGGTGATGTCACTAAATTTTGAGCATATTATTTGATGACATTGTGTCTATCAAGTAATTTTTTTAAATATTTTGTTATAAAATCTTTATAAACAATTCAAGAGCACAATTTTTCTTGACAAAGAAACGTTTCATTTTACATCATAAAGATTTTAATTTTTTTAAAATTAATATATTAAGTTAGGCAGTATCCCTTTTTTGGCATTGGTAAATAAAGTGATACCAATATATTTTGTGTAATTTTTTTATATACGCAATCTTATATACTCCACCCCATTCCAAATCAGAATGTATGTAAACAAACCAATTTGACAGTTAAAATATGGTTGTCAATCGAGTAATTTTTTAAAATATTTTGATATAAACAATTAAAGAGCACAATTTTTCTTGAAAAAGAAACGTTTGATTTTACAACAATAAATATTTTAATTTTTTTAAAATTAATATGTTAAGTTACGCAGTATCCCTTTTTTGGCATTGGTAAATAAAGTGATATCTATATATTTTGTGTATTTTTTTATATACACACTCTTATATACTCCACCCCATTCCAAAACAGTATGTTTGTAAACAAACCAATTTGACAGTTAAAATATGGTTGTCAATCGAGTAATTTTTTAAAATATTTTGATATAAAATCTTTATAAACAATTAAAGAGCACAATTTTTCTTGAAAAGGAAACGTTTCATTTTACATCATAAAAATTAAAATTTTTTTTAAATTAATATATTAAGTTAGGCAGTATCCCTTTTTTGGCATTGGTAAATAAAGTGATACCCAAAAATTTTTGTGTAATTTTTTTATATACGTACTCTTATATACTCCACCCCATTCTAAAACAGAATGTTTGTAAACAAACCAATTTGACAGTTAAAATATGGTTATGGTTAATAAACATTTAATCAGCAGACGATTATTAAAAAAAACTCACTGTATTTCACCCGCGATATTATTAAACCATGTACTACAACACTATATTAACTTAATAAATTGCCATGCTAAATAATGTTATATATATCCATATTACATAAATTTTTTATTAATACGAATTGTAAAATTTAGAGGAGTAAAATGGACAACACTAGCTATCAATCATACAAAACTCAGAGGTATAAAACATTTTGGAAATAATAGTAATATTCCGACACATACAAAGTCTATATACAAATATGCCATTCATTGTACAATATTTACTTTATAATGTATTAAAGTGACATATCTGAAATACATCAGTTTCTATTTGACGTAGACGATATTCTACTAACTTACTAGCGTGATGCTTAAGCAAGGCTGAAGATGTAAACGAGACAGAACATTGGTGATATGTAATATACTTATAAATATACTTAGCTTAAGATAGTGAAACAAAACATTTATTTTTTTATTATCAAATAAGTGTGGGTATTGTTTTGCAATGTGGAATACATATTTTATTTGTTTGTATAGTTAAGTTTTGTTGTTATTTCATCGTATATTTTCGATGATTAGATATATTTATTTAAAAAAAATAAGTCTAGAAAAAGCTTTAATGTTTGGTTACTTATAAATATAGTTAGCTTAAGATAGTGAAACAAAACATTTATTTTTTTATTTTCAAATAAGTGTGGGTATTGTTTTGTAATGTGGAATACATGTTTTATTTGTTTGTTAAGTTAAGTTTTGTTGTTATTTGATTTTATATTTTCGATGATTACTTTTAATGTTAGATATATTTATTTAAAAAAAAATAACACTAGAATAAGCTGTAATGTTAGAGTTCGGCGTTATTTATATGCACTTTGGCATTATGTTATACAAATTAAATGTTATCAAAAATTTTCATTAAAATAAATTAACATAGCGTAAAGGTATACCAATAACAAATGAATTTTTTTTACCCAAATTTCAAATAAATCCATGGTATATTTTTAATTCGCAAA
Organism: Druceiella hillmani; assembly: GCA_039881145.1. Taxonomy (NCBI): domain Eukaryota; kingdom Metazoa; phylum Arthropoda; class Insecta; order Lepidoptera; family Hepialidae; genus Druceiella; species Druceiella hillmani. The sequence goes on from JAYKKI010000031.1 coordinate 13,356,990, forward strand.
AGGTTTAGAATACCTGAACTGTAATTTTGTTTTGTTTACAAACATTCTCTTTTGAAATGGAATGAATTATCTGTTTAATAAAATAATTTGAAGGCACAAATTTTGTTAAAGGCGCGGTATATATTAATGTGCTCTGGACCCAGTAATATATCAATGTATTTCTGGTCATACAATTGACATGATCAAACAAGTTTTTAAATATGTACATCACTATTTTCCTACATTGTATTTTAGCAAATTTTATTTGTTTGAACGGAATAGTACAATAAATAACTGTACAATAACACGGTTCGACAAAATATGCAAATTAAGTTTTGAAAACTTAATTGAGAAAGAAAATTTTAATAACTTGTTTTGAAATTGATGTATTAAAGTGGAAAATTAATGAACTCAAAAATGCCTATTTAGAAGAGCACGAGTGCGTAGTGAGCAAAACTGGATTAGAGAAATACGAATGAGGTGTCTTCAAAATGTCTTTCAAAAGTCCACGAACTTGATTGAATGAGTTAATTAATCCATTGTTGGATATATTTTTTACGTTAAAGAGAACCCGCAGAATCTAAATTTACTCCTTTCTCATATTTCTACCCGTTTTGATTGACGTGACACGAAATTAGCTATATATAGCTTATAGCTTTGGTATAAATTAAATTTTACATACGAAAACGCAAAAACTTTGCGTTATAATTCCAACGTAAACATGAACTCATAAGGGCTTCATAAAGAGAACTCACTTTGCTTTATTGACGTTACAAGAGGTTGTATTGTATTTATATTTGTAAGGCGAAAATGTCAAACGTAGTTATGGTATTTTATGTGTCTTTATTTTATGGGGACGCATTTCTTGTTGTATAATCTATAATTTTGTAGTACATATATTTTTATCAGGATGTCATATGGAAGAAAGAGACAATTGCAACTCATGATTACATAGTCAAACAAAAAAAATTAAAGGAGTTTAGACATAGAGAAGAGAGTATTACGGATAAAAATCAAAGTTATATTGAACTGATCACTAAATAGTTGCCAACTGGTTAGTAATCGATTGAGGCTTGCATGATATTCCACTACATTTAATATGAATTACTTTGTACGCAACTTCATTTACTAATCACTCATTGTGCGGACTGTCTAACTATTTCAAATGTCAGTTGTGACAAATCGTGTCCTTATTGAAGAGCATATGTCTATCGGTTTTTATAATTATTGATGATAGATATTACACATGTCGTTCTTTCTATCGTTGTATAGGTAATATTGGCCCTCGATCAAAAAATATTAACACATTTCAATTTAAACAATTTGACTCGTTGCTCACTTGATAACAAATGAATTCGAAGATATAATTATTAATTTCTATGGATAATAGTTGATAGTGATACTGATAATTTTTATAGCTAATAACAGCAACAAATGATAGCTTAACGCAAATGTAATTAATAATTATCCTTATATATTCCATTTGATTAATTAAGCTCATTAGTGCTATTACGATAGGCAACAAAAGTTTTTCATTAAGTTGTTATTAAAGATATAACTGCCTATAGTTACTTATATGCAACTAATGATACTTTAATTAATCGATATATGTTATTATGGACAGGCATTATTTATATAATTAGACAGTTTAAGTTATCAAAATGATGATACTATCTGTGATGTAGCTAACTAATTGTATATTTGATTAAATATAAAATGGATTATGGAGTTGCTGAATAGTTCATGATTAATAGTTTTTTTTATTTAATGTATGTTTTTTCTGTTGTTTTATTATTGTTTATATTGTGTTGTGAATTATTGTACTTTTGGTTCTTGCACATGTCCCAACGCTTAGCGTACATCCTATAAGGTTTAACAAATAAATATATGAATAGTCTAAGTTTTAATAATTGTTTATTAGCAATTATTGTTCATCACCAGCCTCACTGGCATAATTGTTTTCAGATTTTTATGCATTTCTTCTAGAATACTTTAAGGGGTTTTCTAGAATATGTCGAGGGCTTTTAATAATTAGTTTTTTAAATGTGTTTCTTGAGAAGAGTCCTTTAGGTGCTACAAAAGTGATTTAAACTTTTTTTCATCATAACTTTCAACATTAATAAATTTTGAAGTATTCAACAAAATTTTTTTAATGTAAATTTATAATTGTAGGTTTATAAGAGCCAGTTTTATTAATTTAACAAAATTTAATGATTTATGGTATATTCAAATTAAGTTGAAGAAAATGGCTTCATAAACTATAACTAATAATATTATATTACGTGAATATTGTTGATTTTTTTTAATTAATCATATTGAAAGAAGTTACGACACAGATAGTGAGGTGAGATCTAAAAACATTGATTAACTCTTGAAAAAAGAAATTTTTGTATCTAAAGGACCATTAAATAGTGTTATATTTTGATTAATTTCTTGACTATTCCTAATAACTATATAATAGTGTTTTTGAGGGTTCTGAATTTGTGTAACTCTTAAGATAATGTGGTAAAATGAAGTGTATGTTGTAAGTAGTGATGATCTGCCAAATTTGTTAAAAATTATTAAAAATTGTTAATATAGGTTCAACCCTCAGTCTCAGAAATTATTTGCAAACATTCTAAAAACCTTCTATTTCTTAACCCTTCATTGATGTTACTAAATAAACTTGTATGTTTGGTTACGCCGGTGTCAGAGTCTGAGTATTTTGTGTTTGAGTCACCACCACGCAACCAATTGTCTGTAGGGATAGGAAAATTATGCAGTTATTTCTATTGCTTATGGCAGTTATATGGTTCAAAACCCCGGTCTGAAAACGGCAGGTTAAGTGTCACTTAAAGAAGCTGAAGGGCTTTGGTGGAAGATTTTATTTTAATCACAGATAGATACTTGAATTTTGTTTATAGATGTAAAGATCACTTGGCAGCCCGTGAATTGAACAATTAGTCAATGTAGTGGTAAAAATATAGTGCTCTCAATACTTGGCTTAATTGCCAATGTCGTGTTTGAGATTCTTCATGCACAAATAAACGTATTGCTTTAAGCTTAAGTGTAGATAATGAAATATATACAAAACAGTCGATTTCCTTAACATGTGGAATTCATTGCCCTTGGCTCTAGCGCACACTTGTTACTATGTCCTTGAACGTAATACTAGGTAACTTAGGTTCAAATAGGATCCTATAAGGCGATACCCATGTAAAGGTCTCTGTATCAGATCTAATGTCGTGGCACTTAATGGAAGAACTTTTCTTTCTTTTTAAAATAAGAACTTTCTTTTGCTCTGTTATTAAAATAAATTATTGGATTTTTTTGTTATTTATAAAAATACATTCCAAACGTAATTTTGAGTTCAAATCCCCCGTTTCTCATGAAATATTTGCAAAATATAATCATGTATGTTTTAATATTATATTGTAACGATATGAGCTTTATCCGGATAAAAAACCTGTCAAGCACGAGTTGTACTTGCATTACAAGGGTTCCTCAAACATCTAGGCATTTATGAACATTTCATTTAATGGTAAATATTATTTATATTAAACTATGTACAAAATATAAATTTTTCAGAACATATATATATATCCTAGGTGCACATTTAAAAAAATCTGTTAGTTTCCCAATAGAACCAGAAATCATTGGTTTATGGATTTATCCCTTTGCGTAAAATGTCTCATTATGCCGACTTTCAAGATTGTAGGTCAATCGAATCTCCATTTTAGGTTTCAATGATCAGCAACTACGATAAAAGTAAAGAATTAATTTCAATTTGATATTTCAAACTGTTTCTGAGAAACAGGGTGTTGACGGGCAGACAGACATATGGACAACCAATTAATCTTACGAGGATGTTGTTTATTAGAATAAAGGTGAAAGTTCACTTTTTTTTAACTGCATTTATACCTACACAGGACACCTCCATTAGTACACTTTGAGTTTTATATCACAGAGTACAATACTGTTCAGTGTCGAATGATAAAATTTTTTTATGGAGTTTCGTTTAATGTTTCCATCAAATTTCACTGGTATTTTCCTGTTTTTCCTCTAGCTATGTTACTAGAATTATATTTCAGCAGATTTATAATTTTTGTTAAAAAAGAATTATGACATTGGTTACACTACGCTGTGAACAAACGATCTTATCTCTGCAAAATAAAAGTGTGCGGACTTCTGAAAATATCCTTATCAATAAATTGTAGATTAAGTTCTAAATCGAGCTGCGATTGTGACTTGATATGTTTCAATGTATTTATGAAATTATTTAATATATCTCGTATAAAAAAGCGTAGCTCCATGTACGTCTAATCATATATTCGAATCACCCGTAGCCGATTCAGTATCCTAATGTAGACAATGTCATAATCAATAATATGCGAAGTGCATTTTTGTTTGGCTCTTGTCACGTCCATCAGCTGATAACGTTACGATAAGTTTGTGGCATACGAAAATGTCGGCAATTAAAGAATTCTTCAAACGTTATCGTGATGTATTGATTTCTTTTTATTTGACCGTTGCGTCCTTCGAGTAAGATCGTTTGTTATTATATATAATAAAACGTACATTAAAATATTTTGATTTAAAAATATAATTTTTCAATATGAGCAATTTTTTACGTCTATTTTTATACAATAGCTATTTTTATGTAATAACTGTTTTTATGTAACAGCTATTTTTATACAACAGCTATAAATTGCTACAAGCCTGTGGCAATTTCTGGTTTTTTGGTGCTAAAAATATCTACCATAATTTAACTAAAAACAAAACCATCTACGTACCGAAACAACCAGGTACCATCTTCGTACCGAAACAGTCCGAAATTTATCTAGCTTGTTTAAGTCTTATCAAAGGTACAGCTTTCTAGAAATAAACTTATATGTATATGCTGCTAAGGGTACTATGAGACAAACGAAATCGGAAACCAAGCTTTGTGGACTTTAAATTTTATTAGTCTTGCGGAGTACATAAATACATACGTACATACCTGTGTATACACATATTCATACTTACAGACTTGACGTGATTCGTGTTTATCCACTGACATTTTGAAATGAGACATCTTTTGCTGATTTTCATATCTCCCTATGGAATGGTATAAAAACATTTCAACTTTTTGATTCATGGAAATAAAAAGGCATTGCTATTAGCAGCTATTAAAAAGTCTTTGACAGCCACATGCTCTAATGGGCATATTTTAACTTTGTAGGCTTGTCTAGGAACTGTTTTCGTTTTCGTCATAACATATTTGCTGTTGATGTGAGATTTGAATATTTTTTCAGGGTTTGAGGGGAGTTACAAACAATAGAATCAGATAATATGCAAATCAACTCTGAGTCGTTAACTGCTCTAACCATGTTCAGTAAATATAAGACTAGCTCTAAAGCGTTTAGTAGCTGTTGATGTTGAATATGAACGAAATGTTGTCTTTTATTTTTGTCACTTTGTGTCAATCTATTTATAAGACATTCTACGATTTACCTACAATGCCAAGCCTCGCGAATTATATCACTACATCACATAATTAAGATTCATACGAATATATGCTTGTAGATAATTTTACGTATATCATATTTGCATCTACAAATTTACTGTATAATTCTTGAGTTTGTAGTAATGTGAGGTGATCCGGTATTATCTGGAGTCCTTGAGAAGTGACATTTTAAAACATACAAAAATACATTTTGTGTTAAAAAGAGTTCAATAAACTTTAATATATGAGGGGCGTTCCCAGTATGGGTTTGAAAAATAAAGTGCCACCCCCTAACGTCATATATTTGTTAGGCCTATAAGTTGTTCAAAGTCTTGAAAGAAATGTGATTCCTCTTTGCCCAAAAAATTGGCATTCATCGTCGGGAAATTACTTTCCATGGAGGTCTTTCTTTATGCTTGGAATAAGGGTTGCCAGATTTTTTTTATAGTCTCTAAGGGACAGGTGATGGAAAAGTGAAATAAATAAAAGATTTCTTAAGATGGGCTAAAAGAAAAGATAAATTTTTTTATATATTGAAGATAAAATTGGGGAGGCTCACGAATAGAACAGCACTAGTCGCGATGATTGCTGTCATCGTTCACGCATAGACAAACAAATGCGACCGGTTTACTTTGTGTGTTTATGGTCTAGTTCTCTATGAATTATAGAAATAGGGGCAGTTGTTCTCTGGATACAGCACTTGAATTTGAATAAAAATATGGAACGTCCTAGGAAATATGGAACGTATAGCAACACTAGTTTGGAAACATGTAATAACCACTGAGGCCAAGACAGGTTTATACAGTGGATGATAATGAAATTCGTATACTGATTCCATTGTAACATTACTGTTATTTTTAGTTAATAATATTGATACCAAGAAGATATTGAACGCTTTCATATACTATCTCTTTCGGTCAACCAAAACACTACATATTGAGAGCTTAATACACTGTAAAACTTGTCCTTTCAACCGACAAGGCCACATGAGGCTAAAATTTTTTTTAAAACTCAATTTGACCCATATAATATTTTCCTATAAATATTTTTAGTGTTGAATATTGAGATATTTGAGGGTTAATATCATTTTTTCTTTTTCTTCTTTAGTCATGTTCTACCACAAAATAGGCTTTCTTCATTCTATACCACTACTCGATTTTGTGCTTTTTCCAATAATTTCACTCCAGCTGTTCTTTTAATGTCATCATACAAACATATATTTGTTGTTCCTTGTTGTTGCTTTTCGCCCCATGGTCTCCATTCTACAAGAGCTTTGTATCATGAATCTTGTTTCTAGCAACATGTTTGCTGACGTCCGTGACCCTGCTCTTCTCTCTGAGTCACTCGTTCCTCTTTCAGTATCTCAGCATGACTCCTACCAATTATGTTTCAATTGCCCTCTGAGTCACTCTGAGCTTGGTGAGGGTTTCTTTTGTAAACAATCAGGTTTCAGCTCCATAGGTAATGGTAGGATACACTGGTCATGCAATCTTTCTGTTCAGTCATAATTTTCATTATGAAGGTCTATTCAATTTTGAAATGGTGTTAGAAGACACTTAGAATGCTGGATTGGAGAAATTGTGGTCTTAAAATAGTAAGAAATAGACTGAGCAGTCTGAGGTTAACGACATTGCCTTACTCTGAGAAGGCCCGGGCGATCTCGAAACCATAATGCAAGAACTGAGTGATGCTTCTGGGCGGATTGAATTAGAAATGAACTTGGACTAAACCGAGATTATGACAAACTGTCACGGATAACGCTAGTCTTGTATGACAGTCTATTTTGTTGGTTTGGTTTCCTTTCCTCATAACAACCTCAATATTATGCAATTGTTTCAAATTTCTACACTGGGCACATCTTTGATAAAAACAATCTTCTCAGCTGTCTCCACAAAGGACCAATTCGATAAATTCTGAGATATGATTTGGTAAAAAATTGATTGCATGCAAAATTAAACTTGTATTATTATAATATGTACAGAAATATACATTTAATGGCATTTGATGTCTCAGGCAAATATGATCTGGGCGCAACTCGCAAAATTTTTGAGTGACCAATCTCAATGTTTGGATTTTCAGCTTAGAAAATTTCGTAACTTTCTCCCAGAGTCATCAATATCTTTTTTGGATTTTACTTTTCTTTCCTCCTTCCTTCCTTTGCACCGGGTGCCTGGTAAGATATGTTCTCTTTTTCAAAAAAAGATTCTACTTGAAGTATGACTTCATCATTTAATCCAGTTATTCTTGATCGCTGAAGAGATGGTTTTATGAGTCTGGAATAAACTGATGTGCTAATTTTTTCATCATTCTTTTAACTTTTGCAATCGTCTTCCGAAATCAGCTGGGACTCCTGAAGGCTTTTCTTGGTGAATCTGTATTTAGGTCAAAAGAATAAACTTCGGTATTTACAACAATCTTTACAGATTGTTTAGCTCTATAACTTCTCATTTTTTCTCTTTTATTTGCTCTATGAGCCTCTTTATTCTCTATGGTCATTGGCATTTTGTTTAAATGATTCAAATTTTCCATTTGCTTTCAATTTTTCTCTTTGTTTCCTTTTTCTTTCTGCTGCTGTTTTTCCCATCTAAAATTTACAAAATATCAACATTCGCAAGTTGAATAGCTAAACTATGTCTATTATACCTAAACCTAGTTGTGACTTACTCTACATTGTGACTTGCACTATAGAACTAAATTGCTTAATATTGAGAGAAAATGCATTTTAGTTTAAGACATAAGCATATACCATTATAGAGGCAAACACGGAGAGAGGAAATAACTCGAAATTATAAAAATCTAAATTAATTTGAAACAAATAGAGAAACTTTTATATTTTTTTGTGACTTAAACTAGCGGCTAAAAGGGACCAATTTAAAACACACAAAAGTAACTTGTAATAAAAAAATTTCCTTTAAAATTTATTTTTTTATTAGTAGACAAATTAATAACTAACCAAAATTTTATGAAAACGTAATTTAAAATCAATATTTAAACTTGGTTAAAAAAGAGACATTACAGTTTCACAGCATGGCAGCCATTTTGAAAGTAATGTGTTGCCACAAAGAAAAATAAAAAAAGTTCTTAATGCAAAATTTATGCATTTCAGTCTATCCTAAAACATAAAACAGTTAGAACAGCGGGAAAATTTATTTATTTTTTTCACTTGTGGGATATAGTTATATGGAAATAGCCAATAATGTGTAGGATACAAAAACAAAAATTTAAAACAAAAATTGATTACAGAATCTTGTCAATTAGTGTAAAACCGTCGTGATTTTTGTTAATAGTTGGATAAAACTTAAAACCTGAAACGTGTTAAACGTGTGTGTGGTATAACTTGATACGGTGTAGAATATCTTTGTATCAATAGAGCTTGTCTATCTACATCTTTGTGGTTTTATGAAAACGATAGTTATGTTTACAAATATCGTTTACGGACTTGATATTTTCTGCTATCTGCTGTGTTGTTAAGCTGAACAAGCTATACATAAACGTACATGAATATTATGGGTTAACAATTTTAATTCATATATATAAATACGTAAAGATAGATAAAATGTACGTATGCTTTAATAGTGTGAAATTAAAATTAGATACTTAATACTATTTCATTTATTTTTGTTGAAAAATAAACATGGATTATATATTTTTGACTTTTTTTTATATAATTGCTATTTCTAAAAGTTATGAGTGTATGATGTGAAATGAATACTCAAAAGTTAAAGAATACCAGCAAGTCAATGCGGTTTTGGGCTCAGGCGTTACATGAATGAAAATGAAACTCTTGAATAAAAAAAAATCATGTGTGCAATTCATACGTGGTAGAAGTGAAACCTTCAGAAATTTTAAATGTTAATTTTTAAGTTTAATATCAATTTTTAATTTTGATAAAAACTAAAATAATTAGAAAAGTTTTTATAATTAATAATATGTAAATAAAATTGATAAATTTCATCTAATTTTATAATTAAATCAAATTATTCTCTTATTTAATTTTTTGGCACATCATGTTTTTTGTTAATTCAGAAAATGATTGAATACACACAAATTTAAAGTTTATGAAAATTTACATACAAGTACTCACAATTATTATTCACAATATCATTTTCAATTGTGCGCATAAACACGTATTAACACACGTACAACGCTGAGACCCAAGCAAACTCTCGCTATGCCTTGGTAAACACGAGTGGAGGGGATACGAAGCAGAACACAAAGAGAACCACGAACATAAGAAACACTGTATAATGCTTCCTATCTCATTTTCTCCCACGTTAAATCTTATGAATTTATGTGTCTGTCTCTTTTTACTGTCGCTTTTTCGTTTCATTGACTTTCAAATCACAACGATGCTAAAGAAGTTTTCACTTCAAAAACTTTCTCATTTAAGTCATGCATTAGACAAATGAGAAATTTTGTATTTTTTATGAGACGTCCGGTTTATATATATTCTCAATATGGAACTTTTTGAGCCAGCAAGACAAAATAAAATGCAGATTGTGTTGCATGTTGTCCCCTATACAAAGAGGTAACTTAGAAATCCATGAAATTCACACACTCACCAGGGCACAGAAAAAGCTAACTACTTAAACTCAAAAAACGCTTGTTTTTGGTAATTATTTTTGGAAAATTATTATGTACTTTGTCAGTTTTTTGTAGCTGTTTTAAATTTTTTATTAACAAATCTAGGTATATTAACAATATAGTTTTAATAATATGCGCATTTACGAACATGACTTTCGTTTTATATTATGATTACAAAGTGTATTCTTCTTGCTCTTGCCTGATTATAATGGGTTTTTTTAGAAGTATGCAACTTTAAAATAAAAAAAATAACTAAAAATCATGATAATGGCCTTGATATAGACTTTATTGAAAAGGTAATTTTATGCCATTTGTGTTTATATACAATTTCGGGCATATGGGCATCACGGCTGGCTCGAATCAAGCACAATCTAGAAGTCCAATTCTCAACCACGAGCTCTTTTTCGAGCAGTTGGGGTCGTATGTTGGCAATAATGCAGCGAATGTTGTTTTGCAAGTGGTCCAATGCCTTTGGTTTATTGACATAAACTAGCGACTTCTAAAAAAATCACCCGTTTGGTTTTTTTTATATTTTTTTCTTTCGTCCGTCAGCCGTTATATTGCTGAATTGTTTGGTTTTTTTATATTGTTTTTTTTCTGTCCATTGGAAGCTTCTATTTCTTAATGAAATAAGTTATAAATTTGAATTCTACACTTGTTATTTAATTTTTTGTACTAAAGTAGCAAATTATATTTAACCGTTTAAGTGCCGACGAGCGCCATTGCGCTCGTGCGCATACTAACTAAATTTGCCACGAGCGCGATGGCGCTCGCAAAATCAGTTGCTGTTTAGCGCGCGTTAGGGGAGGTCGGCTCGCATGCATTGCTAATTTTTTATCTTTCTACGTGTTACATAAAGTTGAAATTATAATATTATTAGTAAGTACAATGTAAAAAGATCCACTAAAAGAAAATTTTTACGCCATAATGTCGTAATACGAAAATAATTCGACTGAACATGATCTTTTTTCAAGTTGTGAAGAAAGTAATAGTGGGAGTGAGTGACATTGTGGTGCGCTCAGAATTTGGCGTCATGCAAATTTTGAGTGATAGTGATAATAGTGAAGATAACAATTATTTTGCTGATACGGAGGATGTACTGGACTTCGAAAGTATGATGTGACCTTGATTTTGTTATAATTTTGTTCACAATATATATTTCCATAATTTTCTTTGTATTTTATTATTCTTGTACAAGTTTTTATTAAGAAAACACCGATAAGATTATTAAAATTGGATAATTTTTGGAAGAGATACAGTTTTTTTTCGAGAGAGGGGTAAATGACATCAAAAACAAAAGATTTCTTTGGCATTTTAAGTATATATGTGTAAAAAACCATGGCACTAAAATGGTTAAATTATTACAATTGAGTGAGTGGAAAGCAGGAGTGGAAGACAATAGAGGAGAGGGAAGTTAGAGCAACATCGTCAATATCTTTTTCACTTGGGTGTGTAGAGTGGCATTAAAAGAACTCTTCGAGTATAAATCTATTTTTATAAATTTTTTACTTTAAGAGATAATGATATCATCAATTGGTTAAGTTGTAGTTTTTAGACCTATATTGTTGATAATCCAGATATCTCGGCATCTGGTATTCTTAATCACTATTGCAAATATCTTGTATTCAGACATCTGATAATTATATTACATTGAACTCTGATAGTTTGTGTTGTATAGGTACAAACTCGTGGCCGGAAAAAAATTCTTTTTTTTGTCTACGCATGTGGGTTGTCATTGAAAAGAACTATTTTGGTAGAATAAATACATTTTTAAAATCGTTGGTAAAGCCAAAAGGACATTGACTGCATTTTTTTTGTTATTTATTAAATAAGATGAGTGTTGATATCCAAATGAAATGGAATGGATATTGAGAACGGTTAATGAGCATGAAAACAGCTGTTCTGTGGTTGATTGTTTACAAAATAAGTTGATAAAACATTGAGTTCTATTTTGATATTTAACCAAACCGATAGAAAAAATGAATTATCTAAATCGGTCAAGAGTAAAGAGCTGTAGTATGTCCTCACATCAGTGGCGGGCAGTGCCTATATCACATATTAACTTATGTTATTCAAGCGAAGTCCACAATTTGTATGCTCTCCGAATGCTACCAGTCTGTGCAATGAAATGTACAAATTTCATTAATAAAACCCTCGCAGTACAAATTGGCTGCTTGAGAATATCATTTCAAGCAGTCAACGTTTAACACCAGGGAAAGCTGGCTTCGGGTAGCTTATGGCTATATTCAGAATGAAACAATCCCATTTATTAATTTGTAAATAAAATTTCGGAGTGCAGTCTGTGTTTCAGGGGTTAGTATAAGGATAGTATAAGTCAAAAGATGGCTGTAAATGAGGTTAATATATCTTGTGAAAATGTAGAAATCTATGTTAACATTAACATGGCTGACTAGGTACGAAATTTTCTTTAGTATTTTTCATCTAGAACGCTCTGAAACAGAAATATGCAGAGGATTAATGAAATGGTACTTTTGAGCTTACTTGTGGCATTGGTGTGAACTAGAATAGGATTGTTCTATGCATTTCTTACAAATGATCCCTACATATGTTAATTCATCACTCCATTGGAGACATACTAAATATAGAAAGAACCATTTAAATTGCAAGTTATAAATCTTTGTACCTTCTTTACAGATTGCTGTATAGCCGTCAGGCGCGTCGTATCGGCGACGGAACGACGTGCGTGTGCGAGCAGCGTGAGCTAGAGCGGCTAGTGCGGAGTGGTCGGTCGGTCTGTAGCAGCAGGGCCAAGCAGCCGGCGGCACAATGAACGAGTTGGATAGTCTCAGACAGGAGGCGGAGACGCTCAAGAATGCCATTCGGGTTGGTAATTTTATTTGATCCCTGAGTATGTTAATCTGAAAAGGGAAGCTTACTGTTTAGCTATATGGTGTCTACATTGTACTATGTTTAATGTATGGTAGTTTGTTTGTATCAGTCAAGCGGCTTGATTGATTTTGATAAGTGTCGAAATATAAAAATGATGAAAGAAATGACTGTTAGAAATGAAATATAACAATTTTAACATGATGGGCATGAGACGCTGATATTTTTATGAATATAAAACAAATGTTTTCAAATATTGAATATATTTGGCGTTAATTTTGTAGAAATTCATTCTTTGCTAATATCCCACCTGAAGATGTAATACAACGAAACCTAGGTAGTGGTAAAGAACTTAAAGAAAGTAGAAATAATATTAAATCATGTAGTTTCATTTAATTGTGACAAATGTTTTCTTAAAATCTGTTTATGATGGGCATCAAAATAAAGGTGTCCGAAAGCCCAAATGTCATATACAGGTGTTGGTTACTTAGTATAGCAAGTATTTTTTTGGATTCTTGAAAATATAAGACCTAAAAATTGTGTAAAATTGTTTTTATTGTACCTGTATTACGGAGAAATAATTTATTTTCCAATAACAAAGTATTTTTTATTTTCAACATTTCCTTAATCACAATTATCATCATCATCATCATATATATTAATACGCTAAGGTTAAGATGTTACACTCCCTTTTTAGAAAAAACCTCACAACTAATCCACATAAATTATATATCATTTTATAGATAATTGCTTGCTCTACCGGCATCCACAACTAAAAAATTTATTATTGCTATTGTTTTTGTAAATTAATTAATTATTAAAATTATATACACAAAACAGCAATGCTGCCATCTAACGGCTCAACGTCAATATGATTGACGGTCGGTAAAATTTTTGTTTAATTTCAAATCCACTCACGTATAAATAAAGTGGCGCCTTAGCTCAATGCTTTTGATACTTGCGCCTCTATATGTCAATTTTAGTAAAATATTTGTTTGATCTGTCATCTGAGCTTCATAATGGAATAATAATGCGAAGACTTCGCACGGGTCACGCTAGTATTTAAATGTTTTATTATCTTAAAGAGAACCTCCATGAAAATACCATATATATGTAAATTTGTTATTTCTTTGTATATTTACATACTGAAAAATAAGTTAGAGAATAAAATTTTTAAGTTTTTAAATACATTATAGTTATGGTTGTGAATATTCGTGATTATAACGGTATACGAAGTAGAATATAAACCTAAATAAGAATATAAAGTAAAAATTAAACAAAACCCATCTATTACGTCTTAAAAAAGGCGACTAAGATGCTGCAAGCCCTCAGTTTCGTAATAAAAAAATAAAAATTTAATTAGATTACTCAAGTTATTTATAGAGAAATCTTAACGAGAAATAATAAAGTGCTTAATAAAAAAATTATTATATTACGCCTTTATCGCTAAAAGTGTTGTTTTTTTGTGGAGTTTTAGATTCTTTTTGTTTTATTATGAATTATTTATCTACTGTAATTATTGAGTTTTATTTATATATTAATGTAAACAAACAATACATATAGTGTTATATCTTACTGTAAATTAAAACATAATAAAATAAAATTTATGTTGTTGTGACATATTGCATTAGGGGTTGAATCCGGGTATCCCAAATTCTGAAAAAATCAAAATCTCACCCCAATAAGGACAAATAACAATATAAACGTCGAAACGGTCATCACACCCCACACGCCTGCCACATAGTTCTTTTAATTTGTGCATTTTTACACGCTTTATATTAGTTTAAAAAAGGGTGGAATACTTGTTATATATAGTAGGGTAAACCTACTCGCGAAGTGATCTCGACGAAGTGCTCGTTGAAGTTAATCGCAGTCCGATGTACATGACACATTCGTGGAACCTCACGGGGAGTTCAGTAGCCATGGGTCGCCCGCATGCACCCACATATAAACAGTACGACTTCTATCTGCAAACTGAAGTACACTGAGTAGTGTAGTGTGACACTTCGTGTAACTTTGTGAAGTCGTTTGGCTTGGGTGTAAAAAACCGACAGTGAGGTTGCCCAAAACGAATTGAAGTACCTCTCTACACTATTCTCTTCGTCTAACTTCGATCAACTTCACGAGTAGTGTAGTGCATGCAGGTTTTATGAAAATGCAAGTCGAGAGTACCTTTCACACTTTTTTTACATTAAATTTAATATTTTTGTCAATCACTTTATTCTTTTTTATGTTGTGTAGTTTATTTAATTTATACCGAGTTGTGACAGATCCTTTCGTTCTTGGCCAAAATATTTTTATTTAAAGATTAAATTTTATTTTTTAGTTCATATAGATATGAAAGCACGTTTCTTTTTAGTTTTTTAAACTATAATATTATTGTTGTTTAGCTGATCAAATATTTTTCATTTTTTTGTTTTTATCAAAATTTTGTTTTATACCAAATCCAAAAACCAAAATAGGTCGGTATTGCAATCCTTAGTTGTAATTATTATTGACACTTATTGAGTTTGATCATTGATATGAAGTTAAAATGTATGAATATAGTTATCTATAAATAATGTTATGTATGTGTATCAACCAAATATTTAGTCACCCAAAAGTTGATGTGATGTTTGATCGATTCGCATTGTTAAAGCATTTTTATTATGGAAGTTGCTATGATGAACCTCAATTAAGCTGCTTTATGCCCCAGATTTATTGACACTGGGTTACGATAACTCTAGGATACATTTGTTATTTATTGAAAAGTTTTTTGTAAGTGCAGTAATAGTGCAAGTTGTTTTTTATTAACCTAAAAAAACTTGTGGTTCTTTGATTGTTTTTCGTTTTTTTTCTTCGAAAAATTTGTGCTAAAGAAAAAAGTTTTTTGTAGCACATATCAAATGCGATATTTTGTCCTTAAATTATGCCTAAAATTATGTTAAAAAAATATTGAGTTTTTTTAAGACCTTAATGTTTTTATTTCATATTTTGTTTTGTAAGTGTTTTTACTATTTATATTTTAAACATTTTCTAGCTTGTTAATTGTTTTTTAACTGTTTATCCACTTATTATACTCACCTAAGTATGGTCAGATCGGAGCAAAAAATATAAATATAATTCGATATTGGAGGATTAATTTTCATTTAGGCTAAAACTGGTTTAGAATCAATCATAAAGTTGTATGACAAAAATTCAGTGATTTCATTTACACTGAACAGGACTCGCGCAAGGGCGCATGCGACACGTCGCTGGCACAGGCCACCACCAACCTGGAGCCGATTGGACGCATACAGATGCGCACCCGGCGGACACTACGCGGTCACCTGGCCAAGATCTATGCCATGCACTGGGGCAGCGACTCCAGGTAAGTTCACTGTTTATATTACCGCATTGTCTCCTGCTGTAGTGATTATGAAGAACTAAGAGTTATAAAGAAATTCATATTTGTTACAGCTTATAGAAGATATATAAGAAATATATAATTTCCTCTTATTTTAAGTTCTGTCTGTTGTAACGTAGTAAAAGTAATGTTATTTGTTTATCAATCTATATGTTTATTTTTTTACTATCTAGCGAGATCTATTTTTTATCCTAAGATAAAAATTTACTACACATTTTCTTTTATATTCGCTACTTTAGGAATCTGGTGTCTGCTAGCCAGGACGGTAAGCTGATAGTGTGGGACAGCCACACAACGAACAAGGTTCACGCTATACCGCTGCGCTCCTCGTGGGTTATGACATGTGCGTATGCTCCGTCAGGATCGTACGTAGCCTGCGGCGGACTCGACAATATATGCTCCATATACAGGTGCGTGTAATTTCTGTTATGTGTAGCCTTGTGAAAAAAATATATATTATTTTAAAAACAATTGAAAAACGTATTTCGTAATTCAGAATTTAACGAATGATTCAAATATTCGTTTTGGAAGAAAATAGCTATTGTATTTTTCTTTCTAGCTTTTCTCATAGATTTTGTGATATACCTAGCCTAGACATATGCAGTGTTTTTCAAGTGGTGGTACGCGTACCCCTAGAGGTACGTGAAATTCCATCAAGGGATACGCCGCTGCGTGGCAATCTCTTGACTAAGATAATTTAGTCAGTAAAAACAATTACGCAAACAACAATTACCGAAATATATTTTTAATAAATCTCTGTAATGTATAGCACGCATCACTGAAATCCGAAATGATTTTTATTATTTTTAATCGATCAGTGTACAAGCGCCCCTCCTGCGCAAGTGGGCCGGTCGCCTATTCTAGTTGTTGCTTGCTTGTTATTTCGATCGTGTGTGTGTGAATTATTAATAACCGTCACATTGTCGCGTCAATCGGCCGGCCTAGTTCGTAAATAGTAGGATAATAAATATTTAAAAACTTATACATTCATTATAAATGCAACACAATGTATAGATGTCGGCAAACTTCATGAGCAAAAGGTGACATATTTTAATGGGGAATTTTCGTGAATGTAAATTCGCTACTGTGCAGTCAAATTCATTGCTCAAGAAGTTTGCTGGCAATTCAAAGCTGTTTAATTGACAAAAATACATAAGCTGAGTTGCTGAGTGAATAAATCCTCTTGTCCTTCAGACGGAACAGTGGCTGATAAGTCACCAAAAGGCTGATAGTGTCAGGACTATCAGGTAATACTGAACTGTCACCGACTAACGATGTGTCACCTCCTTTCAGTATTCTGACCCAAAATAAAAGTAACCTTGGTAACAAGGAATCATCTCTCAAGAAAAGGAAATATGATGATAGTTATATTCAGTTTGGTTTTGGAAGCTCTGGAGATCCTGATTTCCCATTGCCATAGTGTGTCACGTGAACAGAAACGCTGTCAAATCATTTGTCTTTAACAAATGATTTGACAGCGTTTCAGTTCATCTTTACTACGTCGCCATTTGGAAACCAAACATGCGAATTTGAAAGATCCTTTATGTATCCTTCTTTCAACATAAATTAAAAGACCTCAAACAAAGACAAAATTCCATTGGGGCACTCCCCTTGAATACGAATGTCAATGCTCTGCAAGCCTCTTTTAAAGTTAGTTATTTAATTGCCAAGCAAGCAAGGCCATATACTATTGGGGAGAACCTTATACTTCCTGCAGCAAAAGAGATTATGAAATGTATGTGCGGAGAAAAAATGGCACGAGAGTATTAGTGGTTGTATTGCAAATATGTCAGATAATCTGAAAACCCACCAAATTCAACTCATTTTACAAAGAGATTACTTTGCCATGCAACTTGATGAATCCACAGACATAACAAACTTGGCTTAACTTTTAACATACGTTTGTTATGTTCATTCCAAAAAGATTCATGAAGAGTTCTTGTTTTGTTGTGCCCTTCCAATTCGCACCACAATGGAAGATATATTTTTCAGGGTCGAAAGTTTTGTAAAAGAAAACAAATTGGATTTGTCGGAATGTGTAGGAATATGCACTGATGGTGCTGGAGCAATGACTGGTCGTTTTTCAGGACTTGTGAAGCGGATACAAGCTGTGACCCCGGAAGCAAAATAGAATTCATTGAGAAGCACTTGCTTGTAAAAATATTCCAGCCTGCTTAGACATTACTCTTAAAAATGCTGTACAAATCGTTAACTTAATCAAACCCCGTGCCACAAATTTAAGAAATTTTGCAGACATTTGTAAAGACCTTGGCAATGAGCACGAGACTGTTGTTACATACTGAAGTGCATCGGCTGTCCAGAGGAAGGGTCTTTTCAAGAATATTTGAGTTCTGACAGTTCAGTTCTGGTCGAGCAGGGACGTAACAAGTACAAACAGATGTTGACTGACCCTTTGTGGCTGCAAAACTTGGTTTACTTGTCAGATATTTTCACACAATTGAATGATTTGAATTTGGGACTTTATGGCCAGGATACATCCATATTCACTATACAAGAGAAAGTTGAGTCAACTATCAAAAAATATCCCTCTAGACATCTTTGATTGACAAAAGTAAATATGACCCGTTTCCGAATCTAAAAGTTTTTTTGGAAACTACTTCTTCGTTAATGAGCGAAGTTATATAAAATCAACTATAAAATTCCACTTGCAACATCTGTCTGTGGCATTACGCAATTATTTCCCAGAAATATCGCCGCAACAGAAGTGGGTACACAACTCTTTTGGGAACCATTCCACCGACCGCCTACTCATCTCTGATCAAAAGGAATTAATAGACATTTCATGCTACAGCATACTCAAGAGTTGTTTTGCAGAGCAATCACTGGCTAATTTTTGGGCTGATCTAAAAGACATTTATCGTGTCATCGAAGCAGCAATAAAATATTTACTGCCATTTTGCAAGACATACCTTTGCGAGAGTGGATTTTCGGCCACGATAAACTTAAAAACTAAACATCATCACAGACTTTAACACGAAGATGACTTGAGACTGAAGCTGACCAAAGAGGAACCAGATTTTTTAAAAATCTATTTTCACCGTTATTAGACATGTATTTAATGGTAATAAATATTAAAAAACTGATTTTACTTTTTATTCATAATTGCTACAAGAAGGGGTATGCGAGTTTGAGGTATGTATACAGGAAAAACTGATTGGGAACCACTGATATATGCTATTCTTTATACATTATTTATTTTATAATGTGTTGAAGTGTGATATCTGCAAAAAACCAATTTCAATTTGACATAGATGATATTTGACTGTCTTTCTAGAGTGATACTTAAGAGTGGCAGAAGAAATAAACGATATTTAACTGTCTTTCTAGAGTGATACTTAAGAGATAGATGATATTTAACTGTCTTTCTAGAGTGATAGATGATATTTAACTGTCTTTCTAGAGTGATACTTAAGAGTGGCAGAAGAAGTAAACGAGACAAAACATTAATATGTTTAGCTATGTATTGTCTCGTTTACTTATATACTTATAAACAACATATTTGGCATTAAGGACAGTGAAGAAAAATTGGGTGTGGTTGTGTCATGGACACGGTCATGTGTTGTACATGAATACGTCTATGTAACGGGTTGTATTTTTTAAATAAAATATTTTTATTTATGTATTTAGGATAAAAGCAAGGAAACAAATAATTATTGTGTTACAATAGCGTATAGGCCGACATTATATATTTTTGATAATATTTTTTTAATCTAACACCTTATTATATTCACTGTCACTACTTTAAACTAATGTTTTATATACAATCGATTGATTTTGACGACAGCTGACGATTAAAACTTAAACGAACATCGTAGCTTTTGGGAATCAAAAGGTATACTAATTGCGAATCTCGATACGCAGCAAAATAACACGCCTCCCCAAATGTCTCCGCTTCCCCCTCCACTGCACGTGATGCGTCACTGTTCTCACTTATCGCAATGAATTCTTTGATCCTTTAGCTATCCAGTGGTATAATTTAATTTTTGATGTAGAGGATAGATTCGAAACTGCAATGCCAAACTGTATCCCCCAATTTTGTTATTATTAGGTTTTTTGGATTGCCCCCGTATGGTAGCAATTTTAAAGACGTATTCACGTCAAAAAATATTTCGACTTGTTATTACTAAGTGTTAGTATTATTTCGCAATGTCGAAGACAAGTTGTACATACAGTACATGTGTTTTTTTTATTTTAGTTAAGCTTTTGCACTGACTGTATATTTTCAATGGCTATTTTTAATATTATATTTGTTTAAAGAAAATTACATTTGAAAAATCTTAATGTTCGGCATTATTTATACGCACTTACGCATTATATAATACGGTGTAAATATGTATTGCAGTAAAAAAAATATTCTTTGATCTCAAAAACCAAAGAAATCTGTATAATATTACTAAGATGAATACAATAAAAAGGTTTGCAATACCTGTACTTTCATTTTGCTTTGTTTACAAACATTCTCTTTTGGAATGGAATAGCTCCTAGTGACTGAGATATATAGTAGAACCTGACAAGACATAGTCCTTTAACACAATATTCCACATAATATATATTCTCTTTCATGCTGGGTCCTTAAATTTGGCCTTAATTTTCATTTCATTCATTACGTTCATTACGTTTCATCACAGTGCAAATTCAGTCATCGGTAATTGATTAGAACAGATATAATTACAGTGTTACGCAATAATTAAAGGTTAATTAACATTGGCTTTCCACATAATATTTTTGGAATATATTAAGCGTATAAATCCATAATTTAAAATTTTACATTTGATTAAATGTTTTATTTTGAGGGGACATCCGGCGTGTACAGATGTTGTTAGTTTAGCAAGTAAACTACAGGTCCTCGGGTACACAATATCATTATACTCAAAATAATTGGTATGTATCTCATCCTGTTCTTCAGGTAGACCATTCAAAGGTAAATAAAGTGTGGTAACGTTTTCCACTCAACTATTTTCATCAACACTCAGATGGACTCATTATTCTTATTTTTTCTCAGCCTGAAGACACGAGAGGGTAACGTGCGTGTGTCGCGCGAATTGCCCGGACACAGCGGCTACCTGTCCTGCTGCCGATTCCTCGACGACAACCAGATACTCACCAGCTCTGGCGATATGACTTGGTGAGACTATTTGATCATTTTATTAATTTAAATATTGCTATTGTAATAGTCGATTTATGCTGGTTAGGTCGTTTGGCTTAAGTACACTTTATAAAAGTTAAATAAAATTGTTTTTAACCAAGTGTTATTAATTAAGCGTTTAAAATGTAATTATTGAATTGAAATAATTGACTATTGAGGTTTAGCAGTCAAGGTTTTAAATAATTTTTGCCGTATTGTATCTTGGTCCTTGTGACCAAGATTCTCTTATCTCACGCTGGCATTGATTCTACCGCTCCTTTTCGAGTTTTTCGAGATATTGTAAAACATGGAAACTTTAATTCTATCGCCTCATTTTATGATATGCCATTGGCTTTTGTCTTATAGCTTTGTACATGGCACAAATGTCACGCCACTGGCATTTGTTCGATAGCTTTGAATATAATATGAACGTAATGTCACTGGTATTTGTCCAATAGCTTTGTACATGACACAGACATGATGTCATTAATATTTTTTCAACAGCTTTGTACATAACATGAACATGATGTCACTGACATTTAGTCGATAGTTCGTACATGACATGAACATGATATCACTGGCATTTATCCAATACCATTGTACACGACACGAATATGTTACTGACATTTGTACGATAGCTTTATTCATGATACAAACTACCACTGGCATTTGTCTGATAACTTTGTACACGACACAAACTTTTTGTCACTGAGATTTGTCCGATAACTTTGTACACAATATGAATATATCACTGGCATTTGTCAAATAGTTTTGTACATAACACGAATATGATGCCACTGTCATTTGTCTGACAGCTTTATACAGGACACAAATACTGAGATTTGTCCCGTAGTATTAAACACGACAAGAATATGATGTCACTGTCATTTGTCCAAACGTTTTATACACAGCACAAACATGATGTCACTGGCATTTGTCTCGTAGCTTTAAATACAACGCGAATATGATGTCACTGACACTTTTCCTATAGTTTTGTCCACGAGACAAATGACACCACTAACAGGTGTTAGATAACTTTATAGACAACACGAATATTAGTCAAGCGGACTATTTAAGTCTTTTTAATTTAGTCAATTGGTAGTTGTGTTAAAATATTTTAAGTGTATATACTATTTAAAATTGTGTTTGTATGTTGAAGATGTTTCTGAAAGTTTTTGGAATGTTTTAAATCCGAAAAATATATGTTTTATGTTAATATCTGCTTGTTTGATTCAGTATAAAGCAAAAAATACTAAACTAATTTGGATAGGGTTTTTATTGTTTTAAAGCATAAGGTCCAGTTTGAAAACTGAGGTATGTGTCGTAATAAAAAGGGGCTGAACAGAATCTTAATTTTGGAGTTAAATGCAACTGTAACGCAGATGGCAATTGCTGAATTGAAATTTGAATTAAAATATGTCCATTTAAATATAGTTTAATATGAATACGATTTGTGAAGGTTTATGTGATGGTTAGGAGGAACATGTATGTTAGAATTAATCCTAGAATTTCAGAAAAGTGATAATGGGAAGAGCCAGAGAGGCTGTTTTACTAATTTGGAAGATATCTTAAAATTGTAGATCTCGACCATTGTAAAAAATACACATAATGTAATTTTGGTTTAAAAAGTATAAGAATAGTTATTTTTGACTATTGTTGTGAAACATAACTTTGTATTGTTGCGAACTTGAAGTTTGAATAGTGGATTTATGTAGCAGGTTGATATAACATGGCTAATAAATATGGTTTGTCAATTTCAGCTGTGTAAAAATATACTTTGTTGGTTTATAGGAATATTCTCTTTAAAAATATGATGTATAATACCATAACGGGGTACTTGAGAAATGTTAAAAATGATTGAAATTGTATTTAATAAACCTAGTTGTGATATTTTCTCCAAAAAATTGAAATTCTAGTTACGTTACATTCTAGTACGTTAGTCATGTTATATGTAAATTGCCTAAGTTAAAAAGGGGAAGTTCTGTCTCTTTCTCACACTTCGCCAAGGAATTCAACTTATGAGATCACACTGTCTTGCTTACACAATTACTTGGCGCAATATATATTAGTATATTATGATCTGTGTGGTGAATTTTGATGACACGCATTTCGTTTGATGGTCAAGTTTTGTTTAGTTCTTTAGCTGTGAATTTAAAAACACAATATTATTTCTTATTTCAATCACTATACCGTTATGTATTGTTGACATTTATATATACATTCGTAATATGTAAAATTTATTATCACTTGATTGGGAAAATTTTGAAAATGTGATGGTTTTTGCGAGAAGAACAACATCATTATTGTTAATGTCATGATCACTGAAGTTTTGTGTCTCCACAGCGCCTTGTGGGACATAGAAACTGGTCAGCAGTGTGGTTCGTTCGCGGGGCACACTGGCGACGTGATGTCACTGTCGCTCGCTCCAGATTCACGCTCATTTGTGTCGGGTGCATGCGATGCCAGCGCCAAGTTGTGGGATGTACGGGACGGGCTGTGCCGACAGACATTCCCTGGCCATGAGAGCGATATTAATGCAGTGACGGTGAGTAGTCATATTTTTGTAGAGGGAGAGGGAATAAGTGGTTCTACCAGTTTACATTTATATAGAAAAGCGTAAGAAACTTTGCTTCTGGTGTGCGTCCACTCACCGACACTATGTCGTATGTAAACAATGTTTAATTGTTTATTGATCGTAATATTTTTTTCAAAATAAAATTTAATTGGTTTGTTTTACAACTTTATTACTGGGAACGGGTAACATTCATTACAGACTTCAACTTTAGTTCTAGGTGTAAAGCGAATAAAAAGTTATAGTGTATATAAAAAAAAAATAGGATTTTCTTTTAATTTTTTCTATGTACATTTGTAACTGTAGCACAAGACTGAATAAAAATAAATATTATTCTTGCTGACAGTCATAAAAGACCAATATTCCAAAATAAAAACTTCATAAATTAAAACATAATTTTTTATAAATTGGCTTTTTAGTGCAAATGTGTCTAATGACATTTTTCAGTGTTGCCAGTGCATGAAAATACCAATAGTATTAATAGAATAATACTAGTATTCATTTAGAGATGTATATTGCAGTAGTTCTTTGTAAAATGTAGAAATAATGCTGGAATAAAGTAAATAAAACTGAGAGAGATAAACCTAGAATCGAATATATGTTTTTTTCTCGGCGAAATATGAAAATTTTTAATACATCTGTTCTCTCACTCATTCCAGTTCTTCCCATCTGGATACGCCTTCGCTACAGGGTCTGATGATGCAACTTGCCGGATGTTCGACATACGTGCGGATCAGGTTGGTTATTTTGTCTTCTTATACTTTAATGCTTTTTAAGGCTGCAATTAGCTATTTTAGATTTCTATATAGACTCTCCGTATCAGCACTTGGTCTGTCAAGTGTAATCTTTAGGGAAAATGTCTATAAACTAAGTATAATTTAAAATTAGTGAGATTACTCATAAGGTTGTTTGTAAAATTTCAAAATTGTTTTTCTAACACCGTATAAGTAAAAAAAATGGAGTTTATTACATTCTGACGCAATCGGATAGAATATCAAAATATGGTGTTAACATTGAAAAGAAATATTGCTATTTTAAAATGTACCTAAACTATTTTTGAACTACTTTTCAAAAACTACTACAGTTAGTAAACTTAACCGTTTTAGTGCCATTGTTTTTTACTTATATAAATTTAAAAATGCCAAAGAAATCTTTTGTTTTTGATGTCATTTACCCTTGTCTCGAAACAAAAAACTATCTCTTCCAAAAATTATCCAATTTTAATAATTTTTTCGGTGTTTTCTTAATAAAAACTTGTACGACGATAATAAAATAAAAAGAAAATTATGGAAATATATATTGTGAACAAAAATTATAACAAAAACTGAAATCAAGGTCACATTGTATTTTCGCAGTCCGGTACATCCTCCATATCAGCAAAATAATTGTTATAGTCACTATTATCACAATCATTCAAAATTTGCATTACGCCAAATTGTGAGTGCACCACAATGTCACTCCCACTATCGCTTTCTTCACAACTTGAAAAACGATCATTTTCACTCGAATTATTTTCGTATTTCGACATTATGGGTTAATTATTTTCTATTCCTGGATCCTTTTTATATTGTAATTACTAATAATATTATAATTTGAATTTTATGTAACACGTAGAAAGATAAAAAATTAGCGATGTCAGTTAATAGTTTTGTAATTAATTTAGGCAATGGCCATACAGTAAAAAACGCTCAGAAAGCCATGTAAAACGAAAAAGATGTTCAAAACACAGAACAAATGTCAATGTCAGTTAATAGTTATTTAATTAATTTAGGCAATGGCCACACAGTAAAAAACGCTCAGGAAGCCATGTAAAACGAAAAAGATGTTCAAAACACAGAACAAATGTCAATGTCAGTTAATAGTTTTTTAATTAATTTAGGCAATGGCCACACAGTAAAAAACGCTCAGGAAGCCATGTAAAACGAAAAAGATGTTCAAAACACAGAACAAATGTCAATGTCAGTTAATAGTTTTTTAATTAATTTAGGCAATGTCACACAGTAAAAAACGCTCAGGAAGCCATGTAAAACGAAAAAGATGTTCAAAACACAGAACAAATGTCAATGTCAGTTAATAGTTTTTTTAATTAATTTAGGCAATGGCCACATAGTAAAAAACACTCAGAAAGCCATGAAAAACGAAAAAGATGTTCAAAACACAGAACAAATGTCAATGTCAGTTAATAGTTTTTTAATTAATTTAGGCAATGGCCACATAGTAAAAACGCTCAGAAAGCCATGAAAAACGAAAAATATGTTCAAAACACAGAACAAATGTCAATGTCAGTTAATAGTTTTTTAATTAATTTAGGCAATGGCCACATAGTAAAAAACACTCAGAAAGCCATGAAAAACGAAAAAGATGTTCAAAACACAGAACAAATGTCAATGTCAGTTAATAGTTTTTTTAATTAATTTAGGCAATGGCCACATAGTAAAAAACACTCAGAAAGCCAAGAAAAACGAAAAAGATGTTCAAAACACAGAACAAATGTCAATGTCAGTTAATAGTTTTTTAATTAATTTAGGCAATAGCCACATAGTAAAAACGCTCAGAAAGCCATGAAAAACGAAAAATATGTTCAAAACACAGAACAAATGTCAATGTCAGTTAATAGTTTTTTAATTAATTTAGGCAATGCCACACAGTAAAAAATGCTCAGGAAGCCATGTAAAACGAAAAAGATGTTCAAAACACAGAACAAATGTCAATGTCAGTTAATAGTTTTTTTAATTAATTTAGGCAATGGCTACATAGTAAAAAACACTCAGAAAGCCATGAAAAACGAAAAAGATGTTCAAAACACTG
Organism: Druceiella hillmani; assembly: GCA_039881145.1. Taxonomy (NCBI): domain Eukaryota; kingdom Metazoa; phylum Arthropoda; class Insecta; order Lepidoptera; family Hepialidae; genus Druceiella; species Druceiella hillmani. Next base: position 13,383,775 of record JAYKKI010000031.1, read on the forward strand.
AACAAATGTCAATGTCAGTTAATAGTTTTTTAATTAATTTAGGCAATGGCCACATAGTAAAAAACACTCAGAAAGCCATGAAAAACGAAAAATATGTTCAAAATACAGAACAAATGTCAATGTCAGTTAATAGTTTTTTAATTAATTTAGGCAATGGCCTCACAGTAAAAAACGGTCAGGAAGCCATGTAAAACGAAAAAGATATTCAAAACACAGAACAAATGTCAATGTCAGTTAATAGTTTTTTAATTAATTTAGGCCATGGCTACACATTAAAAAAGTGCTCTATATTGATTATTTTTTGTAAACATTTCTAAAAAGTTATTATGTACTTCGTTACATTTTTATGTTTTTAAAATGTATGTGTTAATGAATACAGCTGCATTCTTTTGTATTATGGTTACATATTATATTTGTAATCAATCTCTGAGTTGTTTGTTTATTTATTTTTGCCATAATACTAGCTTTTTTCAAATATTCTATTTCTGTAATGCCAAGCCCATTTCTGCCGGTTTCCTTTGTTTCAGTACTAAGTTTATTCACTAAGATCTGAAACAAAAAAAAAAACAAAATATACGATTTTTCTCATCGATGACAGATTGCTTTTTTAATTAGGAGAAATCGTTGTTCATCGATTTCAAAAATAGCGTTTTGAAAAAAATTCTGTTAAAGTTTTAAGATGAGTGTTTGTTGAAATATAATAATTTTTTTTACTAAGTTAGGTTTTTTTTGCTAAGAGTCAATAGCATATAAAGGGTATTTATTAACACAAATGGAGATGGTCAGTTATTGTTGTATGTAGAACTACCACTTGGCCTGGTCTGCTTCTGAAAGTTTACGCATATCGTTAGGAGATTATCTGATTTAACACGTTGACTGCCAACGTCAAGTTATCTTGTAGTTGGTATTCTTGCCTAGGACACCAACTATGAGATACTTCGTAGTATATCAGTGTAAAACATGAATAGATGGCCTCAGGGAAGAAGACAAAAAGTCATGGTTGGCTTACAAGAACAGAAAATTAAAAGTACCGTGGGAGACCATATGTTAAGAAAGTATAAAATTCCAATAGGTATGATCTATTGGATGATACCGGATCGTAGTGATAAAATGCTCTCTTGATCTTTAGCGAGCTGTTAGTGGATATATTTGAATAAGCTCGTAAACTTTTAAAGTTTCTTTTCAACTTTCTTTGAATATTTATTTACTGTATCTACAAACTGAACTAATTAATACAAAGCTCTCTGTATTGGAATTGTTGTCTCAACGTCTGTTTCCAACCATTAAACGGATTTGTGATAAACACAGGAGCTGGCGATGTACTCGCATGATAACATCATCTGCGGTATCACGTCGGTCGCGTTCTCTAAGAGCGGCCGTCTCCTGCTCGCCGGATACGACGATTTCAATTGCAACGTTTGGGACTCCATGAAGACGGAGCGCGCCGGTGAGTTATTCTTCAGTTTGTGTAGAATTTTTATAACAATGTTTAATTTGTAATTTTTATTTAGCACCGTCTAATCCAACGTTTCGGTTTTCAAGGGCTGTATCATTATATTTGTTATTTTTATCCTGACACAGAATACTGAGCGACATTTTCTATGACTCAAATATTATTGCATAAATATTTTGTTAGTAATTTTAGAATTTTTTAAATATTTACGGAAACAAAGTGTGTTTGTACGGATTTAGCGGCACCTATACCTTAGTGCAACTTTAAATTTGTGAGTGACGTGTTTTATCTTTATATATATTTTTTTAATTTTTACATTGCCTGATATCTGGCAATATTTTCCTGAGAAATATTTTCCACGACTCATACGCTTTTATTTCGTCTTTTGCCTCATTCATTGTACCGACCATATCCTTCATACACTTGTATGTGAAGCATAAAAGGCATTTATAAAGAGACAATGTAATGATCACTCAAATTTGGTGGTTAATATGTTTAAGTTTTAGCATTAAAATACTTGTATTAAAATAATTATGAATATTCTTCACAATACTAAAAGTTACACTGAAAGATTTGTATTAATGTCGTGCTCAGCCGTGATACCAAACAATTTAAATAACTGTCATTAAAAATTACACTGAAAGATTTGAATTAATGTCGTGCTCAGCTGTGATACCGAACACTTTAAATGAGTGTCAACAATAGACTAAAAATTACACTGAACGATTTGCATTAATGTCGTGCTCAGCTGTGATACCGAACACTTTAAATGAGTGTCAACAATAGACTAAAAATTACACTGAAAGATTTGCATTAATGTCATGCTCAGCAGTGATACCGAACACTTTAAATGAGTGTCAATAATACACTAAAAATTACACTGAAAGATTTGATTAATGTCGTGCTCAGCCGTGATACCGAACACTTTAAATGAGTGTCAACAATACACTAAAAATTACACTGAAAGATTTGCATTAATGTCATGCTCAGCCGTGATACCGAACACTTTAAAAGATGTCAACAATACACTAAAAATTACACTGAAAGATTTGATTAATGTCGTGCTCAGCCGTGATACCGAACACTTTAAATGAGTGTCAACAATACACTAAAAATTACACTGAAAGATTTGCATTAATGTCATGCTCAGCCGTGATACCGAACACTTTAAAAGATGTCAACAATACACTAAAAATTACACTGAAAGATTTGATTAATGTCGTGCTCAGTCGTGATACCGAACACTTTAAATGAGTGTCAACAATACACTAAAAATTACACTGAAATATTTGCATTAATGTCATGCTCAGCAGTGATACCGACAACTTTAAATGCGTGTCAACAATACACTAAAAATTACACTGAAAGATTTGATTAATGTCTTGCTCAGCCGTGATATCGAACACTTTAAATGAGTGTCAACAATACACTAAAAATTACACTGAAAGATTTGCATTAATGTCATGCTCAGCAGTGATACCGAACACTTTAAATGAGTGTCAACAATACACTAAAAATTACACTGAAAGATTTGATTAATGTCGTGCTCAGCTCTGATACCGAACACTTTAAATGAGTGTGAACAATACACTAAAAATTACACTGAAAGATTTGCATTAATGTCGTGCTCAGCCGTGATACCGAACACTTTAAATGAGTGTCAACAATACACTAAAAATTACACTGAAAGATTTGATTAATGTTGTGCTCAGCTGTGATACCGAACACTTTAAATGAGTGTGAACAATACACTAAAAATTACACTGAAAGATTTGCATTAATGTTGTGCTCAGCCGTGATACCGAACACTTTAAATGAGTGTCAACAATACACTAAAAATTACACTGAAAGATTTGCATTAATGTCATGCTCAGCCGTGATACCGAACAATTTAAATGAGTGTCAACAATACACTAAAAATTACACTGAAAGATTTGCATTAATGTCGTGCTTAGCTGTGATACTGAACACTTTAAATGAGTTTACAATACGCTAAAAATTACACTGAAAGATTTGATTAATGTCATGCTCAGTCGTGATACCGAACACTTAAATGAGTGTCAACAATACACTAAAAATTACACTGAAAGATTTAATTAATGTCGTGCTCAGCCGTGATACCGAACACTTTAAATGAGTGTCAACAATACTCTAAAAATTACACTGAAAGATTTGATTAATGTCGTGCTCAGCCGTGATACCGAACACTTTAAATGAGTGTCAACAATACACTAAAAATTACATTGAAAGATTTGCATTAATGTCGTGCTCAGCCGTGATTTCTATTATTACTGTAGAAAAATGTTTTATTAGTAAAAGGTCTACATAATCAGAAGTTATAGATAATTTATAGCATCCAAGAAACATTTTTGGGTACTCTTAAATGAGTTTATTATATTTTTTTTATTAAGGATTTATATTTGTGTCTTGATTTCCCACTGGCACATAGATCATTTTTTTGTTCATTCCATTTTTTTGTTCATATCATTGATAAAAATATATGAAAAATAGGTGAAATTTTTTTATTTTTGTAGTTCCCAGTGTTGTAATAAATTTTTTTTACGAACTAAGGTGTGTTCAAAAAATATCTGATCTTTATGTGTAAAAAATTGTGTTCTAATACAACAATTTTACATTATTCTTTAAAGTAGCCCTCTTGCGCTGCCTAAAAGCAGCACTGGAACACCTCTTTTAAGAGAGTGCATAACTGGTCCTTTGCATTCTGCATGGTGTCTCCTTTGGACTGAAATCTTGTCCCTTTTTGGAGCATTTTTAGCTTCGGAAAATGTGACTCCTGACACTCGGAGCCATGTTGGGATAATGGAGAGCCTTACGATGAGCAGGTGTATCATGTTTGGCCAGGAAACTCAGTTTTAAATATGAGGAATGGAATCCAAATCCTCGGTCAAATGCTGATGCTAAACTTGTCTGCGAATTCTCTGTTTGTGATTTGACGATTATGCGTCTCCAGGATCCGCAGTTGGTTAATGATGATTTCTTTTTTTTATATCGAGTGCCTACTAGAATGTGTTACTAATTTGTGACCGTCTTTGAAGTGGTTATACCACTGCATTATCTCCGTGATGCTCATTACTGATGATCTTTGATGATGACATCAAAGACCTGTTGAAACTTGTGGATTGTTTTCACTTGGGAATCGCCAAGTTTTACATAAAATTTACTGCATTAATGTTGTTCAAGCTTTTCTGTCATTTTGTCAAAAATTAAAATCTGACAGTGTTCACTTATACTTCCTCACTCATCAGTGATCTGGTGGTGACAGACAGCTTCTGCAACCAGGAAAGAATTCATACATTCTCGCATTAGGATTGCTTACATATGTTCATTCATCAATCACGCCTTCTTAGCTTCATCATTTTTTTAGGCTCAAAAATTATAGGTATAACTTACTCACTCGTAAAATGTACGTTATTTCTTAATTTCTTTTTGAATCGTAAATATAATACAGAAAATTACATTAAAATCTATCCATTTGTTTTTTGATACGCATGTGTAAATGGACAGGCAGACATAATAACTTCAGAGATAATTTTTTTTAGTTTATAGTCCCACCAACTCATTTTTCCAAAATATTTTTATTTTTTTTTACTTGTGTATAAATTGTGTATATATTGGTTTATAATAATTGTATTTTTGTCTTTGCAGGCATCTTAGCTGGCCACGACAATCGCGTTTCGTGCCTCGGCGTTACCGAGAACGGTATGGCCGTCGCAACGGGATCTTGGGACTCTTTCCTGCGCATCTGGAACTAAGCTGTTGCCCCTACCCCCTCTAATATACTTTTACTATACCACCATATATATATATATATTCAAATATATATATGTTTATAAAACAACACACGCATATGTATTTAAATATAAACTTATATATTTATATATGTCTATCTAAATATAAAAATACATATTGAACATATATTGATGTATGGGTGAACCGAATATTTAAAATTATATATGATTATATATTTATATATATTTATGTATTGAAGTATTTATATACATTAAGAAAAACTTTATTATATAGGAGTTGTTAAGGAATTTTAGAGAGCGTATTTTGCAGGAATACGTGCGTTGCGAGTTCAGTTGTGCCTAAGATTGGTGTGTGGAATAGTATGTTTACAAACTCATGTATCCGTTTTATAATTTCTTACCTTGAAGAGTCTTTTTCAATTGTTTGTGATATGGAGAACATGCTGAAATTCATTTTACGGTGAGTATATTCCTTTGAAACAATAACTTCTTTGAGTGCGTTCCACTAGGCGATCACAACGCTCACTACATCGTTCCACTTGGCGATCGAACGTCATTGATGCCGTCACTGTTCACGACCACGACGACGCATGTATCAAGGTGGGTCGTTGTGGTTGTCAACAAATTTTTATAGAAATTAAATTACATTTACAGTTATTGTAAGTCTAAATTATTATCTAACGTAATAAATACAATCTCTAATATAGTAAAAAATATAATCTCTTGATTTTTGTCCAATACCCGCCATTTACTCATAGTTATTAATATGCATTGTTCTTATTTCGTTCCACTTGGATTGACAGTTACAATGTTGACAAGCTAGTGGAATAGGTATGGGCGCGATCGTTGCGAGCGGCTAGTGGAACATATTTGTGTTTGTAGTAGAGCTTCTAACGGTACGTTGTAAATCAGTTTACAGCTAAGTTCACATCGGACCAGATTAGGTCTTATTTTTGTTGAGTTATTTATGAAGCAACGGGCTTTTTTTTAATTGTTTTAAATATTGTTCGTGCCAATACGTTGTGAATCGGTTCATAGCTAAGTTCATATTGGACCAGATTAGGTCTGAAAGTTAAGACTTGAGAAGTTAGCTACATTATATCTATAGCTAACTTCTCAAGTCTTAATTTTCAGACCTAATCTGGACCGATGTGAACTTAGCTACAAACCGATTCACAACGTATTGGCACAAACAATATTTACATGTTTTAAATATTGTTTGTGCCAATACGTTGTGAATCGGTTTGTAGCTAAGTTCACATCGGTCCAGATTAGGTCTGAAAATTAAGACTTGAGAAGTTAGCTATCGATAATATTCAATTGTCTTCGGTATTGAATTTAATTTTGTTTTACGAAGCAAAATGAAACTATCGTGGAAGCTCTACTTTTGTTTATGCAAATGCCTTTTTTTTAATTGTTTTAAATATTGTTTGTGCCAATTATTAACTGTTGTAACGAATTATGGACCAAGCGAAATAGTATTTTTGAAAAATAGTGATTGATTTATGAATTTAAATCGAGGGAAAAATGGTTATTAGCTTTTATTATATTTTGGGTCTCAAAAAGGATGGAAAAATGAAAATCACTTGCAAGTTTGTTCATCTGGAACCCATAATAAAACATATTGAAAAGGAAACCTATGGAAATGGGCCCTAGCGTCACAGAAATAGAATATAATTTTTAAAAAAGCCAGTGGTATTAAAAAAAAAGCAAACATTTGGCGATTGATAATCCAGAAAGTATAAAATGTGAAATATAATTTGTAATTATGATACAAAACCAAGTTATCTTCATAAATGCGGCAATAATATGAAAAAATAACAATAAAACTCTAATGAAGTAAATAATAACGCTTTAAAAACTATTATAAACCGGTAATCAATACCAATTCTTTCTTTAATTTGTAGCCATTGCCTAAATTAATTAAAAATCATTTTTCAACTGACATTGACATTTGTTTTTATTACTGTCAAAATGAAATTCTTGTTTTCTGTTTTCGAATATAATTCTTTTTTTTTATCCTGTTGCCAGGATTAGTACATTTACAACTCCATATGGAGGATGCAACAAGATGCAATTTGCACTTTTACAAAATATAAAAATAACCTGATTTTTAAAAAAAAAAAAATACAAAATTTGTTTGACAATTTAAATAAAACTTTTAAGGAGATTGTTTTTTCCTTTTTTTTACCTTCACGGTAAAAAAAAGGAAGAAACAATCTCTTTCAATCTCAATCCTTCACGGTAAAAAAAAGGAAAAACAAACAATTTATTTACATTAAAAAGTGAGTGATTTAATTTTTTGCCTGTACATATCACACGCTGTTGCTAGCTGTCAGTCTGACTTGAATATTAATCAGTACGTGGAACATCAAAACGTCTTTCTATGTAAGTTACCCCAACTGAGAGTCCTGATAGCATATTATTCATACGGGTGATTAAAATTTCCACCATTCATGTTCTAGACATGGGGAATGTGAGTCAAATGAACGCTAGCTGCTGTATTTTTACCGATGTTTGAAATTGCCTTTAATTATAATAAAATTGTGGTTAAATAAAATCGGTGTAACAAAAGGAGACCCCAATCTCAGGAGAAATGGAAAAATTGCTCCCTTAAAGTTTTTATTTCAGTCAGCAGTCAGATAAATAATCTTTTTTTTAATAAAAATCAGGGTCTTTTTCGTAATAGTTTGTAAATACTATTTCTCCGGAATCCTTCGAACCAGTAAGATGAAACAGGGTGCGGATTATGTCCCGTTGTATCCTCCATCAGCAGATGAATATACATCCAGGAAATTCACACACTATGGGATCGTGGGAATAAAACCTCCAAAATTGCAAAGGTGATAATCATTTGGCGGTTTATTTTAAATTCATTGGGCAATGGTGTAGGCACAAAAGTTATTAATATAAATCACTGTTAGTAATAGTTTTAAAAAGTTTTTAAATACTAAGTTAGGTTTTTATTGTTATTTTTGTCTTTCATTATCGTCTACTTCTTCATTCTTTTGACTATGGTACTATATCTAATTTGGGGTCAGCCCCCCCTCGTACATTTTCGCCACAAAGGTCTATGTTGTGTTGTCATTGAGTTTAAGTACCTACATAATTTTAAGATCTTCACCTATAGTGCTCTATCAGGTGGCAGCAAGTCGACATCTGCCTCTCTTTCATTCTTCTATTTTTATCGCTACTCTGGTCATATATGGTCTTTGTTGCATGTCATAACGTGTCTGTACCAACGCAAGCAATTTTCACTCAGCTTTTCCTCAATTTTTGTCACTTTAAACATTCTTCTAATGTACTCATTTTTGATTCTGTCCAATCTTGGTAACTCCCCTGGCTTAATGCAGCAGTTTTCTGTGATGTGTATATTTTGTGCGTCATTATACCCTTCTCATTGGCCAGTATTCCGACCTGTGCATCAATACTGGTGGTACTGCTTGTTTGTAAGCTTGACCTTTGAGTTCGATAGGCGTCACATAACACTCCGGTTAGTGATCTTCATTTTACTCCAGGCAGTTGTTATTCTGTGCTGGATGCCTTTTTCAGCGCCGTCTTTTGGAGCTATCTTTCATTATCTTGTTTAAAAAAAATAGAGGTATCTTGATAAATGTATTAACAAGGTACGTCGATATATACTTATTTTTTATGTGTTGTGTTCATAAATTGTGTCTTATTTTTTTATCTTTTTGGATTGCAAATCGCCAAATTGTTTGGTTATTACACATTCTCAAAAATACTAGCTTTTTTTTAAATTACAATCTATTTGTGTAACGCCAGGCCCATTTTTGTCTATCTTCTTTTAAAAGATTAGAAATTAAGGTAACGATAATTTGTTTTAATTTGGAGGTGGGAATAAATACCGCCAATATAACATAGAAGAGATTCCAAGCGAAATTTATTTAGCATCCTCATTTAAAATCTCAATTTGATTTCGTATAGACAAACATAATTTGACATAATCATAATTCATACACTTAATTGTTGGTACCAAAATACCGTCATAGTTACCTATTTGGACTACTTTTTTGATTATTTACTTATGTTACATCAGTTAATTGGCAAAGGAGGTTGGAAAACAATTCTTACAATAAAGGGTTAAAAATCCCTAATTATCAGCCACCCTGATAATAATTTTACTATGATTAATACGGTAGTTGACTCATTCTAAATTTTGATATTTTTCATACAATATTGTGGAATATAAGTTAATTAAAAACCAGTCTTGAAAAAAATTAAAAAATTGATTGAAAAATAAGCCAGTTGTAGGCTTCTAAATTTTAAGATACAGACAGAGTTGGGTATATCACTGTGTCTTTTCCTCTCGTAGAATATAATGTGCAATATTAAAAATGACCTCGCAACACAGTATTGCCGTTCTTCTCTAAAGGTTAAATTTTGAACTTTTATAACTCTTGTTTTGAAATATTGAATATATTTGGCGTTAATTTTGTAGAAATTCATCATTCACAATTAAATGAAACTACGTGATGTAGTATTATTTCTTTTTTCTTCAATTTTTTTACCACGAACTAGGTTTCGTTGTATTACAACATCTTTGCTAATATCCCATCTGTAATACAGATGTAATACAACAAAATCTAGGTCGTGGTAAAGAAATTGAAGAAAGTAGAAATAATACTACATCACGTAGTTTCATTTTATAACTCTGTCAATTTTTAAGATTATTAAAAAAAAATTTTCACTCTTCATCAGCTTGTACCTTGAAATTATGATTAATGAAATAAAAAAATTTAGTCAAATACACAATTAGAATACAGAAATAAAAATATTTAATACAAAACATTCTGTTTCTTCCTACTGGCAACACTTTATTTTTTACCATTCTAAAGATGTTATAAAAAATAATCGTGATACATTCATATACTCAGTAATAAATCATATTAGATTTAGATTAATCAATAAAGTCAGTCAATAGACTTGAATTGTCGAATAAAAAATATGTCGGGGAAAAAATTATTAAATTTGCTTAACTAAAATAATATTTAGTTTTTGTTAATATATACAAAAGTAAAGAATGTGTAAAATGTCATCTCTATCTGTCAAGTTTTATGGCAAATGACAGCTGTCATCAAATGTCAGTGATTTTTTTTCGAGGCTTTTGTGGTCTTTTTGTTGTCTTATAACTTAGTATTTTTTAGTTAACATTATTTATCATTATACATAACAAAACTATCCATATGATAAAAACCTCTTGATACCGAACTTTCATATAAAAATAATTAAAGACATATGTAAAGTAAAATATTCATTTGTATGTTGAAAATTTGAACAAAGTTTTCAAAAAAGTAATAAGAAACTAGTTGTCTCAGTAATGGCCAGTTGCCAAGGTGTCATTGACAGCAGATTTTTTTCCATATTCCAATTAAACCGATAACTTGGCAAAAATATTTTTTGAATGGTCGAAAGTAAGTTATTTCTTCAATAAACTCCCATTAAGTTAGCTCTTCAAAAATGGACGTTTGTCCCTTCCATAACCGAAACTATCTTAATGACATGGCCATTAACTCTAACCTTTTCGTGCAATTTTCAAAAATTTTTGGTTTTTTTTTGTTTTTTTGTTTAAATTAGAATTAATTATTTAAATTTTGTAAATTTCACTTTTTTCTACTTCATTCTCTTTTCTTCTACAGCATGCACAAGCAGACAATAGGTTTTTGATTATTAGTTTTCCTTTTGCCAGATAAACGTCAAATTTTAAAACCAGCAGCAAAAATATATATATATATATATATACATATATATATATATATATATACGTATATATATATATATATATATATATACATATATATACATACACATATATATACATATATATATATATATTCTCAAAACTCAAAGTAATTTTTTATTTCTCTTATATCGTATTGATGTCGTATTTTAATAAAAAATATCGTTAAAATTTTCTTTTAAAGAAAGCCATCTATTGGTGCGGAACAGAAAACGCTTGTCGCACTGTAGTTGTCGAAGGAACGATATAGTTGTCAGCAACACATCTACAAGTTACTTGTAGTTTATCAAACCAATAATTTTAATGAATTAATAGGAATGAAAAGGTTAGCTATGGTATCTTCGGAAACAGGCTATGGTGACAACATTTACATAAATTGACTAGCAGCAAATATCTTCTACTTTCTTATTTGGGGTCAGTCTTTATAAGTTTTCACCACAACAGTCTGTCTTGTGTTGCCATTGAGTCCTTGTCCACGGATTTGAGATATATTTCAAGTGCTCTTCAACATGACAGTGGGTCGGCCTTTTTTCCCTTTTATTTTCCTCCTGCTCTGGTCATATGGTCTTTGTTGCAGCTCATAATGTGTCCGTACCAACGCAAGAGATTTTCTCTAAGCTTATCCTTAATCTGCCACTTTAAATGTTCTTCTAATATATTTGTTTTTAATTCTATCTAAACTCGTAACTACCCCGGCCCAATGCAACATTTTCATTTCTGTGACGTGCGTCTTTTGTTCGTCCACTTTTCTCATGGTCTAGCATTCCGACCTGTATGTCAGTGCTGGTTGTATTGTTTGTTTGTAGTTGATGAGCATTCTAGCATAGTACCCCAACTAGTGATCTTCATTTGAACCAGGTAGTTGTTATTTTGTACTGAATGTCTTTCTCAGTGCTATCTCTTGGAACTACAATTTAACATATTCACTGTACATATTCAGTCTTGTCACACTGTACATATTCAATCTTGTCTCTGTTAACTCTAAGACCCCATCCCTTTAGGGCCTGTTGTCATGCATTTGGCTGTTCTCGCATCTCTGTTTGAGTTTCAGCAATGAGAACTGTGTCATCAGCATACAGCAATGTACAAGGTCCAGGTTTTTGCAGATATACCATGATATAGTTCGTAACTAGGTTAAACAATAACGTGAGTTAAAGTTCTTCGATAGAGTGGATGTGGCGATATGTTGAATAATATGATTGTTTCTTTTGGTTTCAGATAAAACACAACATCTTCGCACAATAATCTTCTCTTCTGTAATTATCGTTATAATTATTAATTAATATGAAATATTATAATTTAGGATGTACCAAAACTTTATGTAAAACATGATAAAAACTATGTATTTATGTATACATATATGTATTAAATATAATATAATATAAGCAGTCACATGTCTAGAACAAATGCGCGAATGCAGTATGACTATAAAATATAAATATACTTCTGTTTTGTTAATGTAAATGTTAATTGACGGGAATTCGATGTTAGAAAAAAAATTATCTATTGGTGGCACGGTATCGAATTGTATGGCCCACGGGCGCGTCTGCCGTTTGACGTGATTGTTTTCGTATTTTTGTTCTTCGCTGTCAACGATTGATTAAAATGCATCGTTTTTTACAATTGTTATCGTTTGTTTCATTCAATTAGAGGGGCGATGAAAATGTGAGAGTTGAAAACGAAGAACAAGTCGCGTGACGAATTTGTTTTTCATTGTCAACTCTCAAACGATAATTGATAGGCGCGAGTGAAAGGCTTACATAAATTTGTTGTAGATTGATGCCGGAGATGGTGGAATTGTCGATTGAGGAAATAATAAGATAAACTTTTGTAAAGTGTCAAATAAGTTACGATTGACGCGCTCGTGGGCGTTCGTGTTCGTCTAAAGTTTAAAAGTGCTTTTGTATGCCCGTATTGTGTCAAGGTTTATAATAATATGCAAAAATTGGTAATTACGTCTTTCCTTTTTTTTACACAAGATTGATCGCATGTGTAATTTAATAGCGGATCAAAGAAAGAAATGATATGATGGGACACTAGTCGAACGTATTATTATACGAACGCTTGTAAGAGCTTAGAGGTACGATATGTATTTGCGAACATTGACTAACTTTAACATAATGGTGCAATATTGTTATATTTCGCATTGTGACGTGATTTACGTCTGGTAAGGGAGGTTACTAGGGAAGGTCAAAAAGGAATGAATTCAGATGATATTACAGATCAGAAGGACATTAGATAGGTTGATGTGAAGTTAGAAATCTTAATTTAAAGTAACGTTAATAAATATTGCGGAACATTAGATATAAAATGTCTGTCGTAAATACTTGGAAGGTCTATAGCGCGTATTGACGATGTAGCTGTTTGGCGTTTATTGGGAGAGTACGTTATATGAGTTTCACTCAAGTTGAAAATTAAGATAAGATATATTTTTATCCATGATGATGATAATAGAATTGGCAAAACTTAACGGCTGCACCATTGATATGTGTGAATAGATATTAAGGGTCCCTTCGGAAAATGAATAATATGAAATTTGGCATAAATTTTTAAATTAGGTTGCTGTGAATGAATTATATTTGCCATGTGAAAAGATAGACTTACTATTTTAGATTGACTTACTTTGAAACTAGGTGAAAATTTTGGTTAAACCAATTCTGGCCCGTCTCGTAGAATATATAATTAACCGCTCAAGCGTCCGAGGGCCCAATATGGAAACAACACAAATTTACGTAGCATGCCTGAGGATGCAAAACATGCACGAAACTTAGGTTGGAGGTGTGTTGCATCAATTCGCTAATTAGCATCCGGACGTTTGAGGGATTAAAAAGAAAATATATTAAAACAAAACAAAGTTTGATTTTAAATTATGAAGTTGAAAATATTTTTTTACGCATCGTACGAAGCGATGGAACACACTGATGTGACCTGCTGTCAAAAGTAATAATTTTGACAGACTCTTGACACGTAACAAAAATTTACACATTTCTTCGCAACATCAATACGTCGATTCTTTTCTTTGATCCGTAATATTGTTAGGTGTAACTATTACTACGGTCCTGGACCAAATGTATTCCTACATAATTTCTCGTTACCAAACATAAAATTATTGTAATGCTTAAGTTAAGTAATAATAATATACATTAAGCGTCTCTTTAAGGTATATGCTTGGTTTAGTTGCTTTTTTAAATTACATTATTTTTCATTGTATTTACGTAACTTAATTTTGAGTGAATGTCCGGTATCTTCATCGGCTGTTGTTTGCCAAAATAGCGAGCTGAATTATCAGTAATATCTCCTAACATTCTAAACAATTGGATATGTAGGTTTTTTGTTCTAAATAAAGAAGTGAATGTTAAACTCTCTCATGAGCAAACATGCGTATTTCGGTTGATTGTATATACATATATTAGAAATCGTAGAACTGTTACAGTTTCGTTTCTGCCACATTTTAAGCCGCATTGCAATTGAGAAACGTAGAGAAATTGGGAGTGTGTTTAATTGGATTCACCTTCGCGTACTGGAATTTATTGGGTTTTTTAATGCTTTTTGTGTCATTCCGGAGGAGGTATAGCCTATTATTTTGTAAAAAGTTCAAATTTCCTCGAGAACTCGCTTGCAGTACTTCTGAGGCAAGTACATTGCCAAACGTTTGTGATTTATTACGTAAAGGGCTATACTCCTTAGTCGTCTTGGTAGCAAACTGTCTGTCTGTTTGGTATTGTTAATGTTTGAAGCTGGAGTTAACAAAAAGTCTGTCCTGCTAAGTCTGTGGCTAATATATTCCGTGTAAACATCTAGTTAACGTTTTGCACGCGTTCATTGGCCTACATGTGAGTGTGCATGTTTGTACACTGCTGCGCTATATTACAATATATCCGGCTACTTATTTATTTGTGTACGTATTTATAAATATACGTCACGTGTTGAAGGACGGCTTTAGTTAATTCTATATAATGAAGCTTCGTGGTGAATTTTCTTAATTTTTTTAATATCGCACTTCATAGTTTAAGGTAATTAATTATGTTATCTTTGTACTTGTTCTCGGGAGATCGAAAGGGAGAATTTTTCTCTCGGTTTGCAAGATTGGGCGATGACGCACGGGCCACGAAGGTATTTTTTTATTACGGCTTTTAGGGTTTGAATTTTCCACACAGATGTCTAGATTTTGTTTCCGATCTGCGCCTTTCGGTAAAGGGAGTTGAGCGAAGAGGGTTCGGTTTGCCGTCGAAGGCGTTGGTATATTTTGAAATGTATTCAAATATCATCGTAGAGCTTGTAATTCGTATAAAGAATAACACGTAAAGAAAAAGCGTGAATGTATGAGGCATTTGTATTTTACGAAGGAAATGATTTTTGACATTGACAAAATTTTGCTACAAGATTGAGTGAAATCATATGTAAAATGTAATTATTGTTACATTTGCAAGTTTGTTACAAGCGTAACGATGATCTTTTGAAATGTATCAAAAAGATCAAGTGGGACTTTAAGAATTTGATACAACTCGGCGAAGGTGCAGAAGAGAAATGAATTTTCGACAGATGGTGATGTGAAAGTACTGTATACTGGATCTGTTTGTATGTCGCAGCGTAAATATGTCATGATACATTGTATTGTAATATGTAACTACTTTTTTACTTGTAAAAAATTATTATCAATATAAGTAAAATGTCTAATATAAGGTTAGAGAGTATTTTGATTCTTTTATTTACCAAAAAAAATTGTTGTGTTTCTATTTGTGTTGTGGCCAATGATGGAAGAGTGATACGAGTCAACAAGTGGTGTAACCATCTTACATATTATTTTTCATTTATCTAAAGAAAGAGTTACTTTTACCTACATATTATGAAAAATGTAGCACACTGGCAACAATAATGACACCAACATGAGTTGCAATTATAAAAATAAAAATATTCTGACAGATAATGCAAAATGGCCGCTTGTCAAGGTAGGGTAGAGGTTTTGGTTGTGCTATGGTGACTCTTGGTCATGATTATTGGGGTAAAGTGTGAACTGTGGTTAAGAAAATTTATTTCAGGAAGTAAACATTTGATTAACGAATTCTTAACAGTGTTAGATTATTAGCAATCCCTTTTGCAGGTGAGATTTATTATATATTTGAGTTTAAGAAACAACTGTCACATTTGTGTTAAATGGTTTGGTATCGCTTTCAATAATAATTTTCTTTCATCATTGGTCTCTACATCTTTATTCGAGGGTACATTGTACACGATAATTGATATATATTCATTTTCTATCATACACTAACGTAGAATTTGGATGATTTTATTGGAATATTTTATATTTAGTTTTGTCTATATTATTTTGTTTCATATAATGTTTGTTAGAATTATTTGTTTTTTTTTTGGTGAGTATTTTGACTGTACACTTTCTGACTTAACAGCATCCATTTGCTCATTACATTACAATTGTTATGAGCCAAATGAGTATGAAGCCCAGCATTTGAAATGAAGGAAGACATCTGTAAATGTGAGTTTTAGTGCGATAAGCAGCCATATTTTTAATCAATTCGCACTGATAACTTGTATTATTGATGGGAGTGTTTTAGAATAACTTATCACAATGGAGACGAGGAGAAAATATGATCTAGAAAACGGGAATCAAATGTATGATGTTTAAACTTCAGAAGCAGAACTTTTACAATAATAAAGAGAATGCTACAAATTCGAAGTTGTAAATTTTTATACCACAGTGTTCCATGCCATAAGACGTTACCTATATAACATTGTGTATAAAATTATGCAGTCTGGCAACATAATGCAATATGTCACTCTGACAGTTCAGATTCAAAACTCGCCTGTCGAATGAGGTGTAATGAAAGTGTCTTATTTTGATTTTGTTTCATAATTTTGATGCTGTAAGATATAGTATAAATTTATATAAAAAAAAAATGAAAAATTCGGTGGCCAGTGTTGCTGTTTCGCAAATACCGTTGCATTTAAGAAATGTCACTAGCGTTGTAATTTATTTGAATTAATTAATAATAAATATATAAAAAAAAATACATAATGATAAATCTAATCTAAAATGGTGTGTGCAGCCGTCTATGCTGTTTATTTATTTGTCATTTATGTCGTAACATAATATATTAATGTCATACATTTTGAATTGTTTTACGAAATGAAGTAATTGTACAGAATGCATTTGAATAAAGTCATTAAAACCACATTTGGACTTTGATTGTGGGTTCCAGTAGAAGTGGTCATCATGATGATGAGCGTCGTTGTAAATGACATTATGGTATATACATTTATTATTATGTAAATAATTTATTCCGATTTGTGGGTGACAAAGAATATATGGTACGCTAAATTTATAGGTGAAACTCATCAGTTTATAGATGTGGATTCCACAAAGTGTATCTAACAGAGGGAGAGTCACCGAGTGAGTATAAAGGCAGTGGATTTCTCTCTACAATTGTGGAATTAAATAGATATAAAATTTTTTTATTTTTTATTGTCAAATTTTCGTACGACATGTAACTATTTTAAATTAGTTTGTAAACATTTTAATAATAGGAAATAATTTAAATTTTTGTTCTATTAAGCTTAATAAAAGTAATAATGGAACAAAAATTACATTGTAATTACCAACCTCTTGTAAATGATGTCAATTGACAAGTTTTCAGCAAAGTGCACTTTCGAAAACATCTTCAATATTTCATTTCTCTTGAAACTAAAGTCGTCTGTTTGTCCTATCCAATGTTCTTAGTATTTTACTTAAATACAGTTTTACTGTGCTATTTATATGTGCTTGATCGTATTGAACGATTGGTTAACAAATTTTACCATCTTCAGAATGTATGTATTCGTCACGTTTTTGGTTTCAAAAACATTTTTTGAGTTTAAGCTGCAATTCCTTTGGGTAAAGAAGCGTCTGATCTTTTTTATGGTGGAAAAAGAGAACCAAAAACCATCTAGGCCTTGCTTAATCTCCGTTGAAATTTTGTGTAAGATTAAGTAATTCTCTTGCAGACAAAATAAGATAAGTTCATAACATTTGGCACAAGTTTCCACGAGTAAGATCTATGACTGTAGCTTGCCAGCTGTAGCACCTGTAAACTTAAAACAGTGTATTCAGCGACTGATTCCAGCTCTCAAATTGCATTTTTTTACGAACTTCACAATGGTAATATAGGTCTTTCTAACAGAAATGTATTTAAGAAAGAACATAAACAAAACAAAAGTATTATTTTTAGATTAAATTTTATTTGAAATGAAAAGAAGTAACAGAGATTCCGTTACCATTCCGGAAAACATCTTGGTTCAGAGAGTGGTCATGATCCCCATGACAGCCTTTGGATCTGTCCCCGAGTATGTTGTGGTGCGTGCTGATATGCATCTGTGTTTTGTGTTTACTAGCTAAAGTCGAAATTTGATTGCGAGCTTTTCTGCAATTGTTTATAATTCTGGAATGTCTGCATCTTAACATGCGACACATTGTGCATAAGACCATCAAATTGGCATCACACTTTTCTTCTAGCTCAATTTCTGATTTGGGCACTGTTTTGCTTGCAGGGAGTATTCTCGTTAAATTAGTGAAAAATGGGAGTAAATTTCAGGAATTTTGTTTTTTTAATTTTAACCAACGGTTTTGTTTCTAGATTGTCTTTACCACAAAATAGATGCAGTACAGAACGGACACGATCCATACTAGCCCATATAAAAAGAGTCGCACTTTTTCATACATGGCGAAACGCTGTCAAAATATTTCCCCTCGCCTCACCCTTCCTGACCAAAGATTTGTGTAATTATTATTAACGCCCATAGATGACGTAATCTCTTACTCTGTTGCTCACAGATGACGTTATCAAAAAAAGTAATTTTAATTCGTAAATTTATTAAAATTATATAAAAAATATTTCATAAGACAAATATGAAAATAACATTACTATACAATTTAATATATTTTCAATATCATTACTATGAAAATACAATTAAAGAAAAATTAAATAAATTCGAAAATACAATTGTTAATAGCATCAGGCGTCTCCAGGTAGCACTCTGGAATCAACTAGGTGGTAATTGCATAAATGAAAGTGGGCAACTCATCAACATCTGAAAACAAGCAAAAACATAAAGCAGACATGATTATAGCGATGTATGTCTTCCTTTAATTATAATAAAAGTCGTATTCATGACGTGTTATTTCAAAATTATACATTTGTAATTGATGTTTATATGACATATTCAGTTGTGTAAGTAAAAAAATGAGTGCATAAGGATATTATGCTATTATCACATAAATAACCTTAGACATTCTCCTACAAAAACCGCTAAATACTGGCTCGGTGTAGCAATACTGTATAATAATTTCCTAGCCTGGAAAGTTTTCATTAATTGTCTTCCGCAGGTTCTATGTTTACGTCTGAGGAGGTCATTCCAATTGACTGTCCAATTCTCCCTGCCATACAATTTCAGTCAAGCTTTTGCCCTGCAAAAAAATAAAACATTAAGTTAGGTATAGTAATTTCAATCAATCCGTCTTTTTCTTTCTTTCAATTGGATGAATACTTACAACAAACAACGTTTGATTAAATATAAATTATGAAATATGTTTAGTAAAAAATTCAATTTGGAATACCAATTTATTACCAGCGAATATACCCAACAATGTCTGAAGTAATTTCACGGAGTTTTCTGACAAGAAAAAAATTCGTCACGAAACTGTAATTTGTGTGGAAATATTTTTAAAATCCATTTTTTTAATTATGTCGTAATCGGCGCCTATAACTACTAAAACATCTTTTAGTGCAAGTTTTCTTTTAAACAAAACAGTAAAAATTTGTTTTAACCAGAACTTTGCAACTCTTCGAATTAAATTTTAACAATAAACAAGATTTGCGCCGTTAGTGTATAAAATTTTTGAAATGTTATATAATAAGCAATAATGGATAACACTTACCGGCTTTCGTTACGAGGCAGGGAAAAAATGACAATTTTGTCCTTCGTCCTATGTAGGAATTACACCAAGTTGAAAATAATTTTTTACGCATCGTACGAAGCGATGGAACACACTGATGTGACCTGCTGTCAAAAGTAATAATTTTGACAGACTCTTGACACGTAACAAAAATTTACACATTTCTTCGCAACATCAATACGTCGATTCTTTTCTTTGATCCGTAATATTGTTAGGTGTAACTATTACTACGGTCCTGGACCAAATGTATTCCTACATAATTTCTCGTTACCAAACATAAAATTATTGTAATGCTTAAGTTAAGTAATAATAATATACATTAAGCGTCTCTTTAAGGTATATGCTTGGTTTAGTTGCTTTTTTTAAATTACATTATTTTTCATTGTATTTACGTAACTTAATTTTGAGTGAATGTCCGGTATCTTCATCGGCTGTTGTTTGCCAAAATAGCGAGCTGAATTATCAGTAATATCTCCTAACATTCTAAACAATTGGATATGTAGGTTTTTTGTTCTAAATAAAGAAGTGAATGTTAAACTCTCTCATGAGCAAACATGCGTATTTCGGTTGATTGTATATACATATATTAGAAATCGTAGAACTGTTACAGTTTAGTTTCTGCCACATTTTAAGCCGCATTGCAATTGAGAAACGTAGAGAAATTGGGAGTGTGTTTAATTGGATTCACCTTCGCGTACTGGAATTTATTGGGTTTTTTAATGCTTTTTGTGTCATTCCGGAGGAGGTATAGCCTATTATTTTGTAAAAAGTTCAAATTTCCTCGAGAACTCGCTTGCAGTACTTCTGAGGCAAGTACATTGCCAAACGTTTGTGATTTATTACGTAAAGGGCTATACTCCTTAGTCGTCTTGGTAGCAAACTGTCTGTCTGTATGGTATTGTTAATGTTTGAAGCTGGAGTTAACAAAAAGTCTGTCCTGCTAAGTCTGTGGCTAATATATTCAGTGTAAACATCTAGTTAACGTTTTGCACGCGTTCATTGGCCTACATGTGAGTGTGCATGTTTGTACCTGCTGCGCTATATTACAATATATCCGGCTACTTATTTATTTGTGTACGTATTTATAAATATACGTCACGTGTTGAAGGACGGCTTTAGTTAATTCTATATAATGAAGCTTCGTGGTGAATTTTCTTAATTTTTTTTAATATCGCACTTCATAGTTTAAGGTAATTAATTATGTTATCTTTGTACTTGTTCTCGGGAGATCGAAAGGGAGAATTTTTCTCTCGGTTTGCAAGATTGGGCGATGACGCACGGGCCACGAAGGTATTTTTTTATTACGGCTTTTAGGGTTTGAATTTTCCACACAGATGTCTAGATTTTGTTTCCGATCTGCGCCTTTCGGTAAAGGGAGTTGAGCGAAGAGGGTTCGGTTTGCCGTCGAAGGCTTTGGTGTATTTTGAAATGTATTCAAATATCATCGTAGAGCTTGTAATTCGTATAAAGAATAACACGTAAAGAAAAAGCGTGAATGTATTAGGCATTTGTATTTTACGAAGGAAATGATTTTTGACATTGACAAAATTTTGCTACAAGATTGAGTGAAATCATATGTAAAATGTAATTATTGTTACATTTGTAAGTTTGTTACAAGCGTAACGATGGTCTTTTGAAATGTATCAAAAAGATCAAGTGGGACTTTAAGAATTTGATACAACTCGGCGAAGGTGCAGAGGAGAAATGAATTTTCGACAGATGGTGATGTGAAAGTACTGTATACTGGATCTGTTTGTATGTCGCAGCGTAAATATGTCATGATACATTGTATTGTAATATGTAACTACTTTTTTACTTGTAAAAAATTATTATCAATATAAGTAAAATGTCTAATATAAGGTTAGAGAGTATTTTGATTCTTTTATTTACCAAAAAAAATTGTTGTGTTTCTATTTGTGTTGTGGCCAATGATGGAAGAGTGATACGAGTCAACAAGTGGTGTAACCATCTTACATATTATTTTTCATTTGTCTAAAGAAAGAGTTACTTTTACTTACACATTACGAAAAATATAGCACACTGGCAACAATAATGACACCAACATGAGTTGCAATTATAAAAATAAAAATATTCTGACAGATAATGCAAAATGGCCGCTTGTCAAGGTAGGGTAGAGGTTTTGGTTGTGCTATGGTGACTCTTGGTCATGATTATTGGGGTAAAGTGTGAACTGTGGTTAAGAAAATTTATTACAGGAAGTAAACATTTGATTAACGAATTCTTAACATTGTTATATTATTAGCAATCCCTTTTGCAGGTGAGATTTATTATATATTTGAGTTTAAGAAACAACTGTCACATTTGTATTAAATGGTTTGGTATCGCTATCAATAATAATTTTCTTTCATCATTGGTCTCTACATCTTTATTCGAGGGTACATTGTACACGATAATTGATATATATTCATTTTCTATCATACACTAACGTAGAATTTGGATGATTTTATTGGAATATTTTATATTTAGTTTTGTCTATATTATTTTGTTTCATATAATGTTTGTTAGAATTATTTGTTTTTTTTTTGGTGAGTATTTTGACTGTACACTTTCTGACTTAACAGCATCCATTTGCTCATTACATTACAATTGTTATGAGCCAGTTGAGTATGAAGTCCAGCATTTGAAATGAAGGAAGACATCTGTAAAAGTGAGTTTTAGTGCGATAAGCAGCCATATTTTTAATCAATTCGCACTGATAACTTGTATTATTGATGGGAGTGTTTTAGAATAACTTATCACAATGGAGACGAGGAGAAAATATGATCTAGAAAATGGGAATCAAATGTATGATGTTTAAACTTCAGAAGCAGAACTTTTACAATAATAAAGAGAACGCTACAAATTCGAAGTTGTAAATTTTTATACCACAGTGTTCCATGCCATAAGACGTTACCTATATAACATTGTGTATAAAATTATGCAGTCTGGCAACATAATGCAATATGTCACTCTGACAGTTCAGATTCAAAACTCGCCTGTCGAATGAGGTGTAATGAAAGTGTCTTATTTTGATTTTGTTTCATAATTTTGATGCTGTAAGATATAGTATAAATTTATATAAAAAAAAAATGAAAAATTCGGTGGCCAGTGTTGCTGTTTCGCAAATACCGTTGCATTTAAGAAATGTCACTAGCGTTGTAATTTATTTGAATTAATTAATAATAAATATATAAAAAAAAATACATAATGATAAATCTAATCTAAAATGGTGTGTGCAGCCGTCTATGCTGTTTATTTATTTGTCATTTATGTCGTAACATAATATATTAATGTCATACATTTTGAATTGTTTTACGAAATGAAGTAATTGTACAGAATGCATTTGAATAAAGTCATTAAAACCACATTTGGACTTTGATTGTGGGTTCCAGTAGAAGTGGTCATCAAGATGATGAGCGTCGTTGTAAATGACATTATGGTATATACATTTATTATTATGTAAATAATTTATTCCGATTTGTGGGTGACAAAGAATATATGGTACGCTAAATTTATATGTGAAACTCGGCAGTTTATAGATGTGGATTCCACAAAGTGTATCTAACAGAGGGAGAGTCACCGAGTGAGTATAAAGGCAGTGGATTTCTCTATACAATTGTGGAATTAAATAGATATAAAATTTTTTTATTTTTTATTGTCAAATTTTCGTACGACATGTAACTATTTTAAATTAGTTTGTAAACATTTTAATAATAGGAAATAATTTAAATTTTTGTTCTATTAAGCTTAATAAAAGTAATAATAGAACAAAAATTACATTGTAATTACCAACCTCTTGTAAATGATGTCAATTGACAAGTTTTCAGCAAAGTGCACTTTCGAAAACATCTTCAATATTTCATTTCTATCCTATCCAATGTTCTTAGTATTTTACTTAAATACAGTTTTACTGTGCTATTTATATGTGCTTGATCGTATTGAACGATTGGTTAACAAATTTTACCATCTTCAGAATGTATGTATTCGTCACTTTTTTGGTTTCAAAAACATTTTTTGAGTTTAAGCTGCAATTCCTTTAGGTAAGGAAGTGTCTGATCCTTTTTATGGTGGAAAAAGAGTACCAAAAACCATCTAGGCCTTGCTTAATCTCCGTTGGAATTTTGTGTAAGATTAAGTAATTCTCTTGCAGACAAAATAAGATAAGTTCATAACGTTTGGCACAAGTTTCCACGAGTAAGATCGATGACTGTAGCTTGCCAGCTGTAGCACCTGTAAACTAAAAACAGTGTATTCAGCAACTGATTCCAGCTCTCAAATTGCATTTTTTTACGAACTTCACAATGGTAATATAGGTCTTTCTAACAGAAATGTATTTAAGAAAGAACGTAAACAAAACAAAATTATTATTTTTAGATTAAATTTTATTTGAAATGAAAAGAAGTAACAGAGATTCCGTTACCATTCCGGAAAACGTCTTGGTTCAGGGAGTGGTCATGATCCCCACGACTGCCTTTGGATCTGTCCCCGAGTATGTCGTGGTGCGTGCTGATATGCATCTGTGTTTTGTGTTTACTAGCTAAAGTCGAATTTTGATTGCGAGCTTTTCTGCAATTGTTTATAATTCTGGAATGTCTGTATCGTAACATGCGACACATTGTGTATAAGACCATAAAATTGGCATCACATTTTTCTTCTAGCTCAAATTCTGATTTGGGCACCGTTTTGCTTGAAGAGAGTATTCTCGTTAAATTAGTGAAAAATGGGAGTAAATTTTAGGAATTTATTTTTATTAAATTTTAACCAACGGTTTTGTTTCTAGATTGTCTTTATCACAGAATAGATACAGTACAAAACGGATACGATCCATACTAGCCCATATAAAGAGTCGCACTTTTTCATATATGGCGAAACGCTTTCAAATTTTTGTGAGGCGATCACCCTTCCTGACCAAAGATTTGTGTAATTATTATTAACGCCCATAGATGACGTAATCTCTTACTCTGTTGCTCACAGATGGCGTTATCAAAAAAAGTAATTTTAATTCGTAAATTTATTAAAATTATAAAAATATTTCACAAGACAAATATGAAAGTAACATTACTATACAATTTAATATATTTTAAATATCATTACTATGAAAATACAATTGAAGAAAAAGTAAATAAAATAGAAAATACAATTGTAAATAGCATCAGGCGTCTCCAGGTAGCACTCTGGAATCAAGTAGGTGGTAATTGCATAAATTAAAGTGGGCAACTCATCGACATCTGAAAACAAGCAAAAGCAGACATGATTATAGCGATGTATGTCTTCCTTTAATTATAATAAAAGTCGTATTCATGACGTGTTATTTCAAAATTATACATTTGTAATTTATATTTATATGACATATTCAGTTATGTAAGCAAAAAATGAGTGCATAAGGATATTATGGTATTATCACATAAATAACCTTAGACATTCTCCTACAAAAACCGCTAAATACTGGCTCGGTGTAGCAATACTGTATAATAATTTCCTAGCCTGGAAAGTTTTCATTAATTAAGTGTCGTCCGCAGATTCTATGTTTACGTCTGAGGAGGTCATTCCAATTAACTGTCCATTTCTTCCTGCCACACGATTTCAGTCAAGCTTTTGTCCTGGAAAAAACAAAACATTAAGTTAGGTATAGTAAGTTTAATCAATCCGCCTTTTTCTTTCTTTCAATTGGAAGAAAACGTATGTACGTACAACAAACAACGTTTGATTAAATATAAATTATGAAATATGTTTAGTAAAAAATTCAATTTGGAATACCAATTTACTACCAGCGAATACACCCAACAATGTCTGAAGTAATTTCACGGAGTTTTCTGACAAGAAAAAAATTCGTCACGAACTGTAATTTGTGTGAAAATATTTTTAAAATCCATGTTTTTAATTATGTCGTAATCGGCGCGTATAACTGACTAAAACATCTTTTAGTGCAAATTTTCTTTTAAACATAACAGTAAAAATTCGTTTTAACCAGAACTTTGTAACTCTTCGAATTAAATTTTAACAATAAACAAGTGTAAGGTCGCAAGTCACCGATTGATTTGCGCCGTTAGTGTATAAAATTTTTGAAATGTTATATAATAAGCAATAATGGATAACACTTACCGGCTTTCGTTATGAGGCAGGGAAAAAAATGACAATTTTGTCCTTCGTCCTATGTAGGAATTACACCCTGGTACAATACACGCCATTACAAAATAAAACGAAGATCTTAATATATAATAAAATAAAATAACAAAGATCTGAACATATAACAAAACAATAGCTACAACACCTTTTTTACTTAATTAATATACTAAACTTACAATACTAAATATGTGTAATATGTTTTTGCGCCGTAATGTTCTGTCAGTCGTTTCAAACAGACTCAGTGTTGAGTTGTTTGTCTGTGTTTTCTAGTGTTCGTAGCGTCTCTTGCATGGTGACACATAGCCGTCGCTAGATGTCGCTGTACACATTTAAAATTTGCCGCCATCTTCCTTACGAGATGCTGTCACCAAATCGAGGACCTGCTTGACCACCCCCTGGTCTTTACTATAGGGACCATGCAAAATTTTATTAGTGCCACATGGTGATAAATTAATGAAATTGGTTATATATTGTAATAAATCAAAATTATTCATAACGCATAAATGTTGCGTAGTGCATTGTTTAAATGCAATTTATAATTCATAAGAATCATACAGTGTTTAATTTTTCTCAAATAGAATCTTAATATTCGCTCGTAACATAACCTCTTTATGTTCAATGAGGTTTATTATTTTGCGAATAAAATACTTCACTGTTATTGAGACTAATATTTCAACCAAAAGCTTTTTATTTTTGTCGTTTTCAAGAAATTTTCTCCCATTGTTTAAATAATTATAAATTTTCTCTTATATCTAAAATTTTCATTAAAAACTGTCAATAAATACCCAAGAAAATGAGGTATGAAATGAGGCTGAAAATACCTTGCTGGTTCAACATTCTTATAACTTTTAATTATATGAAAAGGTAAAATAAAAGGGAATACATCACGAAAGTAGCTTTATTGTCTTAATTAAAACAAAATGATTGCTTGTTCAAAATTGAATTTTCTTTTTATAATTATTTGTTTAATTCTATAAAAAAGCCAAAAAAAAGAGTATTGTTATTACAATTAGAGATGTGTAACTCATGAGTGAGAGATATAAAAGATATAGCTCACATGTTATTATATCTATCACTCGCTCACTTGAAATCAAAATGTATCAGTATGTCACTAGCTCGGGAGTGATCGGCGTCTTTTTCATTTCACCAAATCAATCATTTCACTCACTCGTCGCGTCGTGAAGATATAAAAGTACATGTTTTGACGTTACATGAAAGAGAAAGAAAACGATCGAACTGTTTAGTCAAATATGCAACTGGATCTATGTAGACGACGTAGCTACTCGCGATCGAATGTGACCGCTGTGACAAAGTATACTTTAGTTCGCACAAAATATTTGCGTGAACAAACACTTTTTGTTTAATTTCAAAATTCTAATATCTAATTGTAAAATACGCCAATCTATTCCAATTTATTTAATTAGAATTGAAGTAATTTTATGTATCTATAATTTGAATCTAGGTTGACAGTCCTAAATCCCGAACCTGTAAAGATTAAGCAAAGTGGATACTCTTGTAGAATTTTTTTTAATTTTCAAACAATAGTGCGTAATGTTCAGTCATTACTATCTATCACCATATTGAACAATGGTCATACCATTGTTCAACGGTTCAACGTATAGGTACGTAATAAATAATTTCGTTAATAACTCAGAATACTGAGTCAGTGTCTCAGTATTAGCTAGAGATATAAATGAGTGATATATATATTTCCAATCAAATGATATATATCACTCTTTTCTTTTAACTGATACATTTTGCGCACCTCTAATTACAGTTCTAGTTAGAACCATAAACAAAGCAGTCAATAAGTTTTTGTGTTATTGCATGGGATTTTCGAAAAAAAAAATTTGTTTTTGAGGAAATGCGTATGAGCACGATTTTCATACTAATACTAAAATTTCATATTTACTGTTAATGGGCAATATTTCTATTGTACCGTTTAATAAATATTACTCTCGCTAGAAAATTTAAGGCTAAATTGACCTTTTGTTTAGAGAATTTTACCTCGGAGGTTTTTCTTTGATTATAGCTTATTCGCCTAAATTTTCAGGCTCTATGTAGAAGCAGATTAATTACTAGGATGAGTAGAAGGTAGTCTAGGTCCATATTGGGCAAATATCAACGGACCCTAAATGTTATACCTATTATACTCGTAAGTATGAAAAATTGACATGAGAAAATGCTGTTTTCTGAGCATTAACCAGCATATAAAACGCCTTGATCAATAGGGTAGCCTTCTATATACAAAATTAAAATTGGCGCGATAAAAGTATCAAAATTATCCCAAGAAAAGGTAGCTTCAGCGGCTCTTATCAGATAGAGGTTCAACCACGAAGATAGATGGGAACCCCGCTCTTTGACTAAGTCAGATTTTCGTAGCTCGATGCAGAAATTAAAATTAACAATCCTTTTCATTTGTGTGCAATTTTAATAATATTTAGGGACGTAGCTAATCGAATATTAGGATTTGATACCCTTCCTCCGAAATATTTTGTTGGTATGATAATAAACATATTTTAGGTATCAACAGGTATATCCCATTAACAAAGAAAACAATTTAAAAAACTGGTCTGCCAAGTTCTAAAAAGTTCGACAATTCAGTTTGTTAATTTAAATGAATTTACCTACTCATTTAGTGGCTTCATCAGCCGTAGAAAAGCCAGGGTTAAAATATATCTATTTACGAGGGGGCGATTTTAAGTTCGCGGAATGGAAAGGTAGGCCATTAAAGGCGATTAACGTAATGATAGCTAGTTAAGTAAGTCATTATTAATATGAATACCAAGTTTTAACATAACCGGATAGGATCGTCTTTGAATTATTTTGGAACAAACAACTCAATCTGAAAGTCTGAACTATGAAAAAAATCGAGTACCACGCCGTTAAACCTTCCAAACCGCTTCCAAATCCTTACCAAGCAAGGAAAGTCGGTTCAAACCATACTGAAAGAGATGGCATCCGTTTACGGGGACTCTCGCCCGGGTAAAACCATGGTTTACAAGTGGTATAGTCTCTTTTAAACAGGGTAGAGACTCACTTGAAGACGGCTACGCCCCGCTCGGCCTATCGAAATGACTACTCCAGAAATTATTGAATAAGTTGATAAATTAGTACTGGAAGATGCCAAACTAAAGAAGAAACAGCTTGCAGAGATGGTCGGAGTATCGGATACAACATTTTTTTTAAATTCTCCCTCATCATCTTGGTATGACAAAGGTCAGCGCAAGATAGGCGCCGAGAATGCTCACACCGCCTCAAAAACAACGCCGCGTGGAGTGTTCTCGCGCGTTTTTGGACCTCTGTAGTGAAGACAAGGATGGACTATTGAGTCGAATTGTTACTGGAGACGAAACTTGGGTTCATCATTATGAACCTGAGTCCAAACAAGACACAATACAATGGCACAAAAAAGGCACACCACACTCTTTTACATCAGAATTATAGTTTATGACATAAACTAAATTCGAAGAAAAGTGGCGGAAATCGTCATAAAAGCTTGCGAATATTTCTGCTCACATAGTGCATACTTACTCACTTCTCAAAACTGCTTATAAACATACAAATTACATTTTATAATTAAATGACATCACGTTGTTATTTTGAAATCGTTAAACAGAAATATTGGAGATTGCGGTGAATAATCATATGATAATGCTTCCAAGATGTCAGATAGGTATGTAAAATGGCTTGTAAGCTAAAATTAAAAAAACAAGCACCGTTTTTGTGCTTTGATCAGTTCTCTCTATCTCTGATTATATGGCGTTCGTCAGTTCGTCAGTTGTCTTTATCTCTGATTATATGGCGTTCGTAAAATATATTTCCATAAATTTAACGGCAACTGCAATTGTCGAATCCTGTATATGTCATGTGCGTGTTCCTTTTATGAGTGACTTGAAAACGTAAATTCCACAGAACACCAAAAAAAAATTATATTAAAAAACAGAAGGTATTGAAGAAAATAAAAAAAGAAAGATGTTGAAGAGAATAGCTTCTTCTTTAGTTCACTGATGTATGAGGTTACGTCAGTCAACTAAAGAAGAAGCTTGTAAGTTTCACAGATCATATACTAAAATAAGTTTCAAAGATTTGAGAAAACGTCAGTGAAACTTTGAATATAGCTAAAAATGTTAATAATGAGAAACGTGCTACATGTAAATAAGCTGATTGCAATTGTTTTCAAGTTGCAAAACCAGAAACTAAAATTTTTAGTTATTTCTTGGATTGTCGGTCTTAGAAAGATTAAGTAAAGACTATATTCAAATATAAGCTCCAAACGTAGATAGAGTTGATCGCCGCAGTTGACCTGTTTGAATCAATAGATGGTTTTGTGTAGCTGAAAGAGAAAATCTTTAATAATTTGAGGAGAAAATGTTTTTCTCTTCAAAACATGTGGTAAAGAAATATGTGAAAGACGTAGACGAAAGACAATTAAAATAAAAAAAAATTGTGATGAAAAATAAAGGATGGCTGGAAGTGATTCTTTAGAGCTAATAGATTTCTTGTAATTATTGATGGACTTGAATTAGAATTATAAAAAATGGTGTATAGGAAACACAATATAACCTATTCATATTTAACCAAAATAAATAAATCCACAACATCAAATAGTCAGAAAAAGTTCTTTAGAATCATGTCCTAATTGTTTAAAAACTGACTTAGTTCAAAATTGTAACTGTAGGTATATTTTAAAGCCACACTATCTGAAAGAACGATTGTAAACGGAAAATCTATGGAATTAAAAGGCATCTGAGAGCTTGTGCGAAGAGTTTCTAAAAAGTTTCTATCCCAACTCAGATGCGGCTATTGATATCCCAATTAGCAATATAAACTTGATTCTGACTTGCAACAAGTTTGATATATTAAATGAGAAGGTTTGTGTCAAGTTTGTTATGCCAAGTTTACACCCTTGCAGCAAGTTTAAATCATATCTGGGTGCTTCGCTCTACTTGCAATAGATGGCGACTATAGCGAGCATGAGGTTGTAGCAATATTGTCACAACCATGAAATATCATATTTAATACTGCAGCAAATATTGCCACAAACTTGAAATATCATAATAATAATACTTCAGCAAATATTGTCACAAACTTGAAATATCATATTAACAATACTGCA
Source organism: Druceiella hillmani (assembly GCA_039881145.1). Classification (NCBI taxonomy): domain Eukaryota; kingdom Metazoa; phylum Arthropoda; class Insecta; order Lepidoptera; family Hepialidae; genus Druceiella; species Druceiella hillmani. The sequence continues at coordinate 13,414,945 of JAYKKI010000031.1, forward strand.
GCAAATATTGTCACAAACTTGAAATATCATACTAACAATACTGCAGCAACTATTGTCACAAACTTGAAATATTATATTAACAATACTGCAGCAAATATTGCCACAAAGTTGAAATATCATATTAACAATAATGCAGCAAATATTGTCACAAACTCGAAATATCATACTAACAATACTGCTGCAAATATTGTCACAAACTTGAAATATTATATTAACAATACTGCCGCAAATATTGTCACAAACTTGAAATATCATACTAACAATACTGCAGCAACTATTGTCACAAACTTGAAATATTATATTAACAATACTGCAGCAAATATTGTCACAGACTTGAAATATCATACTAACAATACTGCAGTAAATATTGTCACAAACTTCAACTTTCATATTTGATGCAATAGTTTAGAATAAAAGAAAATCAACTTTGCCTCAAGTTCACATGTTACCTGGGATAGCATTTCTGCGAATAATTATTAAGGTGAACTAAAATTTTCTTGTTTGTTTAATGATTCAAAGGGAAAACTGATTGATTACAGGAATATTTTTAGATTTCACTGCATTTGAATGCATGTACAATTCCGCTGCATTAACCTGCATCTGTTGTACAGCATGAGTTAGGCAACGCGTAATTGTAGGTACCATAGTCTCACTTTGTAAGAGTGTGTACACACTAGAGTTGAGACATATTTATTGTCACTGATAAAAATACTCGATATCTCAGATCAAAATACGTACTTGGTATGCAAAATACAAATTATTTGGTATCGTAAATACTTGTTTGGTACTGCCGATCGGACTTTCTGATAATGGTTATTTTATAGTCGCGCTGCGGTATAACCGTACCCCTCTTTATCTAGATAGCTCTAGTTATTTCACTCACGCATATTGTATGCAGTTTCTCTCGCTCTTTCATATCAAAAATATATATGAAAAAAGGGACAAACCGAATATCTAAATACTCGTAAGTCGAAATACTTTCGGAGTATGTATTACGAATATGTTAAACATACTCGTGTACTCGTTTTACTCATTACGTTAAGTATTTTTTCGCAGTTTGCGCACAAATATTTATTGAATATGATTATAAATATTTTAAAATAAAGATTTCCTTGTCCTCGATCCTTGTGATTCCGTTTTTCTATCGGAATAGTTGAGTGTGATTTTTAAATAGTATTTACAAAACAATTGACTGTTAATTAGGTTAAATCGGTAAAAATAAACAAACATCTTTTTAATAACGCGATCATATTTTTATATCAAAAGTAATTATTATAGATACCATGATTCATTTCTTAAATACCTTATTTTAATGATTATTTCAAAGGCATAATTTATTTACCACTCTAGAATCATAGATATTTATGGTAGCATGAAGAAAAAATGAAAGGCTGTATTTTATTAAAATTGTCACATTTAGAAATTATAGGAATTTATGTCAATTTCAGCTGTAAAAAATAAACAATAGGAGCAGTAAAATCTTCATAATAAGTAGTAATTAAGACTTATTTCATATTTCTTACGACCCTAAGTGAATATCGATTTGTAATATAGTCCTTTCACAACGGAATTACGTAACCTTTACTCGTAGAGTATCTTGTTATCGATATCAGTCATCAATATTTTATAATACTCGTAAATTACCCCGCCCATACTCGTCGAGTATTTTGTCACCGATATCTGTCACCGATATTTTATAATACTAGTACTCGTCGTACTTAGTATCTCAAAATACTTGTATCGCCCACGCCTAGTACACACGCTTCACCAACATCATAAATACCAACATCATAAATACCAACATCATCATAACTTCTGAATCGTTTGAGATATCACGATGAAAGAAAAACTAAGTTGGCCAGTGTTACTGTCTATAACCTATGTATCAATTTTCGAGTAAATTCAATCCATTCGTACAGACACGTATTTTTTAAATTTTATTTAGATTCGAATATCAAACATGCTGACGGAAAAGTATTTAAAAGCTGAAAATTCAAAATTGCCTAAAAAAATATAAACTGAATCAAATATTGTTATTACACTCATAGATAATGATCATTTCCTTTGACTTCAAGGAACGCACAGCGAAAATGTAGCCAAAATCCATTCGATAGTTTTCGCGTACAAATATTTGCATACAATAATAGACAATTCTTTAAATTGTCAGTTTAGCTTTTGTCAGCTCTTAGAAACATGTAATCGCCATTATTTTGCAAAAACATTTAATATGCAGTCAGACGTTTTATAGGTTCATAGTAAGTAGTACAGGATTATCGTGCACATTTTTAAGATATTTATAAGTTTAATTTTGTTTAAAAGAATCAGACTTCACGATAGTTATTTTACCCAGGACTAAAGAAGTAGGTATCTAATGATGCACGTAGATACGTGTTTCTGACTTATCGCCCATATGCGCCACACACGGTCAAGACTGTCAGTCGAACTTACTGACACTTAAAAACGTATTTCTGTTTCTCATTAACTCTCAGTCGAGTCGAAGCAAGAGTCTACTTTACCGATCGTACCCTTTTGCACGGTCCAATTCCTAAAGCATCTATACAAAACCTCTTTTTAGCAGTCAGTAAATCTGACAGAGAGTCCTGACCATGTGTGATGCATACGGGCGTGACAATTCAACTGCGGATTTGGATAATTTATAATCTAATTAGTTCCGGAGATAAAAGTATTATTGTTTTTTTGGATCGCTAGTTATAAATTAGTTGTTAAAATCTAAAAATTCAGAATGGCAGAATTAATATGGCGCATAAAAAGATTGAAAACATTCTATTTTTGCAGTGTTTGTTATGTAGATTTTTTTTTGTTTTAATAAGTACTGATTATTATATATTGAACACGAAGCTATTAAGAATGTGTATAACCTACGAAGCCTTCATCTAACAGAACTACGAACCGTACTGATCATATATCTACGAGTATTTCAAACAAAAGAAGGGGAACCTATTTTGTTTACTTACATGCGTAATATACGTATTTGAATATATACATACATGGTGTCTCCGAATAAGTTTTGGACAAAGAAATACGTTATTCGTTGACTGTAAAATAGTTGATTATCTTAAAAGTAAAATTTAACAAATTACTTTTTCCAGAAAGTTGAAAATAATATTCATAATTATTTGTCATCTTTTTCGTACACACGATACTTGCGTACATTGTTCAGCGCCGCTCGGGCGAATAACCTGCGAAAAGTTGCGAAGCATCGCCACTGCGGGTAAACCCCGAAGTCTGGGCAAGTATTGGGTGTGTTAAAAAGAGTTATGTGTAATAGTTTTTGTACTCAATTAGAAAAAGGGCGGTATTTTATGTTTTATTTCATCAACAATTTACTGCTTTATAGCCAACGAATAGCCTCTTTGTCCGTCATCTATTTCTGAACACCGTGTATAGTATTTATATGTATATATTGTATAGATACTTTAATATTTGTTCAATGTGAAAATGAGTGTAGTAAAAGTTTAATAATGTTATATTGGTTGAATTGAAGACGATTATGTTGACACTCTTATACTTCTGAACCCGATCATATGCTCATCATAAAATTGTTCCGTGATTAACATCACATCGTAATCAGTCACTTGACATATAATTGCATATTAAATTCAAGAAGCCAAAAATGGGCACTTTTTTCGGTTATTCCCCCATAATATTTAACTCAGAGTACTCGTTTACGTCAGTATCAAGAGATATCATTAGATCGCCGAAGCGTATTTATTTATACAGGATTTATTACACATTTTTCGCTCTGATCTTTATCTGTGGTAAAATTGGACAATACAGTTTTGTGCTGGCACGGAACAAATAACTAAATTAATAAAGGTTAACCCTTGAATATAAATAATACGTTAACTGTAAATAATTACCCAGCCCAACCAAAGTTACCAACTGCCCAAGCAAAGTCGTGGACGGGAGCTATCGTACGATATATATAAAGACGAATTTTTTTAAGGCAGATTATATAAACCAAAAATGTCACCTTTTTCTGAAACAATATGCGAAACAAGTTCTATTAAGACATATAATTTCATTTTAAATTCAAGGGTCCAAAATGTGCACTTTTTTCAATTGTTCTCTCATAATATTTAGCTCAGTGTACTTATTTATACCAGTACCAAGAGACATTATTAGATCGCAGAAGCGTATTTATGTATATAGGATTTATTACAGATTTCCCGCTCTGATCTTTTTCTATTGTAAAATTGAATAATACAGTTTTGTGTTAACTAAAGCACGGAACAAATAACTAAATTTATATTCTCAAGGATTAACCCTAGAATATAAATATATAATAACCCTTTAATATAAATAATACGTTAACTGTAAATGATTATCCAGCCTATTGTATGAAACTACCACTGTACGAAAACTTTTTCTAATCACTTTTTTTTAATAAAGAAATGGCAACCGAAACCTACTTTCGGTTGATACTTCGTTTTTTACCTAATTTATTTCATTTAAAACAAAAAAAAACAGCAAATTCATATTTTCGCTAAACTAAACTTGTTCCAAAAAAAGGTCAGACAGAATGAAAACGTGGGTACATCAGAATCGAGGCACAAGATGGCTGTAGCATTGTGTTTGTTTCTGTGCAGATTCTTGTGAATATTTATCCTGGCATTGTTGTACTGCTTTAAAATAATGTTTTAATTTGGCGCAACAATTTGTTTAATCACGTTATTAAAAAATATTGTCGTTATCGTACGAAGCCGATGTGACGTATCTACTTAATAGAATAATCTAATGAATAGGCACGATCAAGAATGCCGTCAAAATCAAATGCCCTAAAATATAATTTTAGCGTCAAGTGTAGTGTGTCTATCTAATAATCTTTAATATTATTGCTTACTTAATTCAATACCTTACATAATCTTAATATTATTGCTTATACCTTAAATACGGTAGTTGACTCATTCTAAATTTTGATATTTGTCATACAATATTGTGAAATATAAGTTAATTAAAAACCAGTCTTGAAAAAAATTCGAAAATTCATTGAAAACTAAGCCAGTTGTAGGCTTCTAAATTTGAAGATACGAATAGAGTTGGGTATATTCCTGTCTTCTTTCCTCTTGTAGAACATAATGTGCAAAATTTAAAATGACCTCACAACACAGTATTGCCGTCCTTATCTAAAGGTTAAATTTAAACTTTTATAACTCGGTCCATTTTAAGATTATTAAAAAAAATTTCAGCCTGTACCTCAAAATTACGATTAATGAAATAAAACAAAATTGTCAAATACTCAATATTACTGCTTACTTAACTTATAATTAAAATATGCTTATGGTACATATTGCGTATTTCATTCAACATTTCATATTCATATCAGTCATATAATAAACTTTTGTCACGACATACCGCAAATTGAGTAAACAGACCAGAATATTTTAAATTTGTTGATATTTTGAAAACCTTTATTTATTAAACCGTAAAGGTGATACAACAAAAAAAACGAGTGTGCTATAAACCACACGACTGAAGTAAAACTTCAAATTCACAAAATATGAACTTTAAAATGAATTTACAATTTTATTCACTTTAAACGTAGAATATGTAATGTATTGAACAAAATAATAATTTATAAAATTGTTCAAGAACGAAATGAAATTATAAAATAATCAAAAAATCACCGTTCGCGTAACGCTAGCAAACTCGCATACATATATATATATATATATATATATATATATATATGTATATATGTATATATATATATATATATATATATATATATATATCATGCACTGGCTATGAGAGGAAGAGAGAAAGAAAATGTGCGCGCGCACTGCATTCTCTTGCTCCTACAGTGTGATACAGAGAGATAGGCTTGCACTGTGTTTTAGATATACGAAACATAACTGGCTATGAGAGAAAGAGAGAAAGAAAATGTGTGCTCGCACCTCTCTCTCTTGTCCCTACAGTAATATACGAAACGTAACTCTCTCTCTTTCTGTCTTCACTAATTTATATCTCTCTCTCAACTTCCGTTCGCCTCGCCCGATCTCCTCGATACTCCCCAAGTCAAGCGTGCGTAAAGAGGCTTTACTTCAATAAAGTAAATTTCATTGGGGTACGTACAACTACATTTATACGTACCCCAAGGAAATTTACTTCTCGTGTTACCAGGTGTAAATATGTCTATATATACATATTTACACCTGGTAACCCGAGGTTTGCGGTTAACTGAGGGCTAGCAACAATTTTTTTTTAATTTTGCAAGTGACACTGGATTCGTTTGAAAAACATATAGTCGGAATTCACTGAAACAAATTAATTATAATACTTTTAATTAAAGATAATTACGGCTAAATTTTCCTAGGCAATCCGGAAGAAATGCATTATACTATCGTTCATCATTCTTTAAAATCAAGTTTTATTAAAAAAAACAGATTTCTGCAGAAATAAGCGGCCAGATCGTGTATTATTTGTCGGATATTTCATAATTTAGTAAGCCCTAATGTAACATCATGTAACATACGACAAAAACAATTTGACGAAGAGCACTCAACTGATGTATTTGACTTTAAAATCCTTTTTGTTCACTGGGGTATACATAGTTATGAATCTGAAATATAGAAGAAATTTGCAGACCAATGTTCTCTTTCAAATTATTGCCGGCAAAGCCCGTTACACTGCTCGCGACGAAATGCTCTTCGAAATTGATCGCAGTCCGAAGTATGTGACTACACACTCGTGCAACCTCGTGAGCAGATCAGTAGCCGTGAGTCGCCCGCACGCAGCCACGTGTAAACAGTTCGACGTCTATCTGCAAACTGAAGCACGCTGAGTAGTGTAGTGAGACGCTTCGTGTAACTTCGCGAAGTCCTTTGACTTGGGTACAAAAAACCAACAGCGATCGGAAGTCCCCGAGGCGAGGCGAGGTTGCCCAAAGCGAATCGAAGTACCTCTCTATACTATTCTCTTCGTCTAACTTCGATCAACTTCGCGAGTAGTGTAGTGCAGGTTTAAAGAAAGGACGAAATGCCGAAAAGATACGATACCGCCTTTCTTTGGATAATCGGATCATTACGACATCAGTTATTCTTTTGACTTATTGGCACTTTATTATTTTTTGACTTGTTGACTTTTTGTTTTTGACTCATTGTCAAAAAAATAGGTGATCATAAAAATAGTTGGTCATATCTTAATCATAAAATGAAAAAAAAAGAGAAAAACGTATTTTTTTCATTTTTCTACGCTATCCCGCTTTAATAAAACGCATCCCGCGTTTGGAAAAAATAAAAAAATTAAGTAATTTCTTTTTGTCATTTTATGTTTTAGTTGCTGATTCTCAACTGCTCCTTAAAATTCAGTCACTGACCAAAGTTTATTTATATGTATGTAAAAAATATTATTCGTACAAATAAGAATTCAACATTGAAACATTATTCTTTGAAACACATAAGTTTATTTAAGTTTGAAATGGAAGGAACCGGTGGGTTCTATATAAATATTATGTTTTTATTCTAATCAACTATTAGAAACTAAATTATATTACTTTCGGCAAGCTTTGTTTTCACAAATGTTTTCATTTGTAGTAAAGGTTCACGATAGATTTAACTTCAAAGTTTCCGTAAAGATTTAGCTTCAATGTTTCCGTATATTTTAGCTTCAAAGTTTCCGTAGATTTGGCTTCAAAGTTTCGGTAGATTTAGCTTCAATGTTTCCGTATATTTAGCTTCAAAGTTTCCGTAGATTTGGCTTCAAAGTTTCGGTAGATTTAGCTTCAATGTTTCCGTATATTTTACTTCAAAGTTTCCGTAGATTTGGCTTCAAAGTTTCGGTAGATTTAGCTTCAAAGTTTACGTAGAGATTTAGCTTCATTGTTTTCGTATATTTAGCTTCAAAGTTTCGGTAGATTTAGCTTCAAAGTTTACGTAGAGATTTAGCTTCATTGTTTTCGTATATTTAGCTTCAAAGTTTCCGTAGATTTGGCTTCAAAGTTTCGGTAGATTTGGCTTCAAAGTTTCCGTAGATTTACCTTCATTGTTTCCGTAGATTTATCTTCAATGTTTCCGCAGATTTGGCTTCAATGTTTCCGTAGATTTAGTTTCAAAGTTAACGTAGATTTTTGGTTCAAAAGATTTAGCTTCAATGTTTGCGTAGATATTTAGCTTCAAAGTTTCCGTATATATTTTTCATAATAGTAAAGGTTTATGATAGATTTAGCTCCAAAGTTTACGTACAGATTGAAGATTTATCATAACCTCTCAGCCTGTCCCAAAGTGGAAAAGTACCTAAAGGTTGTAAAAAAATTAAATTAAAGAAAATATGCTTTAGGAACTACTGGAAAATTTCTGGTTTATTACGCAAGAAATAAACTGAAAAACAAACCAAATTTTGAACTTAAAATATCTTTCAATGATATAATTCACAAAGTTTTTCAATTTTTATTCGTAGTTTTTCAAGTTTGCATTCAAAATTTCACTTAATTTCGTTAAAATTTATTAGAAATGAATGTTTTTCATTTATATTAGAAAAGTGACTCAAGACATAATTAAAAAAAAACAAAACGTACGATTTTGAGTAAACATATTTTCAATTACTATAATTGACAAAGTTTTTCAATTTTCATTTGTCGCGTTTTCGCGGATTAGGTGGATTTCCTTATATCATTAGTTTGCATTCAAAATTTCACTTCATTTCGTTAAAATTTATTTTAAATGAATTTTTTTCATTTATTTTAGAAAAGTGACTCAAAATACGATAAAAAAACAAAACGTACGATTTTGAGTTTGTGACAATTAAGTCGTGTAATGTTTCAAGTTTCGTGGTTGAGCAGTAATGATTGTAGAAGCCTATGAAACGTCGGCCGGATACTGGTTACAAATAAATCTAGTTTCCGCCTGCAACTTTATTCCGAAGCATCAGGCTAATGTATCTTATGTCTTATAATTTATTTCTGTATTAATTTTTTCAAACTGGTTTATTTATAGTAGTAGCAACCTAATCGAGTTATAAAAGAAAGAATATTTTATAAATTATCCCAAGGAAACCATGCTCGATTTCGGGAATACTTGATGCACGGTATGAGTTAAAACATACTAAAATCGAACTTATATAAGTTTCCTAACAGACAATACAACACAATCCAGTAGGAATCTGATAAACATCATAAAAGTTGTTGCTTTTCCGAAGATTTAGGATTAAAAATTAATCTAGACTATAATATATGTGTATGATAAATTTTGCGTAGACTTGTTTACAAATTACGAAGTTATAGAGTAACAAACATACTATTAAAATTATCGTATTTATAACATTACTCAAGATTACGTTTGTGATCAATTATTTTTAACAGTGGACACCAAAGATGTATATTTATATTTTAAAAAACTAAAAATAAACACAATTTTAAAAATACCGCACTAAAAAACAAAAAAAAACAATTATCTTGTTTTCACAGTCCACTCAATAAAGATTTTAATGTAAGCCATGTTTGTTATTGAGTATAATATTTGAGTGTAAAATGATGGGGTGCTTTGTTTGGATATCTAACTAAAATGTTATGCATTTTCATTCACTTAATATTAATTTGAGTACCAAAATAATTTATTTAAAAAAAAACGCTTTACGCTTTTACACTCAAATATTATAATCAATAACAAACATGGTTTATATTAAAGTCCTAACCGAGTGGACAAAGAAAACAGATTCGATCGTTATTTTTTGCTTTTTAGTGCAGTATTTTGTAAAACCATGTTTATTTTTAGTTTTTTTTATTCTATTAATTTAATTTTACTTTTTTCCGTCCTATATAGTCTTTCTTTGTTTATTTTATGAAATTTTTGTATTGTCATCGGTCATCGACATGTGTGCAAAATTTTAAGTAATTCGAAACTCTAGAAGTGGGTAAAAATTTAATCGAAAGATTCCGTTATTTTTTGTTTAATTTTTTTTGTTTTAAGACTAAAAAAAATTATTTTTATTTTATGAAATTATTGTATTGTCATCGGTTCTCGATACGTGTGCAAAATTTTAAATAATGCGGACATGTGGAAATGGATAACAATTTAATTGAAATATTCCTTTATTTTATTGTTTATTTTTTTTTGTTTTAAGACTAAAAAAATTATATTTATTTTATGAAATTATTGTATTGTCATCGGTTCTCAATATGTGTGCAAATTTTTAAATAATTAAGACGTCTGAAAAAGTGGAGGCAAATTTAATTGAAGAATTCTGTTATTTCTTTAGTCGTTTTTATTTATTTTTAAAAATTATCTTTTCGTTTTCTTTAAGACTAAGAAACATTTTTTTAATTTTATGAAATTATTGTATTCAGCAGAGCTACACACAATTGTTAAGTTTCATGATGATACAACAATTAAAAATGTATGGAATTTGGTTTTGCAGATTCCGTAACATAGTTAGTCATAAGTCGATCTAATAAAAGTAAGTTAAAAATGAGAACCATTAAACATATGTCATTTCATTTGCCAATTTTTAATATTCTATAGTCAGACTATGGAGTTTTGTAATTTTGCAATGTCTATTCGTCTGTAGGAGACTCAAAGTTTTTACAATTAGCGTATTCACATGCAATTTGCAGATAGATATTTCAACTAGCATTTAGTGTAATAAATTTTTTCCAGGTTTCGTACCACGAAAGGAAAAATAACGAAATCCTTATAAGATCATTCACGTCACCGTCATGTTATCAAGGGAGTTTTCCAAGAAAATGTCTAACGTAAAAAGAAAATGTCTAACTTAAAATTTGACATAGTATTAATGCATAATTAACGCATATGTCAATAGATGACTAGAAAAAAATAAACGCTATTTTTTAAATATTGACTAGCAATTTTGAACATAAGCTGGGGGGGGGGGGTATGGTTGTATTTTGCACATTTTCCGTAATACCTTTATGTAAATAAAACCCTTGATCTTGGAATCATCAGACGTAACTCAAAGCAATTTTGTATTATATCAAACTTACCCCGTCCAATCTCTTCAGACAAATATTTTTTAGCGTTCTGAGGAAAATCTATACGTCAGACGTATAGACAGACGCGGGGTTGGTCTTGTAATTGCACGGTTTTGAAGTCTTAAAAACAAAGTAATGACTTACTTGTTAATATACATAATATTGAATATATTTGGCGTCAATTTTGTAGAAATTCATTATTCACAATTAAATGAAACTACGTGATGTAATATTATTTCTACTTTCTTTCATTTCTTTACCACGAGCTAGGTTTCGTTGTATTATAACATCTTCAGGTGGGCTATTAGCAAAGAAGACAATCTTTAGTAACAGCCCACCTGAATATGTTGTAATACAATTAAACCTAGGTCGTGGTAAAGAACTTAAAGAAAGTAGAAATAATACTGCATCACGTAGTTTCATTTAATTATGAATATACATAATTTAATTTGACATTTTTCTAATGAATTAAAAATTGTCTTTAATAATATATTTGGCAATTATTATCTTTTTATTTTTTTAAGCTGTGTGCCGGAAATAATGGCAGAATAATTTCCGGCTGCCAGTAACCGCAATTTGCAAACTATGGTCGAAACCTGGATTAGCGTTGTCGGACATTCACAGAGCGGAAAAAAATCTTTGATAATACATAGGGCTTTTAAGCGTTGGTTGGCGCATTGGTGTTTTAGTTGATAATTGTTAGTGCGGCCGACAGTTGGCTAGACCTGTTAGGGTTGGCGCAATATTTATTTTTGGGGCGTTTTTAATATATGCGTATTTCATTTTAACACAAGGTATTTGAAAGTTAAGGGCCCTCACCATATAATGGGCAATCTTCTTCGCTAGTTCTTAGTTACTTAGTTCTTTGAAATTAATGGAACTTAAATTTCACTTCCGTTTCCATTTTTAATCCCTGTTTGTGGAGTAGAAGTTTCAAAATTACTTGCTTTTACCTCTTTATGCTAATTTTTCGACTTTACGTCTGAAATATTTGGAAAAATTCCCAACACAAGAATTCGTTTAGAACATTGAAATAAAATTATTTGGATTAACATGCGTCAAGAATTCTGAGAGATGTAGACAACTACGTCACCCTACTTTGAGTGTGTCCCGTTGGATTTCAACTTTACGTCTGAGATACTTGGAAAAATTCCCAACACAAGAATTCGTTTAGAACATTGAAATGAAATTATCTGGATTAACATGCGTCAAGAATTCTGAGAGATATAGACAACTACGTCACCCTACTTTACGTGTATTCTGTTGGATTTCAATTTTACGTCTGAAATATTTGGAAAAATTCCCAACTCAAGAATTCGTTTAGAACATTCAAATGAAATTATCTGGATTAACATGCGTCAAGAATTCTCAGAGATATAGATAACTACGTCACTCTGCTTTGTGTGTGCCCCGTTGGATTTCAACTTTACGTCTGAAATATTTGGAAAAATTCCCCACACAAGAATTCGTTTAGAATATTGAAATTAAATTATCTGGATTAACATGCGTCAAGAATTCTCAGAGATATAGACAACTACGTCACCCTACTTCGCGTGTGTTCCGTTGGATTTCAACTTTACGTCTGAAATATTTGGAAAAAATCCCAACACAAGAATTCGTTTAGAACATTGAATGTCCCATTGTGTATGTCCCAAAATGCCCTTGACGGTTCGTTTATAATTATTTTGGGAGTTTTTTTGGATATCTCATTGGTTCAGTGAACCAAATTAAAGTATTATCCGAGTTTTTATGTTTATTTTTTCAGTCGCATTACAAATTGTCCAAAATCTGCTGGCACCCCTTAACGAAACGAGAGAAGAAAGGTTTTTTACAACCCTCTCCTTGATTATTTGCCTCTCACCCCTCGAAAACAACTTAAAATTGTTTGGATGCTTTGAAAAGTGGTAACCATGATGCTGTCGCACGTGGGCGGAGAGACTGATGAGACAAATTTATAAGGATTTCGTATTTGCCATTCGGTTGCGGAACCAAAAAAAGTGTGTGGGAACCGTGAAAACCTGGCCAGTTGGACGTGAAACTTCTTTATTATGAATATAATTACTAACCTTGGCCGAAGTAGCGATATTTTTCTCGTTCTTATTGTCGGATTATATCTTTGATTTGTATTCCTATATTTATAAGCTAACTTTTATAACACTAACATTTCGTTAGTGTTAGTGTATATTATATTCGTTTAAACATTTCGTTGGGTAAATTTGCGCTTTCTGATATTTTAGGGATTTTAGTAATCTTGCAGATATTATGCATAAGTTAATTATTTTTAAATGTGCGGAGGCAAGCTTGGCTTTCCAGCATTTAACCTGGTCTCGCCATTCTATGTGCCCTCTCTGGGATGTCATCCTTATTCCCGTTTGCACATGTTTTTAAGCCGAAATTCCTGACTATTTCCAAACTAGATTTATCATATTTGTGGCATTTCACCCCATACACCATCGTTAAATAAACAGCTCGTAAGTATCCTTTTAAAAAGATCGATTTTTGCATCTCAGAGTTGTCTCCTGTTATAAATATTACCTATATTTAAGACCTGAATGAAAAGCGCAGATGTTTTTTTCTGTCATTACAACTTGAGATACATCCAAGAGATTTTTATTTAGAAATTAGTATTTGATTGGAGTTTAATTCATTTTAATTTATTTGCTTACAAGTGACAGTTTTTGGTAAACGTTGTCGATAATTAATCGTGCTGCGGAAGTTAGTAGACTGGCTAAAAACTGGTTGTAAAAAAACTATGGCCTTGAGTTTATATATCCACCATGTTTTTACGCCTGTGAAATGTGGCGTAGACTTTCTTCAGTACCAAATTTACCAAGTAAGGATTCTAGTACCAAGTTTTAGGACAAATCTGATGCATAGCCACCCTGATTTGGATTTGCCAAGTAGATGGGTTTGCACGATTTGATTTTTAACAAAAAAAACGTGTTTTTGCGGCGCCAGTACTCGCGCGTTAACCCTGGCCTATCTTTCGAAAATAAAATTCCTCTTCCCGTGACTTCCTGCCTCAGATAAGGCGGCGTTCAGTATCGCGCGGCGTATCCCGTTTGGAGCGTTGCGACACAATGAGAATGGGCTTCATTAGTATTTTCGTGCGGGCAGTGTTGTGATCGCACCCTAACACCTCATAACCTTCGTCCAGAAAATAACAGGTCACATGGATTGCAATTTGATATATATCGTGGTGTACCTGGTCTTCGGAATCTCTGTTGAAGGTAAGCCTGCGTTTTTAATCATTACACCAAGTGCGGGGTAACGTTTTGCTGACACCAGAGGTTGCCAAATTTGATATTAAAACCTAAATAATATTAGCTACAAGTAGAACTCAGACTAAGAAGGTTCCTAGCGTGTGTCCTACTTGTATTTAAAAGGACCAAGGGTGTTACCTAGCGTGTGTCCTACTTGTATTTAAAAAGTCCAAGGGTGTTTACTAGCGTATGTCCTACTTGTATTTAAAAGGCCCAAGGGTGTTTCCTAGCGTGTGTCCTACTTGTATTTAAAAGGCCCAAGGGTGTTTCCTAGCGTGTGTCCTACTTGCATTTAAAAGGTCCAAGGGTGTTTCCTAGCGTGTGTCCTAATTGTATTTAAAAGACCCAAGGGTGTTTCCTAGCGTGTGTCCTATTTGTAGTTAAAAGACTCAAGGGTGTTTCCTAGCGTGTGTCCTAATTGTATTTAAAAGACCCAAGGGTGTTTCCTAGCGTGTATCCTATTTGTAGTTAAAAGGCCCAAGGGTGTTTCCTAGCGTGTGTCCTAATTGTATTTAAAAGACCCAAGGGTGTTTCCTAGCGTGTGTCCTAATTGTACTTAAAAGATCCAAGAGTGTTTCCTAGCGTGTGTCCTACTTGTATTTAAAAGGCCCTATTTTTACTTAACGACATTGTACCACTGTTAAACTACCTTATTTATAAATAAGAATGTTATTTTTAAGGTTTCGCAGTCAAATTTGGTGCCTTTATAGTTCCACCATATCCATTTGTCTGTCTGTCCATCTGTAAGTAACAACCGGGTATTCGTAGATTATTAGTATATAAATCTAAAATGGGGCATATTTATACATAGTCACAACGCATACAAAAGTATGAAATAAAATATTTAAAAAAAAATTATTGTACCAGCCTGTAGAAACCTCCCTAGGTATGTTTAAAGTAGAGGTGATTTTTTTCGCCAATACCATTGTGTAAGGTATGGTTGGATAAGTATTTCAAAAATATTGGCGATAGGTTCATGAAAACTATTTCGATACAGGGATCCATTTACGAAATATGACGAGTAAGCTTTAAAATGGTAATTTTCTTTTGAATTAGGGTAGGTGCCCCCATCCCTACCAGTTAAACCGCTACTTTTTAATATTTGAGAATTTTACACAGTTGCAGTATATATAATGGAATTAAAAGGAAACTTATTACAGCTAGGTAGGCTCTGCTAGTTTATGAGTAATGGTCCAAAAACTTATGTACCAAGTTGGATCTGTAGATGGGTCATACTAACTTTATACAAGTAACTTAAATCAGCTACAAAAATAATATTTTTTTTTAAAATAATCATGTAATTAAAAGATACAGTAAGCAATATCCTCATATTGTGAAAAATTAATATTTATCAATAGTTTAATAGAAATACGCCATACACTTGAATATTTATAAGCGGCTAAATGTGTACGGAACTATCGTAGTGCGAATTCCACTCGTACTTGACAGATTTTTCACTCTGTCAATATGTGCCTAGTACATCTTTTAAAGAAGTAAACAAATCCACAATTAAATGAAACTACGTGATGTAGTATTATTTCTATTAAATCAAACTACGTGATGTAGTATTATTTCTATTAAATGAAACTACGTGATGTAGTATTATTTCTATTAAATGAAACTACGTGATGTAGTATTATTTCTATTAAATGAAACTATGTGATGTAGTAATATTTCTATTAAATGAAACTACGTGATGTAGTATTATTTCTATTAAATGAAACTACGTGATGTAGTAATATTTCTATTAAATGAAACTACGTGATGTAGTAATATTTCTACTTTCTTTAAGTTCTTTACCACGACCTAGGTTTCTTTGTATTACAACATCTTCAGGTGGGATATTCGCAAAGATATGGGCTATTGGCAATATTTGCTAATATCCCACCTGAAGATGTTGTAATACAACGAAACCTAGGTCGTGGTAAAGAACTTAAAGAAAGCAGAAATAATACTACGTCACGTAGTTTCATTTAATTGTGAATAATGAATTTCTACAAAATAAACGCCAAATATATTCAATAGCAAAGGAATTTATTAAGATCCATATCCACTGAAATTATATTGTAGTAACTTTATTGTTGCTACAATATAATTTCAGTGCAGTACTTTATTGTAGTAACTTTGTTGTACATGCTAAAAATGTATATACAGTTGTTTTTTCGACTCCTATATGTATAGATATAGGGGATCCTATATGTATAGATATAGAGACATTAAAAATTAAATTAGTGTTTCCAGTGCATAGAGTGCTTTATTAAATGTCGCAAATTTTAGAGCAAATGAATTTGTTAAGAACTATTTCTACCGAAATTATATTGTAGAAATTTTAATTTCTTTCCTTTATATGTTTTTTAATTTTATTAAAATGTTAAAAAAATATATCCTCGAAATGAATATACATTTGTTTTTTCGGCTTCTTTATGTATAGCTATAGGGGATTATATATGTATAGATTTAGTGAAATTAAAAATTAAATTATTGTTTACAATTTTAAATACGATATTTTGGTTCGGACTAAAGTAACAAATATTATATGTAAAGGACCACGGGCAATCTTGTATGAGGCAAAGTGGGTGTCAGTGTGTTTGTGACGACTTGTAACAAAAAAGCTTTAAGCTAAAAAATAAATTGTTTTTAAAGTAGCGAATTAATAAACTTAGTAAATAAAATAAAAACAGAAAGAATTGGCATTAATTTGTCGATTTTTGTATAAAAGATGTATGAAAATAACATTAGTTGTCTTAAGCCCGGTTTTTCCATTGTCAAATAAAACGGTTAATACGAGGGGGCGTTTTTGAGGTCGCGGAATGGAGGATAAGGAGTGAGAATGAAAATAGAAAATTATTTTTCTTTCTCAATATATTCACCTGCTACCCTAATGCATTTTTCCGATCTTTCAATTAGCTTATGTATACCTTCATAACAAAAGTTTTTTCCTTGCCCGAAAAATAAGCTGAAACCGCGTCCGTCACTTCTTCATCGCTTGAAAACTTCTTTCCACGAAGTTCTTTTTTAAGGTTTGGGAACAAATAATAATCACTGGGAGCCAGGTCAGGACTGTAGGGTGGGTGTTCCAAAATATCGAAGCTCATCTTATGCAGGGCGACCAGCGCAACGAGGCTCGTGAGAACGGGCGCGTCGTCGTGCAAAAGCGGGAAACATTTGGTCAATTTTTCTTTGATTGCTTCTTTCAACCTCTCTAGAATTGACGCATAGTATCCTTCGGTTATGGAAACACCACAACAAAAATCCGTCAACAGAAGCCCTTCTGGATCCCAAAAGACTGTAGCCATGATTTTTCCAGCCGGCTGTGACACCTTAAACTCCTTGGGTGGTGATGTGCCTTTTTTGTGCCACTGCATTGAGTCTTGTTTGGACTCAGGTTCATAATATTAACCCAAATTTCGTCGCTAGAAACAATTTGACTCAATAGCCATCCTTGTCTTCACTACAGAGGTCCAAAAACGCGCGAGAACACTCCACGCGGCGTTGTTTTTTGAGGCTTTGTGAGCATTCTCGGCACCCATCTTGCGATGACCTTTGTCATGCCAAGATGATCATGGAGAACTTTAAAAATTGTTATATCCGATACTCCAACCATCTCTGCAAGCTGTTTCTTCTTTAGTTTGGCATCTTCCAGTACTAATTTATCAACTTTTTCAATAATTTACGGAGTAGTCATTTCGATCGGCCGACCGGGGCGTGGGTCGTCTCCAAGTGAGTCTACCCTGTTCAAAGAGATTATGCCACTTGTAAACCATGGTTTTACCCGGGCAAGAGTCCCCGTAAACGGATGCCATCTCTTTCAGTATGGTATGAACCGATTTTCCTTGCTTGGTAAGGAACTTAATAATGGCGCGGTACTCGATTTTTTCCAAAGTTCAGACTTTCTTCCAGGTTGAGTTGTTTGTACATACGACGATAGTTCAAAGACTAATGATCCGATTATGATAAAACTTAGTATTTATACTAATAATGAGTTACTGAACTAGCTATTATTCCGTTAATCATCTTTACTAATGGTCTACCTTTCCATTGCGCGGACTTAAAAAGGCCCCCTCGTACCTATTCTACAAATAACTTAACTGAGATCTGTATCTGACAGGTAACCGTTTGCTTTTTTCAATAGTACATTATTCAAAGAATACTTCACTGTGGTTTAGTTCAACCGACTTCACACTAAACATGTATAAGCGAGATGGACATATATAGAATTCAACAAGTTAGACAGTGACGGGAACAAAGTGTTAGACATTTGACGTTCAATGCAATACGCACCAAACTAATCTACAGTTCATTTATTTGCTTCACTCTGGTCCCTTGTGGCGTATTATTATTTATAAAATGTGTTTTGAAAAACTCGAAAACAGAAGAAATGAAGAAACGCGAACGTTCATCTAATTTCGAAAAATCCAAATTCCACTTTTTGATTGAATTTGTCATCAGTTATCGTAATGTACTAGAAAACAAGAAAACTGGCGCAGTCTCAAACAGAGAAAAGGATACCGCCGGATGTCCATTGTCACCAAATTTACGCTCGTATGCACCACACACGGTCAAGACTCTCAGTCAAGATTTACTGACAGTTAAACACATATTTTGTCTGAATACTTTAGCAATGGACCGTGCAATAGGTCGGTAAAGTAGACTCATGTCTCGACTCGACTGATAGTTAAGGAGGAAGCGAAACATGTTTTTGACTGTCAATTAGTCCGACTGACAGCCTTGACCATGTGTGGTGCATATGGGCGTTAATGCCGCGACAAGTGAAAATATCGTACGCAGAACAATCACTTTCAAAATTAAAATACATGACTCTCGTATTTTCTTTTTCTCTTATCTCCTCTGTTTTTTTTCACTCATCTCCTCTGTTTTTTTCTCTCAGATTCCCTTTTAAAAATTAAGTATTTGATGATCTTCTTCGATGGCCAAGTTTAACCTTCTAGACCTAAAAGATGGATGTTTTAGACACAATTCTGTCTAAAACATTCATCATTAACCCAATCTTGACAAATTATACACAAAACAAAGTTATCACAAGTATACCGCCAGAGGGCATACGCTACGATGAGTGGCTAAACATAACCTAAAACGTCATCTTAACTAACCAATAAAACTTAACCGGGTTTCAAAGAACCACATTTCTCAGTTAGGGTTTTATTCAACAGTTAACTTTTATCTGACTATTGAAAAATGTAAAATTTTGCTCTCCTGCGAACGTCAAATAACTCCTATTTGGTTTTTTATCTGAGGGATTAAAAATCGACCCTTAGTAAAGACGATATAATATCTGGCTGTCATGTTATTATGTTGGTGATTTAGCTTTATTGGCAAGATACCAACTGTAATTAAAATCTGTATTCAGATATCCATTTATGATAAATAATAAATTCGCCATATATTTCGATTAGGGTTGCCATAATAAAAAAAATGATCATTCTTTCGATTGGGATGAGTTTCAAAACGGTTGGTACAACTTAATATTTGGGACGTTACCGCGTATGGATTTATGAAGGTTTTAGTTCATTCCACTTGCGAGCGAGACGTCTAGGACAGACAGACAACAGGGCAAAAGCGTTATCACAAAAATACGATTCTGTTTTTCATGGATGACATAAATAAGACAATTTAAACGTTACTCATGCGTGTGTGTGGATATTTTTGTACGAAGTAAAGTGATAATGTTAAGAATTGTAATTAAAAATACAAAAAAAAAACGAAATATAATATAAATAACAATACGGCAAATTCCCTAAAATTTTTTTGATTTTTTTTTAAAATTCTTATGATCATTCTGATCGTTCAAATTTTGGGTTTCAAAATGTTGAAAAGAGTAATTGTATCTTATGGCGAAAATATATTTATAGGTATTTAAATGTGAGTGAAAAATTTAAGAAAAATTTTACGTCTAAAAATATTTATAAGTTGAGTTATATAAAAAAACATAATAAGTGGAATTAGATAAAAATATATTCACAAGTGGATCTAGATAAAAAGAATTATAAATGGAGTTAGATAAGAAAAATATTTACATATGGAGCTAGATAAAAAAAATTTCATAAGCTTAGCTATATAAAGAAATGTTTTTGCATGTCTAGCTAGATTAAAAAAATATACATATGGAGCTAGATAAAAAAAATTTCATAAGCTTAGCTATATAAATAAATGTTTTTGCATGTCTAGCTAGATTAAAAAAGTATTCATAACATCAGTTAGATAAAAAATATTTATAAACAGAGTTTGACAACAAAATGTTTACAAGTGGAGGTAGATAAATAATATTTATAAGCGAAGCAGGTATAAAATATTTATGAGTATAATTAAATAAAAAAATACTTACGGGTGACGATAAAAAAACGAGGGTAGATAAAAAATATATTTATAAGTGGAGTTAGATAAAAATATAAATACAAGTAAAGTAGATAAATAATATTTAAAATTGGAGATAGATAAACAATTATCAGAGAAGCTAGACAAAGAAAATTATAAGAGAAGCTAGATAAAACATATTTATGAGTGAAGCTAGATAAAATAAAAATTACAAACAGAGCTAGATAATAAATATTTTTAAGTAGATTTAGGTAAAAAATATTTATAAATGGAGCTAGATAAACAAATCTTTATAAACAAAGATAGATAAAAAATTATGGTTCTATACTTCAAAATGTAAAAAAAATTAATGTTCTAGCGCACTGGCCTGTACCACATTTTTTTTACTCTATCTTAATCATATTTAAATAGTTTTTATGATTCTATACCTCCAAATATAAAAAAATCAAATCATTATTAGATTGTTCAAGCACCCATACAGGATTATTGACCTCTGTATGTCTGTCTCTCGGCCAGACAGCAACTGTTTTCTCAGAAATTGTATGACGTTCAAAGGTGAATGACATTTGGCGTATAATATAGCTTAAAGTTAATATATTTCATAATGGCAAGAACGAAAATCATCTGAGAATTTTGGAGGGAACAACTTTTGACTGTTTTCGGTCATGTTTCAATTAAAATGGCGCTCAGAAACTTGGCGTCAGAAAGGTTCCAAAGGATTTTTTTAACTTTTCTGCAAGATGATTCTGGAAGTATTCTTCAAAGCTTCTACAGAAAATATATTCTTTTTCACCTACAAAAATCCTACAATTAAAATAATGAATAAAAACTGGCTAAATACGTGTCGGACCTCCATAACTTAGTATTTTGTAGTTATTTCAAAAAATATCAGACAATATACATTATCTAAATATTTATAACGCGCTCATAGGTGCCTATAATGTCTATGGTAGCCAAATAAGGATTCTAATACACTGACTACAATACAAATATGAATTTTATTTTAATAAACGAATAAAATAGTGTTATTTAATCTATTGGTTGATCAAACACTTAATCAATAGTACTTATTTTTTTAATTTTCTATGAGAATTATTCTCACTTAATTGAGAAAATTATTTACGGCTCAATTATAAAAAGTTAAGAATTTCTTAAAATGGAAGATATAAAAAAGAAGGAATTAAAATTTATTAAGACGTAATGTTTAAAAAAAATTAAATTATTGTATTACGAAAGACAAGCATAATTATGTGAAGGTTAAGAAACAAATGGTAAAACTATTCACCTGTCAATTTTTATGAAATAAGGAAGATAACATTTGTAACAGGCATTCTTTTTTATCCATTTCGAATAACAACTTGCATTAAACTACGAATAAAGACCCGTATAGACTACGATACCAATTGCGACACAAACGTCTGACACTAATGTCTGTGCCGTTCACACATAAGGTGGTTTCGGTGTTGCGAAACTGAACCAAATGTCGCAATAAATGTCGCAAACGCAAACAGTAGTGTTCGCAGACACTCGATGTATACACTGAGTGTATACAAAATGTCGTAGCCTAAACTAGATTTTTCGGATTTCGGTAAAATTACGCTTACGTAGTCTTGGTAATACATAAACAACAAATTTTGCAATCGATGACATTTTTCTGACTTTTAACGAAGTTGCAGGAAACTATTGTGATATATATATATATATATATATATATATATATATATATATATATATATATATTTTTTTTTTTTTTTTTCATTGAAACACAAAAAGCAAAAATTCATTTTTTGGCCAAGATGAATACACACTTCAGGAAATCTAAGTAAATTTTCCTGTTTTCTGTCATTAAGAACCATTTGCGGATCTTGTAATGATTGCGTAATGGATAAATAGTAATTGAAGTAAAACTTCTTTACGCACGCTTGACTTGGCGGGTAAGCTGGTGAATGCGTGACGAAAGCGTTCTGAAAAGTGTGATCGGGCGAGGCGAACTGAACTTGAGAGGGAGAGATAAGTTAGTGAAAACAGAAAGAGAGAGTTACGTTTCGTATATTACTGTAGGGCAAGAGAGAGGTGCGAGCACACATTTTCTTTCTCTCTTCCTCTCATAGCCAGTGCATGAAATATATATATATATGCGAGTTTGTTAGCGTTACGCGAACGGTCATTTTTTGATTATTTTGTAATTTCATTTCGCTCTTGAACAGTTTTACAAATTATTATTTTGTTCAATACATTAAATATTCTACGTTTAAAGTGAATAAAATTGTAAATTCATTTTAAAGTTCACATTTTGTGAATTTCGAGTTTTACTTTAGTCGTGTAGTCTAAAGCACACTCGTTATTTTATTTTTAAACCGTTTTATTTAAGTAGCTTTCTAATTTTTCATCTGCGTTATTTGTTAAGAGCTAGGCTCTTGAGAGTTTCTTCCTTATAGATCTAAAATTTATGAAGTTGTATTCAAAATAATTTCAGTTCAATATACTTTTCAAAACCTATTTTCGGAATTTTACCCGTATTTTTATATAGCCTCGTTTGAAGATTGGTAGAAATGGAAACATTGGAAACGATTTTGCAACTTGATATTTCGTAAACGGCCTAATAAAATTAAAAATGGTACATGGAACAAATATTTTATTTTTAAAGATATTTCTTACTATATTCGATAAAATGGAATATAGTAAATTTTGTTTGTACCCCCATCTTTTAATTAAGGGAGGTATTTTAAAAGATAAGAAGTAAATATAAATAATAAAAATTTCGCTGAAAATATAATTGCAAAATTTCGTAGATTTTAAACTATAGAAACTACGAGGGTGCGACGGATGACCGGACGTTCATACAGATATGACGAAAATATAAGCGTTTCCTGTTTAGCTGCGTAACCCTAAAAAGGGTTAATATAAGCTTACATAAAGACTACCGGAAAGACTATAGCAATGATTCTTGATCTTATAGTTTTAAAGAAATTTAATGTATTTTAACTGTGACAATATTTGTAAATAGTTCAATATAAATACTTAAAATATTGAAGGTTTAATATAAACTTAAAATATTGATAGTTTAAAGTAATATATTTCTAAATATTTAAACTTTATATTTACAGCGTGTGTTCAGTTTTTTTTGGTATTTACACTCTCAGAATAATCAATATAGCTAATTTGTTTATGTATTTGTTTGAACACGTATCACGTGCTACTACTAATTCAATTTTGACGGAGTTTTCTTTTGGAAAATCATAGGTGCTGACTTGAAATTATGTTTAGTTATTTTTTCGTTGAAATCTGTACGAATTAAAATTTTTCAAAAATTAATTTAGATTTCATTAGTACAACAAAACAAAGATATGCCTAGCTACTCGTTGCGTAATAATACACAAATATATAGTGTATATGTAATTTGTTTATCAATAAATGGTACCACTGCATATATTAAATGACGCAATTAAATTTTCCACCTGGATATATATTGGCAAAATAGACATAACCAGAAGGAAGTTTGGAGTAGCTCGGAAGGAGTAGGAGTTTAAATAAGCAATTTCTATGCCGGCAGACGCATGAGGGCAGACGTCGTTGTTCGTCGTCTTCCGCAAATAAATTTTTTTCATATTGTATGTACACGATGTAAGCTTACTTTGTTTCTTCAATTTGTCTAAGATATGAATTTGTTTTAAATAGTTGTATTTTAATATCTTTGGTGGGTTCAGTATTAGTTTGTATAATCCCAAAATAAATTATATTTATAGAATTATTTTGTTATTAATAAAAGCAGCTTAACTTGACAGATGTTGTAACATGCGTAATTTTATACCCAAGTTTATCTAAAATCCAGATGCTAATATTTTATTTGTTCCATTCAGATTTTGTGAAACCTGGTTTGGGTGAAGCTTCCTTTTATTAGGATCGCAATAACTTTTAAGTAAGATTTTTTAAATTTTATAATTGCTGTGTTGATGGACACATAGCGTTGAGCCTGGAGAAGTTCAATACTTTGAAACACTATGTCTCGACAAGCAGTTTTAATTTATTTTATTCGCCTAGAGTGCTGATAAATATTTCATAGCATATAAATATTTTATAACCGCTTAGGTGCAACCCAGATAACTGATAATTATCGGAGAAAACAGAATATGTGATATGTAATGTTTTAAAAAACTCGTCCTACAAAAGCCGGTATTACAAACAAACGGAACGATCCTGGCAGACTTTCGCCGATCCGAAATGCCTTAACAGAGAAAAGGATAGAATATTCAAATGAACACCCACTGACGGTGATGGCTGATATTTAGTCGGCAGTGCGTGCGTCTTGACTTGAAATTTTCACTGTTTACCGGTTATTAAATGAAAGAGTATACATGAAAAGTGATGTATTAACTAAAATAGTTTTCACTCGCCATTATTTCATTACAAAAAAACTGCGTTTTTGCAATGAAATACTTATTGTAAATATTCCAAGATTACTGAACTTCTTGGTGACACATTGAATGTGCATGTAAAAATAGGGATTTACATTACAAAAAAAGATTGTGAGCCGTAATGGAACGTCTGGAAGATGTGAAAGATCTTAATTTTTTATTTTTTATATTTATATTTATAATGAAATATTTTTATTTGAACGAAGTGAAACGAAAAAAAACAAATGTTTAATGATAAAATATTAATTTAATTTATCAGATTTTAATTTTATTTTCAGAATGTTTCTTAAGAATCTATCGTAAATAAACGCTTTTAATATTTTAAGGCAGTTTAATGCAATACACCGATATAAACGAGTAAAGTTACTAGCGTTAGTAAATAAGAAACAATACTGATCCGAATTAATCCGTAAAGAGTCGACAAGACGCGAAGTTGGCTGAATAGCAGACAAGACGCGAAGTTGGCTGAATAGCAGACAAGACGCGAAGTTGGCTGAATAGCAGACAAGACGCGAAGTTGGCCTAATTAAGTCGGGAAGAGCCGACAAACCCAAAGTTGGAAGAATTGCAAGACGCGTTTTGCGATCAGAACATTTTAACTTCCATCCAAACGCGCCATCAGATGTTTCGAATCAAAAACGAACCAAAAAAAAATAAAAAAACCGTAAAAAGAGGTTATAAATTTGACGTTTGACACTCCTTGACTGCAATTTATTTGTAGTGACAGCACTTTACAATTTATTTTTCCGTCACCGTCTGTCCCTCGGTCACAGCCTTTACAGTATCATAATTTCTACAGAATTAGACATATATGCCTGAAAAGAGGCCTGCAAAAGTCGATATAGTGTCGGTCCCAGGTGTTACAAGAAAAAAACGATACCTTTAAATAGAGAAAATAAAAAAACAAGTCTTTGAAAACTTTTATTTCAGTTGTCACTCAAACAAATGTAAAATCTTATTATTTTGATTCACTCAGGTTTTTATAATCGTTTTTGAATTATATTTCTACGCAACCCTGCGTACCTATAAAAAGAAACAAAGTGCAAATTATGTCTCATGGTGTCCTACGTGATGTAACATATTAATTCACGAAACTTGCTGGCAAGACAGCGTCGTCAAGAAAAGCCACGTAAAATTCGTAAAGAATAAAAAAGATATTCGTTTTGACAACGCAACGAATGTCAATGTCAGTTAACACTTTATTTTTAATATTTGTGCAATGGCTACCTACACATTTAAAGCGATCGGTAACTCAGTATCTCTTGTAATCGTTTATAAAAAGTTGTTATGCGTTTCTTTAGAATGTTATTAATATTTTTATTTTTATTAATAATTATTGATATTAAAACGTGAGATATGCGCATTTAAAAAGTTATGAAATCTCGATTGATATTACAACAAAATACTTATAGGATTACTTTAAAAGTTGGTGAAAGTATTTATTAAAATGTATATTATTGCAGTTTTTCTTGAAAATGATGTTTAAGTGAAAATATCACTATGTAATAATGAATGTAAATTGAAAATCTAAGATATACTACACACATTAATATGATCCTAATCACAGAATATTGAGTCTACTCAATGTTTTGTGATCCTAACATTTAAACAGTGTAAAAAAGTTGTAGTTCTCTGTCTTATTAAAGTAATGATGAACTATTATTTAGTTGGTGGTACTGTGGGTACTTACATCGGCATTCTTTACTAGAAGTTAGATGGTATTTGATGTTGGTAACAATTGAAATTATTTCCTTTGCACTCGTAACTTTTGACCAAATTATTAACCACGTCAAATTGAATTATGTAAGTCTCATATGTAATGACTTATCTTCTTATTAATACCTCCATATAATTTCTCAACATTCTTGTGTAGATAATAATTTTTTATCTTTATATGTAACTGAAACTCAGCATCTCATTAGGGGTTCGCTTAGGATCTCGAAGTTGCTTGGTTGTTCGCTGTCAGTGATATACTATTTTATTAATTTGCTTAAATATTAATTAAAACATTTAATGATTGTTTAATTGCTATATAAACTATTACTTTCGTTTAAAAAAAAATTTGAGCGCGTACAACTTAGTACACCTGACAGAATTGAAACTTCTTTGGCTATTTGGACCTTGATTAATAAGTATAAATAAAGAGTTAAACGGCAGAGAGAGACAGACAGACAGACAGAGAGAGGGGGGGGGGGGGAGAGACAATATACTATGCGTAAGATTATATATTGAACTAAATCCGTATAATAAGATTTTAATAAAACATATTTAGAAAAAAAAACTAGTGTGCTTTAGACCACACGACTGAAGTAAAACTTCAAATTCACAAAATATGAACTTTAAAATGAATTTACAATTTTATTCACTTTAAACGTAGAATATTTAATGTATTGAACAAAATAATAATTAATAAAATTGTTCAAGAACGAAATGAAATTACAAAATAATCAAAAAATCACCGTTCGCGTAACGCTAGCAAAATCGCATGTATATATATGTATTTCATGCACTGGCTATGAGAGGAAGAGAGAAAGAAAATGTGCGCGCGCACTGCTCTCTCTTGCTCTTACAGTGTTATACAGACAATAGGCTTGCACTGTGTCTTAGATATACGAAACATAAATGGCTATGAGAGAAAGAGAGAAAGAAAATGTGTGCTCGCACCTCTCTCTCTTGTCCCTACAGTAATATACGAAACGTAACTCTCTCTCTTTCTGTCTTCACTAACTTATATCTCCCTCTCAACTTCTGTTCGCCTTGCCCGATCACACTTTTCGTAACGCTCTCGTCACGCATTCACCAGCTTACTCCCCAAGTCAAACGTGCGTAAAGAAGTTTTACTTCAATAATAAAACGTTATTACAAATCGATGTAAACATCTAATAAAATCTTCATATAAATTTACTTAGACAATTGTCAATTATAAAAATAGCTGCAACGTCAGTACCAGAACACGGCTAAATGCGACTGAAGGAAATCGGGATGTATTGCGCCTGTTGTAAATTATATTTACTAAAGCTGTGTGTGCGGGTTCATTGCCAATTTATAAATAAATTAAGTAGCTATGTCTAGAATGGATGAAATATACTCAATTTAGTAGCAAATCAATAATAAATAGATAAATAAACAGACAAAATGTTGACAGTTTACTTTTGACACACATAACCTACAAAACAGCTGATAGCAGTAGTGAGCGCCATTTTTGTTTGTTTTCGCCCATGCATACACTTCTTTTCTTATTTTAACGTGTTCTTCTATCTTTCTCTGTTGTCAACTAAGTACCTATTACCCGTCCTTCTTTCAATAGATTCGTTACATTTAGACGTTACAACCGAACGTTGCATGAATACGTTGCACGAAATTCGACATTGAAATTGTTCACTTACCGTGCCCAATGAACTTTCACTTGCAAAAACACATATTGAGAACGAACAAGGAAACGTCATGTTTATGCTGGATTTACTTTGAGCTAAACTTTTGTTTAATACCGTATCATTGCAAATAGAGTATACTTTCACTTAGATCTTTTCAAAATATCTGTACTCGTAAAGTATAATTTTACCCCAGTTTTTCGTAATTTCTTTGATTTTATACATATTTATGCTATTAAACAAGTCGACAATTATTATTATCACTATTATCGTGCTAGTGCGCGTCCATACTGTCACAGGAACTGTGTACTCTATCACCAGATAAAAGTTAATCTCAAACTGAATTCTCCAGACTACGCTGTCTCCTTATAAGAATTGTACAAGATATTCTGTACTTGAAAACAACAGTAATAACACCACTGTATGGTGCATAATTTATATTCCAAAATCTTGGACATTAACATCTTTTGGGTTACACTGAATACTATTAGATAGTATACGGAAAGACTACAGTACTTTGTAAGTATTGTATAAGATTGCAATATAGTGTACTTGAAAACAACAGTAATAACACCACTGTATGGTGCATAATTTATATTCCAAAATCTTGGACATTAACATCTTTTGGGTTACACTGAATACTATTAGATAGTATACGGAAAGACTACAGTACTTTGCAAGTATTGTATAAGATTGCAATATACTGTACTTGAAAATAACAGCAATAACACCACTGTATGCTGCATAATTTACATTTCAAAATCTTGGACATTAACATTTTTTGGGTTACACTGAATACTATTAGATAGTATACGGAAAGACTACAGTACTCTGTAAGTATTGTATAAGATTGCAATATTCTGTACTTGAAGATAACAGTAATAACACAACTGTATGGTGCATAATTTATATTCCAAAATCTTGGACATTAACATCTTTTGGGTTACACTGAATACTATTAGATAGTATACGGAAAGACTACAGTACTTTGTAAGTATTGTATAAGATTGCAATATACTGTACTTGAAAACAACAGTAATAACACCACTGTATGGTGCATAATTTACATTTCAAAATCTTGGACATTGACATCTTTTGGGTTACACTGAATACTATTAGACCGTAGATGGAAAGACTACAGTACATTGTAAGTATTGTATAAGATTGCAATATACTGTACTTGAAAATAACAATAATAACACCACTGTATGGTGCATAATTTACATTTCAAAATCTTGGACGTTAACATCTTTTGGGTTACGCTGAATACTATTAGATAGTATACGGAAAGACTACAGTACTTTGTAAGTATTGTATAAGATTGCAATATACTGTACTTGAAAACAACAGTAATAACACCACTGTATGGTGCATAATTTACATTTCAAAATCTTGGACATTGACATCTTTTGGGTTACACTTAATACTATTAGATCGTAGACGGAAAGACTACAGTACTTTGTAAGTATTGTATCAGATTGTAATGTGCTGTACTTGAAGATACAAGTAATATCACTAATCATAATGTATAATTTACACTCTAACATATTGAATACTGACATGTAATTTGAATATTGACATATTGAATATTGACATGTACTGGGTTATCCTGACTGGGTTATACTATTAGACCGTAGGCGGAAGGACTACAGCTCTTTTGATGATAAACATGATACAGACATTTCTAACTATTAAACAATAACTGGTAAATACAACTCTTTTATTGTTGAAAAGAAACTCTGTATTCTTATTCATTCTTTTCTTCGATACAGCTTGCTATTTTTAAGGTTCCATACCTAAAAAAAAAGTACCCTTATAGGATCTCTTCATTGTCCGTCTTTCTGTCAAGCCCCTTTTTCTCAGGAAAGCATGGAGATATCAAGTTGAAGTTAAAATAAAATACTTAGGTCTACAACTCCTTGGAGCTGTAAAAAAATCTAGCTTCTAAGTCAACGCAATCAAAAATACATTTCTTGACGCAATCGGAAATAAATCAAAACCTATAGGTTACTTCCTGTTGACCTGGAGTCATGAAATTTGGCAAGAAGCAAGGTCTCACAGCACAAGTCCTTCGTTAGTTTAGTTGTATAACATATTTTTTTAATATGTGCCTGTGAAAGTAACACGCTGTATATTTTCTTTCTGAAAATTAATATTTTAAAAATAGTTTAATAGGAATATTATGTACCATTAAATGTTTATAAATACTTAAATGTGTACGGAACTCTCGCAGTGCGAGCTCCACTCGTGCTTGACAGCTTTTTTGTTATTTAAATATTGTCAGCTCCTTAACCAAGGGTTCCTATGGACCTTTTTTATTGTAATAAGTATTTCATACTTAATTTTTAAAGTTTAGCCGATTTTTGGTATTTCTTAAATTTACCGTTACTGCTCGCCTTCCTTTAGATAATTATATATATATATATATATATATATATATATATATATATATATATATATATATATATATATATATATATATAGTCAGTATTTCTCCTAAAGGACCAATGTTCAATCGGTGATAGAAATTTAATTAAAATCAATCACGTAGTTTTGGATATGAGTGTAAATATCGACAAATGATAAATAAAATTATCTTGATAAAGGTGTTGGTTAATCAGTATAGCGAGAATTTTTTGAGACTCTTCATGAAAATATGAAATGAAAATAATCAACATGAATTTTTGAGTCTTTTTACATAGAAATAGTTTATTTATATACATAGAAATTTATTTATTAACTTATTATTTATTTATGTACTTTAATGTATCTAATTGATACATATGGTGTACTCATTAGTACGAGAGCAATATCGTACAGCCAACCAGAACACCAGTCCGCCCCGCTCGACGAGAAGCCGGGAATCGATACCGGATCCCCGCGGTGCACTGCGCCGTCAAAGTGTGTATATCTTGTGATCAACGCAACGAACCACGGCGGTGGCATTTATTTACATGGAAATCACTTTATATATACAATAAAACACAGTTCAGCTGCATGTTGGGAGGCTCGACACCACGACGTAAATCTGTTGTCGGAAATCTTGGAGTTTTCTTTCATGAGAAACTGACATTCCGTTCTGTCTATGATCATGTTGTTCATAAATGTACCTCACTTCTCTCATGCCAGTAAGAGATTTAAAAACTATCACACTTTTACATATCTGTTTATTTTGTTCATTAATTAGAAGTATCCTGGAATATGGGTCACTTATAATTATAAATATCCTTGAATACGGGTCATTTATATGGTCTACATACTACACACCGTACGGTGAGAGAATTGAAAAATTACGAAAGAAGTTCTAGAGTGTTCTTTGCTATAGGCTTCATCTTGATCGAGAATATAGATCCTATGAAATCCAACTACAGAGGTTCAATTTGTCATCACTAGCTGCACGGAGAAAAAGCGTCGATCTATTATATTTATACAAAATCATATATTCGCTTGGTGACTGTCCTTCTGTCCTCTCTATTGGAGTTCAACACCCGATTCAGATCCCATAAACGTTCACCGAGATTATCGAGTACTCCAAATTTTAACAATACCTAACCTCTTATCTTTTTATAATACCATAATTCGAACGTGCCGATGGTATAACAATATTGTTTATGAATATCCTTATTTGGATATATCTGAACAGAAATCATCCACGTTTAATAAGGAAATACAAAATATATTCACAATTAAATGAAACTACGTGATGTAGTATTATTTCTACTTTCTTTAATTTCTTTACCACGACCTAGGTTTCGTTGTATTACAACATCTTCAGGTGGGATATTAGCAAAGATTCTATAAATATAAGAAGATGATACAATCTTTGCTAATATCCCACCTGAAGATGTTGTAATACAACGATGCCTAGGTCGTGGTAAAGAAATTAAAGAAAGTAGAAATAATACTACGTCACGTAGTTTCATTTAATTGTGAATAATGAATTTCTACAAAATTAACGCCAAATATATTGAATATACAAAATATATTATGTATAAATGAAAGGCCAGCTATAAAAGAACCAATTAAAAGTTCAGTATGTATAAAATAAGACAAATTCTAAGTTAAAACTAACATTACTAATTGATCAATATATTATGTAATAAATTCACTAACACAATTAACTTTTAAAAATATATATGTATATATTCTAACCATTTTGTGCACATATAACAGAGTTAGTCTAGTAATATACTCTAAATCTTTGATTACACACTTACGTGACTGTAACTTATTTTGTGAACCTTTGGATAAACAAATAAATAAATAAATTATTTTTGGTTTTCAAAAGTTTTTAAATTAATATTTTATTTATATATATCAACCTCTAATGTACACATAAGGTACATATATTTGGAGGGATTATTTCTATATAAGCAATATATTCCAGTCCACCATAATGGTTAAATATGAGAATTTAGTAATGTGGAAGACTAAAATATATTCATAAATCTATTATATTACAAAATTCGCAAATTAGATTGTACAGTTTTTAAAGAAAAAGAAGGAAAAACATATAAAAAAATAAGTGAGTGAAAAACAAGACAACGAACATAAAAAAAAATTATTATAAATCTTGGCATGGTTCAGAAAAAAGGGAGTAATTTAGTTAAGGGAGAGAAGGACCAAGGGATACTGAGAGAAGGAATTTTTCGGATGGTCTTTGAAAACATTTACAGAGGGTCAGTTTTTGTTCTCAGGATCTAATTGATTCCAAAGTATTGGAGCTTGAACAGAGATTTTTCATAAAAGGTGGTTGTATGTTTGGGAAAAAGAAGACCGAACTGGATTTTAAAGCGTAGCCCTAGACTGTGAGTAGACAAGTAGCTAAATCTGTTTCGAAAAATTTTGGTTAACTTGGAGATAGAATGCATTGATCACGCGCCGAATGGATCCATTTCAGTTGCGCTCGAACTGAAAAATGTGTTCGCTTTTTCTGCAACAAAAATTGTAATAGTGGACAATTTTCAAAAGTTTTCTATACAATCTGTGATTAACCAAAATACCGGAAATTGCCAGTTTTTACTTGATCGACAAAACATTAGAACAAGTAAAAAATAATGCATTTTATATACCTTTACTTCGCCATTTTCCCAAGTGTACTACATTTTCTCCAACACATTATTTTTCCGCAACTAGTCCGATAATTATAAATGAAAAATTATATTTTCCCGTTTTACTTATTCGTCGTATATTTATTTATTTTTTTATCTACTTTAATGTACCTAATTGATAAATATGATGGACTTATTGCTACGAGAGCAATATCTTACAGTAAACCATAACACCAGTCTAGTCCCGTTCAACGAACGGCCGGGAATCAAACCCGGGTCCCCGCGGTGCGCCGCATCATCAAAGGCCGTATGCCTTGTGATCAACCCAACACACCACGGCGACGACGCCGTGGTGGATTCAATGATTTTTATATTTTTTCTCATTCTCCGAACTCTTTAGAATATACCGTAAAATTGAGATATACGGAGTTAAATAATAATTCGAAATTAACAGTACATATGGGAAAGCGTGTTTATTTAACAATTTGTTTATTATTTAGTAGGGTTAGGTTAGGTTCAGTTAGGTTAGGTTAGGTTAGGTTAGGTTAGGCTAGGTTAGGTTATACCG
The DNA here is from genome assembly GCA_039881145.1 of Druceiella hillmani. Classification (NCBI taxonomy): domain Eukaryota; kingdom Metazoa; phylum Arthropoda; class Insecta; order Lepidoptera; family Hepialidae; genus Druceiella; species Druceiella hillmani. The sequence goes on from JAYKKI010000031.1 coordinate 13,448,891, forward strand.
TAGGTTAGGTTAGGTTATACCGTAGGTTATGTTAGGTTAGGTTAGGTTAGGTTAGGTTAGGCAATTAGTCGATCAACTGTTCCTAAATTTTTATTAAAATTGCACACCTATCTATCTAATTACATAAAGGATAAAAATAATCTTTCAAAATAGGCCAAATGTGTGTCGGAATACTCATAAATTAGTGTTCCATAATTAGCTATATCCCTTGAAATTGTTCGCATGTCTGACAGGCTTGCAGGATGTCAGGATGTCTGCAAGATTAATTTTCATTTTGGTCTGCTGGGTTTTTCCCAAACCCATGTTTGATTAGGTAAATAGCACTGTTACGCGATTAAACATTTAATGCATTTTTTTAAAGTTTGTATGTCAGGATGTATACAGGAATTTTTATTTTTAAATTCATCTGCAAGGGATGTTGGTTACAAGATTTTTTAAATACATAATTTCAATATTAATACAGCGTCCTATCAGATATTGATTCTATCAAAACATGGTTTAAATAAAAAAGATGTAGAGTTAGTCGTTTTATAAGATTTATGACGATATTTTTATATACGTTAAATATTTACTGAGATACAGCTACTTTTATAACAATAACTGTATCTCATAAATTGTTGATATTACTGTGATACAACTATTTTTATAACAATAACTGTATCATATAAATTATTGATATTATGGAGATACAACTATTTTTATAACAATAACTGTATCTCATAAATTATTGATATTACGAAGATACAGCTAATTTTATAAAAATAACTGTATCTCATAAATTATTGATATTACGAAGATACAGCTAATTTTATAAAAATAACTGTATCTCATAAATTATTGATATTACGAAGATACAGCTAATTTTATAAAAATAACTGTATCTCATAAATTATTGATATTACGAAGATACAGCTAATTTTATAAAAATAACTGTATCTCATAAATTATTGATATTACGGAGTTACAACTATTTTTATGACAATAACTGTATCTCATAAATTGTTGATATTACTGAGATACAGCTATTTTTATAACAATAACTGTATCTCATAAATTATTGATATTACGAAGATACAGCTACTTTTATAACAATAACTGTATCTCATAAATTGTTGATATTACTGTGATACAACTAATTTTATAACAATAACTGTATCTCATAAATTATTGATATTACTGAGATACAGCTAATTTTATAAAAATAACTGTATCTCATAAATTATTGATATTACTGAGATACAGCTAATTTTATAAAAATAACTGTATCTCATAAATTATTGATATTACGAAGATACAGCTAATTTTATAAAAATAACTGTATCTCATAAATTATTGATATTACGAAGATACAGCTAATTTTATAAAAATAACTGTATCTCATAAATTATTGATATTACGAAGATACAGCTAATTTTATAAAAATAACTGTATCTCATAAATTATTGATATTACGGAGTTACAACTATTTTTATGACAATAACTGTATCTCATAAATTGTTGATATTACTGAGATACAGCTATTTTTATAACAATAACTGTATCTCATAAATTATTGATATTACGAAGATACAGCTAATTTTATAAAAATAACTGTATCTCATAAATTATTGATATTACGAAGATACAGCTAATTTTATAACAATAACTGTATCTCATAAATTATTGATATTACTGAGATACAGCTAATTTTATAAAAATAACTGTATCTCATAAATTATTGATATTACTGAGATACAGCTAATTTTATAAAAATAACTGTATCTCATAAATTATTGATATTACGAAGATACAGCTAATTTTATAAAAATAACTGTATCTCATAAATTATTGATATTACGAAGATACAGCTAATTTTATAAAAATAACTGTATCTCATAAATTATTGATATTACGAAGATACAGCTAATTTTATAAAAATAACTGTATCTCATAAATTATTGATATTACGAAGATACAGCTAATTTTATAAAAATAACTGTATCTCATAAATTATTGATATTACGAAGATACAGCTAATTTTATAAAAATAACTGTATCTCATAAATTATTGATATTACGAAGATACAGCTAATTTTATAACAATAACTGTATCTCATAAATTATTGATATTACTAAGATACAGCTAATTTTATAACAATAACTGTATCTCATAAATTATGGATGTTACAAAATAAGTTTAAAGCAACAATTGTAGAAAATGGCAATTGAATTCTCTTCACAATAACAATTGAGTATTTTATAAATACTTATCGAGATATTTGTCAAAAACTGTTATTTTTTGCTATATTTTGACTCCTTGCTTCTCGTAAATTATTGATTTTACCAAATGACATATAAGGTAAAAATTATAGAAAATACAGTGCTTTACAAGATAGCCGTTAGTTACTACGTTTGATTAATGGGTTCATAAATTGAAGAAAATATTTTTTTGTAATTTTTGGCAAGTTATAACTCGTAAATAGTAGGTTGAATGAAAACGGTTACGTGAAGAAAATTGTAAAAAAATTAACGCTTTAGTAAAAACAATTCTTTGATTTTCCTTTTATTATCAACGGTTCGTGAGAAAATGGGCTTTTCGTAAAAATGACGGATTTTTTGAAGTATAATGGCCTCATTTTTTAAATTACCAGAATGTGAGACTCAAAACCTTAATTAAATAATTAATTCATGAAACCAAGCATTATGAAACTATATCTTTGATCAGTTTAATTAAACTAAACCAAGATTAAAAAACAACTGAATTATCTCAAAAATTTCAAAAAATATAAACAAATCGAAGAATAATTTAGATTACTTTATATAAATCCAAAATTGAGTTTTCCAATAATTCTGTGCGTGTTAATCGTATTGGTATGAGAAAAATCACATATTTTAAAACCTGAAGAAACTTTTTAATTTTCAGTTTTTAAATAAGATTTTACTTAATGGACAAGTAGAAAAGTAACTAGAGAAAACTCCTTTCATTTTCGTTTATGTTTTTCTCTGATGGCTCTATATTTCTGGTAACATTTATAACTGTTTTGTGAGACATTTTGACTAATTTTAATACTGATCGTATAAAAATTTGAGCACCGATATTTTGATGAAAAATTATTGTAGGAAATATTTAACATTATAATTCTTTAACCACCAGTTAATGATCGATTTAACTTTAATTTATATCTTGGCCGGTATGGAAATTCGATAACTCTTTCTAAAAGCTTAAATTTTTAAAAATTATATATATTTTTTCAGGGTTTCGTAGCTCAAAATGAAAAAAAAACAGAACTCTTACTTCGCATTGGATTGTACCTACGTCCGTCCGTCTGTCTGTCAATCAAAGCCCTTTTTCTCAGAAACTGTTTGAGTTATTAATTTCAATAACACCTGTACTGAGGCCTATAGCCTTATTATAGGCTATTAATCGCTGTAAAACATAAGTTCAAAAGTTTTTTGGTTCAGGCAACAAATGGTACTTTAAGGCGTATTTTTTTATTCATTCAATAGTCTCACTGATCGTCATATAGGGTATCCTATATTCCGGTAGATTTAAAATCTAGAAAGTGGGCATAATGAAAAGTCTTAGAGTACAAGTAAAGAAAACTGTCCAAAACTCAATGAGTTTTAATTCTATGTGGAATTATATATTTTTATAATTAGTTTGTTTTTACGCATGTGAAAGATACGGTAGGCAATATATTTAAGTTGTGAAAAATTAATGTTTGTAAAAAAATTCAGTAGAAATTCTACGTACTCATAAATGTTTATAAGTACCTAAATGAGAACGGCACCCTCGTAGTGCAATTTCTACTCGTGCTTGGAAGGTTTCTTTATATTTATATGGTCCCATTTTTTTGGAAGATATTGACTTTTACCCCAAAAAGGATGTATTTAAATAAAAAAACAGTCACAACTTAATAAATATTTTTATAAAAAGTCATCTTAAGGGTACTTAAAAAAAATTTAAAGCTGAAACTTAAAGCATTCGAAGTTTTCAAATAAATAATTTCAGTTATGGTCTAAGAATACGATTTCTAAAAGGTCTTCAATGTGCTTAAGATACGATAATTTAGGGTACATTCTAGATATCATAATATAGTTACGATATTCACCTCCAGGATGAATCTAGCATATAAAACCGCACTGCATATGTTATCTTCTCGCTATGACGGTATTTGTTGGATTCATGAACTTAGCCAGGCAAAAATATATTGTATTCTTTGCCACTGTTATCAGGTGAGGGTACCATGGATGCAAGAAGATAACTAAATATACAGTAATAAAAAAAATACAGGAAGTATGTATGATACATACTTCGAATCGTCATTTGAGATGATGTTATCAATGAAACAAATGGAATTTCACAAACTAACTTGTATTCTTTTGACCACAAGACATGTTTCACGTATACGATGTGAGTACTTAATGTCATGATATTTTTAGGGTTCGGTACCTCAAAAGGAAAAAAGGAACCCCTATAGGATCACTCCTTTGTCGGTCTGTCAAGATTACAAGAACATATTCAGGTGGGCTATTAGCAAAGATAATTTTCGCTAATAGCCCAACTGAAGACGTTGTGATACAACGAAACCTAAGTCGTGGTAAAGAACTTAAAGAAGGTGGAAATAGTACTACATCATGTAATTTCATTTAATTGTGAATTTCTACAAAATTAACGCCAAATATATTCAATAATATCAAATACTTAGGTCTACAGATACTCGCAAATAAAACAAAACCTATAGAGTATTTCCGGTAATCTAGAACCATAAAATTTGGCAAAAATCAAGGTATTACAGCATAAGTAAAGGAAAAATTGCGAAAATCGTTAATTTGTGTTTATATCATATAAAAAATATTTTTTAAATATGCGCTTGTGAAAGATATAGTGGACAATATATTTTCGTTCTGAAAAATTACAATTTTGTTAAATTAGTTTAATAAGAACATTGTGTACCATTAAATATTTATAAATGCCCAAATGAATCCTCGTAGTGTGAGGAACCCCGGAACCCTCGTAGAGCGAGTTCCACTTGTGCTTGGCAGATTTTTATATCATTTGGCGATACTCGGAACGTAAATACACCGTTAGAAGATAGGAGCCGACGGCGCAAAACTATACGATAGAGAACAAGTTATCTATTTTTTTTTGGTGTTTATTTTTCAGATTTTTATCCGAAATAATAATCATATGTCATATACCAACATAGCACGTTGTATATCAACCTTCAAAGTGGTGTGGGAATTTGTAGCTCACTTCCTCCCGCCCGCATCCGGTATGTTATCTGCACGACGGTGGTCCAATCGCTAATATATGCATGGAATAATCCACGGAATAATAATAAGAATCACAGGAAATAAACCAATAATTCAAAGTGATGTGAAATGGAATATCTAGATTAATAATAGTGGTAGGCAAATATTTGTTGTAATGCTTGGGGAAAAATATAGGTTTAAGTAGAATGCAGATGGCCAGCATTAATCGGTCCGGCAATAATAGGAGAAAATAGAATATTCAATACTCTAACGAACAGGTGCCACAAAAAGAAGTTCTACAAAAAGTAATCCCATATAAAGAAATTTCACAAAGAGGATTCCCACAAAAAAGTACCACGAAAAGTAGACCCACAGAAGGAAGTTCCATAAAAAGAAGTCTCATAAAAAGGAGTCCCATGGAAAGAAGACCACAAAAGGAAGTTGCACAAAAAGAAGTCCTACAAAAATTCCCCAAAAGAAGTCCTACAAAAAGAAGTTCGGAGAAAAAATGGAACATACGACTGAATACAAGTTAACGAAGACAGGAAACATTTAGAGGTACGCGCTTCTTGAACTATGCATTGAGGTGCTGGAAAGTTGTCCACCGGCCTTGTCCGACAAAAGTCGGCGGTTGTCGGCCGCCACCTACGAAAGCCGTTCATCTGTGTTGCGTGATCTGATAAAATGTATGAAGTGAATGTGTGAGTTCCATATAAACATGACGCTTTAGTCGTATGCATCTCCATAATAAAGCAAGGTTAGTAAAAAGCATAATTATATCAGAATAATTTAAATTCTGAATTTTTGAGTTTGTTAAATATTCAAAATGGCTATAACAGATGAAAACGTAAGTGTTCTTATAAGTATTGAATAATTTTGTAGAAATTCATTATTCACAATTAAATGAAACTACGTGATGTGGTATTATTTCTACTTTCTTTAAGTTCTTTACCATGACCTAGGTTTCGTTGTATTACATCTTCAGGTGGGCTGTTAGCAAATATTTTGAGAAGAAGAATCTTTGCTAATAGCCCACCTGAAGATGTAGTAATACAACGAAACCTAGGTCTTGGTAAAGAACTTAAAGAAAGTAGAAATAATACTACATCACGTAGTTTCATTTAATTGTGTTCGTATAAGGTTTCTGCATTTCCATTTGAGGTATGGAACCCCATAAAAAGTAACGATGCAAGCATTCTATTTTGAGATTTTGCAGTACTAAATTATCCATTTAGAAAAAGTTTTAATACAATAATTTTTTGTGGAACTATTAATAGTAGAGACAGCAGATAAGTTACAGAAATACGTAAATAGTGCGTACTTTTTGGATTATTGTTTAGGTTTACGGGTATAAACACAACATTTTCGGAAAATGGCGGAAGATGGGGTTTGCAAAATTCGCCATTTTATTTATTTGGATTATTTTTTTGGGGTATCAATATAATATTTTCGGAAAATAGCAGATGGGGCTTGCAAAATTCACCATTTTCTTTTTTTGGATTAATATTTTGGGGTATCAATATAACATTTTCGGAAAATGGCTGCGGATGGGGCTTACAAAATTCGCCTTTTTTTTGGATTATTGTTTAGGGGTATCAATATAACATTTTCTTGGGCTTGCAAAATTCACCGTTTTCTTTATTTGGATTATTGTTTAGGGGTATCAATATAACATTTTTTTGGGATTGCAAAATTCGCCATTTTCTTTTTTTGGATTAATATTTTGGGGTATCAATATAACATTTTCGGAAAATGGCTGCGGATGGGGCTTACAAAATTCGCCTTTTTTTTTGGATTATTGTTTAGGGGTATCAATATAACATTTTCTTGGGATTGCAAAATCCGCCATTTTCTATTTTTGGATTATTGTTTAGGGGTATCAATATAACATTTTTTTGGGATTGCAAAATTCGCCATTTTCTTTTTTTGGATTATTGTTTAGGGGTATCAATATAACATTTTCTTGGGCTTGCAAAATTCATCGTTTTCTTTTTTTGGATTATTGTTTAGGGGTATCAATATAACATTTTCTTGGGCTTGCAAAATTCGCCATTTTCTTTTTTTGGATTATTGTTTAGGGGTATCAATATAACATTTTCTTGGGCTTGCAAAATTCACCATTTTCTTTTTTTGCTTATTGTTTTAGGGGTATCAATATAACATTTTCTTGGGCTTGCAAAATTCACCATTTTCTTTTTTTGCTTATTGTTTTAGGGGTATCAATATAACATTTTCTTGGGCTTGCAAAATTCACCATTTTCTTTTTTTGGATTATTGTTTAGGGGTATCAATATAACATTTTCGGAAAATGGCGGAAGATGGGGCTTGCAAAATTCGCCATTTTCTTTTTTTGCCTATTGTTTAGGGGTATCAATATAACATTTTCTTGGGCTTGCAAAATTCACCATTTTCTTTTTTTGCTTATTGTTTTAGGGGTATCAATATAACATTTTCTTGGGCTTGCAAAATTCGCCATTTTCTTTTTTTGCCTATTGTTTAGGGGTATCAATATAACATTTTCTTGGGCTTGCAAAATTCACCATTTTCTTTTTTTGCTTATTGTTTTAGGGGTATCAATATAACATTTTCTTGGGCTTGCAAAATTCACCATTTTCTTTTTTTGCTTATTGTTTTAGGGGTATCAATATAACATTTTCTTGGGCTTGCAAAATTCACCATTTTCTTTTTTTGCTTATTGTTTTAGGGGTATCAATATAACATTTTCTTGGGCTTGCAAAATTCACCATTTTCTTTTTTTGGATCATTGTTTAGGGGTATCAACATAACATTTTCGGAAAATGGCGGAAGATGGGGTTTGCAAAATTCGCCATTTTCTTTTTTTGCCTATTGTTTAGGGGTATCAATATAACATTTTCTTGGGCTTGCAAAATTCACCATTTTTTTTTTTTGCTTATTGTTTTAGGGGTATCAATATAACATTTTCTTGGGCTTGCAAAATTCGCCATTTTCTTTTTTTGGATTATTGTTTAGGGGTGTCAATATAACATTTTCGGACAATGGCGGAAGATGGGGCTTGCAAAATTCGCCATTTTTCTGAAACCCTCATTGTATTATATCTCGTAACCGGCGAGGTTTACAATTCTGTAGAGAATCTACAACTTTATTTACTTTATTAGTATTTTTACTTTATTAGTATTTTTGAAATTAAAGGAGGAAAGGGGAAGAATATACACATATATTATTCAATTCTCTATAAATGTGCCAGTTTCATTTTCTTTTGCAAATCTAATAATTCATGAAAATAATAGAATCCAAAATTTCGTCACTACGCTGTTTAAATGTAATTTTTAAACTCTCATCGGCACTAACTTTAATCGATATTAATAAGGAGGGTTGTAATTGAGTGATTATATATAGGTAACAAAGGTTGAAGATCTGTACATTTCAAACAAATGTTTGATGGGCCCCATATTCACTCAATCAACTCACCCAAAATTCGATAATAAACACAAAAGGTTTTGTAAAATTCAGATTTCTGTTATTTAATTTTCATTACAAGTTCATAAAAATTCAGCGTCAAAATGAATTTTTTCAAACGTGTGCGTTAAAGTGTTAAATATCATATGTTCCATTTCCATCGGCCTGTCGATTGCGCTGCGCGTTATTGTGGTTTAATTATTTAGCGATGCGAGTATTACTTCACATAAAGTAAAATCGATTATTCTGGTAATTCAGTTCTTTATAATATATATATTTTTTCTTAATGGAAGTTTTGTTTACAAAAATGAAGGGTTAAATGTAATTATGATTCTTAATCACATTTTGACAATGAAAAAAAATGTTGAAAAACAATTTATTTCGGTGTAATCAAGATTATTAATAATAAAAGTAAAAAAAAAGTTAATAAAATAAAAACTTTAAATGTCCATAATAAATGTAACAAAAAGCAAAAAATAAATAAACTGTTTTTGTATTACATTTTCGAGAAGACTTAATAGGGATATGTAGCGTTTTTATAGTTTTTAAAGTATTTAGTTTCTTAACATACTAAAGACATTTTTAAACCTTATTTAGCCCTAATTATAGCTTTAATAAACATTAAGGACACATGTTTATAGTATATCTTGGTAAATATGGTTATAAACACATAGATATTTCATATAGACCCTGAAGCCAAGTATAAGATTAATGCGCAACGGTTAATCGGTGTCCGACAATTACAGATTTTTGTCGGACAAGGTCAGTAGCCGACTTTCCATCGATTAAACGTCTATATTAAGAGGCGCACGCCACCAACAAAGTGTTTTCTATCTCCTTCAGCTCATATTCATTCATATGTTCTATCCTTTTCTCCGATAGCACATTTTAACTTGTGACGTTCGAATCGGCGAGAGTCGGCCCACCGCATTTTGCATAAGTGTTGCTTCGCAGAATGGAAACACACAAGCAGTACAGTCAGGTCATTGCAGAGGAGAAAACGGAGAAGAACTACTTTGAGGGTATTTCAAAAGATTATTAGAGATATGGACGAGAATATAGTTGGTTTTGAGAGAAGCTAATAAAAAGATCCAGCAAAGAGGGTCTCTCTTTGCTCCCCTTTTCCAACGATATGGAACTTATCAAAGGAAGATAGCATTGAGGGATCCTGTTTACCAATTTCTTTTCTACAAATTGGTGAAACCTGTTATCACTAAAAGTGAATACAATGGTATAATGTAATAAATAAGAATTTATAATTACTGGTAATTCGAAATTACGGAAGGGAGTGGGTTAGAAGATACAATTAAAATATATTTTAAGGTCGATTGACACTACCAAAAAAATTAACGAATGGTGGAATATAACCCTTTGGGAGTCATGACGTCATTGCGCGTTTATTTTAATAACTAGAGTGATTGATCAGAAATGTATTGAGAAATATGGTAATTAATAAAAACTAGCGTGACCCGTGCGAAGTCTTCGCATTATTTATTCCATTATGAAGCTCAGATGACAGATCAAACAAATATTTTACTAAAATTGACATATACAGGCGCAAGTATCAAAAGCATTGAGCTAAAGCGCCACTTTATTTATACGTGAGTGGATTTGAAATTAAACAAAAATTTTACCGACCGTCAATCATATTGACGTTGAGCCGTTAGATGGCAGCATTGCTGTTTTGTGTATATAATTTTAATAATTAATTAATTTGCAAAAACAATAGCAATAATAAATTTTTTAGTTGTGGATGCCGGTAGAGCAAGCAATTATCTATAAAATGATATATAATTTATGTGGATTAGTTGTGAGGTTTTTTCTAAAAAGGGAGTGTAACATCTTAACTTTAGCGTATTAATATATATATATATATATATATATATATATATATATATATATATATATATATATATATATATATATATATATATATATATATATGATGATATTAGTTTTTTTTTGTTTTTTATAATTAAAAGAAAGCGATCAAGTGCTAGCAAAAGTCGTGTCCTGCGGGTTCCGTATTTCTATATCATATTATTGTAAGTAAACATTTTACAAATATATATATATATATATATATATATATATATATATATATATATATATATACCGGAGAATTAAGTTTGTCACGTAACAATTGCACGTAGAATTAGAAATTAATAATTGTTGATTTTTTAACTTTTACTTGTGATATAAGACTATTCTCTAGGTTTTGATGAGTGTGTCAATATGTCAATTATATTTGAAGGGAATTATATTTGAGGGGAACTACATTTGAAGGTAATTATATTTGAAGGGAATTATATTTGAAGGGATATTTGAAGGGGATTTTATTTGTGTGGAATTACATTTGAAGGTAATTATATTTGAGGGGAATTATATTTCAGTAGAATTATATTTGAAGGGAATTATATTTGAATATAATTATATTTGAAGATCATTATATACTTATTGCATTAAGTTAAAATTTAATTTCTTGCAGGTTTACATGAATAGCTCAAAGAACCTATTGGAATTTCTGACATTATTGTGATATATGTGATATGATGGTTTTTTAACTATTTCAAGTTTTAGCAATATTCCTTGAATTGTCTTATGTAAAGTTGGTCCTAGGAACTAAAGATGGAGCTAGGAGTTCAGGCTAAAATAAAGTATTATCGTTAGTAGCATATTTATATGTTCTCATTTACTTTGCAGCGGCGGCTCGAACCTATGGAAGATGTCCTGCCCTAAAGTTAAAAAATGGCTCGGTGAAATTGCGCCCAAACGGGCGGATGGCCAGGTTCAGGTGCAACTTTTCCTATCATCTGGTGGGCAACAGCTACGCCCTTTGTACCAGTGGAAGGTGGGAGGTGCCGATGCCGGTCTGTATAAGTAAGTATATTTTCAACTTAGTCCATTTATTTTTGTCCAATTTGATTCTCTGTGCCCATGTTAATTTCATTTTAATTCGCTGAAATCGACATATTATAATATACTATTTTTTATATAATATACTAATCTTCTCAACTCATTCTTATATCTGAATTAAATTTCAATATCATTTACTTCAAATCATAGATAAACCAGAAGATATTGAGAAGGTCGCCAAATGATTAGACTTGAAGTCACCTGGGCTGGCCCATTTATACACCAGTTTATTCAAGTTGGATAACAATTGTTGATATGCAAATTATTACCTACTGATTCACATTTTGCTGGATTGACTGGGTTGAATTAGACTTCAACATCATTGGGTAAAAGAATTGGATAACTTTCATCCTTTCTCTTTAAAACGAGACCAGAATAGCGGCGCTATGTCTATTTTTAGCCGGGTTATTCAAGTTTGAATTTACTTAGACAGAAACTGTCGCTCGTTTGGGCGTGATTACCTGTCCACACCCGGCATCGATTTTAAAGATGTTTTGATGCCAAAACTGGTCAAGAGTGTACAGATACACATACAAAGTATTATTTAATAGTTGTCTAAGCCGCATGTCACTTTGAAGCCTAAGGGTTCGTAAAATGTAAAAGATGGCATATTAAATCTTAACTTAATTTTAAAATACCAATTCAGTTCTGTTCCACTCAATGGGATACACGAAAATGAAAATTTTCGCCCCATGTTATGCTAATTTTGCTATAATTGAATTGAGATCCATCTATGAAGCATATACTTACAAAATTGTATTTACATAGTTCGAAAATTAAAGAAAAGTCAGGGGTGCGATAGATAGGTCCGAAAAGAAAGACGAAAATGACGATTAGGGTTCCACTTTTCCCAATTTGTTTATGGAATTATTATTCCCACCTTTCACCCGGGTTGTCTCAGGGTCACTCCTGGGACCTGTAACGACCTACTGCATACAAAAGAGGGGACCATCAAAGATTCCTTGATAGTGTCCCGTACCTACAGTCTTAACGCTTCCAACAGGGTTATACTCTATCCCTTCTTAATGAATCACTTAGCATCTCCATTTTTTCGAGAACGTATTTAGCGAATGCTCTAAATGACTCAAAGATCGTTCCATTCTCAACCAAGTCTCGGTGACTAAAGATACCACGTTCTAAGTCTCCGCGTGATTCTACGTTACTATTTAGACCCATGCTCTCCAACAAAACATGACTCATGCCCTGCGTCTGAAATCAGCAGGAACACGCCGAGCTGTCTAAGGACGAATCTACGGAAGCTGGCATGGAAAGCGTCATGTCCCGTTAGAAATTGCGAAGCGTAATTTTCAGAAAAGAGCCAATTTTTACTTAGCCGTCCGGACTCATAGGGGAAGAACAACCTGCTAGTTTCCCCCTTTGAATTAGGGGCTGACACTACCTTGACTGCCAATGGGAAACGACAATTCCTAAAATACGTCTCGGTCAGCCAAAGCTTACGGAACCGTAAAAGTATGTAGTTTCATTGGCAATAATTCAATTTTTATTTTTTGCTATGCAGAGTCTGGCTGTAATGAGCTGCCGGCAATCGCCAACGGCATCCATGACATCACGCACGATGGATCACTGGCCAGGTTCGTCTGTCATTATGGCTTCGAGTTGGAGGGTCCACGGGAAATATTTTGCAACGGGGTCATGTGGAATGACACCATCCCTAAGTGCAGAGGTAAGATCACATTTGTACCTTCTTATATTTTGTTACATTAAATGGTTTATGAGCCCAGTTCACGCTAATACTGTAAACTTCATCATCACATTATAACAAATAAGTATCTGGAAGATGTCGCTAGTCTGTGCTTTATTATCAACTAGCGCTCTAGCTTCGAATTTTGTCGATGGAAGTAATTATAACTCGGAAAGTTATGAAAGTAATCAACTTTTAATATTAGTTCAGTCAAAACAAGTTTTGATCGTTGCTAAAATTCCGGTATTGATGCAAGTTAGTACTAATTTACAAATCTAATGTTCAATGAAATTCCAGATAGATTAGGCTCCTGCTGAAGTTTTAGCATTTTATTTAAGATTGGCATGTACCAAGGTCCAAGGTTTTAAAGGTCTGTTCCAAGTTTCATATCTGCTGGAGTTTTGAGTTGGAACATTTTTTGCCTGTTTTGACTTGACTAATTTTAATTTTTTTGATACCGTTTTTAATTTTTTAAAGGAAAATGTATGATCTAAATTACCTTTGAAATATGACGTGCGTCTCCGTTCTTTGGCCTATGCGTATGAGGGAGTTTTTCAACTTTTCCAACAATGTCCGAGGAGGTGGCCTCTATCAGTCATCCTAAATGCGGACCATTTTCAATCGAATCTCTGCCTTTTTGAAGAAACTGTGCCACTTTTAAATCACACTTTTACTAAAGCAAGAGTCCCCATAAAACGAAGACATCTCATTCAATTTTGTGGTGTTTTTCTTGCTTTATCAGGAACTTAACGATAGTTTAAAATTTGACTTTCTCCATGGTCGATGATTTGTTTCAGAATGAGTTGCTGATAGCTTAGATGTTACTCACATAATTAAGCTGAAACTTGGTATATATTCTCGTAATGGGCCGTTCATTAGCAACTATTTGAGTAAGCAACCCTCACTCCTCGATATCCTCGTCATTTCGCGAACTTTTTCACCCATTCTGATGTTTATGAGGACATGTTACGGGTCGCAGTTCTTGACCGATTTTGGTGATGATTTTATCGTTTTGTTAACTAACAAAATATGAGTAAATTTCATGTAAACAATGATTTATCATAGATTTTAATTTTTATAAACAATTTTCTACGGAAACTTCCTTTTTAGGGTCCCATATCTCAAAAAGAAAAAATGACCCCTTATAGGATCACTTCGTTGTCCGTTTGTCTATCTATCTGTTTGTCAACATCTTTTTTCTCGGGAAGACGTGGAGGGATGAAGTTGAAAATTATATATTTATGTCTACGATCCCTTGAAGCTGTAGAAAAATCAAGCTTCTAAATCAATGCATCAAGAAGAACCCTAAAAATACGGTCATTTATGCCGCATAATTTGACACTCGCAAATAAATCAAAACTTATAGATTGTCTCGTAGACCTAGAATCATAAAATTTGTCAAGAAGCAAGATCTCATAGCACAAGTAAAGGAAAAATCCGAAAATCGTTACTTTGTACTTATATCGCATAATAAAGTATGCGCCTGTGAAAGACATAGTAGGCAATATATTCTCCTTCTAAATATTAAAATTTGGTAAATAGTTTAATAAGAATATTACGTACCATTAAATGTTTATAAAAACCTAAACGCGTATAGAAACTTCGTAATGCGACTCCCACTCATACTTGACGGGTTTTTTCATGTACGGCGACTCAACTTCCATTTTGTCAGATCTTCTTCCTTCATCTCTCCCTACCGTTTTTAACTTTTCAACTTTTTTTGCTTTCATTAGGTATATGACAGCCCTTAACTATGTTTTTCATTAATTTTTATCTTGTATAGTTATATTTAACTAATGTAATATTTTTGCAACAATCAGATGTGTAATTATAAAAAAAATGCAATATTAAAATCATATTAATAACCGAAGAAGAGTGCGGGGTACACGCTTTTGGTTTTACCAACGATTTTCAGTATATCTACTCGAAAATTTCAAATTTCGTATGTAATGGGAGTAAAAATCATAGTCCAAAAACATAAAATAAGCCGCTGAGTATCTTCATGTCAGACTTATATATTAGGACTTGTGAACTTACATATTTAAAGTTGTATAACAATTAGATAAAATAGAAGTGTAGTAAATTGAAAAAGAATGAGGTAAAGGCGGAGTGACACTGTTTCTTTAAATTATATTAACAACAGAAGAAGAACGCGGGATATACGCTTTTGGTTTTACCAACAATTTTCAGGATATCTACCCGGAAATTTCAAATTTGCTATATAATGAGATTAAAAATCATAGTCCGAAAACATAAAATAAGCCGCTAAGTATCTTTGTGTCGGATTTATGTGTTAGGGCTTGTGAACTTACATATTTAAAGTTACTTAGCGCCATCTATTAATATAACTAATAGTTAAAATAGAAGTGTAAGGCGGAGTGACACTGTTTCTTTAAATAATATTAACAACTGAAGAAGAACGCGGGATATACGCTTTTGGTTTTATTAACGATTTTCAGTGTATCTACTCGGAAATTTCAAATTGGTAAATGGTCGCTAAGTATATTCGTGTTGGATTTGTATGTTACGGCTTATAAATTTACATATTTAAAGTTACTTAGCGCCATCTATTAATATAACCATTAGTTAAAATAGAAGTACAGTAAATTGAAAAGGAATGAGGTAAAGACGGAGTGACACAGTCTCCTTAAATTATATTAATAACAGAAGAAGAACGCCGGGTATACGCTTTTGGTTATATCAACGATTTTCAGTATATCTACTTGGAAATTTCAAATTTGGTAAATGGTCACTAAGTATCTTCGTGTCGGACTTGTATGTTAGGGTTTGTGAACTTACATATTTAAAGTTACTTACCGCCATCTATTAATATAACCATTAGTTAAAATAGAAATGTAGTAAATTGAAAAGGAATGGGGTAAAGGCGGAGTTACACTGTTTTTAACAACTAATTCTTTTTAATGGCTGCTTCGTCTGTATCAATTTTCGTTAACGCAAAATTTTTCTGTAGCACAAATATTTTCGTCTCGAAGGTACACTCTATCAGGACAAAAATAATATATATCTATCTTAGCTGGAATTTTAAGCTGAACTGGTGTACATTTAATATAATAAAACTGTAGTGTCTATCTGTACAATCGTCTTTTGCCTTAATATCTAGAGGTTTAACTATGAATTATACAATTCTAAAATGGAATCGTATTTTTCTAGAATTATTGTAGGTCTCTCCCTATGTTTGGAAAAGCTAGCTTTAAATCTGTAGTTAGTATTTTTTCAAATAAATATAGCTACCGGTAAAATATAGCTTTGCAGAACTGCCATCTCGATGTGTCATATACATCAGATAAGTAGAAACTAAGATGTAATCGGACTTAAAGGCTGAAATAATTTCGAATGAACATCGGTCATCTAGTGACAGCATTTAGTGACCGTCGTTCGCTGCTTCGTACACTTTCGTATAAAAGGCGCCCACGCTCTGCTCTCGTCTCACACAGAAGTCAGCGACAGTCAGAATAGGACGTGCGCGTTGTTGCTAACCACCTGCTTATTGTTTTATTTAGTTAAATTTATTTTATTATTTCGTAGGTTACGTTACTTATTGTTCGATTTGATTAATTGCGGTTGGTTGTGTATGGCGGACCTGATATCTGGGCATTTTTCTCGCAGCTTTCTTGGTATAGAATGTTCAGGAGTAAGTTTGAACAGTAATTTATTTATCTTAACAGAAAACAACAGTACAGCCAATGTAGTTTGTAAGAAAGCATTTTCGCTGCAAATTATCATTTAGCCTTATTCTATTTCAGGAGTAATTCCAAAATTGTAATTCAATATATGCGTAAATATCGAAATTAGCATGAGCGAAGCCAGCGAAAGTTATCAAATTTCCTCTAGCCGGTAGTTTCGCTCATGCTAATTTCGATTTTTACGGATATATTGAATTACAATTTTAGAATTACCCGCTGAAATAGAATTAGGCTTAATGATAATTTGCATCGAAAATGTTTACGTGTCGTACGTACAGTAGAATGCAGAGCCAACGATAAAGGAAGTTTTAAAATTTAAAATTAAAATATATTTGAAATTATGGAACTGATTTTAAAGTGTCTCTTAATGTAGAATAGGTAGGTGGTACTCAAAGTGATAATAGAACGAAATGGCCACCTATTCTAAAATGATTGTCAAGATCAAGCCGTGATGTTTCATACAACTACAATATCGTGAAAAAGAAAGTGGCAAAGACCATAATGTGGTAAGACCAAATGTGGTCAAGACCATAACGTGGTCATGCGGGAGAAACTGCAAGTAGAAGTTACATTACATATAGTTGTAGAAACATTACAGTTACATTATCTAATCGTTTTAAAAACTATAATAAAGCAATTGATAAAATCAACGTTACTAAAACGATAACAAGAGAATTAATAAATTCAATGATTGCATCACATAATGAGGATATTTCTCTAAAAATTGGTACTCACTCCTCACAAGCAAATCACAGTCTGATGCAATCGCTGGTTAGGGGTTGAGCAATTGTATGCCGTGGAAAAGTGGGGAGTTCTCCTAGAAGTTGGTTCTAGATGCCGGTATGATCGAAGACGGCGCGACGTCCTAACCGGTATTACCGAACTAGGCGAGGGAGGTATCAGGGATGAAGGATAAGTTTTTCCAGCAAAATAGGGGATGAGAAGTTTCTGCTTAATGAACGGAAAATGGATTTTATCAATGATAGTTTTCTTTTGTGATGCATGAATTGTAACTCAACACACCCAGGAGAAAATCTTAAGGAAACAGAAAATGGAAATAGTTATGATGTCCGTCCTATAAATATGGAACGAACATCTTCTTGACACGATCAATCATCAAGTATTTGATGATATATTCAGGCGTTGAACACGTATTTTTTATGGTTTCGTACTAAAACTGATGCAATGGAACTCTTGTGTTCCAAACCAGTATTAAAGGCCAAGTGTTCGCTTAACGATCTATCACACCCAATTTTCTAGAAACTTGCTAAAACTGATCATGTCTCAAAACTGTCTATTGTCATTTTGAAAATGATCTTTTTTAATTTAAGCCTTTTCTTCTTTCCAGGTACGAAAGACGTGTCGAAATTCGGTTGCAACTTTGACAGCGGCATGTGCGGTTGGGATAACGATGAGCTACATGACTTCAATTGGCGACGAAAGTTGATGGGCCCCAACGTTACTCATCTGGCCTGGATGCCCTCCACCGATCACACCAACTCTTCCACCGGCCCAGGTTTTATTACTTATCCAAATAATAGAAACAGTAATGGTTTAAAAGCTTGCTCATTAAAGATATTTCCAAAAAGATCAATTTGAGGCAAAAAGAAGTCGATTCTTTTTAAGTTTCATCGATTTTTTATGGTTTTATCAACCTTTTTACGATTTCGGAAAAAATAACCCTTATAGGTTCACTTCATTGTACGCCTGTCTGTCTGTCAAGATCCTTTTTCTCAGGAACACGTGAAGGCTTCAGGTTGAACGATGTGAAATATTTAGATTTATGGTCTCTAGAGCTGTAAAAGAATCCAGCTTATAAGTTAATGCAATCAAGAAGAACTCTGAAAATAAAGTTATTTATGTCGCATATTTAGACACTCGCAAGTAAATAAACTTCTCATTGATCTGTAATCATGAAACTTGGCAACAAGCGAGGTCTCACAACGCAAGTAAAGGAAAAATTCGAAAATTGTAGTCATATTTTGAAATATGCCCGATGTTTTTAGTCTAGTAAAGACATGGTAGACAATGTATACACTGAATATATTTGGCGTTAATTTTGTAGAACTTCGTTGTTGACAATTAAATGAAAATACGTGATGTAGTATTATTTCTACTTTCTTTAAGTTCTTTACCGCGATTTAGGTTTCGTTGTATTACAACATCTTCAGGTTATTAGCAAAAATCTTTGCTAATAGCTGTAACAATTGTAATATACTGCTGTACAATAACTACTGTAACAATTGTAATACACTGCTGTACAATAACTACTGTAACAATTGTAATACACTGCTGTACAGTAACTACTGTAACAATTGTAATACACTGCTGTACAATAACTACTGTAACAATTGTAATACACTGCTGTACAATAACTACTGTAACAATTGTGATACACTGCTGTACAATAACTACTGTAACAATTATGATACACTGCTGTACAATAACTACTATAACAATTGTAATACACTGCTGTACAGTAACTACTGTAACAATTGTAATACACTGCTGTACAATAACTACTGTAACAATTGTAATACACTGCTGTACAGTAACTACTGTAACAATTGTAATACACTGCTGTACAATAACTACTGTAACAATTGTAATACACTGCTGTACAATAACTACTGTAACAATTGTAATACACTGCTGTACAATAACTACTGTAACAATTGTAATACACTGCTGTACAATAACTACTGTAGCAATTGTAATACAATGCTGTACAATAACTACTGTAATAATTGTAATACACTGCTGTACAATAACTACTGTAGCAATTGTAATACAATGCTGTACAATAACTACTGTAATAATTGTAATACACTGCTGTACAATAACTACTGTAGCAATTGTAATACAATGCTGTACAATAACTACTGTAGCAATTGTAATACAATGCTGTACAATAACTACTGTAATAATTGTAATACACTGCTGTACAATAACTACTGTAACAATTGTAATACACTGCTGTACAATATGCTGTAACAATTGTAATAACTGATTAGTTGGTACATACCTAGTTTTCTGGATATAGCGGGAGGGGGGAAGAGAGAACATATTTTTATATATTTTTAAGAATGTACCCCTAAAGATATAATAAATATTATAAAAATTAAGATTATATATACGTAAAATTATAAAAAAAATATTTTTGAGGTGCTTATAACGGGCCTTTTCAAACGATACCCCGCACTATATGCGGAATTTTAACTTTTTAATTCTACAGTTTCCATATAAGTATTTTTGAGTATATATTTAAGGGAATAAATTTGAATATATATATATTTGAGGCATGCGCGAGTAAATATGCTTTATTGCTATGCTAAATTTAAAATTGTTACGTCAAACGGTTGCTGAGAATAATGGCAGTGGCCTAGGGACAGGCGGACATGCGAATGATCTTACGAGGGTCTCATTTTTTTAAGGTACTGACTCCAAAAAATTAAAGTTGAAAATCTGCAAATAAAATAACTTTAATTTGAACTGCTTCAGGCGGATACGTTTACACCGAGAGGCAGTCTACCGTCACGAATCAGTCTGCAAAGTTGCTGTCTCCTTCCTACCACTCCGACCTGACCAAGGATGGCTGCTTCACCTTTTACTACTACAGGAGTAACCCGTGAGTATAATGTACCAAAATTTATTATGAGTAGCAGTCTTACTGAAAATGCTATAATATTCTCAGTATTGTCAGGAAAACAGGATCCCAAACCAGGAACTCTTTTGATTTCACCGTGTCCATCAGTTTCCACATACGTTTGTCCGTCTATTCAAGCCTCACTATTTCTACAAATTAAAACCTACATATATGTAACTTTGCATAGATTTATGTTTTGGATGGGGACATTAGCTAACAGGTAATTACCTTTTCCATTTCCAGCTAATTTAACTTTTCCTCTGAGCTATCTACGCGATATACATATCATTTATTATCGATAGCATTTCAAGAACAAAGACATATTGAAACGCATAACCGCAATCGAACAAAGACACATTGGAAAGCATAAACACGCGAACTCCAATACCTTGGATATATCAAGCAAAAAAAGGAAAACGAACTCCTTCAACTCGTTATGCAGAAGAAGGCTTGCTTTTTCGGACACAGCATTCAACATTAAAATAGCCATAATGATTGCCAACCTCAGAAGAAGTCACTCTGCATCGTGCAAGGAAGCTCGCCGCGCGCCGACAAGACGGTTGTATCTCTGTAGATGAGGGTCTTAATTAATATGTAGCTAAATACTGAAAATGACTTTTTAAGGTACCTCCCTATGACATTTCATCATTGGATAGGTTTTTAAAATTAAATTCAGGTTTCATTTATTATTTTTCATCGTTTGCGAAATTTTAAGCTTCAGTGTGACGTGCAGTATATTTGCCTCCTTTTAATTTTTCCAAGGTATTCGATAAATCTGAAAAAAATTAGTTGCTACCACTCTTTTTCTTCCACGTCGTTTCAATCTTGAACGAGCGATCATGGTCAGCGTTAGTATTGTCAAGGGTGGCCGTTATTACTCACTCACGATGCCTCTCCATCTCTTCCTATTTGTCGCCCTGGTGCACTCATACCGGGGTCCACCGACAGCAGACTAGATCTGCTCTGCCCACCGCATCGACGACCTCTCACGTGGTCTAGTGCCTTCTATCCTTCTTTGCACAAAAGACGCTCTATGGAGCTACTATCTTCACGCGTGACATGATCAAAAAATTAAAGAATCCGAGTATGAACGAGTGTCAGTAGACGATGCCTGATGCCGAGTTTTTGAGTATAGAAATATTCATGCGGAACAGTCCACGATACCACCATTTTCTCCACCACCACTTCTCCAGAAAGTCTATTTTGTTCTTCTCAAGTATTTGCTGCGTTCATGTCTCTGTAGCCTAGAGAAATATGGGGAACACCAGAGTACTAACAAGTAGAGTCTTGGTGGCCTTGTTTACGTTTCGGTCTTTCCATATTTTCTTGTCATCGCCATACGTCTCTCCACCTCATCCATGCATCCGCTATTGTTAGAGATCAACGCTCCAAGGTGTACATATGATTGAACCACTTTGCAGTTCGCTGTTTGAGTGACTTTGGGCGAGTTGTTGTTGGCACAGTCTACAAGTTTTGGTGCAATTGATCTTTAGACCAAACTCGAGACTTACTCGCTACATCTTGAGAAGTAAGTCTGACATGTGGCGTGTATCAGAAGCAAACGAGGTGGTGTCATCTGTGTTGTGTAAGTTCGGTGTTTTATAACCACTAATGACAATGCCGTCCATCCAGTTTTGGAGTATAATCCTCATTTTGGTGTAAACCTTGAACAGTAGTGGATGTATTATACACTCTCGACGAATGACAGCACTGGGATGAAAATTGTCTGTCAAGATTTCATCTATCCGTATCTTCATATAGTTGTCTCAGAAGATGTACGAGATGTATTGGCGTGTCCATTGTGAGTAGTGTGCTCCATAGTGTTAGCCATTTCACCAAATCAAAAGCTTTTTCTATATTAGCAATATTAAGATAAAATTAATCTTAAATTGCATCAACAAGACCAAGATAACGTATTATATCACTGTTACTCTACTGAATAATGTTTAAAAATCGTTATCGCAACATTTTTTTTACGTTAGTTACTAAAGAAAATAATAAAGAATATTAAAAGGACATATTTTTTCACTATAGTCAGAAGCTATAGAATTTTGTTCTGAACTTACAATTTTTTCTACATTTCTCAATTCCTCAACACTATATCGACATAACAAGTAGATACTCGTTTTATTTATGGATCTTGAGATATAGAGTAGGTAACACTTAAAGGTTTCAGGGTATAAAAATGGAACCAACTAGCATGTTTGTAATTTATTTATTGCTTTTCAAAAGTCTCAGTGGCATTCTATGCATCGTTTCATTCGTTGTATTCGCTATTCGTAAGAAGTAGTCGGTTCCACTTCCTTGGATATTTCTTTCATGTTATTTTCAAAGGCAGTCACCGCTTCTTCAGCGTCTGGATTCCCAAACGTTAAAGAAGCGGTGATTGTTTCCTTAACTTTAAATTCTATTCTTGAAAATAAATAGACATCACATGGTGCGGTATCGGGTCTGTACGACAGATAATCTACGATTTCTACTATAGTTGTAGTCAATATTCCCCTGTTTCTCTGACTGAGTGCGCGGAAGTACTGTCGTAATGCAAAAGGATTGGGCTGCGAGGGTGTTGCTTTCAAACTGTTTCCAAGACTACCAGTACGGTTTTCCAAGGAGACCAGACTACGGAGTTATTTTTTATTTTCTAGAATTGTTGTGTAATAACCTATCCGTCCGCAGAATGAGACAATTTTCTTTTTCAAGCATTTCGTCCTTTTTTCATTCTGTGGGCAACTCCTAAGAAGGAAACATCTACTACACAGATTGTCTCTTATTTTCGGATTCTTAACAGTATAGTCAGCTTTCGTCATCCATAGCGATATCGAAAACAGTATTAGATTGACCTCTATTGAATTTTGCTAACATTCTGCGTCACCAATCAAGGCGATTCATGAGATATGAGCTTTGGTGGAATCGTAAGGTACCTGACACCTAAATATCCATGTAGAATTTTCTGTATATTGCTCATGGCAACAGCTAAACTTGCTGAATCTGCTGACATCTCTTGTCAGTCTTTATGGTGAACTGCACAGTATTCATAGTACGACCACATTTGAACTCGGTAAACCAGTTGTAAACAGTAGTGCTAGATGGGGCTTCATCATTAAATGCCAGTCGAGTTCGATCGTAACATTGTTGTTGATTGAGACCACAATGAAAGTCATAAAAAATTATCGAATGAAAATATTCCTGGGTTAAAATCTTGATGGTATAAATACAATTTTTAAATTGTCGTCAATTTTTAAAAACAAAAGACAAATTCAAAAAAGAATGTCAGTGGATTACCAAAGAGTTTAATTTTTGAAGTTTTAATTAATTTTTTTACATCATTTTAATAGCCAGTTTTAAGAACCTCACATGATATCTTCAAAATTTAGGAAATATCCAAATTCTTCCAGTAATATTTATATGAGGTGCCTTTAACTAAATAAGCAGACAGACAGACCAAAAAATCGATTCCACTATGTAGTTTAATTAATATGTATATATTATATAGATATATATGTACATACACACATATAAGATGAATATAATCGGTAGATTTTTGAATTTGGGCTTTTGTTACTGAAAAGAATTTATTTATCAGTGAAATAATTTTTTTTAACACTTTCTGAATCATAATTATATTTAAACATTTCTTCATTACAAACAGAACCCTCATGAAAGTAACTTAAAAAATTTTCAATTATTAGTTTAATATTTTTTCCTTGTGCAAAATAATACTTAATCCCTCAGTATTCAAACCCGATTTAGATGTCTTTCGCGTAGCTTCGTATCGCTTTGACGATGCCGCACGTCTCCCTGTATGAATACATTGGAAGACGCGTAACTTTGTGTTAAAATTGAATTAGTGTATTTCGAGAACCGAATTAGATACAAAACATTGTTATTTATCATAGTCGCCTTATGTTATACTCAGTAATCCATAGAAGCCGGGTGTTATAACTGTATATAGCTGAGCTCTAATAACTTAATTGCAACTGTTAATTTTAATAATTAAAACATAGTTTTTTCACTGCTTTTGACACTTTTGTACATTATTCCATAAGCATTTGGCTTGTTGATTTTAGGTAAAGGCGGTGGGAATTATATCCTATGCAATGAAAGTAATACAATATCTCTCCACACAAAATGTTAAACGTTTTTCTTGTTTAATGTAAACGTGGCGCCATCTATTCACGTGTTATAGTGTTATAGCGCCATCTATTGATAGTTTATATTATTAAGTAGATTTTATTTTTATACAATGAAATTAATACAATATCTCTTCATACAAAATGTTAAATGTTTTTCTGGTTTAATGTAAACGTGGTGTCATCTATTGACGTGTTATAGTATTATAGCGCCATCTATTGATAATTTATATTATTGAGTAGATTTTATTTTTATACAATGAAATTAATACAATATCTCTTCACACAAAATGTTAAACGTTTTTCTGGTTTAATGTAAACGTGGCGCCATCTATTGACATGTTATAGTATTATAGCGCCATCTATTGATATTTTATATTATTGAGTTAAAAATACAAAGTTATATCCTATAGAAATTATGCTATTTTTAGAGTTAAATAAATAGTCTATGTTTTAATTTAAATCATAAGCTATAACTATAATAAGTTCCATGTATATCAGTTCAGCCATTAGGCGTTGAGTAACAAACATTCAAACTTTCGCATTTATAATATTAGTAGCATTCAGCCATATTTAAAATTTCCCACTTTTTTCTATTTTCGATTTTGAAATTAAATAAAATGATTGTAGAAATGCGCCAAGAATTTATTTTCGCAACGCGTTTGTCGTTTGGCTGTATTTTTCATTTTAATTAATATGGTGATTCAAACAAAATCTGATTTATCGATTTTTAGGGTTGCGCAGCAGGATAGTAAAATCGATATCTTTTTTATTTCGCCATTTGTGACTCTTTGTCCATTAGTATGTCACGGCATCAAAGCTCAGTCAATTTAAAACAGACTGTATCCCAACGTACGTTGAACTTGCGTAAGAAATTTGTTTGTCTCATGTTATTATGTGGTTTTTTATTATTTGTCTTTCCATGTGATCGTTCGTTCCAGTACTGGTCGTTTACGATGTTGCGTAGTTTCAATCAGAAGGAAGTTTTATATCGATAATGTTTTATAATACAGTTTATATAAAGACAATATTAATATTAGATAGTATATAGACAAATATACTCTGAGCAACCTCAAGATCATAATATAGCAATTTAATCATTCTTCTGAACGCATGAAATCGACTTCGGCAAAATCAACGTTAGGATAAATAGCCCATTTAAGACTACAATCATCAGGACAAAGGACCCTGTCCTTGAATGAAGACTATTTGTATATTGGTCAAGAAATGGTAATGTGTAAAGACAATCAAGACAAATGAAATTGCCAAGTGCATTAGACTAGAGGGAGAGACCTACTCCAAGTACACCTTCTTCAAGTACAAAGTACACCTTCAACAAGGAAATCAGTGTTGAACGTAAGGTTCGCATATATAACCAGTGTATCCTACCAATGCTCATATGCGGAGCGAAGTCCTGGGTATTCACAGAGGAGACCCTCCACAAACTACAAATAGCTCAAAGAGTAATCGAGATAAACTTGGTGAGACAGATACACTGTGAGATTGTAAAAGAAATTACCGGCTAAGAGAGCACAGCAAGGTTGGAGACGTCACAAAAAAGGTAGTGTAATTAAAATGGGAGTGGACTGGACATGTGGCTCGCAAGCAAAGCTCGTGGTGCAAGGCAGTGGTGGAATAGAGACCATTGGGAAAGAAACGACTACAGGAAAGACTAGAGATAAGTTGGCATGACGACATCAAGAACAACAGCTGGAGTGAAGTGGGTAGAAACTGCCCAAGGCCGAAACTGATGGCATAAAGTGAATGAGGTCTATATCTTAGCACTATTCTCGATCCGTCCACCCGGATTGTCTCGGGGCCCCTCCTGGGGCCCGTAACGACCCTTCGCATACAAAAGAGGGGACCTTCGAAAGTCCCCGAATAGTGTCCCGTATCTACAGTCTCAACGTTTCCACCCAACATGGTTAGAGTCTGCCCCTACTCAATGAATCATTTAGGATCTCCATTTTTTGAAGAACACATTCAGCGAACGTTCTAAATGACTCGAAGATCGGTTCATTCTCAATCAGCTCTCGGTGACTAAATATACCACGCTCTAAGTTTCCGTATGATTCTACGTTACTGTTGTTCAAACGTTTGCTCTCTAACGAAACTCTACGCGCATCGTCGTGCTCGCTGCAGTGGAACAGAACGTGACTCATGTCCTGCGTCTCAAATCCGCAGGTACACGACGGGCTATCTCGACGAGCAAACCTAAACAGACTGGCACGAAGTCTATATCTTAGCAGTCGAAAATGGCTAAAGAAAGAAGTGCGTGCTTCTGTATTGTGTAAGCGTATGATCACGCCAAAGTTACTGGACGGGTATGAAGGGATGTTTTGAAATGCCATTGAAAATGCTTTGATATAATTTTATGTGGTCTCTTCTTCGTGTCTTCAAAGCATTTTTGTTATGTTGTTCTATAAATTGTTTTGTTTCCACTAGTGGAATATATACTGGACAATATTAGGTATTTAGGTGAATCTTCATATATAAAAATACAGCCTTAGTATGTTTGCGCTCGCAAAACTCAATAAGTAACTGGTAGATTAACTTGAAATTTTGACAAAACGTTGCATTTTAATACGCCCATGTTTTTATAAAAAAATCTAACTTTTGTCATTATCACTTTTTTGTTATTTTTTTTAAATCACTTTCTCATATAATTTCTTCAACATCATGACTTCAAAAGTAGAATTAGTAGACAAGGTTTTCCAAAGCATCAAAACAAATTATCAAAACCATGCATTGTTGAGCGGAATAACCAGCAGCTAAAAATGTCAACGTACACAAAATTAACAACATCATTCTAAACAGAACCGCAGATGAAACTGACATACAAATCCATTGACTCTGTAATGAACCAAAGTGATGTAGTGAATTTTCAAATGGAATTTCCTGATTTTCTTGATGTTCTGAAAAGCGTCACATATTCTGAATTTGGAAATAGGAGTGCCAATTATATTAATACGAAATATAAATCAGCCAAAGTTACACCATTAGTTAAACAATTGATGAATAATCTAATTGAAGAAACAATTCTGATTGGACCTTATAAAGGCGACAAAGTACTACTTTCACGAATACCATTCATTTCGACCGACATGGTGTAAACAAGTGCAAACAACTTTAATTTCCAGTACGCATGAAGTTCGGTAAAAAAACAATCAATAAAGCGCAAATCAACCTTTGCAAGTTTGCGGTTTGAACTTAGAAAACGATTGCTTGTTTCATGGGCAATTGGGTATTTGACTAAATTTTTTTTATTTCATTAATCATAATTTCAAGGTACAAGCTGATGAAGAGTGAAAATTTTGTTTAATGATCTTAAAAGTTTAAATTTAACCTTTAGAGAAAGACAACAATACTGTGTTGTGAGGTCACTTTTAATATTGCACATTATATTCTACGAGAGGAAGAGACAGGGATATATCCAACTCTATCCGTATCTTCAAATTTAGAATCCTACAACTGGCTTACTTTTCGATCAATTTTTGAATTTTTTTCAAGACAGGTTTTTAATTAACTTATATTCCACAATATTGTACGAAAAATATCGAAATTTATAATGAGTCAACTACCGTATTTAGCATCGCATACTCCAGAGTTGGTGAACAATCTGATCTGATGCAGAAAAAGGACAAACAAACATGTAGTTAGTTCAGTCAGTAATTTTACAATAAAAAAATATTATCTGTGAAAAACATTTCTTTTCTTTCTTTCCGCATAGCCACCGAAACGCAAGGCAGAGTATTGAATTGAATTGTTTGTTTTCTCGGTGAATCTATGTTCGCTATAAGACTTTTAGTTACTTGCCCATTCGTTGAATATCGCACTGAGCCACAACGAAGCATGGCCCGGTTTAAGTAGTAGTTTAAAGACTTTTATTTACTTCCCTATAAGACTTTTATTTACTTCCCCATTCTATAAGACTTTTATTTTACTTCCCCATTCGCTATAAGACTTTTATTTACTTCCCCATTCGTTGACTATCAGACTGAGCCACAACGAAGCATGGCCTGGTTTAAGTAATAGTTTAATAAAAATATATTTAAACATTTAAACTTTTGAATAAACCAAATTCTAAGTGGATTTTTTTTAAACGTACCATAGTATATGTGAGTTTATTTTTTTTTAGAGAGATATACGTATTATAGAATATCATTTTCAGTTTTCTGGGCCAACTGAAGATTTATCAGAAACCCGACTCCGTCGACATCACTACGCTGACGTCTACCGAGAAAGGACGTAAATATTTAAGGTTCCAATCGACCTCAGGCATTTATGGACGTTGGGAAAACGGCTTCTTCCACCTCAATGAATCGGATGAAGACTTTCAGGTATGGTAAAGGTCGTACAAATGAAAAATAGGGTAGTTAGAGTAAGCTCGCTGAGGGGTTTTTCCATGTGGTCACTCCTTCGTATTACGTTACGTAGCTTCAATGAGAAAGAAGTTTTGTTGTTGTTGTTGTCGTGTCCACGTGAGATGAAGAAGATCTCATATGGAAAAATGGTTGCCAGAGCCTCGCAAGGTTGGACTTCTCCAGTCCCTCTTGATGAGCGACCGGGAATCGAACCCGGATCCTCGCGGTGCATGTCTTGCGCTCAACTCAACCTGCCACGGTGACGACAAAAGAAGTTTTACATACATAATCTTGAATAATGCAGCTTATATACAAGGCATGTTAATAATAGCTAACGTTCGATTTAACTCTTGCTTTGCTGATAAATGAAAAAAATAGTATTTTAATTAAAAAATAAAATTTTTCTGAAAATATAAGATATTCACTTTGGAAACAGTTAACCACTGTGTGATGAAAAAAATTAAAGAAAATCAAACCTGCATTATGCGATGTGGATATGACCGTTCGACATTAAATGAATCCTCATGTATTAGATGACCAAAAATCAAATAACAAAATTTAGTCACAGGAATCGTTTTAAGTGGTTTGCAATTTCAAACACCATGTATTTTCACCAAGAAATCGCTGGGCCAATATACGTAGCCACATCGACACCCTCGCATAAAACTATTTTACTTCTTAATTAGAGGCAAATAGTAATATAATTCTTATGCCTGTGTCATAAGAGTCATAATACGATACGAGACTCCTGTGAAAGTGAAAAACGTGTTTTGATTTAATTACTCGAACCAAAGTAGTTTGAATTGTGAATGTGTAATTGCAACTATATTTGTTTGGTTTACCACCGTCCACCGAGCAAAAGTCAATGACATAAACACGGTGTTTACGATTTATTTGTGTAAAATGCTATTTAATTTTTGTGAAAAAAAACTTTTCTTTTATTGTTGGTGTGATTGTTTACATCACTCTTTTAAAGTATTTATGACAGCTACTATATATAGACTCATCTTCTTCAATGCTGCTTTCGGCAGAATCAACTCCCAAGCTCCCCTGTTCTTGGCCAGAGACATCCAGTTCGTTACACTTAGGATTTTAAAGTCTTTTTCCAGGCAGTCAATCCACCTAAGTTCAAGGTCTTCCCTTTGTCGGGAGCTCAAGAGCTAGCTAGTACAGACTGGGTTTTCATTTAAAATCGAACAGTCAAATCCACGTGTTATAATGAGAATTAAGAAAACAAGTGTCCAGTAATAGACGCATCAATCGATTGTTTATATGTAACAGTCGTTACAGCTGAATCAACTGAGTAATTTTGTATTAAGGAATGTGGGTTACCATGAAATAATTTTTTTTATTTCCCAATTTACCCCCAAAAATTAACCCTCAGCATTCAAATTAAACTTTTTATATTACACATCTGTAATTGGGCCATCATACTTTATGTTTGTACTAAATTTCAAATTTTAATTTCGAGTAGTGTCTGAAAAATCACCTGTGACAGACGGAAGGACTGACTGACACCGAAGTGACCCATTAGTGGATTATTTTGGAAATTTTGCCACGGAACTCTAAAAATGGACTTATTAAATATAGTCTTTTTCTTTTTCTGAAATACAGAGCTTAGAAACTAAAATATTGATTATAGATCGTGATTGAAGGATACGAGGGAAGGAGATTATTCGCAGCCGGTTCCCTTGCAGTTGACGATGTGGCGATTATGCAGGGACATCAGTGTATTGTCAACATCACAACGGATACAACCACCGAGGTAGATTTCAGATGTAAGCAAACTTTTATTCATTCATTTTGGGAAATCATATATCTAACTAATAGCTTGGAGACAACACGTTGCTACTAAGGAATCTGCCGGTCCAAAGTTTTTTTTATCCCATTAGTTTTTCTTTTCTCTTGGCCACTATTAAAGAAGGGATCAGACCTTCTAGTGTTTCAGATCTCAAAATAGTGGCGACATGGTTACCTTCATTTCAATAATTTAAGGACTTTCCATTGTATAAATTTGATATTCCTACAATGAGCAGTGACTCCTTGGTGTTTTTTTTTCTATAACTTGGAAGCTCCAATAATAAATTCGAAGATAAAAATCAAGAAATTACGCCAGGCAAAACGAATTTTAAAAACTGTAACAAATAAGAAAACAAATTGGAATATAATTTATTTTATTTTATTGGATCGTTATATTCCTGTCATATTTAAGCTGATAATTTGCTGGCACTACTCATGGTCTTTCTCACCATTATCATCACCGACCTCGTTGACTTGCTCTTTCTCTCTGTTCTTCATTATTTTTTCAAACTGAAATCCGGTTCTGCTGACAAATGATGATTATGGTTCTGCTGGTGGTTGGAATGTTACACGTATTCTTTCTCGCTATTCTGCCATAACTTACCGCCAACAGCACCACATTTCCATTTTATGAAATGAAAATGTGGTGCTGCTGACGGTTAAATGATTGTTTGGTTTCAGAATTATGACACATCCATTTTTTAAATATTTTTAGGATTTTATGTAATATTTGCATTAGTCATCTTACTTTTTAATTATATTCTTACTTCGCAACAAATCTCTCACAACTAAACTGTTTAGTAAATAAATATTGATATGACAAAGCGTGACAAGCAGTGGAACAAGATGTCAAAATCAATACATACATACACATGTAGGTAAATATATATTGTACAGAATCAGCCTCGAGTTCAGGACTTTTCTAGAAAGGCCATTGGAAGTACCAGAATATTTTATTATAACACATATATAGACCAAAGTTACAGACATTTTCAAGTGCACCAAAACGATATCAAGTAGGGACTCATAGAGCAGAAGACTCCATCTTCCACTTTATGAATTAATATTTATCAATAATATGGATATTAAAGTTACTATAAATTAGTTTGACTGATACAAGTAGTAATTGGTAATAAGAAGTGGGTTCTATACGTTAATGACACACACGAACTCCAATAGCTTCTAGGAGTTTCTATACTCAAACCTGAATGAAATGAGAATACTTAAGTTCCTGATGGAAAACCAAAGTTGCTTCTGTGAGCAATGGCTATTAATGCAGAGGTTTACTATCAGCAATTGAATCAACAAATAAAGTGGTTGAGAATATTGCTTCAATGGTATCACAGAGAAATTAAAAACGGCTGGAGTTGAGCTGCCAATAAATCAACCTTATGCGCAAGACATTGCGCCATGGGATTATCACTAGTTAAGAGATTTAAGAAATAATTTACAGAAAAAAATCATCATTATAGACTACCTTCAAAAAGTCCTTGTATTTTTTTTAAATCTAAGTTTCCAGTTCCTGAAATTATGTGGTGTCATTGTTTGTCAGATGGCACATTGTCTATTGTGGTATTTTTAATTGCTTTACATTGTTGTGCAACGTGCGAAAAGATCTGTAACTTAATGAGACGAAAAATCTTTTATCACTCAATCTTCATATGATTGATGGCGTAAAAATGTGTCTATCAGTTATCAAAAAAACATTTTTTTTGAAATGTCATCTTTGACAGTGATTTTTTCAGAAAATTTTGAGAATTGCCATATAGTCCCTTGACATTTTCTATTCTTTTCTATATGTTTTGTGTTATATTCGTTTACATATTGTAACATATAACATGTCTTTTATTCAAACAGGTGATTATATGTATTAAACTGAGTATATTTGAAGCAGGTTTCTTTAAAAAAAATTAATTGTTTTCTTTGTTATCGCAATTTTGAGTGATTTTGCCAGAAACGATTGAGAATTGTTATATAGTTATTTAAAATGTTCTATTCAATTTTATGCACATAATCACTTGTATGATAGTAATCACGTTCTTTATCATATTTGTGTGATTTGCTTTCTCCGTTGCATTTAGATTTTAAAACATTTTTTGATGTATGAGCAAATTAAAAACTCCTGGGCGTTAAACACTGATTAGTCATCCTGATATATATAATATAAATATACAAATATATACATGTATCTTATGTATTTATTATGTATGTATAAGTTATCTTCATCATCATCAGGAGTCCAGGGTGGGCCAAAGCTTTCCTTTGAAGTGACTTCCATGCAGCCCCCTGCGTGACAACCTATCTCCAGTTATGGACTTTCAGCATCCCAAAATCTTTCTTCACCGCATTTTCCCATCTCACCTTAGGTCCTCCTCTTCTTTTCTGTCCATGCGGTTTAGCCAAAAAGACCATTTCGAGAGGGTTTGAATCCTCTATTCGAACAACATGACCAGACCAATTCCATGTATTAATTTTAATCAATTTTATTATGTCTGGGTCTTAGTAAAATTTATATATTTCTGAGATGTATCTCCTTTTCCAGATATAATTTTCCTGTATGCCTCCAAGAATTGACCTTAAAACTTTTCGTTCAAAAATACCCAAATGGGCCTCGTCTGATTTTGTCAATGTCCATGTTTAAAGCCATAGATTAAAACTGGTCTAATGAGGGCTTCGTATAATAGGAATTTTGTTTTTCTAGAAATACATTGTGACCTGAGAAGGTTTTACAGTCCATAGAAATCTCTATTATCAGCAACAGTTCTGTTTTTAATTTCTGGCAATAGTTTATTTTGACAATTAATTTCAACAATTATTTAAACCCCTATACAAAAAAAATGTATGTGTAGGTGCATTCTACAGTTTTTTTTAGTTCATGTGATAGTGACAGACAGATAGCCCAGCGATCTTATAAGGGTTCTATTTTTTTCTTTTGAGGCATGAAATGTTACAAATGTGAGAATTTTAGAAGAACAAACTGATATAAATCTCTCTATCTTATCGATCATGAGTAATACGTTTATCCTTCCATAGATTCCTGCGCCAACAGATGTGGATCTAAAGCTCACCTATCGTTGTTCTCAAGCTTCAAAGTATGTGGATGCGAAGAATCTTGTTTGCTGATAGACTCCTGCTGCGCCGACTTCCGCGACATTTGCGAATTCGGTACTGGTACGTGTTTAAAGTATTGGTATCAATCCATTTAATTGGCCTATCTGTGATATGATCAATGACTATGGATGTGCTATTGGAATGTTCATCATGTTATCAATCTATTAATTACCCACATCTATCGTAACATTGAAATAATGACGCAGAATATTATTATGCTGCTAACGTAAATTTGACGCTATTTAAATAATTTCATACATTCGGGATAAAGAAGTTTCACTTCCCAACTTTTATATTTGCTAACTTTTCGAATATTTATAATTTTTCATAATTATTTAATAACTATTTAGGTTTAGTAATGATGGAAGTATTTGTGGAAACATTTTTTGTCTCCGTCTTACCACTTCCTCTCTACGTGTTCTCTCTTCATCTTCATTTTTCTCTCCATCTATCCTTCTCTATCAATCACTCTTTTTGTTTTCTTTTGTTTTCTCAAGATAGGTACTGGGGTTAATGTCGCAACTTTCATCATAGCACTTTGTGACTATTGCATATATTTTAATAAGGTTCTTATACTTAAGATTGCGTCAATTTCTAATGTATATTTTTCCTTTTGACACATTTCGTACGATATGCGACGGATGGTGCTAGTTTTTTGGGAAACACTTCAGTTTTTTATAGGAGACTATTATGTACAAAGTTGTTTGTGATCTAAATTAAGTTTATAATGTTAGTGGATTCCAAACTTAAAGTATTGAATTGAATCTGTTCATAAATCCAACTACACAATCTCTCTATGGAATATTATTTTTTTGCTCTGCAATTATTAGTTTCTAAGGCACAAGCGTTCATATTACGACATGTTTTGGTCGCATGGTAATCTGAAAGGCGTTGGTCGTAAAAATACGTTGTTCTTAGTAAAAAATTAACTTAGTAATTCAATTTTCAAATATAACTATAGACAATATGTGCGGTTACAAATATTCTTAAAATTTAACTGTTCACTGTGACTTGTAATAGTGACCGAACGCTTTCATATGAAAATAGGATACAAATTTATATAAATTATCCTAAATCGAGTTATTTTTTCCTTTTTTGATCTATCTAGCTCCCTGTTTATTTTAATTTAATTTTTTTTTAAATTAAGCTTTGCAGTAAGACAGATATTCTGCGTGGTACTTCTTCAAATGTTTTAAAATTAAACACGTATAATGTTCTAGTAAATTTTTAACATAATCATTTAGTATAAAAAAAAATTGATGATAATGGGTTAACAAGGATATTTTTTAATTTTTTCACGATTTTACATAATTATATAAAGTTTTTAAATAAATATATTAAGTTTTAAAGTCTAAATTTAATTTTTATATCACGATTGCCTTTTACTTATTTCAAATTTCTCAATTATTTAAACACTGTCGCTTAGAATAATTCAACAGTGTTAAAATTGACAAAATATTTGTGTATTTTTCACAAGAAAAAAATTACTAGCTAGCCCATATTACTTTTTTCTTAATTTTTTTGTCGTATTTTCATATGAAAGCGACTGACCGCTTCACATTGTATATTGGTCACAATGGTGTGAAATAATTTTTTTTCAGATATAGTCAGGTTATATTGCCAGTAACTTTTTATAATCACTGATTCTATGAACTATTTTCATGTGCTGGCTTTTTCCTATATCATAGATTTTGTTAAGATAACCTTTTAAGATTTTTATTAAGATAACATTTACATCTAAGATTTTTGTTAAGATTATCTAAGATTTTTGTTAAGATAACATTTACACAAAATAAAAACCAGCTGTTGTAGTAAAACATTCTTAATGCACACTAAACAGGAAAATACATATTATTGTGTTCAGAAAACTGCCTTCTTTACCGATAAACTCAAGGTATTCGATCCTTCCATCAAATATACATTTCAGCTACAATTTTTTAAATTTTCACATTAACTTTGTTTCTTTCCGCAGAAGAAGACACTACGACAGAGGTAATTACCACAGAAATTACATCATCTCTCACAACTAAAGAGAAAAAGAGTTCTGAAAGGACAAATAGTGTCATAATATTTCCATCATCGAGGGACCTAATAACACAAAGGGCGAACAGCAAACCTACCCCTAAACCATTTTCTACCACTATCTACGTCCCTTCTTTTAAGGGTACGTACACCACTACCAAGGCAATTTCGACACGTGTTACATATTTCAATACATCAGTTCCGGTAACTCAGACGACTACAACTTCAAGGTCGTCGAGGGCAACGGGAACTACGAAGGCTATTCCGGATTCAGGAAAATCGAATACTAGACTTAGTTCTATCTCGACATCGACAAAGAAAATTCCAACATTTTATCGGTGGTTAGGATATTCGACGACACCCACAACATTTTTTCCACGATGGACTACTTCATCGACAACGTATAAAACGACATTTACATCGACAACAAGAGAGGTTACTTTATCAACAACAACACCAAGGTTTTATGAAGGAGATGGTAAAACGGCTCAAACGAATCAAACCGATAAAGACGTGGCAGCACAGCAGAAAATTGAAGACGAAAGAAGTTCATATGCTCGTAGAATGAAAGGTAATTCGTAACCTGCTTTTTGTATGTGCTTACATATTTTTATGATGAGTGAAAACCTGCTCGTGGTTTCTTTGTTGGCTCAAGAGTTTTAAAATAGTCGTTATCTACTTCGTTCTGGGTTACATGATTAAACTTAGATCATGGTTAGTTATAAAAACCAAAAGTAGTGGAAAACTCCAACCATCATGAATCTTCCACGGTATCCTTTTAAGATATTAACTGAAATTTAATTCATTGGTGGTTTTGTATAATCCATCTCTTGCTTTTGAGAAAGAATTTTAATAATCAAATTTGTCAACTTTAATATTTTTATCTTTTTAGTGCCCAAACTTCAGAAAAAAAACGTGTTTATGATTATCCGCGACTTGAGTACTTAAGTAAATTTTCCTCAAGAGTATGTAAAGAGATTGGACTAGCTATCCGTCCAGGTTCTGCTCTGGCAAATATGGTATTAGGACTAAATTTTGTTTTAAAAATGGATATTGATTACTGTCAACATAGATGTTGACAAATGAGAGATTATACGAATTGGATCCTAACTAATAAAGGCGCAGAGGATAATGTTCACCGCGTCAATTTTATACACGGATGTTTATATAATCTATAAAAAAATGTCCGTGAGTTATTGGGGTGGCCGTGGTTTATTGAGGAGTTTTATATCCAGGCAAGATTCATACATTATTATCAGACCTTGTTCCAGCTGATGCTACTATGGCTATGCCACAAAAATGTGTGTAAAAAATTCCTTAAGTCTCGGTGATATAATACAATCAGATCAGAACAATCAGGTCGATGAGGTCCATAATCCATCTCTGGAGTGCATCATTAGATCCTGGCTAAACTTATATATGACTAGCCTTGAGTTTAACCCTTTAAACTGAAAGTATTAGCGAGAATAGAGATAGTAATGCAAATTGGTTCATAAATGCTGGAACATTTTTGAAAAACATATTTTTCGTAAAAAAAATTTTTCATTAGATATATTAAAACATAAAACACAAATAAGGACTTCTCCGGGCAAAGTAAAAGAACCCAAACTCTATAGGAGTATATATATATATACCGTTAACAAATGTCCTTTGGGTATCGTTATGCGATAATTATTTACAGTTAATTTATTAACAGTATTCCTGACGGCTTAGTAATTTATGTTATGCCTCAGTCGAGTACAGAACTACATGGTAATCTGGTAACATAAAAACACTTGTAAAAAGCAAGCTACTGCAATTAGTCAAACACATCCTAGCTTTTTTTTGTAGATTATGCTGCTGTTTACAATTCATTCGAACCTCATTTTAACGTAGTCATACCTACTGCTTATTTTGTTTAACTCAAAAATATTTCTAGGATCAGATTTTGCAACAGAAAATGGGTTATTAGAGATAATATATATTAATTTATTAATTAAATCTATTGAATTCTTTTTTAGACTTTCATGTCATCTATATATCTTTATATATTATTTCAAAGTAGCTGTAACAGTTAGATTTATGCAACATAAGTATTTATTAATTCTAAAGTATCCTGTTACGAGTAATACCTGTTACAAGATACTAGGGCATACGCGGTTCGGATACTTGCTTGTCGGGTGTTCTATTGGGAGCACGCAACATAAGTACTCGACATAAAATGTTCAATATTTTCTAATACTATGTTTGGATTTCTAATACTTTGTTTTTTTTTCACTTATTTGAATGAAATTAAATAAAAAATTATAAAAATATAATTTAATGGTTATTGTTAAAAATAAAATTTAATGGTTGTTATCGTATAAGCTTTTGTCACGGGTCATGGGTTTTCAGAAACTATGCATGAAAATTTGCGCGCCAAATGTATGTACGCAGCTGAGTATATACAGACTGGAGAATACCACAGAATTTTCCAGAATTAGACATAGTGGAGATACTAACTTTTCAAAAAATATTATACGTCACGAATATGAACCTATTACGTGGCACTTTTTTGTTGCATTTTTTCCTTAAGAAAGTATGCAATGACGAACGGGATAACTTGCCTGTGTCATTGGTTTGTTTCTTTTACTCATATAGTAGTTGAGTCATTACAAAGAGAGATAGAAAGCTGCGTATTTTGCAGTAGGTATCTGTAATATGTTATACGCTAGTACTTCCGTTCCACGCAGATACTTGGTACTCGTATGGATTACAGTATATAAACCCCACCTCCAGTAACGGTATGACAACTCCTTATCCACGTATCCAAAAAAGATACTTTATGCTCTATATTCATCTGGACACTACAAATTATATAATGATGAAGTTTCATATCGATCGGATATACTGTTTTGAGCCAATCTTTACAAAAACAAAAACAAGCAAAAACCTTTTGGTGAAAAATGTAGGTCATTATGACAATCTTTGCTATTTTTTTCCGCAGGGACGACCATATGCCTGGCTGTGTTCCTGTGTATATGTGGCTCATCAATTCTGATAATGCTGGTCGTGAAACGAAGAAACCAAATCAGGTCGCTGATAACGAGGTTGCGAATTAGGCACGAGTTTGCGAAGTCTCATGCAGCGAAGGAAAGTGACGTCAGGTTCCTGATAAGGGAGGACGAGGTGGACTTGGAGTAGATCATTGTTATGCTGAGTTAATGTATTTTAGTAATAAATTTATTGAATATTAAACTGTGTTACATGAAGTGTTTGTATTTTTTAATTTGTTTTTCTTGGGTTCTGTCAAAAATGGAATCCTTGTGGGCGAATATGTTTTGTTCACCTCATTTGTCTGATCGGTTTATAACTGTTGTCTTTTTAGGTTTAGGCAGTGGAACGAGGACCTTTATAATTTCATATCTATCTGTTCGTCTGTCTATACCTCGTAGCCACAAAGTTTTATACATATGTACAGGACATTTTGTAAATAGGATTTTTTAATATTTGAAAATATTAAAAAATCCAGGTTCTATAACTCCAAGTCATAGCTGTCTCTCTCTCAAGCAAATGTTTAAAATTAATTAAGGTGTTAAGCAAACAATTGCAAAGTAATGGTGATAATTTCATATCTATCTGTTCGTCTGTCTATATCTCGTAGCCACAAAGTTTTATATATATGTACGGGGAAATTTTGTAAATAGGATTTGAAAATATTAAAAAATCCAGGTTCTAGAATTCCAGGTAATTCCAGATAAAAATAAACAATTGATGCATAATTGCAAAGTAATGGTGAAATGAATGCCACTACATGAGAAGTTTAAAATTCAATTTCCAGTAATTAATTAAAATATTTTCAACCCGACCAGGTTTTGCTCGGGCAAAGAGGGACCAGTCCCGAATATTTTTCTTATTTCATTTCTATATAATAATTCGTTAATGATAAACTATGGGTCATTACCAAGAAACCTTTCACGAGAAACTATCAATATCTAATCCGGTAGTTAATTCCACTAATTTTATTATTATTAGACTTGACCAGTGAGTAGGTCTTGCAAAAGTTGAGGTGGATTGGTATACATAGAGGAAAAGAATGAATGGAATTTTCTCTGTTCTTGGAGTCCCATTTTGTGGCTGCCACTCTCAGATAGTGTCACAATATCACATGAAACTCCATTCATAAAAAAATGTTTCGTCTTTACCGGAAAAATAAACTGAAACTGCCGAACCGATTTTCCTTGCTTGGAAAGGATAGTTATAACGGCACGGTACTCGATTTTTTCCATAGTTCAGACTTTCTTCCAGATTGAGTTGTTTGTTCGAGGATAGTTCTACTAGACTAATAATCCGATTATGATAAAAATTGGTATTTATACTAATAATGAGTTACTTAACTACCTATCATTCCCTTAATCGCCTTTACTAATGGCCTACCTTTCCATTCCGCGAACTTAAAAACGCCCCCTCGTATATTGAAGATAAGGAAATTGTATTGTTGTTCGAGGACTACTTTTAGAGCACTAATGACACGTCTTTGTAATATAACGTCATTGAGTAAGTATATACTAATCTTATATACGAGTATATACGTATATATACGAGTATATACGAGTATATAATAATAGTACTTAACTATCTTGAGGCGAAATATACGGTGCTCTGTGTGTAAATATATTCACACCATATCATTAAATAAATAAACAAAGACATAACAGTTCATTACCATTTTCCCCTACTTCTCAATCGATTTTCTTTTTTCTTTTTTTTTTTGTAGCTACTGAAGAGCTTTAGTGTTATCAATAAAAACATTTTGGAAAATTCATATATGGTTATCTCAAATTAAAAAAAATATTTGTGGTCGAATTTCGACCACTTGGCGAGCACTAGTTTAAATAAACGCACGGTTTAAATGTGTGATAATATAATTAAAATAAAACATTACGTATTAGTTAGCTACAATACGATCTCGATAAATTTATTCGGACAGAACAATTAACAAATGGAGTAATTGAATCCATAGTAATATCAGTAAATGTCTAGACTAGTGTTTAATTCGACTGTGATATGGCCTTACGTGTTTA